>CM048745.1:563248159-563900103 GCA_026315105.1 Locusta migratoria
GCCCACCTTATAAGCTCCTTTCAACACACTGTCCATTCAGTTCAGTTGCTCTTGTAGGTCCTTTGCTGCCTCTGACAGATGTATAATGTCATCAGCAAAACGCAATGTTTATTTCTTCACCCTGAACTTTAATTACTTCTCGAAATTTCTCCTTGCTATCCTTTATAGCGTGCTTAATGTACGAGTTGAATAACATTGGAGAAAGACTACAACCCTGTGTTACTCTCTCCCCAAACACTGCATCAATTTCATGCTCTTCAACTCTGATAACTGCATCAACATTGTCAAAAGCTTTCTGCAAATCTACAGAAGCTGGAAATGTGGTTTGCCTTTCCTTATTCTATCTTCTAAGATACGTCGTAAGGTGAGTATTGGCCCTTGTGTTCCTACATTTATCCTGGATCCGAACTGATGTTCCCCGTGGTGAGCATCTATCACCATTTTCATCCTTCTGTAAATAATTTTTGTTGTAATTTTGAAACCATGAGTTATTAAACTGATGGTCCTGCAATTATTACACCTGTCTCCGCCTGATTTGTTTGGAATGGGGATTATTACATTTTTCTTAAAGTTCTAGGCCAGTGGGCCCCAATCTTGAATTTACTGCGACCCACAAAGTTTTTCGAAAAATTTTCGCGATCCATTATATATATAAAAATTAAAAGGCAAGCTCAGTGTGTGAGATATTTAAATCTTAGTATTAATGAACACTTTCCTTGTCTTAACCGAAGGTGGTTAGTTTTAAGCGTAAATCAGTATCTGGGCATTTGTTCTTTTTTTTTAATAAAGAATAAGGGAAAAGTCTGAGAAATTACTGCGGATCCCATTAATTCCTACAAGGACATATCTGCTTGTATTTTATACTCTCTTTTCTGATTTAAAATAAGATTAGGCTTGAGTCTTTAAATAACTTGTTCAAAGAAGAAACGTATGTTTGTTCAATCAGGAAATCTTACTCGGTGATTGACAGTTTCAGCTTTCTAAGGTTGCACTCTAGAAACAGATTTCTTATCCATAACAATTTCATTGCCAATTATTGGCAATCAAATACCAAAATAAGTACCGATATTAAACAATACTAGAAAAACAATCAAGTTCCGCTTGGAGTAACGTGAAAATATGAATCCACAAACACTTAACACTCCGAGTGCCAATCACATCAATTGACGCGATACGGAAATTTCTGTAGAATTCCAATCACGTCATTTAACGTGATCTTTGTTTTCGTGCTTTTAAAAACAGAATCAAGTTTATTGATGGGCTAGATCTACCTTAAATACCTTACTTGGTAAATCTAGAGTCTAAACAGCCTATAGATCTTTTATTTAGTTTCTAAATCGTCCGACTGGTTGCATTCATTGTATGAAACGGGGCAGGTAGAAAGTGGTGTCCGCTCACTCAGTAGGCAAATCAATCGACATGGCTTCACGCTAATTATTCTCCCCGAAAGTACTGAGAGTTGACTATGACAGAGGGGTGACAGCAAAATATCGTAGTGACTGTACAGACGGTTTGCGAAGTAGAGAAGTTTTTAGTGGAGCCCTTGGCGTCGGAGTTGTATGTGATTTAGATGCTCTGTGTTCAGTTCTGGATTTATTTCAAAGAGCAGACAATTCTTTACGCCAGACTGAAGACAAAGAAACTAAGTCCAGCTGGGGTTACTCCTGCAAGCAGAATGTCCGGCATTCTAAGGGATGGAATGGTTTACATGCCCGGCAGTCAAAGTGTTAAAAACGTATAACTTGGGTCCATAACCATTATCATTTGAAATAAGGAATCAATAGAGCTTAAATCTGATGTTTTCTTTAAAGAATGGAAAATGTTATGAAAATAGTCCCCAGTGGCGGAATAAGGCTGTCGAAAAAAAAAAAAAAAAAAAAGTTTGTAGAGCTTATGGGACTTAACTACGGGGTCATCAGTCCCTAAGCTTACAAACTACTTATGAACTAGCTTATCCTAAGAACGGCACAGATATCCATGCCCGAGGGGGGACTCGAACCCCCGACCGTAGTGGCCGTGCAGACCGTGACTGGAGCGCCTCAGTCCCCTCGGCCACCGCGGCCGGCAAGGCTGTCGGAGGCCCGGGGTGGCGTCAAAACTAAATGAGGCCCCCCCGTCCACTTGGAAATACATGTATTACTATAAAAAGAAGTAACTTTTGGGAATTTGAGGCCCCCCAGAACGAGAGGCACAGGACAGTGTAAAAGAAAATAGCTTTCGAGAATTGGAGGCTATAGAAGAAAAGACTAACGGCGCGCCCTCGAAAAAAAGGTGGTTACGGTGAATTTGGAGCGCCCCCCCCCCAAGACGAGAGGCCCGAGGCAGTCCGCTTCCTTCGTCCCCCTCCCCCCTTAGTCCACCACTGATACTACCTAAGTCTTATAAAAAAGGTATGTTGAGCTAGCATAGTGACCCACCTGGAGAAAACACATAGACAATGTTGTGGTGAAGGCGAACCAAAGGTTACGTGTCATTGGCAGAACGCTTCTAAGATGCACCAGCTCCACCAAGGAGACTGCCTACATCACACTTGTGCGTCCTCTCCTGGAGTACTGTTGCCCTTTGTGGGACCCCCACCAGGTGGCACTGACGGAAGGCATTGAGAAAGTTCAGAGAAGGGCAGCTCGTTTTATCACGTTACGGGGGGGGGGGGGGGGGGGGGGTGGAAATCATTAAAAGAAAGACGTTATTCATTGCGGCGTGATCTGTTTGCGAAGTTTCAATCAAAGACTTTTACTTCTGAATGTGAAAATAATTTTCCAGCACCCACCTACTTAGGGAGACATGACCATCCCAATAAAATAAGAGAGATCGAAAACGGAACAATTTAGGTGTTCTTTCTTCCCGCGCGGTATTAGAGAATGGAACTGTGGAGAAAAGTTATGAAAGTGGTTAATGAACCCTCTGGAAGGCACTTAAATATGATTTGCGGAGTATATATATGTAGATGTAGATAAAGCGACCCACTAGTGGCTTCCGACCCACAGATTGGGAACCACTGTCTGGGGCTATTTCCCCTGTGTCATACATGTTTCGCACCAAGTTAAATAGTTTCGTGGAGGCTGAGTCTCTCAGAGACTTCAATACTTCTGTCTGATCGTCGTCCAGTAATAAACATTCAGAAACCAAATTGGCAGATACTTTCTGTATCGCCCTCGTGAACACGTGATTACGCCTGTTTACGACTGCGGCGGGGCGTTGTGCTGTCGTTCGTCTGGAGATGATCAATGGCACCAAGCAAGGTCGGTAAGACGCAGTGACGACCTTGCAGAGCTGTAAAGCGGCCGCCTCGGCGTGCAATGGGTCGGCCCGCTGGTGTGCGGGTAATGGAGCGCACAGCCAGCAGGCAGCAGCCTCGCAGTGTCACTCGGCGCCGCGGTGTCTCCAGCCCAGAAGGCAGGTCCTGACTGTGGTCGGCGCACTGCAGCAATCTGCTGCTGCCTCGTAAAGCGGGCCGGCGGATGAGGCCCGCCATCGTAAAGCTAACGGCCCGCCGGCACATCTCAGCCGCACGCCCCAATCATCCTTATCCTCAGCAACAAGTGCCGAGCTCGCGGTCGTCCATCTTTTGCGGCAGGGCGACCGACTCTTATCCAGTCTTCTAACACTTCATTCAGATTCTCTGTCGCAGTACAGTATTATATACGGCCGGAAACAAAAATTACTGCTCCCTCTCCGAGTTTCCCAATTGACTGAATTTATTGTTGAAACAGTGAATTGAAGTACACGAAATGATTACATTTACAGATAAATAGTTCAACCAGTACTGAGTTACCTGGTATTTATTAATGCTATCTATCTATCGTATGGTTTTACAAGTATACAGCAATATGAGTTGGTTTACGTTCTAGGAAAAATGTTCAAATGTTTGTTAAGCTTATGGGAGTTAACAACGGGGTCATCAGTCCCTAAACTTACAAACTACTTATCAACTACCTTATACTAAGGACGGCACAAATATCCATGCCCGAGGGGGGATTCGAACCCCCGACCGTAGTGGCCGTGCAGACCGTGACTGAAGCGCCTCAGTCCCCTCGGCCACCGCGGCCGGCTACGTTCTAGGAGGCGATCCAATTATGATATTGTAAAAAGATATAAAAAAGCCAATATCGCTGATCATCAATTTTATTTACGACGACCGGTTTCGCTGAACTATGTCAGCATCATCTGGTCAAATAAAATACTTTACAAGGCCATAATCTTGTAATGTCAATCAGTTGTTATAAATGTTCAAATGTTTGTAGAGTTTATGGGACTTAACTACGGGGTCATCAGTCCCTAAGCTTACAAACTACTTATGAACTAGCTACAACTAAGGACGGAACAAATATCCATGCCCGAAGGGGGATTCGAACCCTCGACCGTAGTGACCGTGCAGACCGTGACTGAAGCGCCTCAGTCCCCTCGGCCACCGCGGCCGGCCAGTTGTTATATAACAATTTACAGTACATAGGTGCACTATGTTATATTATAATGACATAGTGCACCTATGCACTGTAAATTGTTATATAACAACTGTTTGACATTACAAGATTATGGCCTTGTAAAATATTTTATTTGATCAGATGATACTGACGTAGTTCAGCGAAACCGGTCGTCGTAAATAAAATTGATGATCAGCGATCTTGGCTTTTTTATATCTTTTTACAATACAATGTCCAAATTTGACAACCAGTTCAGAGCACGTTCTGTCACTTGATGTAAACTCTCCAAGTCACCATTAAATGCTCGCAGTGGACACTGCTTGACGATATGCCCTCAGGTTTGCTTCTCTGCCCCGCAGTCACAGTCAGAAAATGGAAGGAAACCCCACTTCTTCATGTTATAAGCGCACGTCCCTTGAACAGTCCTGATGCGGTTCAGTCTCGACCAGGTTTGGCGTTGTAGATGCAATCCCTCAACCTTCTTTGATGGATCTTGCACGAGGTGGCCGTTGTGCGGTGGATTTTCGTTCCAGCGTTCTTGCCACTTGGAGGTCACGTCGAAGGAAGTGGTGCTTTCTGTGCCACTCCAGAGAGGTTTCCGTGATTTCAGACGACATGCTGGGAGATCCTGTAGAGGTCTTGTGAGCCTTGACATTCTTTATCAATTTTACCTTAGTTGGTTTCCTCCTATGATCTTGTGGAGCAATGTTAGCCAGGACAGGTAACCACTGAATGGGCGTAGATCTGACAGTGCCAGTGATAATCTTTCCCACACAGCCAACACAGGCCAGTCATCATCCAATTTGGCACTGAAATTCCCTTAGTCAAATCCGTCCCTCTACCGCGATGGAACTTACAACTGGCAAACTGGGAACAGTTTCGGAAAAGTCTTGATAACTCCATTCAGTGGATTCCTCCACTTCCATCCAATTACGAACAATTTCTGGGAGCGATAAAAAAAGGTTTTATTAATGCTGAAACACCAATATCAATAAGTCGTGAAGCATCCAATGCAGGTGCTGGCTCTGACGTCAATTCTAACATAAAGATGGTGGATACTATCTTGGGAATATTATTCACATAGTTAGGCAGGAGTTTTAGGCTGCCGAGTTGCACCTGTCAGTGGTCGTTCCATTATACCAGGGTTGGAACTTAAATAGTGACAACTACTTATTCACAACCGATATAATACCTTACATCTTTGTACCCGTTCCTGTTCTTCAAAATAGTTACTTGCGTTATGTAGAACCCGTTGCCAGCGATGTAGAAGGCGTAGTATAACGTTAGCAGAGCCTTTTGATGGTGCGAATTTTGCGGTCTACTGCTTGCCGAATCTCTGGAACAGTTCTGGAGCGTATGCCACGAAGTGGTTCCTTCATCTTCGGAATTAAATCAAAGTCACAAGGACTTAAGGCCGGGGCGTATAGTGGATGATACAGTACTTCCAATCACCCGAACAAATCAGCTTCAGCTTTCGCTGTATGCGCCCGCGTATTGTCGTGCAAAATGATGAGTAGGTTGCGCAGAAAGTGTTGCCGCTTCTTTCGCAAAGCTGGTAGCAGGTTATGCTCCGAAAACGAACAGTAATGCTGTACATTGACGGGCTGCTGTGGAGGAACGTAATGCATTAGGATAACGCCATCACAGTCGTACACGAGAATCACGATAACTTTTACTATACTGGCGCTCTGACGCACTTTCGATTTTCTCGGCGACCCATAATGACGCCATTCGCCGGATTGGCGTTTCAGTTTTGGCTCATACGATGTGGCCCATGTTTCATTCATTATTACGATACGGCGTAAGGAAGCCTTTACTTCGCGCTCATAGCGCTCCAAATACATCTGAATAGCGTCGTAACGCATCCATTTCTGCAATTCATGAGGAACCCATCGTGATGCAATTTTTCGCATGACCAGGCGTTACTTCAGGATGCGAAGCACAGTCATGTGCGGTAATCCGGTTTCGGGGGCGAGCTCACGAATCGTCTGGCGTCGATCACCCTCCACTAACGCTCCAACAGCACGCACTTCTTCTTCAGAGACGCTCACACTAACTGCCTGATGCATCACAGTGACAAGGTTAAGAGAAATTAGGGCTCGTGCACAGGCATATAGACGTTCTTTATTCCCTCGTTCTATTTGCAAGTGGAATAGGAAAGGAAATGCCTAGTAATGGTACAGTTTGCCCTCTGCCAATCACCTTACGGTGGATTGCGAAGTATATATGTAGATGTAGACGCTAACATATTGTGACCTTCCTATCGGTACTCGCCAATAAGAATTGGGCAATACATAACTCAGGGTAGTAAAAGGTTTATGGCTAGTTGTCTCTGTTCATAGGGGTGAGGTATGTGTGTCAGCTACCCAAACTGTTTAAATAAGATAAATAATTAATCTCTAGTTTAGCCAGTATCAATCTGCGGAGGATGTCGCGAAGAATATATTTAAACAAACATAAATTAAAGCTCTGAATAACCAACAAAATGGATTCGAAGATATTGTTCAGAAAAGATTCACAAACGAAGTAAATTTTTTTATAAATGGAGTTTATTACTGTTTTCGTACATGAAAATGGGGAGGTGGTCCTACTTTATACATCGTTAAATTTCCGAATATATCCCCAACTATTCTTCATTACAGGCACAATAATTATCACATGCACTCGAGAGTAAAAGTTGCAAATTATCACTCGTAAATTAATGAAGTCCATCGAACATTGCAGTTCCAAATTAATCCGCGATTAATTACAGTATTTGTTGTAAAACACAAATTGTCATCACCTGACTACGCGATTGTTGAATTATCACAGTTCCACAGCCCTACTACCGTGCATAGTTTATCACTTTTCAACCAGAGACTAAGTTCTGCATTCACAGTCCCGTAAATTTTTTAAATCCTCACGTGCCTATCTCTTCAAATCACAAGTTCGTAACGCGGCTTCAGACCAACCAGCAATAAAATCTTTCACCACCGCTTCCAAGTTACGAGTCCCTTCACAAGCGTTTGAAAGCGTGCTCTACCTGCTCTCAAAATTGTATCCTTCCGCACATCCTAGCGCCCTATCTTTAAATTAGAAATTCCCTTCCAAAATTACATTTGAATGTCACAGAATTAAATGCTTTGACCACCTCGCTACAAATGTTGTTTACATTTAACAAACGAATATACATTCATGTAGAATTTTTTAACAATACTAAATTTGGTTGACATTGTAGCTCTTTGCTCAGGTAGTTATTAAGTGTGGCGTCTCACTGTTCAAATATACTGCCGCTGTCGAAATATAATCACACAATATTTAATTTATCATGAATTTTTATGCAAATATATTCAGTTCTTGTCCACAAATACATATAATTGTTTATGTATAAATTATCTGCTGCATATCTACTATTTTTAGTCGGCCATGAGATATTTAAGAGGCAGACTACAACATAAAACGAACGTTATTAAGAATAATATTAAATATAATAAAATACGTAATTATACAAATGGAATGCGCTTTGCTAGGTTCATGTTTTGTGTTTTTGTGGTGGAATCTATGTTCTGACACAAGAATATTACTACCTCAACGAAAAGCAGAAAAAGAGAGTAAAACAGAGCTTATTGAAAGAATACGGAAATAACGTGGTACGTCTTTTAAGATAGGTACCGTGATGCAGTGCTGCCCATTTGCTTCTTAAACTGCTACTGATAAACACCACGTATCAGTAATTGTAAATATAAGTCTTTTCATACTATTATTATAGTACTGAAATTTATCGGATTCTTATCTGTAAGGGGCAATGAAATTGTTATTACGGCGTTTCATTCTCCTGAATCCATTCATATATTTGCCGTATGATCATTCCCTGATTTGTAGAATAATCTGCGTATATTGTATTTCAATTATAATTTGGGATAGCCGCCCTCGCTAATCAAAGACCGCTGTTTCCTGTTTCCGAGCAAATTAAGGTTTTCTAACGACCTGTATTCCATTCATTAGGTCCAAATTGTTAGCCGACCGGCTGGGTAACGAAACAGCTTGCCAAAACTTGTTTTTCATTTGGAAACAATCAGATTCCCCCGTTATCTATAATGTCACAATATAACAAAATCGCACGGATATAGTGGCTAGAGGATTATAAGGCACTACCGGAAAAAGAATAGTAAACCTGGAATACTAGGCCCATTTTGTTCCCAGCGTAGTGATACAGCTGCCAGAGCGCCAACACTTTGTACCCTTTAGTAGGTAATGTTTATAGACGTAAGGCTTAGTGTGATACAAATGTGGGAAGAATATATGCGACGTGATACGGAGACCCACTCGTGCTTCCCACAGCCAACTGAGTGAATTTGAAAGGGGTTCAAATTGTCGTCTTGAGTGCCGGGATGGCCCTTTCAAAGAGCTGCCACGCAAGTTGGACGTGCTGCGTCATTTGTGCAACGATGCTGGTTGCAAAGGTCGCTTGAACACTGTCTCAGCCGTAGTCGAGGTTCTGGACGTGCACGCAGCACAGTCGTCCGCTAAGACCCGACTGGTGCCATCAGGAAATGACTTAGTAGATGGAATGGCGCTGATCTTTAGCGATGAAAGCAGTTTCTGATTGCGCGCAAGTGTTGAACATTCGTTCGTACGAACGTAGACTTGGCGAGCGTTGCGTCGTAAAGTGCGTGCGTCGGAGACATACTGGAGCCGTCCCAGGCGTTATGGTCTCGGGTGCGATAAGCTACGGCTCTCGTGTCGAGGGAACTCTCAACAGCGCTCATTACATGCAAAATTCTGTAAGCCCCGTTCTTTTGCCAATCTTGCAGCCTTAAGGTGACGTTTTGATCCCACTGGATGAAGCTCGTCCGCATGTTGTTGCGGCCTTCAGTCCGCAGACTGGTTAGATGCAGCTCTCCACGCTACCCTGTCCTGTGCAAGTCTCCTCAAATGAGAATTCATTCGGCAACCTACTTCCTTTTGAATCTGCTTACTGTATTCGTCCCTCGGTCTCCCTCTACGATTTTTAACCCACACACTTCCTTCTAATGCTAAGTTGACGATTCTTGATGTCTCAGAGTGTGTCCTACCAAACTATCCCTTTTCTTAGACAGGATATGCCAGAAACTCCTTTTCTTCCCAATTCGTTTAAGCACCTCCATATTAGTTACGTGATCTACCGATCTAATTTTCATCATTCTTCTGTAGCACCACATTTCAAAACCTTCTATCATCTTTTTTCCTGAACTACTTATCGTCCACGTTTCAATGCCATACAACGCTACACTCCAGAACTTCCTAACGTTTAAATTAATATTGGATGTTAACAAATTTTGTTTCTTTATAAATGTTTTTCCCTTAGCCATTCTGCATTTTATATCTTCTCTACTCCGGCCATCAGAAGTCATTTTGCTACCCAAATAACAAAACTCATCTACTACTTTTATTGTGTCATTACCTAATCTAATTCCGTCAGCATCGACTGATTTTCTGACATTGCATTACATTACCCCTCGTTTTACTCTTGATAATGTTCATCTTATATCTTCCTTTCAAGACACTGTCCATTCCATTGAATTGTTCCTACAGATCCTCTGAAGTCTCTGACAAAATTAATATATCAAAGGCAAACCGCAAAGTTTTTACTTCTCCCTGAACTTTAATTCCCTCTCAAAATGTCTCCTTGCTTTCCTTTACTGGTTGCTCAATGTACAGATTGAACATTGGAGAAAGGCTACAACCCATTCTTACTCCCTTCCCAACCTCTGCTTCTCTTTCTTGCCCTTCGACTCTAATAACTGCCGTCTGGTTTTTGTATAGTTTGAATATAACTCTTCGCTCCCTATATTTTATCCCAGCTACCTTGAGAATTTGAAAGAGTGTATTCCAATCGACACTGTCAAAAGCTTTCTCCAAATCTACAAACGCTAAAAACGTAGGTGTGCCTTGCCTTAGCCGATCTTCTAAGATAAGTCGTAATGTGAGTATTGCCTCCCGTGTTCCTACATTTGTCCTAATTCCAAACTGATCTTCCCCGAGGTTGGATTCCTCAAGTTTTTCTGTTAATAATTCGTGTTAGTATTTTGAAACCATGACATATTAAACTGATAGTTCTGTAATTTTCCCACTTGTCTGCATTTGCTTTCTTTGAAATTGGAATTACAATATTCTTCTGTCCCATACGTCTTGCGTACCACGTGGAACAATTTTTTCATAAGTGGCTCTGCTAACGTTATCAGCAGTTCAGATGGAACATTATCTACTCCAGGGGCCTTGTTTCGACTCAAATCTTTCAGCGCTCTTTCGAATTCTTCTCGCAGTATCAAATCTCCTATTTTATGTTCCTCCATTTCGTCTTACATTTATATAATACTGCCTTCAGGTTTATTTCCTTTGTATAGGCCCTCTATATATTCGTCCACATACTGCGCGTAAAAGCATCATCTGCGAAACGTGAAGCATGTTCGCTGGCCAGCACGGTTGTCTCCAATCGAGCGCGTGTGGTGTATGATGGGACGACAACTGACACGTACCACTCACCAACCCACAACTCTTTCAGAACTACGTGAAAGGTCGGGCAGCTATGGAATAATGTATCCCAAGACATATTCGCCATCTGTATGATCGAATGCATGCTGCAACCCGTGAATCCGTTGCCACAATGCACCACCGTGGGTGTTTGAGCATCGATCGACGGCAAGTACCTATTGATCTAAAACGTAATCATTTCAGTAATCCTATTCCAAGATGGTGTGTTAATTTTTATTTCCACCATTACCTATATGTTTATGTTTGCACATGTTACTGTCCACCTGAGTAGTCACCAGCGTTGTGTAGAACCCGCTGCCAGCGATGTGTAAGGCGCAGTATACGAACATCACCTGCGACCAGCTTTGCGAAAGATGCGGCAACACTTTCTGCGCAACCCATCCATAATTTTGCACGACAATGCGCAGGCGCAAGCTGTGACTGCTCTGTTCTGTCGATGGGACTGGGAAGTACTGTACCATCCACCATACTCCCCGGACGTAAGTCCTTGTGACTTTGATTTGATTCCGAAGATGAAGGAACCACTTCATGGCATTCGCACTATCAACAGAACAGGCTCTACTAACAGTACACTACGCCTTCCACATAGCTTGCCCCGGTTTCTACACAACGCTGTCGACTACTTTGAAGGACAGTAACAGGTGCAAAAATGTAATGCTTTTGTTTCGGTCTTGGATAAATAGTTGACACTACTTAAGTTCCAACCCTCGTAGTTACATACATAAACACCCGTTTCTCGTGAACGACGTGACACCAAACTCGCATTCGCGAGGACCGTAGTTCAATTCCACCTCCGGACATCTAGATTTAGATTTTTCCTGATTTTCGTAAATCACTCAAGTCAAATGTCGTGATGGTCCCTTTCAATTCGCATGGCCGATTTCCTTCTCCGGCCCTGCCTATAAAATCCGAGCGTGAGCTCCGTCGGTAATGACCAAGTTGTCGACGGGACGGGTCGTGAAAAATCTCTAAAGTAGTTTTTAACATTGGACTTCTCGTTCGGAATGACGCAGTAGGGAACTTGTGTGTGTGTGTGTGTGTGTGTGTGTGTGTGTGTGTGTGTGTGCGTGTGGTGTGTGTGTGCGTGCGTGTGTGTGTGTGTGTGTGTGTGTGTGTGTGTGTGTGTGTGTGTGTATGTGTGCCAATGTTTTATTAAAATGAACTTTTTGATGAGAAATTGTCACTTAGATTCTGTACAGTAAGTATGTACTACAGTGTCTGTTGTAGAAAAATTGCTACTCGGACGCCTGTTGCACACTGCGCACGAGCATCCAACGATTGAGTTGATGTGAGGCTCGTTTGCAAATAGACTTGTATGTCTCTCTCAGCTATAGAATTCTCAATAGAAGTATTTTATTGCAGCTACCTGTACCTCTTTACGATATTGCGATGCCACGTAACTCTCCTCGCGGTAGCTGCAGCATATCTATGTTATTAATACAGGACATTTACTGAGCCTGCTGAATTACTGGGGCATCCCAACTTTTGATTTATGAGCCATGTAAGCAGCAATACCCCTTGTGACACCATATCATGCTTCACGGCACGTTTTACGTCACCTGCTGTTTTCAGAATGAAAAACGATGCCCTCTCTCTTTTCCCAGGCAACGTAACTGTAGCTACCAATAACAGAGTAAGGCACAATGCCGCTGGAGAGAGAGAGAAGCACACACCATGATAAGCAGGTTTTTTACGCTCTGCAATGTTCTCGTCCTGGCTTTTGCGACGTCTAATTCTCTCAAGGCACCCTTGTAATCTAATCTTGCGTTTCTTCCGCTGTTGTATATACAGCAGCCTCCCTTCGGGAAAAAAGTCGGACGGAGTGATGAGATGAGGGGTACACGGAGCCTCAGGGAGCAGAATTTCCCTTTCCAATTACTCTGCTTCTCAATACCTGTAGGTACGCAGCGGGCACACGATTGGATAGCGCTAGAGCACTGCCGCCTTGTTATCTCCTGCGAATCAACAGTTCTGGTCAAAGTAATGCATTCTGCAGACAGGTCACATTCTGTACCTCGCACAAACGAGTTGTCGCTATCTGACGTCCCATAAGTTAGTATCTGGGCATCGTTATCGTGTCCCTACATGTGCCTGTTGCTGTATACAAGGTGTAATATGTGTAAGTGTAAATATTTCTAGATGTGATTCAGGGCGGTGCACCGTTGTTTTATAATTTAGAGGCTTTTAACTTCAGTCCTGAATTATTTTTAAAATAGAATAAAACATATTATTAAGCTTTTTCGTGTTTACAATACCCTATTTATTGTATATTTGAAAAATTACGAATTTTCATTCTCGGTTTAAAAAAAAAAAAAAAAAAAAAAAAAAAAAAAAAAAAAAAAAAAAAGGACACCGGGTCTGGAAGGCAATTAAGAATGTAATTATGTCTGGTCAGTCCATATTTATTGTGGAACTTATATCGCAAAGTGGAATTTGTGCAAAATTCATAAATTAATACATAAAATAATGTAACTCGTTCGGTTAGCTGTGTGGTCTAACGCACGGGGAGGGTACCGGCCCCGGTTCGAGTCCGCCCGGTGGATTAACGACGGGGGTCGAAGTGTTGGCTATCCTGGATGTGGTTTTTAGGCGGTTTTCCAAATCCTTCTAGGTGAATATCGTCATAGCGTCGATGATGACCAAAGTTCATAAACCAATCAAGAAGGCTAGGAGCGTATTTTTGTTGGGAAGAGCCGATAAGCAAATGTTACGATCGCACTTAGAAAATGAATGGGCATCGTTTAATTCCGGGACTATGGATGTAGAGGAATTGTGGACTACATTTAAGTGCATTGTTATAAAGGGTTAGAAAAATATGTGTCAGTAAAGACGATTAAGGATGGAAAAGATCCACCTTGGTATAATAATAATGTTAGAAAGCTGCTGAGAAAGCAAAGGCTGTTGCACTCTCGATTCAAAAAAGAACACGCAAATGATGACAGGCAAAAGCTGGTAGAGATTCGTGCGTCTATAAAAAGATCGATGCGCGAAGCATACAATAATTATCACAGCCATACCTTAGCTAAAGATCTTTCCTAGAACCCGAAAAAATTCTGGTCCTATGTAAAATCGATAAGCGGGTCAAAACCCACTGTCCAGTCACTCGTTTATCATTCCGGGGCAGTAATAGAAGAAAGCAAACGGAAAGCTGAAGTTCTAAATTTAACCTTTAAGAAATCTTTCACCGCAAAAATGTACCATCATTTGATCAACGTACTAATTCCGAAATGGGGGACATGGCAAGAGGTATTTCCGGTGTAAAGAAGCAGCTGAGAGAGCTAATGGAATACCAGTTCGGTTTTACAAAGACTAATTTGCGGCGTTGGCCCCTGCAAAGTTCCTAGTGATTGGAAAAAAGCGCAGGTGACTCCCGTGTATAAGAAAGGAAAGAGAACTGACCCATACAATTACAGGTCAATATCGTTGACATCAGTTTCATGCAGAATCTTGGAGCATATTCTCAGTTCGAATATAGTACATTTCCTTGAAACGGAAAAGTTTCTTTCCATGAATCAGCACGGGTTTAGGAAACATCGTTCATGTGAAACTCAGCTTGCCCTTTTCTCACATGACATCTTGCGAGTCATGGACGAAGGGCAACAGGCGGATTGTGTTTTTCTCGACTTCAAAAAGGCGTTCGACGCGGTGCCACACTGCAGACTGCTAACGAAGATACGAGCTTATGGAATTTGTGACTCGCTGGAAGACTTCCTAAGTAATAGAACGCAGTACGTTGTTCCCGACGGCGAGTGTTCATCAGAGACGAGTGAATCGTCAGGCGTGCCCCAGGGGAGTGTGATAGGACCGCTGTTATTTTCTATCTATATAAATGATGTGATGGACAGAGTAAGTTGTAATATGCGGCTTTTTGCTGATGATGCTGTGGTGTATGGGAGGGTGTAGTCTGTAACTGACTGTAATAGCATACAGGATGACTTAGACAAAATTTCTAGTTGGTGCGAAGATTGGCAGCTAGCTCTCAATGTGGAAAAATGTAAGGTGATGCGCATGAGTAGAAAAAACAATCCCATAATGTTCGAATACAGCATTAGTAGTGAGCTTCTTGATGCTGTCGCGTCGTTCAAATATCTAGGCGTAACATTGCAGAGCGATATGAAATGGAACGAGCATGTAAGGACAGTTGTGAGTAAGGCGGACAGCCGACTTCGGTTTATTGGGAGAATTTTGGGAAGATGTACTTCACCTGTAAAGGAGACCGCGTATAAAACGCTTGTACGACCACGTCTTGGGTATTGCTCAAGTGTTTGGGAACCGCAGCAGGCCAGTTTCAAGGAAGACATAGAGGCAGTTCAGAGACGAGCAGCTAGATTTGTTACCGGTAGGTTCGACCAATGCGCGAGTGTCACGGAAGTGCTCCGGCAACTCAATTGGGGATCGCTGGAAGAAAGACGACGTTCTTTTCGTGAATTTCTGTTGAGTAAATTTAGAGGGCTGGAATTTGAAGCTGAGTGTAGTACGATCTTGCTGCCGCCTACTTACATTTCGCGTAGTGATCACAAAGACAAGATAAGAAAAATTAGGGCTCGTACGGAGGCATATAGGCATTCTTTTTTTCCTCGTTCAATTTGGGAGTGGAAAAGGAAAGGAAATGCCTAGTAGTGGTACAGTGTACCCTCCACCACGCACCTTACGGTGAATTGCGGAGTATGTATGTAGATGTAGATGTAGAATACCGGGCTTATCCTCAAGTCCCGTTCAGTTACACGATTCCCAAACATTTCGTAACATTTTGCACTTTCACACATGTAATACTACCCGCAGACATTTCCTCTCGGGGGTCATGGGGTGGCGACAGGAAGGGAATCCGGCCACCCCGCAAAAATTAACACCCCAAAACCGAATTAGCAACGAAAGCATTGGAAATAAAAATTTAATCACAGGGCAGAAAACCGCGTTTTCGAAAACAAACAAACAAACACCGGTAGAATGAAATTAAGTAAATTTACTGCAGGAGGCCTCCTAAAACGCAAGAAGAAATCAAGGCAAGATGACGATGACGATGAAGAATATTCACTGTGCGTGATGTGCCTCAAGACTCTTTCTAACAGTCGACCTGGTGCACACTGGATTAAGTGCACAAACGGCAAGCATTGAGCTCATCAGACATGTGTAAAAATGAAATCCGTGAAATATTTTATCCCTTTCAGGCCCTGCACGTACAATTGCGCGTTTCTGGTATTGTTCGATTTATTTCTTTGTGATTCACGCAAGGAAGTTCGGGCCTTCATGACACAATGGTGGACGAACTGTGGTAACGTGCGCAGCGTTTTTTAGTTCCATGTTTCTACAGTGGGTGACACCAGAAGTCGGGACACTTCCAGTACACTTACAATGGCAGCAAGAGAGACATGTTGACAAGGTGTTGAAAACTGATATTCTTGTTTTGACATGGGAAGCTGTTATATGTGACAGCCAGTTGATTTTATATGACCCTGTGATGTCATGATGTCATTTCTTTCATAGACATATTACTGGAAGATGGTGCAGATCATTAAAAAAATGTAGTGAAGGGCCAAAACAGACAAATGTGTGGGTACAAAATTTTTGAATATAAATTTGCTTTCTGTTTTGTAATGAATTACTGTATGTATTTTGTATCTCAAACGTAACTCTCTATATTGTCACATAATCTACAACCCCTTTTAACACTTGTATTTTATGATTGTTGAAACTGTGCTGATACTTTGGATCTCGACAATGATTAAACTTGACTGGTCTGTATTAAGGCACTATAAATCATAATAATTATACGGGGCAGAAATAGGGAGAATACACAAACAAGCTGAGAGAAAGATGAAAGTTTTCGAAAATAAAACCCGGCGAAAGATATTTGTACCAATCCGTCAGAGAGGAGAATGGCGAAGAAGAAATAACAGAGAGATCAAGGTGCTAACAATGAACCAGATGTTGCGGAGGCCACGAAAAGAAGACTGAGATGCGCTGTCGCTCCCTGTATATCTAGTAAAGCCAACCAATGCCCTTGAACAGTGGAAGGAGTCCCTTTACCAGTTCATTATTAGACGAAATTTCTTCGGGTATGGTTGTCCCAAATGTTCTGTGCCTTTTGCTCTCCAATGCAATGCATTCGAAGAGTAGATGTGATGCAGTTTCATTACCATCATCACAGATTCTACATTTAGGGTTCTCTTCTGTTATTTCCTTTGTATGTAGGTGTTTTTTGAAATTCCCATGCCCTGTCAGCAATCCAACCATGAGTCTAATCTCTCTCTCCTGCTCAAGCCCTGGATTACAGAGCTTCTTTTAAAACATGGCTTTGGCATAATTATCTTGCCGTGTTTTTGTTTATAGACCTTAGTCCAATATTCTACGTGCTGTCTTCTGAGCCAGTTACGTAGCTCCAATTGGATCATTGCCTTGGTGATTGTCAGGACAGGTTCCGGTCCAATAAATGGAGTCTCTGCCCCCATCCTAGCTAATCTGTCTGCATGTTCATTGCCACTGATCCCCGAGTGGCCAGAGACCAACAATAGGTTTACCCTATTGATTTCCCCTAGCTCCACCAAAACCCAGTGACATTCTGCAACAATTTTAGATCTTGTTGCAGGAACTGCCAGTGATCTCAGGGCTGCCTGGCTTTCTGAATAGATGTAGATGCTACGGTCTTTGTAGCACCTACGCAAATTCTCCTCCACACACGCCCTGATGGCAGTGATTACGGCCTGGAATACTGAAGTCAGTTTCCCTAGAGATATGACACACTCCAGTCTTGGCTGCACCCAGTATATCCCGGCCCCAACGTCTTGCTCTGATTTCGACCCGTCAGTGAACCCGTACAGTGTCGAACTATTTTCTCCCACTGCTCCCTACTTCAAATTGTTATACTGAAAGGCTTGTTGAAGCAGTATTAGGTTATAATACAATCGGCCGGCATTTCCCCAACCTTTCCTATATTTAACTCACTATTTTAGTGTGTGATTCTGGATATGCCAAAGAGTTCCAGTTTTTGCCGGATTTGAGCCTGTATGCACCAGCGCTGCCTCCATCTTGACCCTAAGGTGTAATGGGAGCACATCCAGCATGGTTTACATACTAGCTGTTGGCGTGCTGCTAATTCCGCCTGTTATGGCTAAGCAAGCTAATCTCTGCAGCTTACCAAGCTCCTTAGCAGCAACCTGCTGTTCTACCTTCTTCCACCACACGACCGCCGCATAGGTGATCCTGGGTCTAATCACCGTGGTGCATATCGAGTACATACCCTTGGGGCGCAAGCCCCAGTTTTTGCCACAAGCTCTCCTGGTACTTACCACAGAGTACCTTTCACCTTGGAGCAAGTATTCCTAATGTGAGGGGTCCATGTCATTTTCTCATCTAAGGTAACCCCTAGATATTTCACTGTCCTCTTCATAGGTAGAGCTTCATCGAAAAGCTTTAGGTTCCAACTTGAATGCTGGATTTTTCAAGCTTAATTGCCATCCAGATTCAGTAAGACCTCTCTAAAATAATTTTATAAATTTAAATATGTAAAATAAATTAATTAAAAGAAAGTAGAAAAGGGCCAACGTACTCCGCTCACCGCTACTTCCCAGCAGGTGTAGCACCAGGACGCCTATATTCCCTGAGATCTGGGATAAAGCAGAATGACGCTCGACTACTTGCAGGAGGGTGGGGACCGCGAAGCGTGATTCACTTGCGACCCAGGTACGGCAAAACGGGTAACATCAGTTTACGACGTTTGTGTTTTTTATATGGGGGAGCTATGAGGCACAGAGAAAAGAGAACCAGTACACAGATATCTGTACAAATTAAAGCGCCACTTATGGAATTATTTGCACTTCTACATGTTACATCCAGTATATCACAGTACATAGCAAGAGTTTGAAAACAGAATGATGTGGTGTCGATAAGGGAATCATAGTCATTGCTGATGCTAAGAATTAACATCTTTGTCAGTCCTCAACATTGCTGAAATACACTTTCCTAAGACGTCCTACAATCTTCATCCGTATCGGTACAATTCTTCATTCTATTATCATCAATATTGTGATTAATATTATGTATATGATGGTTATCTGGCGTTTGTGTGCGAATCTAATGTAGAAAACTGCTTTTAGCTGCCAGGGAGATAGAGAACAGACGTTAGAATTCCGTATTTGGGTATTTGATCTGCTTAAATGCTTCTGGCACCATTTCTGACTGGATTATCGTGTGTGCTGACCATGAATCTCTAGCCTCATAATTTCGGCTTTCCTGGCAAAAGGAGGAAAAAGAACTAAAATGTTGTCCATTTTTTTCTTTGTTTTATTAGTACGATTGAACGAAAAGAAGGTAAAAGTTAGGAGTGCAAGGCTGCAAAAATTTTGTAACGTATTGTATGTTAACTTTTAGATATCAGAGATAAAAGTGGGTAGCGGAGGATGCAAGTCTGGCTCCACAGTAGGGCGTTCGTGGGGGAAGAGGGGATAGGGTTGGGGGGAGGGGGGGACATTCCACGCCTTCTCCCTGTTGTGCTGCCACAATAAACTGCGAAAGCACAAGTCGAGCTCATCGCTTTAAATGTTATTCGCATACGAAACTGAAATACTAGACCGCGTAGGCGACTCTGCATCATCCCGCAATGCATTGTACAGAACAAAACACTGAGTACAGTGGTGTGCAAAACAATAGCAATGCAGAAGACAATGGCTGCCCCTCACGGTACCGTCAGTCAGTAATGCTGGCTGCAGTAAAAAAAGAAAAAAAGACAGACAAGCGCCCGAAGACTCCCGACGGTTAACGACTTCATACGATCATGGAGAGCTCCGCACCCAAAAGTTAACACACAGTAATGTAACATACGAAACAACCAAAGAGAACGTTTACATTGGTAAAACGCTGTACTGAAAGCTGGTACCAAGGAATGACATTCTGGAATTTTAAAACGTAAATAATACAAATTAAGTAATAAAGTGGAAGCTAGAGAATGTACTAGAAGGCGTGGAGGCGCACCTTATGATCGAAAAATGTTTTGTGCAAAGAAAACTGCTCCTAAAGCTGTTAATGTATTTGAAAGAAAAAAAAAAGTTTATACGAAACTAGGGATCAAATTCGCCTGCTTAAACCTTCAAATGAACATTTTTGAATATTCGTACGTAAAGCTTTAGAAGATCGTACACTGTCTCATAAAATAAACGGCGCATCAGAGGATACACCATGACCACAGGAATTTCGAAAACGCCAGTGTAACAGTTAAAGAGTACGTTTGGGTGTGGTTTTCGGAATGTCTGTTTTCTAGGAGTATCCTCTCATCTTTGATTCTATAGTATAGAATACGATGTGATCCTCACATGAGAAAATAAAAATGTGCACGGTTTAGATGTGCCAATAGTACGAAATAATGCTAATAATAAGTGACAATCACTGCTGAAGAGATTAGTTAATTGTAGTTGATTAATAAAATATCTTCAAAGTAATTTTTGTCGGTTTGTTAGTGTTCTTAAAGACGCTTAAAGCTTAATAACGTGGGAATAAAATCAGAACACTCAATCTCTAACACTATTTGAATCTTCCGCAATTATGTGAGTAAATCTGTTGATGGCTCCCAGTCACGGACGTTAAGTTTTTCTTCCATTTGACGAGACAGGAGTATACAGTACACCAGTAGGAAGAGCTAAATCACGAAACCTCAACACGGGTTATGTGGATACAACCCCTGTTCCTTTCCACAACTACTCAGGCAGTTACCGGACGGAGCCTGCTTGCTCTCACTGCTTATACAGCAAACAACCACACTCCATGTACTCGTCAGCGGGAAAAGGCGCTGTTTACACCGCGAGATTTTAGCTCTGCTCTTGGACTTGAGTCTGCTGGCAGCTGCTCGAACGAATCTATATTAATAGACGTATTGCTAGAAGTTATTGTGTGATATTAACTTAAACTTCAAAACAACAGTGGAGGGTGAAACTATATTTAAAACATTGAAGTAATGTGCTGCAAAGTGAGGACAAATTGTTGACCGTCGCAGCAATTGTGGCATTAGAACGTGACTTAATGTTGACCCTGTCAACAAACTCTTGAGAGTCTTATTAATATAACGAAAACTGTACGTAAGGGATTTTGTGCGTTCTCGAGACATGAAGATAAACACCACGACCTCAAAAATAGTTTCACTTATGTTATAACATGAATAATACTTAAACATTCAAATGTTCAAATGTTTGTTAAGCTTATGGGACTTAACTACCGGGTCATCAGTCCCTAAACTTACAAACTACTTATGAACTACTTACGAACTAGGACGGCACAAATATCCATGCCCGAGGGGGGTTTCGAACCCCCGACCGTAGTGGCCGTGCAGACCGTCTCAATCCCCTCGGCCACCGCGGCCGGCACTTAAACATTGTTAATGGTTACATATAAGAAGAAAGGAACTGGATGATATAGCGGAAACGTATGACAGGACTTTCCTGTAATACCTATTCAGATTACATACACATCACCTTAATTAAGCCGGAAACTAGATTTGTAGATCGTACTCAAATGGAATGCGATTAGAATCATAATTTGAGAATATGTTAAATTGTTTTCAAATCGTAGCAAGAAAAAAGTATTTGTATAAGCAGAAGCATGGAAATCAATCAAATGTGCCCCTGTGACCTAGGTAGTAGCATAAATTGATGGAAAGGGAAATGTACGCCATGTAAGTAGTACGGATTTTGCAGCAATACACGTAATCCTATTTGAAATACTGAGTTATTACTAGTAAATCTTCAGGATGTTTGTATTCGAACGCTTCCATTTCTTCAATTTGTGTGATATGATGATGGCCTACTACGAAACTTATATACTTCGACGTGAAGCAAAAATGCTTTGAATCGAGGCGAGACGTGTGCAGTGATGGATTGACCTATCCAGTGTTGCTCGTTGCCGGTGCGGACGTGGTTCCGACTCCACAGCCCATATAAGACGTTTTTATTCGAAGGTATTCCATAATAACTCTCTACTGTACACAGAAGTACCCATTCTTCAATAGTTACAGTTTGTTTCTTGAAAAATATATAATTATTTTAGTCCTGTTGCATGTTGTTGTTCTGGTCTTCAGTCCACAGACTGATGTAATGCAGCTCTCCACCCTACTCTATCCTGAGCAAGCCTTTTCATCTCCTCATAAGAACGGCAACCTACATCCATTTCAATTTGCATTCTATATTCATCTCTTGGTCTCCCTCTGCGATTTTTACCCCACAGCCTTCCCTCCAATGCTAAATTCACAATTCCTTGATGTCTAAGAATGTGCCCTACCAATCGATCTCTTCTTTTAGTCAAGGTATGCCAGAAATTCCTTTTCTCCACAATTCTGTTTTAGTATCTCCTCATTAGTTTCGCCATCTACCCACCTTATCTTCAGCATTCTTCTGTAACACCACATTTCAAAAGCCTCTATTCTCTTCCTGTCCGTACTGTTTATCGTCCATGTTTCACTCCCATACAAGGCAACACTCCACACAAATGCTTTCAAGAAAGGACTTCCTTATGCTTAAATTAATATTTGATGTTAACAAATTTTCTCTTTTTCAAAAACGCTTTTCTTCCTCTGTACTGCGACCATCATTTGTTATTTTACAGCCCAAGTAACACAACTCATTTACCACCTTCATTGATTCCTTGCCTAATTTAATTCCTTCAGCATCACCTGATTTTCTTAGACTGCATTCCCTTACCATTGTTTTGCTCTTGTTAATATTCATTTTATACGCTCTCTTCAACACAGTGTCCATTCCATTCAACTGCTGTTCCAGGTCCTTTGCTGTCTCTGACAGAATTACTATGTCGTCGGCAAAACGCAATGTTTTTAATTCTTCACCCTGAACTTTAATTCCTTCTACAAATTTCTCCTAGATTTCCTTTGTAGCCTGCTCAATGTACAAATCAAATAACATTGGGGAAAGGCTGCATCCCTGTCTTACGCCCTTCCCAACCTCTGTATCCCTTACATGCCCGTCAACTCTGATAACTGCTGTCTGGTATTTGTACAAGTAGTCAATAACATTCCTTTCCCTATATTTTACTGCTGCTGATTTGAGAATTTGATTGAGTTTATTCCAATCAACATTGTCAAAAGCTTTCTCCAAATCTACAAAAGCTAGAAATGTAGGTTTGCCTTTCCTGAACCTATATTCTAAGATAAACCGTAAAGTGAGTATTGCCTCCCGTGTTCCTACATTTCTCCGGAATAGAAACTGGTCTTCCCCAAGATCCGCTTCTACCAACTTTTCCATTCTTCTGTAGATAATCCGTGTTAAAATTTTCCATCCATGACTTATTAAACTGATGGTTCTGTAATTTTCACACCAGTCTGCATCTGCTATCTTTGTAATGGGGATTATTATATTTTTCTTAAAGTCTAAGGGTATTTTCCCTGTCTCATGCATTTTACTCATCAGGTGAAATAGTTTTGCCATGGCTGGCTCTCCCAGAGACTTCCGTAGTTCTGAGGCAATGTCGTCCACTTCGGGGGCCTTGTTTCGACTTAGGTCTTCCAGTGTTCTGTCAAATTCTTATCTCAGAATTTCGTCTTCATCTACATCCTCTTCCCTTCCTTTGTAGAGCCCCTCTATATACTCTTTCCATCTCTCAGCTTTCCCTTCTTTGCTGAGAACTGGTTACCCAACTGAGTTCTTTATATTATACAGCAGCTTTTCTTGTCTTCAAATGTTTCTTTTAACTTCCTATAGGCGGTATCTATGTTTCCCCTTTTTATACATTCTTCTACAGACATGCATTTGCCTTCTAGCCACTCCTGCTTAGCTATTTTATACTCATTTTTAGTCGTCTGTGCTCCATTTTGCCTGTTTCATTTACTGCCTTTTTATATTTTCTCCTTTCATCAATTAAATGCAGTATTTCCTGTGATATACAAGGATTTTTTTGTAGGTTTTGCCTTTCTACATATTTTTTCCTCTGCTGCCTTCACTGTTTCATCTCTCTATGCTACCCATTCTTCTTCTACTGTTTTATTCTCCCCCCCCCCCCCCCCCCGTTGCTGTCAATTGTTGCCTCTGAAACGCTTAACTACCTCTGGTTCCTTCAAATTGTACAGGTTCCATCTCCTAACTTTTCTACCTTTTTGCAGTCTCTTACGTTTTAATCTGCAGTTCATGACCAATAAGTTATGGTCAGAGTCTATATCTACCCATGTGCATGTCTTGCAGTTTGAAACCTGTTTCCGAAATCTATTCCTTACCATCATAAAATCTATCTGGTTCCTTGCAGTGTCTCCTGGTCTCTTCCATGTATACAACCTTCTTTCATGATTCTTAAACCAAGTGTTTGTTATGATTAAATTATGTGTCCGTGCAAAATTGCACCAGGAGATCTCCTCTTTCATTCCTTTTGCCCATATTCACCTACTATTTTTCCTTCCCTTCCTTTTCCTACTACCGAATTCCAGTCTCCCATCACAATAAAGATTTTCCTCTCCTTTAATTGTCTGAATACAATACTTCGATATGCTCATCATCGGTAGAGCTAGTGGGCATATAAAATTGTACTGCTGTGGTCAGTGTTGGCTTCGTATCTATCTTGATTGTGACAATGCGATCACTACGCTGCTCATAGTAGTTTACCCGCATTCCTATTTTCTTATTCATTATCAGACCTAATATACCCCCCAACTGATTTTGTATTTATAATCCCGAACTCGCCTGACCAAAAATCCTGTTCCCCTTTCCATCTAACTTCAGCCGATCCATTTCCCTTTTTAATTTTTCAAAAATTTTCAAATGTTTGTATAGCTTATGGGACTTAACTATGGAGTCATCAGTGCCTAAACTTACAAACTACTTATGAACTAGCTAACACTAAGGACGGCACAAATATCCATGCCTGAGGGGGGATTCGAACCCCCGACCGTAGTGGCGGTGCAGACCGTGACTGGCGCGCCGCAGTTCCCTCGGCCACCGCGGCCGCTTTTTAAATTTTCTAACTTCCATACCCGATTAGGGAACTAACATTCCACGCTCCGATCCGTAGAATGCCAGTGTTGTCTTTCCTGATAATCATATCCTCGTGAGTAGTCCCCACCCGGAGATCCGATTGCGGGACTATTTTACCTTCGAAATATTTTACTCGAGAGGATGCCATCATCTTATATTCATACAGTAGAGCTGCATGTCGGGAAAAGTAACGACTATAGTTTCCCCTTACTTTCAACAGTTCGCAGTAGCTGTGTGGCAAAGCCAAATTAGCTGATGTTACAAGGCCAGCTCAGTCAATCATCCAAACTGCCCCCGTAACTCCTGAAAAGGCTGCTGCCCCTCTTCAGGAACCACACGTTTGTCTGGCCTCTCCACGCATACCCCTCCGTTCTCGTTGTAACTAAGGTACGGCTATTTCTATCGTTGAAGCACGCAAGTTCAAAATGTTTGTAAATTTATCGGACCAAACTGCGTGGTCATCAGTCCGTAGCTTACGAACTGCTTAAACTAAGGTAAACTAACCCAAGGACAAACATACACACACACACACCCATGCCCCAGGGAGGACTCGAACCTCCGACGGCGAGCAATCGCGCCACACAAGCACGCAAGCCACCCCACCTCGGCAATGTCTGTGGTTCATGGGGGTGGTGTAGCATGTTATTGATAGAAATAATGTCACTGTTTACAATGTTTTCTCCATCAGTGCTTCTGTCCCAACTGTTACGTCTCATTTGTTCTGTTATAACAATCTAAATCGGAAATAAATAGAACAAAAGTAAATTTTTATAGAAGTTACATATACTCGTATGGTATTGTTACTCTACAATTCTGCTCCCAAGTGTCACACTGGATTTAAGAACAAAAGATACTTTAGTTTTGGCAGTTTTATGTTATTAGAAATCCAACAATCATTTCCATTGTTATTTAAAGAAAAACAATGATGTCATACATTGAGCAAAGGACAGCGAGTTAATACCGGTGCATAAAATTACAGAGGCTGAAGTGAGGTTATAAATGAAATCATTTTAAACAGGACTGTTCGCATTTTTAATGTCAGCATACTCATATCCCCATTTTGTAAAGTAAAACCTTGACATATATGACAATGCCTTCATTCGCATTGAAATTAATAACCATTTGGCACAAGTGTAACCTTCCCCGGTCGGAAGGGCGGTAAAGTTCCGATTCCGGGATATGAAGTAACACTGTCGGGATCGAAACCGTCTTGCGCCTTAACTATGACGCTTGGTGAGTCAGCTAGCCTGTAAGTGATCTTCAGGAATTCCAGAGAACAAACTCAGGTTCGCATGAATAAAGGGAGTCGGAGATTATACCTCAGCCGAGTACGTTCTCAGCGTAACAAGGTGGGGGAAGTTGCTCACAGCAGAAAACATTCTCCAATTTCGTATGAATAAAACTAAAGAAGTTTCTCACGATCGGTGAACATTCTCCGATTTCTGAAGTGAGCTCTGTAGCATACTTCGTGCTGAATAACTTCTATTAACGTTACGCTTTACTGTGGTTTATAATTAAAATGACAACATTTGTGTTACTTAGAAGGCAAAAACAAGTTCCTTTATACGTAGTCTTTAAGAAATAAAAACATTTTGTTGACGAGTAGCTTCCTTTAGAAAAATCGTGTGACACTTCAAGCATTTTTCATAGTGAAGAGAGTGATGTAAGAGGAAATGTTTTCATTACCGACATACAAATGAAACACAATTGGATTCAGCAGCGTGTTACCCTTTTTTTTTTTTTTTTTTTTTTTTTTGAGTGTATATTAACAGTTGTAAACAGATACACATCAAAATAATATTGTGTTTTTAAATAGAGTCTATTAGTAAGGCCTTATGATGTTAGTTCCAAATAAAGTGCGTCCCAAGACCTCACAGTTTCAATCAGAAAATAAATATTGCTGCAATACCAGGTAGGCCTACTGAAGTATTGTTTCTATCCAAACCGGCTGGCCTATTTAAGATGCGTTTTCTGACTTCGTAATCGTACCTTCTGTGATGTTAGAAGTAAGTAAACACGATAGGAAAATTAATAACTACATACCTAGCAGCCTGTTTCTTGTAACAAAATCGCATGGCCTCACGCTTATGAGCAGACCATTGGGTGTCATATTTAACAACAAATAGGCCTATCTCATGTTAGAAAACTCCGACAGCTTTCCACGTTGAAACAGATGAATATATGATGCATTCTTATTATATCGTTCGCAGACTGTGCTAACCAAACATCATTATCAAAAAGTTTCTCGCGTGACGAAAATTTTGTATCGTCAGAAGAACATGTTTTTGTAAAAAGTACATTTAGTCTTAATAATATGCTCCTTCACAAGAAGCTAATATCTAAACAAAGTACAGTTCTTCCTGAACACGTAGATGCTTACTCCATATTTGTACACTTAATAATTTGCCTGACTGGGCTAGTTTAAAGAAATACACGACTGAACAATTGTTCTGTGCTGGACACGACACGCGGAGAACTTACTCAATAAGGAGGGGAGGTAGCGAGGATGAACTACCTGCTCAGAGCATAGGCTTCGAAGTTTTTATTGATACGAAATTGAGAACTTACTCAGAGAATGTTCTTTTGCTCTGAGAATGTTCTCTGGAGAATATGCACATGTTTTATTCATACGGCCCATAGTCTCAGCGCTTGTAGCAATGGTGAACCTCGAGAACACACGCGAAAGCGAGGAATAAAAGGTAGAAGAACTTATACGAGCATTTGAATAAGCAACGAAGATATATTCTGCAGCTAGTATATTTTCTGAATACGTATAACAGAATTATATGGTCTTTTATAGCCAGCTCACTAGATTTATAAATTGACGTGTTTCTCAATTTGCACTATTGGCAAGAATTCTCACTTTCAGTGTGTTCCACTTGCCGCCGCGGTCCAGTCCACTTCTAGTTACTGTGTTCACCGTTACGCAGCGTTTCTCCTCATGGTGATTCGTGGGCATATCGTTGAACGGCTTGTTCACGCAATGATGCATTTAAGTAGCTTCCAATTAACGCTAAAAAATCTGGTAAATTTATAAGTGCATCACCAATGCCACATATGTTCTGTTATTAAGGACCCATACGACAGAGCACATAGGAATATATGCTACCCTGCAGTGCGGCTATCATTACGAATGTGAGTCGCACACATGTTGCTATTCTGGGTATCACTGCACATTTTAGCTTCAGGCTAAGCTGTTTTGTACCGGACGGAGGCGATTAAAAATATGGCCAGATGCGGAGAAGTCTGCGTAACTGTGAAACGGGCGATCGTTGGCTATCTAATGCGCGAAACGTGACACCAATAGACACACATCACCACTCGTAGAGGTTTACGTGACTACGTAACAGCCCGCAGTAAACAACGTGAAACGCTAACACCGAGAGCTCCGATTTACGATAACGCTTGGCTGTGACGCAACGAGAATTTCTCGTATTTTCTCACAGATTTACGCTAAGTTCACGATAGCTTCTACACTTTTTGTGCTTTCGAAGCCTAAATGCATTTTCGTTCAGTTTACGTTTCTGTTTTATTATTTATTTATTAATTGTTATTCGGCTGTGCTGTAATCTGTCTGGCCTTGTTGGTCTGATCGCAGGACAATTTCTTATATTCATCTTCTCCTTCCTCCATCGGGTGAGTGATAATAAGCATGGTCACACATCCTTTCTTAGATTACTTGCATTAAGTAATTATTGTTTACAGTTTTGCAGTCTGTCAGCATACTTTTGAACGAATTGCTTCCTTCTATTTCTGGTTAACGACAGTTGTTCATGGTCCAATACTATAAATGTATTTCCCCTTCTATCTGGCCTGTCTGAAGTTTTATATTTGCGCTTTGTACGATAATATTCTCTTTTACTTCCCACTGCAGTGTTTAATGTTTCTGTATTCCGCGTCGCAGCAGTGGACTGGCCGAGCAGTGTACGACGCCGTGCAAGCGGAACGCTCGGTTGGACACCTTCAGAGATTCGAGTCCTCCCTCGACCAAGGATGTGTGTGTTGTCTTTACCATAAGTTAGTTTAAAGTAGAAGCCTAGGGACTGATAACAACAGCAATTCCTTAGATTTACAAACATTTCAATTTGAATATTCCGCGTCTGTTTTTCCTACTCTTAGTTGACGGCGAAAGAATTGATGAAGTAATCTAAGTGGGGAAAAATACGTGTAACTTGAGTTATCACACATGTCCCACGACCTACACAACAATTAAGTATAATTTTTTTGTCCTCTGCTGACAATATCTCATATTTCGAATACAGTTTCATCTGCATACTAAAAACATCAAAGGGTTCATAACAATAAGAAATCGAAAACGCGATTTCTAGGCTCTGAGCAGAGGTCCATTAAATAGGTGTAGACACTGAATGGAAGAAAAGGCGAGCGTTTTCTAAGACCCTGCTTAGCCAACGTTTGTGTTATATCGTCTAATTGTACTAAAAAACCGAGAGTGGAAGTTTCTAGTGGCTGTTTTGGTACAGTCTCCATGAAGTAAAACAAATTATATGCACGGAATGTCAAGGGCACAAAAAGTGTGAGGGTGGCAGTGTATTGAAAGGCTGTACACAATTTGAAATGGTTTAAAATAAAAAAAATCATATCTCTTAACTATGAAACTCAGGGTACATGATCTTAAATGGATATTATGATAAAATGAAAACACGTCCATTCGTGACCAGTCTGATATACTTATAAAATCGATTTCTGTTGTAGCAGTCTTTGTCAGTGCTAGAGATACAATGAAAACGCAACAGTCCAGTCAAGTAAATGTACATACAAAACAATATCTCCACAAGGATATTCGAAAGTGTGGTGTCGCACAAGTCTAAAGTGCGCGCCACGTACTTTCGCCGCGCGTCGCCGTGCAGCACGGCGCGGCGTTCTTACGACGTCAGCCACGAGCGCCCTCTGCTGCAACTCCGCTCGTGGCCACCACTGCTGCATCGGCCACTTGGAAATCAGCTAGGCACCAGTTAAGACTTGGCTATCGGATAGGCACTAGGAATCATCAGTAGGCAGGCCTCTATCAGATCCATGTATCAAAATTCTGCAGTCAAGAACTATGTAAAAGTTAAGTATTACTAAGTCTCTATGAAATATTTATCTCGTTCTAATTTACTCTAGTGTTTCTAGTTTCTGCTGTCCCACTGGCTGCTCACCTTCCTACCTGCATAAGCATGCATCCTTTATTCCTGTGTCGGTCTCTTTCTACTCGGCCACCGACACCTACGACAGACATAAAAGTGGCGACGAAGATGGGATACGAAAGAAAGTCGCTTAAAAACCGATAAAAATAACGTGTAAATTACGCTTTCATGTAGGTGCATATCAACTTACAAGTTGTGATACACAGTCAAGTATTGCAATGATCCTAGGTTTCAAAAAAAAAAAAAAAAAAAAAAAAAAAAAAAAAAAAAAAAAAAAAAAAAAAAAAAAGAATGAAAACCCTTTATGTTGATGAAAGATCGGGATCAGCAACTTGAATGTTGAGATACTTATTTTATTTATTTCAACCGTCACAGTTGCAAAAATGAGTAGTTTCGGACTTAGTCCACTACCGAACACTTGGCCTTAACTACAGTGCTACTGAAAATTGACATTAGCCATGGCTCTGAACATTCATGTTGTGTTAAAAAGGCTTAGAGACACAAATGAACTAAAATGCTGCCGAGTGTCCGAACACACAGCTTATACTCATGGTCTTGGATGACATCCGTTTGGCAATGAGCGCCCTCTATGTGGTCGAATTATACAAAGCATCAAATTAATATTTTATCTTAAAGATTGAGGCGAAATGTAAAATGAAGATATAACTTTCTATGAAGGATTATATGAATTTCAGGAACTGTAATAGAATAATCTTTCTCTATCAAAATGAATTGAATCCCTATTTCCCTTGGTCACAGCATAGCTTCAGAATCATACGAACGGTAGGGCTCATATTATTATAATTTTTCTGTTTGTGTTAATAATTCGTAGGACAAGGTTCTTAAGAATTAAAATTATTGCGAAATCTACTGGAAAATTTGAAGAAAACTGAATGTGCTTTTGTCAACGCATCGTGTGTTTGTATTACATACGGAACCATAGTTTGATCCGATTTTGATGATATTTTGCACTTTTGATCTTCAAACCAAGAGTAATCTCCTTGTGTACCAAAAATTTCGTATGGTGCATGGCGAAGGGTACTTTACTTACGGACTCCCACAAATTCCGTAATTACAGGTACGATAGGTCAACAGCGTCAGTGTTACAGCGGTAAAATCGAGCCCTGCAGACGCGGCGTCTGGAGATCGAAACTACCTGCATCCAAGGGTTTTACAGCACTTTTCCTCTGAGTGCTGAACCCATGCGTGTAATGGAAGCTTAATTGAATCCCTATTTTAGTTGGTCACGCCATAGCTTGAGAAAAATACGACCGAAAAAATGTTCAAATGTTTGTTAAGCTTATGGGACTTAACTACGGGGTCATCAGTCCCTAAACTTACAAACTACTTATGAACTACTTACGAACTAGGACGGCACAAATATCCATGCCCGAGGGGGGATTCGAACCCCCGACCGTAGTGGCCGTGCTGACCGTGACTGGAGCGCCTCAGTCACCTCGGCCACCGCGGCCGGCAATACGACCGATTTAGCTCATCTTTTACTTTTTTTATTGTGTTTAAAGCAAGCGAATGCTTACTGTCTACATAAAATTTCGTATGATTCGGGGTGAAGGACACTTCTCTTACTGCTCGCACTTGGACAAAATTTACAGTTTTGTTCCTATTTTGGTGAAAGTTTCGACACTCCATTTCGTATGGAGCCTGGCGGAGATTCTTACACTACTGTACACTTTTATTCCGATTTTACAGAAATTTTGCACACTTGACATTCATAACGAGAAGAAGATCACTTTCTACAAAAATGTTGAATTGTTTGTAAATATATCAGACCAAACTGCAAGGTTATCAGTCCGTACCTTACAAACTACTTAAACTAACCTAAGGACAACACACACACACACACACACACACACACACACACACACACACATTCACACACACACATGCCCTAGGAAGGACTCGAACCTCCGACGGCGAGCAACCGCGTCACATTCTACATAATTTTTCATTTGATACACGACTATGACTCATTTTTACCAATTACCTTGAAAGTTAGCTAATGATTATTTTCTTCGAGAGTGTTTTTATAATCTGCAAGACCCAGTATGGAGGGGAGGGGCGAGAGGAATAGAGATGAAGCGAGGTGGACGTGAACAGAGAGATCTGAGAGGAAGAGATGAATAGTCAGAGAGGAGGACTAAGGAAAATGTTCAAATGTTTGTATAGCTTACGGGACTTAACTACGGGATCATCAGTGCCTAAACTTACAAACTACCTATGAACTATTGAGACTAAGGACGGCACAAATATCCATGCCAGAGGGGGGATTCGAACCCCAGACCGTAGTGGTTGTGCAGACCGTGACTGGAGCGCCTCAGTCCCCTCGGCCACCGCGGCCGTCCGAGGACAAAAGAGATCAAGTAGGAGAGTAAAGAATAAATAAATACCCGGGCAACGCCGGGTTTTCATCAAGATATATATGTCCTCTTCTCTCTAAAAGAACTAATACTGTTGTGATCACTAACTACCATTTGTTCTGTTTGTTCTTCCTCATCAAACCAATCAAATTCAGAACACTTTTTCACCCTTTTCGTCATATAGAAGCCTTTCAACAGCCTCCTCCATTCTGAAAAAGGCTCTAAAAGAGGATAAATAGAAGTAAAACATAGTTGCTACTGAAAGCTTTTATTCGAAAGTAAAGATGTCATTAAGAATTCCATGCAAAAATTATACTTACATCACCAGCCGCATGGTTGGCTCTATACACCAACAAGAACACGGATAAAAATAAGAGGCAGTTGTGTCGCCCGGGCGACAGCTAGAAATGCATCAAGTGGCCGACGATAGGTGGAACCGACTGTACTACATCAATCCATAATTTGAATTCACTAACACAAAATAAAAAAAAAATAAAAAACCTAACTCCGGATTAGTCAGTCAACCAATGCGACCGCTCGAGTGTTCTATAACATTTGCTGATTTCTTTTTATACAGATTTACATGTCTTTTTTCTGTTTGCACAATTTTAAAGAAAACATTTATTTCATTATTTGTGTAATTTACTTACATGGCGGGCCTGATAGCCCGGCAGCCAGGAATGTGTGTACTGCTACATGTAAGCTGATATGTAACTGTATGGAGGCGTTATTTCTCTGTGCTGTGGTTATACTTGCTGATTTATGCTCCGTTAACCTTTTTTTAATACGATATTTAGTTATCCTATGTTGTTTTGTATGTACTGTCACTTGACTGCCATGCGATATTTTATTCTGTAGCCAAAATCAATTTGTTATAAATCTCACAGCTCGGGAGTGATCGCTATTTTATTTTTATTCCAATTCTCAAGAGTCGCTCCATCCGTATCCAAATGGATTCAAACACAAATAAATGAACATCGTATCATCTGAAAGTGATATTTCATTAATAAATGGTTGAAGGAGAACAATTGCAGAGCCAAAAACTCTGTATGTTAAAGTAAACTTCGCGTTGTATTGTTACATCAAATCAGTAAACATCGATTACTGCCACTAGCTACAACTGCCGAGCATTTATTTTTATTTTTATTTTATTTATTTATTCTTTCTTTATTATTTATTTCTTCTTTATTTTTCTTTAAAACGATTAAGGCTTTACCGAAAACATACAAGAATACAGTAACCAATTTGAATGCCGCCCGAAGATGCTGTCTCATTTATATTAATTAAAACTTACATATTTTTATGTCTACCCGTTTTTTTTAGAAGTGTGTCTTAAGTTTGCAAATTTTATCATTGATTTCTTAAGGGAGTTTCTTCGCGAATGTATCTCCTTACACCTTGCCACCTCCGCTTCTGGAAGAGGAAAGATAATATTTTGAAAATAATAGAGGTGGAACAATTCTTATTAATTTGAAGAAAATTCAACTTCAACTTACGAAAAATGACATCAGAAGTATACAATATGTGACAGTATTGTGCTAAAGTAATGATCATAGTTGTAAACATAACATTAATCGGAACTTAGGCAACAAAAAACAATTTGTGCCAAAACGTAGACATATTTATATTTGCATTGACCCCTTTAAAATAAGACAAGAAACGACAGTTATACACGAATATAGAAATGCATGAAAGAAAAAGAAAATGTAATGACACCATCGGCCACTGTGACAGTAACGAGTATCAGAGGCTTGCGTGAAAGGCTGCGCATATTGCCCGTAACATGACCTTCTAATGCGACTTCTGTCTTGCAGTTACGGGAGTTCCTGAAAAAGCGATACTGCCGGCTAACATGGAACGCGCTTTTCCGATACGTTTTAGTGGAACGTTGTTCACAGCAGATAAGATCTAAGGGAACAGGGATACAGTCTTCAGAAGATTACATTCTTACAGCGTTCGGTCTTGTGCACTGAGCTGTCCTTCATCTTCCACGAGAAATTATTTTATAAGAGGTACTTGTCTGTTTTTATGACAGAATTCTTAACTAAAACCATGGTTCCCGACCGTCCCTCTCCTTCCTTCCTCCTCCAGCCTCCTTCATAGTAAATGTGTATTAAATGTATATTAATTATGTGTGGGTGGGGGGCGTGTCTGATGTACATGCAAAACAGTAAATTGAAATTTCATTTCATTTGGGCCTGCAGCATTGTGTATGTCTTTTAAGGACATATTGTTAATCTATGTAATGCCGAAATGCTGATTCACTTTATAGATATTAAAAAACTGTTTATTATTATCGCAATAGGCCTATTTCGGCTCTGTGGCCATCATCAGGCTATCTGCGGACAAATATTTATGATTACAATGAGTGAAATAAAGATACTTACAATTTTAATACATTTTCCGTGACATATTATTTCAGACTCACTTCCATATAGCATCGTGGAGGTATAATTGATTATAATGACTGCAATGATTGCAGTATACGTGTTCTTTAGATGGTATATATATTACGTAAATCAGGTCTTAATTCTTTACAGCTAATCTGTCAGTTTGACGTATCCTCCAGCGATGCTCTATGGTTACAGTTTGTTTATGACTTCATATAGTGTGATCTTTGGTAGTGTGGTGTGATTTATTATTTTATGGTATTATGATGTATATCTTTGTTTTAGCTCGACTCGAAAATTTTAATAAAGTTGTCTAGATAATGTTTGTGTTGTAGTTCGGTTTGTTCATTTAAAATTTCGTCAGGGCTTTCCTTCAAATGTGTATAAATTTCTATCTCTTCCAGGATGTTCATATGATAACCTTTTGGTGTGATATGTAATATTTTCATTGCGTTTGTAATTCGATCGGTTTCGTGATTTTCTGTTTTCAAATGATTAACGAAAGCTGAAATATTTTTCTCGGAATTTCTTGTATGTTCTTTGTACCGAATTTCGAAAGTTCTGCCAGTTTGTCCTATATAAAATTTCTGACAATCTTACAGTTAATTTTATATATGCCTGGTAATTGGTATACTGGTATTTTTGTCTTAGTGGAATGGATTAAGGTTTTTATGTTATGTGTAGTTCTGTAGGCAAATCTGACTGTAGTATTTTTTAGTAATGTGTTCAACTCATCAGACGTTCGTCCTATATAAATGTGTGGTACGTATTTAATTTTTTGTTTTAAGGACGTATCTTTCAATAGCTTAATGTCATTTAGAATTTTATTGGGTTTGTGTTTCGTGTGTTTGTCGTATAGTTTCTTTACTATACTTGGATTAAAATCATTTTTGTGGGCTATATAGGTTAGTATTGAAAGCTCTTTATTTATAACTGTTTCTTCTAATGGTAGGTTTATTAGTCTATTCGTGATAGTGTTAAAATATGCATGTTTTTGTGCTTTGGGATGGTAAGAATTTGAGTTGATAATATTATCTGAAGTTGTTGGTTTTCTATATATGTCAAATTATGTACATTGTTCTTATTCCTAATTGTTAGGTCCAAGAAATTTATGGTTTTATCGTTTTCTGCCTCCATGGTAAATTTGATTTTAGTATGTAGGTTGTTCATTATTGTATATAGTTGTTGTATATCAGTTTGTGATCTATCTATTAATAGGAGGGTATCGTCTACATAGCGGTAATAGTATATTATTTTATTTATTATTGGGTGATTAGAGTTGAAGAATTTTGCTTCCAATGTATTTAAAAAGATATCAGCTATGGTTCCTGCTATGCTACATCCCATTGCAACTCCATCTTTTTGGGTATATATATCATTGTTAAATTCAAAGTAATTTTGTTTTAATACCAATTTTAGTAAATCAATAATTTCATAAATTCCTGTGATTGGTATTTTCCTATACTTTAGTAAGTTTTCTTCAATGATGGTTATTGTTTCCTGGATTATATATAGGTCTGAAATAATATGTCACGGAAAATGTATTAAAATTGTAAGTATCTTTATTTCACTCATTGTAATCATAAATATTTGTCCGCAGATAGCCTGAGGACTAGTGTAGAAATATTTTATATGGTGTACATGAGGCTTCGGGACTCAAAAATGCACTGATTACGTTCAGTCATTCTCTGAAATCGATATGTTGTTATTATTGTAATATTGTGGTGGTTGAGCACACAACCCATTATAGAGTTGTCATACACTTGAAAATTGTAACGAGGATGTAAGATCTGGAGACCATTAACGAAAGTGAGGGTGGGTTCAGACGAGAGGGTAGTATTTCGCGCATACTGATGATGATTTATTGCGTAAACCCAGGGTTTTTTCAGTTATTAGAATATAGAATAGCACCACTCTGAAGAGCGTGTGAATTAATGACGAAAAGGAATTTATTTTATAAGTGAATATAGCCATCGACATGAGTATATTACTGTAAAGGAAACTTAAACAATAGCTTTAATCAGGTGTACAAAAAGTGTCGAACAGTTTGAAACAAACAAGGAAAATAAATCCAATAAGCATGTGTTTTCATGGGAATTGTTCCACGTGGCGTTCACTCATAGTATTTTCCTACGATCCGACAACGTTTAATGATTAAACTGCCAATATCTCCGAATTTTACAGCAATGTTAACAGGTCGTGGGAAACTGAAAGCCTATTATCAGCAGTTCAGAATAATTGAAGACGGAACGTGCACACGTAACAGAGCTGTCCAAACAATTGAACACGTGCTTTTCGACTGCTGCAACTTACTGAAAGAGAGGGACCAGCTCAGGAAAAAAATAGTTGACAAAGGAGGACGATGGCCTGTCAGTAAATTTGATTTGGTGCATAAATTCACTGTAGACTTTCACAATTTCTGTAATTCAAATGTTCAAATGTTTGTATAGTCTATGGGACTTAACTACGGGGTCATCAGTCCCTAAACTTACAAACTACTTATGAACTACTTACGAACTAGGACGGCACAAATATCCATGCCCAAGGGGGGATTCGAACCCCCGACCGTAGTGGCCGTGCAGACCGTGACTGTAGCGCCTTAGTCCCCTCGGCCACCGCGGCCGGCTTTCTGTAATTCAATAAGATTTCCAGATGTATAAAATCGTTTGGTTTCTTTATGTAGAGCGACAAGTAATGTATAGTCAAAACGCTTCTTTTGTAAATCCTGTCAACTTATGCACTGTATTTGTGTTTGTAAAAATACCTGATGTAACCGCCTGAATTTAACCATAAACATGTAATATTACTATGTAATGGGGCATGTGAAATAATAAATAAATGGCACTGAATTCCTCTGCTATTCGGCGTGAGTAATGACATACCCTTTAAAGCACGCCCGGTTGTTGTTGGAGAACTTGTTGGAGATTTGGCGCTGTAGTATCTCAACATCGTTTACTGGCGTTGCGTAAAACACTTCCTTCACTTGTCCCCATAACCCAGGACCAAAAGCCTACGAGATTGAGATGTTGAGAACGAGCAAGTCAAGATGTACGGCCTCACCGACCAATCCAGTGGTCTTGAAATCTCTGCGTCAGATGTTCGCACACATTGTGACGAAAGTGCTGTTGCGCCACCATGCCTGAACCATATATGTAATCTTTGCTGAGCTGGTACATTCTCTCAAAAAATGTTCAAATGTTTGTAAGTCTGTGAGACTTAACAATTGTGGCTTACAAACTTCTTAAATTAACTTAAGGACAACAAATACACCCATGCCCGACGGAGTACTGGAACCTCCGACGGGGAGCAGCGTCGCTCTCCGCAGCAAGGCGCCTTGGAACACTCGGCCACTCAACCGCGGCGCACGTTCTCCAGCAAGGTAGGTAATGGATTAATAAGGAAGTCCATATGAAGTGTTCCATTTACGTTATCGGTAGCACATATGACCTAATCAATGTATCACCTAGTACATTTGCCCATACAGTGATTGATGATGATGCCTTCTTCCATTCACGTATACTGGTTATGGAAATTCACAACTGTGGTGTCGCACAAGTTTGAAGTGCGCGCCACGTACTTTCGCCGCGCGCCGCCATGCAAGCACGGCGCGGCGTTCTTACGACGTCGGACACGAGCGTCCTCTGTTGCAATCCCGCTCGTGGCCACCACTGAACTGCATCGTTCACTCGGGATTAGGACAGGCACTAGGACTCATCAGTAGGCAGGCTTCTACCTAGTTAAACTATGTATCTGCATTCCACTAGTCTTCAGCTAACAAAGATAAGTATTGTACCATGTTTCTACGAAATATACAGCTTGTACTAATCTAGCTTAGTGTTTCTAGTTTCTGCTGTCCCACTGGCTGGTCACCTCAGACTCCGTACCCGCACATGCGTGAATGCTATTTCCTGTGTCGGTTTCTCTCCACTCGGCCACTGACACCCAGGACAACCGGCGGCAACGAGGCACAAAAGTGGCGACGAGGATGGGATACAAAAACAACACCATCTCTTGGGAACCTTGCCTCATCGGCAAATAAGATCTTGGATGGGAACAGTGGATATCCGGCACACTTATGCCGAAGTCATTGACAGAATTGCAGACTGCCTGACAATCATAATAAATTAATAATTGGTTCTTTTTATCGACCTCTTCATTCAGACGATTCGATTGCACATATATTCAAAGAAAGTATGAATCAAATTTCAAGAACATATCCAGGGTATACAATTTTAATTGGTGGCGACTTTAACTTACACTCGCTATATTGGCAAAAATACATGTTCAAAACCGGAGGCAAGCATAAAACATCTTCCGAAATTGTACTGAACGCATTGTCCTAAAATGATATTCGAGCAATTAGTTCATGAACCCACTAGAACAGTAAACGTACTTGACCTCTTAGCAACAAATAATCCGGAGCTACAAAAGAGCATTAAAACAGACACAGGGATTAGTGAACACAGAGTGGTCGTAGCGTGACTGAATGTCGGACTTTCCAAATCCAGCAAAATTAAAAGTATATTTATCAAAATAAATAAATACTTTGTGAGAATCTCCAGTCTATCGCAAATGCAAATGTGAGTGTACATCACATATGACTTACATTCAAAGAGGTAATATTGACAACCATTGACGGATTTATACCAAACAAGTTAACGAAACAGGGGGCTGACCCGCCGTGGTACACAAAACAGTTCAGGTCACTCTTCCAAAAGCAAAGAAAAAGCATGCCAAATTTAAACGGACACAAAATCCTCAATACTGGCAGTCTTTTACAGAAGCTAGAAATTTAGCTCGAATTTCAATACGAAAAGCTCACAATAATTACCACAACGAAACTCCGTCACGTAATTTGGTAGAGAATCCTAAGAAATTCTGGTCGTATGCGTAAGGGAATGTACTTTCAGGATTGCTAGTTCTACAAGGTTCGCAGGAGAACTTCTGTGAAGTTTCGAAAGCAGGAGGCGAGTTACTGGCAGCAGTAAAGCTGTGAAGAAGGTCCGTAAAGTGTGCTGGGATAGTTCAGTCGGTAGAGCGCTTGCCCGCAAAAGGCAAAGGTCCCAGGTTCGAATCCCGGTTCCGGCACACACTTTTAATCTGCCAGGAAGTTTCGTATCAGTGCACACTCCGCTGCAGGGTGAAACTTTTATTCAGCTGCCATCATGCGTAATTTTCAAGTAGATACCAATGGAGTGTTAAAGCACATTAAATCACTTAACAAAAGTAAGTCTCCCAGACCCGACTGTATACTAGTTAGGTTCCTTTCAGAATATGCTGATGAAAGAGCCCCATACCTTTCTATCATATACAACCGCTCGCTCAGCGAAAGATCCGTACACAAAGACTGGAAAGTTGCTCAGGTCAATCTAATATTCAAGAAAGGCCATAGGTGTGATCCGCAAAATTTGATGTCGGTTTGCAGCGGGTTCATGAAGTATCGGTGTTGTGAAACACTGCTTGCTGTTTACGCACATAATGTGTTTAGTGCTCTCGACATGTGATGTCAAATAAATTCCGTAGTTTTAGATTTCTGGAAAACTTTTGGCACTGTACCTGAAAAGCGTCTTCAAATTGCCTACTTATTGAATATCGCCACAGCTGTGTGATTCGATTCGGGATTTCCTGTCAGAAAGGATACAGTACGCTGTAAATGGTGGAAATACATCGAGTGCAACAGAAGTGATACCTGGCCCTCCCCAAGGAAGTGTTATAGAGCCGATACTATTCCTTATCTTTATAAACGATTTAGGAGACAATCTGAGTAGCTCTCTTAGACTGATCGTAGATGATGCTGTCATTTGTCGGTTAGTGAAGCTACCACAGAAGGAAAAGCAACTTAAAAATGATTTAGATAAGATATCTACATGCTGAAAAAATTGGCAATTGATCTTTAATAATGATAAGTGTGAGGTAATCCATATGACCACTAAAGGAAATCCGTTAAACTTCAGTTACACGATAAATCAGTCTAACCTTTAGGCCGTCAAATCAACTAAATACATAGGAATAAAAATTACGAACAACTTAAATTGGAAAGAACACACAGAGAATATCGTATGGAAGGCGAACCAAAGGCTACGTTTCATTGGCAGGAAACTGAGAATATCCAAGAGTTCTATTAAAGAAACTGCCTACATTACACTTGTGCGTCCTATTTTTGAGTATTGCTGCGCATTGCGGGATCCACATCCGGTGGGACGGACAGATGATTTAGAGAAAATTCAGAGAAAGGCAGCTCGTTCTGTATTATCGCGATATAGGGGAGAGAGTGATGATTCACGAGTTGGGGGTGGACGTCATTAAAAGAAAGGCGTTATTCGTTGCGGCTAGATCTATTTGCGAATTTTCTTTCATCAAGTATCTCTTCCGAATACGATCACATTTTGTTAGCACCCACCTACATAAGGAGAAATGATCATCATAATAAAAAAGAGAAATCAGATCGAAAACAAAAAGATTTAAGCGTTCTTTTTTCCAGCGAGTTATTACAGAATGGAACTAAAAAAATATCATAAAAGCTATTCCATGAAACATCTGCGTTGCACTTCAGTGTGATTTGCAGAGTATTTGTGCAGATTTTATGACTTTTAATCTAAATAATCTGTTCTCCTTCATATTCACAGAATATATGACATGAATTGCGAATGGGCAAATCTGAAAATGGGTACCCAGCCGAGATTCGAACCCGCGTCTCTCGCTTTCTAGGCAGTAGCGCTGAACACTACACCACTGGGCACACAGTGATCACCGCACCTGCAAGGACTACTAAGCACGACTCCCGTCAGCGCAACTTTCTAGAAAGCGGGAGACCCGGGTTCGAATCCTGGATGGATGCACATTTTCAGCTTTGCCTATTCGCAGTTGATGTCATATATTCTGTGAATACGAAAGAGTAACCACTGAAGAATCAGAAGTGACGTCTGTTTCGAAGGAACAGACGCCTCATGTATATAATCTGTACTCCGTTTGTCACATCCCTGATAGCTGTAGCCGATTCATCAAAATTATACGCCGACGCCATAAAAGCTCGTGAATTATACTATTATTTAACAGTACATGACTTATTGTGCGTTGTTTTTTCAGTCTCGTTTTTCAAGTTTGCATTTATCCATTATATTAACCATGGCGTGGAACTCTAACATTAGATACATCGACACCACGTAATTGAGAATATCTCAATTTGTTCTGTATAATTGTATTTATTCACATGTTTTTCTATCTTTACCAAGAGATATATTTCAATGGGCACAGCAATTGTTCATTATATATCTCGTAGATAAAAGAACAAGACACGTCTTCTGCTGCTGCTAATCATTACGCACTAGTTCCAAGTTTTCTTCCACTGAACGTAGCATCGGCCGAGGTGGCCAAGCGGACTGTGGCGCGCCAGTCACGGTCTGCACGGCCGCTACGGTAGGGGGGTTCGAATCCCCCCCCCCATCGGGCATAGATATTTATGCCGTCCTTAGTATTAGCTAGTTCATAAGTAGTTTGTAAGTTTTGGGACTGTTTACCCAGTAGTTAAGTCCCACAAGCTCTACAAACATTTGAACATTTGAACTGAACGTAGTACTCCCTCCACCATCACCTAAATATAGGTATATTTTACTTAAAACGCAGTTTTCACATTTCTTACTTCCAATACGTAAATATCTGGATTGTTTTCGAATAACTAAGACACTGAAACTTCCTGGCAGATTAAAATTGTGTGCCGGAACCGGGACTCGAACCTGGAACCTTTGCCTTTCGCGGGCAAGCGCACTACCGACTATGCTATCCCGACACGACTCACGATGCCGCCTCACAACTTTACTCCCGCCAGTACCTCGCCTCCTACTTTCCAAACTAGTGCGCTTGCCCGCGAAAGGCAAAGGTCCCAGGTTCGAATTCCGGTTGCGGCACACAATTTTAATCTGCCAGGAAGTTTCATATCAGCGCACACTCCGCTGTAGAGTGAAAGTTTCATTCTGGAAACATCCCTTAGGCTGTGGCTAAGTCATGTCTCCACCATATCCTTTCTTCCAGGAGTGCTAGTCTTGCATGGTTTGCAGGAGAGCTTCTGTGAAGTTTGGAAAGTAGGAGGCGAGGTAATGGCGGAAGTAAAGTTGTGAGGCGGCATCGTGAGTTCTGTCGGGATAGCACAGTCGGTAGTGCGCTTGCCCGCGAAAGGCAAAGGTCCCAGGTTCGAGTCCCAGTTCCGGCACACAATTTTAATCTGCCAGGAAGTTTCATATCAGCGCACACTCCGCTGCAGAGTGAAAGTTTCATTCTGGAACTAAGATACCGACAATGCACCAACTTTCGGAAGGTTTTTCACTATCGGACCTCACAAAATTCTTTTCCACTTATATATAAAAGTAGTGAATGTGATTTCAATAATATAAACGTATTTGCAAAAGGTAACGAAAAATCCATTAACTTTTACTAACAGTATGCTATAACAAACATGTAGCTTTGTCTTCCCCATGTCACGTAACGATACCGGAACTTCAGCCAATGACAGAGCGTTGTCGGTCACGTGACCTTATCTTGTAATTTAATGAGTTTTAAGCTTGAATTTCGGAGAAATAGCAGATATTATGTAAGAATAATGACCGAAAATGCTATCTGATCTTTATAATCATTCACAATGACAATAATTCGAACAATAAGTTCAACATAGTCTATTGGTAGTCTTCCTTTCAGTCGGACAGCTTTTAGAATAGTATATTTCTTTTTAAAGTTATCGACACTTTAATTTGGCACGCTTTTTATATTTTCTTTTCAAACAGAGCTAAGTTTGACTGCAGGAAAATGTTGCGCTTACAGATTCCGTTATTTCAGTAGTAGCACTAAGCTCGTAACAGTATTTTGCGAAACAGGGGCAAAATTAGGTTTTGTCTGGATGTCGGCACAAGAAGGTTCAAACCGCTGTACCGAGACTGATAGAAAGCCTAAGCTGCAGTGTGGCGCACGTAGCGCCTCGCCTTTCAGCGCTTTGTGGAACACCTCTTCCCCCGTCCGCCTGTTATTTCACGGCTCGTGGCAGTCTTTTTGGGTCACGGCTTGCACGTGGCCAGAGCGCCCTCCCATTGGCCGGAACACAGGGGGAGGGGGGTGCGCGCAATTGGCGGCCTTTCTGCTGGAAGAGCGCCGAACAAAGCAACAGCGCACGCCACTCCGCACCTGTCACGTCCGCCCGAGGGCGGTGCAAGGCACGCCCTTCACGCATCGACCGCCGCCGCTGCAGCCACAAATTCCCCGCACCTCTCCAAATCCCCTTCTCATCCAAGCTTCTATAAAGATATGCCACTGGTTTCAACTTAACACCCTAACTGATTATCCCAAATAGAGGACATAGTAATACGTGTTTCCCGTGTAGAAAAGCAGCTAGTGAGCTAAATATATTAAAAAAAAAGTCTTCTGGTCTGGATGGAAGACCAGTTCGGTTTTACAAAGAGTATTCTGCGGCAGTGGTTGCATTTATCGCGAATCTTTAATTCAGCACAAAGTTCCTACTGATTCGAAAAACTCGCAGAGAACCCCCGTAAAGGTAAAGGAACTGACCCACACAATTACAGGCAACGTTGACATCAGTTTCGTGTAGAATTTTGGAGCATATTTACAGTTCGAATATAGTAAATTTCCTTGAGACGGAAAAGCTTCTGTCTATGAATCAGGACGGGTTTTAAGAAACGTCGTTCATCTGAAACTCAGCTTGCTTTTTTCTCACATGACATCGTGGGAGCATATTTTGTCTTTCTCGATTTCAAAAAGGCATTTTACGCGGTGCCACACTGTAGACTGATACGAGCATATGGAAATTTCACAGATTTGTGAGTGGCTGGAAGACTTCCTATGTAATAGAACACAGTACGTTGTTATCGATGGCGAGTGTTCATCAGAGAAGAGTGTATCGTCAGGCGTGCCCCAGGGGAGTGTGGTAGGACCCCTATTATTTTCTAATGGACAGAGTAACTTGTAATTTGCTGCTGTTTGCTGATGATGCTGTGGTGTATGGGAGGGTGTCGTCTTTAAATGACTGTTATAGCGTACACGATCACTTAGACCCGAGTTGGGATGGCACCTTTTATGCACTCCCACCTTAAATAACTCCTTCAGTTTCCAAAATAAAAGTAAAAATTAATTGTCAACGTAATACAATCTTTAAAAAATGGTAAACTTACGTAGATTGAAGGGTAAGTTTTTGAATATTTCTTGTAACAAATGGGTACATTAGGAGGTTAATGAAATCCTTAGTGGCCGGGCGCGGTGGCCGAGGAGACTGAGGCGCTTCAGTCACAGTCTGGACGGCCACTACGGTCGGGGGTTCGAATCCCCCCTCGGGCATGGATATTTGTGCCGTCCTAGTTCGTAAGTAGTTCATAAGTAGTTTGTAAGTTTAGGGACTGATGACCCCGCAGTTAAGTCCCATAAGCTCTACAAATATTAAAAAAAAAAAAAAAAAATCCTTAGTGGAAAGTGCGCTCTAAGACGCTTTGATGTGGAGCGCGAGGTTGGTCCCCTTCGGAGGTTCGATTTTCCCTCGGGAATGGGAGTGTGTATTGTCCTTAGGATAATTTATTTTAAGTAGTTTGTAAGCCTAGGGACCATAAGGACAGTAGTTAATTCCCATACATTTACAAACAAACAAACAATCTCAAACGGGTGCCCAACTTATTGCCTATAACAACGTGTGTGTAATACGTCACAAAGCCGACTCGTAGGTGCAGTACCTGGCAATATGTTGTCACGAGCACACAGACAACGCAGGCTCCCACATTCACCCTCTACTGGGTGTTCCAGTTACCAGTGGAGCAACTGCAGGGCTAGTGGAACTCAGCTCTCAGGAGTGCAGTGATTCCATACATGGAAATCGTCTAAATATCAGCAAAATTCAAGCAGGAAACCTTCAATCAAACATATTTTTGTAACTAGATTTGTTCCTGCTTGAAAGAAAGATAGGATAATTTCGAACGAAATACTTGATGATCAGTCAACTAAAATAATTGTAGATTTACGCGGTAAAATATCACATTTAAATCAGATTTATATGGAAGGCGCGATGAAAACTGCGTTTCGATATCATGAGGTTGAAGAGATCACTGAAGTTTTAGCACAGACACAAGCTTCCGATATTGAAAGCTGATCCAGATACAAGTATGTTCCCTTAAAGTCTGTAAATTTACATGTGCGATTTCTACAGCATGGAGGAAGACATAAATTATCCACAAAGACATACATGTGTCACTATGTTCAAGAATATGTGTGCTGTCTTCCTCTGCAAATAACGTCTGGTTTGATGGTCTAGCTAGTAACTCGAGTACATTCCATGGAAAAACCGTAGGTTCCATAACGTATCAGTTTGTAGTTACACAATAATATTTCATAGCTACAATTTATTATCGCGTAGACTGACACAAAAACATTGCGTTTTGCCAATAACAATGCAATTCTGTCATTGACAACAAAGGATCTGGAAGATTAATTGAAATGTAATTCTGTCATCGACAGCAAAGGACCTAGAAGATCAAATGAACAGGATAGACAGTGCGTTGGAAGGAGCATATCAGATGATCATTAACAAGACCGAAACAAGCGTAATGGGACGTAGTCTATGAAAATCAAGCGATACTGAAGAGATTAGATTACGTAACGTAACAAAGTTGGTAGACGAGTTTTATTACTTGGGCAGTAAAATAACATATGATGGTCGCAGTACGGAAGATATAAAATGCAGAATGCCAATGGGAAGAAAAGATAATTTGAAAGAGAGAAATTTGCTAACATCGAATAATAATTTAAGCGTAAGGAAGTGTATTCTGAAGGCATTTGTGTGGTGTTTGCCTAGTCACGGAGTGGAACGTGGAAGATAAATAGTTCAGACAAGAAGAGGATAGAGGTACTTAAAATGTGGTGCTATAGAAGAATGCTGAAGATTACATGAGTAGTTCACGTAACTAATGAGAAGGAACTGTACAGAATTGGGAAGGAAATTAATTTCTGGCATACCTGGACTAAACGAAGGAATCGATTGGTAGTACACATTCTTAGACATAATGGAATTGTAAATTTGGTATTGGTGGGAAGTGTGTGGGGTAAAAATCGCATAGGGAAACCAAGAGCCATATACAGTAATCAGATTCAAATGTATGTGGGTTGCCGTTGTTATGAGGAGAGGAAGAGGCTTGCTCAGGATAGAGTGGGGTGGACAGCTGCATCGAACCGGTCTCCGGACTGAAAACCACAACAAGTCTAAGGTACTATTTAATGCAAAAATAATGTAACACCTAGGAAATTGGTAATTTCAATTTGTTTTAAAACAGTTAATAGTCTTTTACGTTGCTGTGTAAACTTTTTATCGAGTAGGTGCACATATAAAAAGTTGCTCGTTTTGTAACATAAGTAACAACGACCACATGTTTATTTCTTATTTCAATGTCAGCCTGGACAGTATCATTTTCTTCATCCATGTCATTTCTTTTAAACTATTGCAACAATATTACTGAACTTCTGACCGTGAAATAAGACAAACGCGAAATCTTTGTTTGTGTAAAAAAAAAAAAAAAAAAAAAAAAAAAAAAAAAAAAAAAAAAAAAAAAAAAAAAAAAAGCTTGTATTAAAGTCTTTGGACAACAAACTCCAATTACACAACTGGATTTCACGGTAACATATTCAGTAAGATGACATTATAAATTAATAATTTATTGGGACATTGAACCATCTGGTAAGTAGCATTTACGTCGAGCAATTCTATCCAGTGGATTTATTTGCAAATTAACATACAGGGTGTCTCACGAAAGACGCCTGCCAGGCGTCTGCGGATCGCGCGGTACGGCTCCCGGCCGCCGCCACCGCATTCGCCGGCCACCGCAGCGACTGATTCTCGGACACTATTGTGCCACGGGCGCATACATTGAGTCTAAAAAGCATTGCCATCTAACCTAAGCTTACCTTTATTTACAGTAGATGTTCAAAATGATGTCCCTCTATGGAAAGAGCTGCCTGACGTCTCTTGAACACGTTTGCGAACACTCGACGAATTTCGGATGCCCAAATCTGGGAAATGACTAGTCGAACCCTCTCTTCCTTAGAGCACAAGGCCGTTTCGTCGAAGTTATTATATTTCCATATCGTATAGGAAACTTTTTCTAGATTCATAACCGCTTTTAATATCTCAATTTTCTTCAGTCTTTCTTTCGTTAACAAACATAATCCCAGGATTGCTTCCTTTCATGAAACAAATCTGAACTTCGTCTAGTAAATCTTAAGTTGTTCTTATTGTACAATATTTTCATGTAGTTCAAAAACGTGAATTGTCACTCTAACCACCGCGAGATGGTTTCACATGTAATACCACGTGTCTATTTTCGTAATGTATTGATAATGCTTTTTGGAAATTCGACTGAAAATCAGGCGTCACTGACGTCAAAAAACCCGATAGTTCTACATCTTTGTCTAGACTCTATATCCTGGAGGAATATCAGCTACTGCAGACTTCTTTAAGTCCACAGAGTACAACACGCTATTAGTAATACTTGAAAATAACCCGCCCTACAGTACGTCTGCGACCTCACTTATAGCTAGTGGAAATTGTGGTAAACCTGGCTGGCATTTAAGACTGCCAGCGTGCACGTGGCCTTTCACAGACTCTGGACCTGACCTTCACCTTCTTGCATACATGCTCACCTGTCGAATGTCAGAGCCATATAGTTGACGTACAACGTAGAACGTAGAACACTGGTATTTTCGGCAGAGTCTACTGAAAATAACATAATAGAATGGACCGTTGTTTACAGTGACAAGCATTCGTGTTTAAGTAGCTATTGTCAAAAATGATCTTCCTAGATGAAACAGATCGTGACCTAACGGAACGATGAATGCGCTACAATAGAAACCACTGCGGGACGTATGATAATCAGCCGAATACCTTTGTTCGGAAATGGTTTCACTATAATAGGGAACCAATAAAATTCGAAGATTATAGAAGGCGCGTCTGAAAAGTATGACGAATGGTCCCACTGCGTGAAGCGGAGGTACACACTGCGACCCAACTGCCAGGGTCACTGTGAGGATTCATGGCATACAACATGGAGCGCAAAATGAAGCAATGCTTAAACATCACGTTTTGTTTCAAATTAGGCAAAACGGCGAGAGAGACCCCACGAGACGTTAGTGCGTGTGTGTGAGTAAAAAGTGCGTATATTTGAATGGTTGCGGAGATCCAACAACGCGTAACCACAGTGCTTCGAGCGATGCTACAATAAGCGTTTGCTGACAGTTTCCAACAGCTGTACAACCGATGTCAGGAGTGTATTGTTACCAATGGCGATTACTTTGAATGCCAGTAAAGGTATTTTGTTTGTATCTCTTGTTTCCTGTATTTCCTGAGACCATTCACCGAACTTATCAGCCGGCCGCAGTGGCCGAGCGGTCTGCGGCGCGCCAGTAACAGATTGCACAGCCACTACGGTCGGGAGTTCGAATCCGCCCTCTGGCATGGACGTTTGTGTCGTCTTTAATGTAAGGTAGTTCATAAGTAGTTTGTAGGTCTAGGGACTGATGACGCCGTAGTTAAGTCCCTATAGCTTAACAAACATTTGAACATTTTTTGAACTTTTCAGACGCAGCTTGTATGACGCATCTGAAAAAATAATCCCAGATTTTTATTGAATTATTTGGTGTAAGTAATTTTCGCTTCTCAGCTGTTAGTTAACGAAATCTATGTCTATAAATGTGAATGTCTGTTCGGTGTACGTTTATCACGTCTGAACCACAAGACATAAAGAGCTAAAAATTTGTACAGTTACTATTGTCTACCCGGGAAAGGCCTTAGGCACGGTATTATGGCGATCAGATAGCTAGTTATCTCTCTCTCTCTCTCTCTCTCTCTCTCTCTCTCTCTCTCTCTCTCTCTGTGTGTGTGTGTGTGTGTGTGAATGTGTTCTGGTGTACGCCTGTCACGTCCGAACGACAAGACGCAGGGACTTAAATGTTTGTACAATTACTAATTCATATCTGAGGAAGGTTTTAGGCACGGTTTTATAGCGATCTGATAGATATTTAGTAATTTGAAGAATATAACGCGAAATGCGGAACAATAATTACTCTTTGAAAATTACATTTACCCTATGAAAATAGTTTTATTGCTTGCATTGTTGCTTGAAGGTTGATAATGATAGAAAGGTGGAGTATATTGCGATGGAAAGTTATCGGTGTATATAAAATTCTTCGTGTGTGTGTGTGTGTGTGTTAATATTTCGCTCTGCAGCGAAAATTAAAAAAAAAAAAAAAAAAAAAAAAAAAAAAAAAAAAATGTTCAAATGTTTGTTAAGCTTAAGGGACTTAACTACGGGGTCATCAGTCCCTAAACTTACAAACTACTTATGAACTACTTACGAACTAGGACGGCACAAATATCCATGCCCGAGGGGGATTCGAACCCCCGACCGTAGTGGCCGTGCAGACCGTGACTGGAGCGCCTCAGTCAACCTCGGCCACCGCGGCCGGCCGAAAATTACAGAACACAAACGAATGGCCTATGTGTAATTGCTGGCCGAAGTCTCCCGTGGTACACCATAGCAGTTCCACGCCGATAGCTATAATGGGATGGAAGATATGGTGGTTGAAAGTCGTCAAATTATAAAAAAATTCGGACTGAAGGCCAGCAATGAAGTTTTCGAATCTACAGCAAGGAGGTTACATACAGCGAAACGTGATGCCACAGACCATATCTTTGGTCTATGCGTGCCACAATGTCTTCAGCTCTGTCTCTGGAAGGATAAGCATATGAATAAGGAAATATAAGAATAAAGAAAGAAAGCAGTAAAATAGAAATTTCTTTTAATACATCTCTTTAAAAATAATCGATTTGATGTTTCGCGCATTACATCAAGTGATCGATCTGTGATATTATTACAATCATTATTGTTGAATTTCGTGTTTGGATTCTTTGAAACGAGTGCATTTTTACGTGTGATTTGATCTCATAGCGCACTACTGAAAGATAGCTTATCTATCATAATCAACCAACACGCGAGCGGAGCCGCGGGTTTAAGTAGTAGGAGATCATTACACTTGTGCACCAATGTACTGAGAAAAGAAACAATTCACGGAGATTGCTTGCAAGCCATTTTTAAAGTGGTCAAAATAAAATGTTTATCAACCTATTGGACCAAACTGCCATGGTCATCAGTCCCGTGATTAAACTACTTAAACTAACAAACACTAAGGCAAACACAAACAGCCACCTTGCACGAGGGTGAACTCCAACCTCCGCCACGTCCGTAGTATGACGCCTTAGTCCAAGCGGCCATTCAGCACGGCTAACAAACAAACAAGATAGGGCAATATTGTAGATAACCCTGTATACCCGATAATGTGCCACTGCCATTTCTAGAATTTTTCTTTACTATTGATTACATAAAGTATGTGATGGCACAAACTGATATAGTGTCAATGTAGTTATGTTCCATAACTATGTACCAAACAAGCGAAACCTTTGTGGTTATAAATAAATAAATATTTGCTTCACGTGTACCTCGAGCAATAGGACAGACGATGGAAGTATACCGTCCTTCCACACTCTAAGTATTCGCCCCAGGAACATACGTGAACCAAGATAGGAAACAAGTTAACGAAGTATAGTTGATACTCTTTAATCGATAGACTATCAGGCCCTTCCACGTGAGCACACAAAGCATCGAAGCCGCTTGTACTTGCCATGCATGTACAATTTTATCTCAGGAATGAATTCCCTGTAGCTTGAGGGGAGGAGAGGGGAGAGGAGAGGCTATTTGCATTCAACGAGCACTCGCTTCTGTCGTGTTGTTCAAAATGTTCAAATGTTTGTTAAGCTTATGGGACTTAACTACGGGGTCATCAGTCCCTAAACTTACAAACTACTTATGAATTACTTAAGAAATAGGACGGCACAAATATCCATGCACGAGGGGGGATTCGAACCCCCGACCGTAGTGACCGTGCAGACTGTGACTGGCGCGCCCCAGACCGCTTGGCCACCGCGGCCAGCTGTCATGTTGTTGATCACCAGTAAGAGCCGTACTGATGTTGCACCCACCTTATTAAATAACACGTGTCTTCGTAGCAAATTCATTCTGTTATTTATTATAGCTACTGTAACTAAATTGCACCGAGGTCTAAAATAAGGAAACAAATTTTACTTAAGAAACTTCCTGGCAGATTAAAATTGTGTGCCGGAACCGGGACACAAACCTGGGACCTTTGCCTTTCGCGGGCAAGCGCACTACCGACTGTGCTATCCCGACACGACTCACGATGCCGCCTCACAACTTTACTTCCGCCAGTACCTCGCCTCCTACTTTCCAAACTTCACAGAAGCTCTCCTGCGAAACTTGCAAGACTAGCACTCCTGGAAGAAAGGATATGGTGGAGACATGGCTTAGCCACAGCCTAAGGGATGTTTCCAGAATGAAACTTTCACTCTGCAGCGGAGTGTGCGCTGATATGAAACTTCCTGGCAGATTAAAATTGTGTGCCGGAACCGGGACTCGAACCTGGGACCTTTGCCTTCCGCGGGCAAGCGCACTACCGGGCAATCTGCCAGGAAGTTTCATATCAGCGCTGCAGATGTATGCCACTCCGCTGCAGAGTGAAAGTTTCATTCTGGAAATTTTACTTACTCCTAAAAAATGTCAGTAGCCATCGGTCGGTAGAAATCGTCAAAACTGCAAGGTTTCGTTTAAGCAGACTCTTGCTTCAGCAACGTCCCAACAATTTTCGAGGTCTGCTGTAGCGCAGAGCAGTAGCTGTAATAACCCCACAGCAGAACATTAGCGCGGCGTGTAGCCAGCAGCTGTGAGAAGCGGGCGCACCGTTTCAGCACAAATTATGTCTGCAGCGGAAGTCCGTTCGGTCGTAGTCGTTTCTTTTTGATGAAAACGGGAAAAAAGAACGCCGTGGAAAGAAGGCGCGCTTGCAGTTAAGGGTCGAAGGAAAGGCTGTTTGTCACAAAGGTGGAAACACAAACACTTACTGGGCCGTGGGTGGCGGGAGAGGGACATGTCGTTAGCGGCGGAAAAATACCAACCGGAAGTGTCTGTCACTAGTACACTATCCGCGTCTTCAAGCTCTTTGAGTAGACAAAGCGAGAGAAATGTGAATGAAAACGAAGCAGCTGGTCGTGCTGCTTTGAGATGAAATTCTACTGTCAGTCTGTTGATTACATGAGAAATATCACGCATTTTATTTACGTGTTGCTTTATTTTCTTTATTGTTTTGCAGACAGCACATATTTTTCAGTGATTATTCAGCTACTTAATTAAAAGAAATCAAGAATGACGTTCGTCAAATGACGTACCTAGCGAAAAGAAAATCTGTGTTGCACATAGTGACTGTTGGTTTCTGTCTCGTGTTTTTCGACCGACATTTGTCGGTGTGGTAACTAACGTTTCGCTAGCACGAAGTGGGACTCAATTTGGCTAGCATTGTGAACGTTTTGGTTTTTCATTGCTGACAGCCGTTCGTAGTGGGCGAAATGACTCATCAAACGTCGACGGATAATTCCAAGTCAGACGCCAACGGTAATGTGACAACAAATTGTCGCGAAAGCTTGAAATGCGCAGTAAGAATTTAGGACACATCTTTACATCTGCATTTCCCAGTGTTACGAAGGTCCAACATCTTCGACATTGTTTATCTTAGAATTACCAATACCAGTACAAGAAAGCATTTCAAAGTACACTATGTCACTTATTATTTCATTTAGTGCCCCTTTTTTAACTGGAGAAGAAGCTACTTATAAAAATTGTATGCATTAGGGTAGCAATGTTTTTCATTATTAATGATCTGATGATGATGTGATGTTTGTTAAGCTTAAGGGACTTAACTACGGGGTCATCAGTCCCTAAACTTACAAACTACTTATGAACTACCTACAACTAAGGACGGCACAAATATCCATTCCCGAGGGGGGATTCCAACCCCCGACCGTAGTGGCCGTGCAGACCGTGACTGAAGCGACTCAGTCCCCTCGGCCACCGCGATTAATGATCTCACCAATGAATAATGTCTTCCGTCACGTCTCAAATACAGAAATTAATGAGACAATAAAAGTAGTATATGAGTATTTTTCTTAATTTAAGTAGCAAGACAACTTCTGATGGCCGAAGTGAAGAAAATATAAAATGCGGAATAGCTATGAACAGAAAAGCGTTTCTGAAGAAGCGAAATTTGTTGACATCCAATATTAGTTTAAATGTTAGCAAGCCCTCTCTGAAAGCATTTGTCTGATGTGTAGCATTGTATGGGAGTGATAGTAGGACAATAAGGAGTTCAGACAAAAAGATTATAGAAGCTTTAGAAATATGCTACAGACGAATGATGAAAATTAGATGGGTAGGTCAGGAAGTGCTCAACAGAATTGGGGAGAAAAGGAGATTCAGGCATATCCTGACTAAGAGAAAAGATATGTTGGTGGGATACATTCTGAGACATCAAGGAATCGTCAACTTAGCATTAGAAGGAAGTGTGTGGGGTAAAAATCGTAGAGGGAGACCGAGGGACGTATTCTCAGATGAAGAGGCTTGCACAAGACAGGGTAGCGTAGAGAGCTGCATCAAACCAGTCTTCGGACTGAAGACAATAATAATATTATTCCTGTCAGTGTACTTGATTAAGCGATATTACCCATTTGAGAATATTATTTCATTTACAATAATTTGCTATAAGTATTACCCTAAATACACATACAGAAATCGTCACATATTCGGACATTACTGTCCAAATATCTGTTTCGCACTAATCAGTTGGAAATCGTTCTAAACAGTTGAAAATGTAAATAATACACAGAAACGTAGAACATACTTTAAATATATTCAGAGAAGTACAATTAAAATGAAAATAGAAGTATTGAGATGGTTCGACCCGACGACTACCTCAGCTCTAGTTTTGTGAACCAACACGCTATGCGTTACACTACAATAGCACATATGCTTCGATATTAATTTGAAGGATTTATAACAGTATTTTAAGATTATTCATTACTAATTTATTAGCTACAGATCTATATTTATTTGTAAGGTAGATGTTGTCTTGACAAATTTTAAAGGTTTTGTTATGGCACACTGCGAACTTTTAGTTCAACGTATCTAAACATGCTGAATTTAACATGGAGCCTGCAACATCGCATCAAAGATTCTACCTGTGCCGTGTACAGTCCCTCGTCCTAAACGGAAGTGGAGTGGGGAGCGGGAAGGACTGACGTTGTTCCACCGGTAATTATAAAAATAGAAAAATATTTTCCATTCTTGTTTAGTTTGTAGATCAGTTTGGAAACGTTACGTTAGACTCAGTGATTAGCCACTATAATGCTGTCCTAATGGCCTGAAAATACCGAAAGAGCCAATTATCGATGTATTCAGGACTGCAATACCCGCCTTGAAGTTCTCTGGAGCTAAAATCTACCTTACATTGGCTGAAAATTGAATACAGAAATAGCAGTAAATTATTTTATTAATTCTGCTGAAGGAAGTTTCTTCCCAAAAAACAATGCTCGCATCAGCTACTGACGTGAATAAATAATAAACGACCACATGCAGATTCAGCATAAAAGTCGTAACCCTGAGAAATAATTTTAGGGGGGAAACAATCTGATGAAACTTTAAATCCGTACTGATTCATACAAAGTTTTCTGTCTCAAGGTAAATTATTTCATCGGAACTTACTGAATTATACAGTAAATCATAATAACTTTGTTCTTCTCATGAAACCATACAGGAGATACTTCAAATTTTTCCATTCGTTTGGTACTTTTCTCTGGAAGGTAGATCTGTAATAAGTGCAAGCTAAGTGAGGGACTAATCCCAGAGACAATGTTAGTAAATCTAAGGGACTTAACTACGTTGGTCATCAGTTCCAAGCTTACAAACTACTTAAATTAGCTTATGCTAGGGACAACACAAACAGCCATGCCCGAGGGAAAACTCAAACCTCCAACGACGAGCAGCCGCGCGTTCCGCAACAAGACGACTTAGAACGCTCAGCCACTCGACTGCGGCAATCCCGAAGACACCTGTATGTATATCAACATAGGATACTCTACAAATAACATCTCAGTGCCTGGCAGCGGGTTTATCAAATCACCTTTATGCTATGTATCTATCATTCCATTCCCGAAGAGCGCGCGGGGAGATAGAGCACCTAAATCTGTTCGTTGGAGGTCTGATTTCTCATATTTTATTATGATAAACATTTTTCCCTCTGTGTGTGGAGGTAATAATATATTTTAGCATTAGGAGGAAAAAGTTGGCAGACGAAATTACGTATCTATATCTCCCCGCAACGGTAAACACCGATGACGTAATGTTCCCCACACTAACTCCTCGATCATTTCCGCGACCCTCTCACTTTTGATGCCTTCCGTTAGTCCTACATGATAACGAGCGCACACTGCGCAGCAGTTCCCCATAAGAGGAAGGCCAAGCGCAATGTAGCCAGTCTCGATATTGAAACTGTTGCATCTTCTGTTTTGTTCAAATTCAAATGTCTGTAAATTTATCGGACCAAACTGCGTGGTCATCAGTCCGTAGCTTACAAACTACTTAAACCTAGGTACACTAACCTAAGGACAACACACACACACCCATGCCCCAGGTAGGACTCGAACCTCCACGGCGAACATCCGCGCGCTCCGCAGCGAGGCGCTTTAGACCGCTCGGCTACTCCACCGCGGCCTTCTGTTTTGCCAATAAATCGGTCTTTGGTATTTTTGATCCTCACAACATTCGCTCTTTCCAGTTTAAGTCAGTCGTAATAGTAGTTCCAACGTTATTGTTGTGGTCTACAGCCCGGAGACTAGTTTGTTGCAGCTCTCCACCCTACTCTAACCGGAGGAAGCGTTTCGTCTCTTTATACGAATTGCAACCCACATTCGTCTCTTAGTGTTACACCTCATACACTTCAATGCTATATAGACGAATCTTTAACGTCTCAGAATATGCCCTACTAATTGAACCCTTCTTTTAGTCAAGGTACGCTAGTTATTTTTCTTCTAAATTCTGTTCAGTACCGCCTCATTAGTCAAACGATCTTACCCCTTTTCTTGAGCATCATTTCAGAATATTTAAAAAGTTTCTTTCTTGTCTGCACTATTTATCGTCCATGTTTCACTCCCGTACTAGACAATGCTCCACTCAAATGCCTCCAGAGTGTTATTTTATTACATAAAAACAGCCTAGAGAGGAAAAAATGACTTTTTATTATCAACTAATTTCGACCCAATGTTGAGCTGTTTTGAAGATGTTGCTTAGAGATGGTGTTAAGCGGAGCAGAACTGTCACTGCTCGAACTGAGGAACTCGCAGCTTCTGCTCCGCTCCGCTCCACACCTTCTCGGGCAACATCCTGAAGATGACCCATCATTGGGCCAAGACTAGTTGACAATAAAAAGTCAGTTTTGCGTTCGAGACTGTTTTTATATAATAAAAAAATTGAAATAATGACACATGCGCGTGATTTTCCCAAATGAAACTAAAACGTTTCTAAAAATATGTTCCTTCAGAAACGAATTCCTTACAAAATAAATTTGCTTAATAGGTATGGTCCGCCAGGAGCAAACACAATTGTTTTCAGTTTCTCCCATACATGTTTCGTCGGCGTTGCAGCATCATCTCACAAAACGACACTGTGAATTTTTTAGTTTGTCATCTGCAAACCAAAACGTGTGTAATGGGGTGAATGGTTAGCTTGTAAATATCGGGATTTTTATGAAAATATAGGATGTCATTTTTGTGTTTTGGTTTATTTTACTGTTGCGACTGTTTCTATAACAAAATGTCTGTGTGTTTATAGCAAGTTTTTGTCACTTACTTTGGTGAATTTGCGCTGTTTTCGCGTTGTGAACAAGCACTGTGTCACTTTCACTTTCATCAATGTTTATGTTATGAAAACAAGATGGTGGGCAGTTGAATTCTGGGAGTAGTGTTACGAATAGCTGACTGTGGTGGGGGCGGGAGTTTTTGAATCATGTTACTTTCGTTTTAATGTTTGTATGTGTGTGTGTGTGTGTGTGTGTGTGTGTATAGGTTTTCTGTCAGTTCTTTATGGGCAGAGAATATGGTTCCGTTGCAGAGGGCTGTGTATTCATTAATTATTTCTTTTCTTTCTTTATATGGGAGAAACTAAAAACAAATGTGTTTGCTCAAGGCGGACCATACCTTTAAAGCAAATTTATTTTGTAAGCAAACACGGAGATTGAAGAACTTTTCAAACCTTTAAGATGAATTCCTTACACTTACATTAATATAATTTGTTAACAAATATTTTTTAATTTTTTAAAATAATTTTTGAGAAACTCTTTTCTTCCCACTGCCATTCGGCGTTTTACATCATCTATACTGCGACCATCGTACGAAATTTTACTGCTCAATTAACAACAATCGTCTATCCCTTTCTTGTCTAGTGACGTAATCTACACTAGTGTCCAAAAGTTTAGCATATTCACTAAACATACATTCTCATTTAACTAATAAAAATTTTTTTAATGAAGATTCTGACAGTTTCAGGCACCTTATACGGACACTAACAGAATTTGAATTGTCATCCACAACAAAAGAAGCTGTTAATAGGGTGTATTGTGGCCCCTAACTGTCATACATGTTACGCAGCAACGTGGCATGCTATCTACGAAAGGTCTAAGAGTCCCCTTGGTAATCGATCCCAAGCCTCCAAAAGGACAATGCGCAGATCTTAGGGGTTCCTCGGTGGAGGCTGTCCTGGCACAGTTCGCCTCCCTAAAGCTTTCGAGGCATGTTTTATTAGTTACATATCCGCAGACCTCGCTGGCCTGTCCATGCAATGAATATCTTCCTCTTGAATTTATCCACCAGAGCAGCGCGATGCGAACGGGCGTCATCGTCCACAAAGATGAGGTCTCGACCAATCGCATCTCTGAAGCGTCGAACAGCCACGCGGGAGTGGCCGTGTGGTCTAAGGCATCATGATACGGACTGGGCGGTCGCTTCCGCCAGAAGTTCCAGTCCTCCTTCGAGTTAGTATATGTAGTTTGTAACTCTAGGGACGAGTAACCATAGCAGTTTCGTCCAGGATGTTTACATTTGAACATTTTTTGAAGAGTCGAACATATGGCTGCAGTACCTCATCACTGTATCTGAGCAGATCAACAGCCGCGGCGGAGTGGCCGAGCGCTCTAAGATGCCTTGCTACGGAGCACGCAGTTCGTGGAGTTCGCGTTCGACGTCGGTGGTTCGAGTCCTGCTGGGGGCATGTGTGTGTGTGTGTGTGTGTGTGTGTGTGTGTGTGTGTGTCTACATTGAGATTCAATTGCCGTTCACTGCACCATACGTCAATTCGATGCAGATCCTCCTGTATTTCAATACAATTTCCCATTGTTACAACTCTCTATATACTACAACATCATCCGCAAAAAGCTTCAGTGAACTTCCGAAGTTATCCACAAGGTGATTTATATATATTGTGAATAGCAACGGACCCACGACACTCTCCTGTGGCACACCTGAGATCACTCTTACTTCGGAAGACTTCTCTCCATTGAGAATGATATGCTGCATTCTGTTATCTAGAAATCCATCAATCCAATCACACAATTAGTGTGATATACCATATTCCCTTGCTTTGTTCATTAAACAACTGTGGGGAACTAAATAAAACGCCTTGCGGAGTCAAGAAACACGGCATCTACCCGGGAACCCGAGTCTATGGCCCTCTGAGTCTAGTGGACGAATGCGCGAGCTGTGTTTCACACGATCGCCTTTTTCGAAACCCATGCTGATTCCTAGAAAGCAGATTTCTAGTCTCCAGAAAAGCTACTAGATCCGCGAAAATAGCACGTGCAGGTACATTTCGGTGTCGTCAGGAAGTGAAGGCAAGGTACTGGTTCAGCTGTGGGGTAATTACTTTGGTCGACTTGGCACGACGGCTTCCGACGAACCTCCTGTGTCTCGAAAGCGTCTACAAAACCTGGCTACTACAAGTTGTAGTACATTAAAGGCTATTGAGTCTTCCGTGTCTAGCCTGCTTCAAGATGGGCGATTATTCTAACGTGCAGAACAGGGTTCAAATGGCGTCATTATGCCATTACGTTTCACGACGAGGCTACTCTCCTATCACTGTGACAGGACATGCGTGAGGAATTAGTGATCTCAGCCACTGCCCTTGTTCACCCTACACTCCTTTCCTATACTAAAAAAGTCCGTATGGTTGGTAGATAAGCAGTGAGTTCTGTTATCGGCAACATTTCATAATTTCAATTTCTGGTTTTGCTGATAATGCTTATTTTTTGGACAGTGCTATAATTACTTCACCAAGCCTCATTTTCTTATACGTTGTAATGCTCTTGTTAATGTTATCCTGCTAATCTTATACGCTCCTTTCAGCGCGCGGCACACTGCAAAGTTTTTAGTTCTACAGCTTTTCTTACACCCTTACCAATCACTGCGTCCCTCTCGTGCCCTTCAAGTCTTACAACAGCCATCTGGTTTGTGTGCAATCTGAACATAAAATTTCGTTCCCTATATTTTACTTCTGCTAAGTACAGGATTTTAAAGAACGTATTCCAGTCAACATTGGCCCAAGTTTTCACCTTATTTACCAAAGCTAGTAAAAAGTAAGGTAAGTCGTAAGGTGGGTACTGCCTCCCGTGTTCCTACATTTCTTCTAAATACAAACTGATCCTCATTTTCCATTCTTCTGTAAAAAATAATTTTGCAGCCATGACTTATTAAACTGATGGTTCCGTAATTTTCACACCTGACAGTAATTGGGATTATTATTCTTTTATTGAAATTTGAGGGTGTTTCGCCTGTCTCGTACCTCGTCTGGGATAGTTTTATGCCAGGTTGAAGTGGACGAAGCGTCTAAGGCGTCTTGCTACGGAGCGCGCGGTTGCTCGTCGTCGGGCATGGGTGTGTGTTTTTGTCCTTAGGTTAGTTTAACTTGGTTTAAGTAGTTTGTAAGCCTAGGGGCTAATAACCAGAGTAGTTAAGTCCCATAGATTTTCAAACATTTGAACACTTTTTGGATAGTTTTCGGATGGACGGCTGTCCAGGAGACTTCAGTAGGTGTGAGGTAATGTCTTCTAATCTAAGGTCGTTGTTTTGACTTAGCCCTTTCTGTGGTCTGTCAAATTCGTCTCTCGGTACAGAATATGCTAACTCATTTTCATCTACTTCCTTCTCCATTTCTACATTATTACTACCAGTGGCGCAGTTAGGATTTGTTCCTGGGGGGGGGGGGGGGGGGGGGTATGAGGACGAATTTTTGAGAAATAAAGCGTATTGAATTCATTAATCCATCAGTTATTTTTACACTTTTTATAATTTAACCAATCATACTACGAAAACAATTGCAGAAAAAATAAAATGAGTATACTAGCATTGATTTGAAAGTAGAAGAGGATCAACGTGGTGGAAATGGAGTGTATATAATCAGCTCGTAAAATAATTAAGCAGTTTCTATGTTACTAGCCAACGAGAAAGGTCTTTACCGCTTATTTAACACGAGACTATGTGTGAAAATTGAACTAAAATAACACTATTGTTGTTCATAAGATTCCACTCGATGGCGCCGCTAAGCAGTGGGTCGCCGCATATCAACAATCGACTCGTAACTTCTGTATAGCACTAACAATAGCGGCAGCAGCAAAGCTGGTCGCAGCGGCACGAAAACCGCTCACAGTAATAGAATCACGCATTCTCAGTGGCGGCATCACGTTGGCGACCAGTTGGCACGTTCAATTGTGCTTGGCAAATTATAGTTACGATGTGATTCATTACGTATATGTATTATTCCAAATTTCCGGTGCCGATCTGTTTAAAAAATTTAAACATAATAAAATAATATATATCCTATACATATTATAAATGCGAAAGTTTGTATGTTTGTTACCGCATCACGCTAAAACTACAGCACTGATTTAGATGAAATTTCATATAGAGATTTCTTATGTCTTGCATTAGGACATAGGCTACTTTTCAAAATGTTTATAACAAGTTATTTATTTGAAATATATCCAAAGAAATACGTAACGTTTGTAATTCTAATAAAACAGCAGAAGTGCATTGTAGGGTGTGGCATGATTAGCCGCGAGTGTTAACGCGTCGTGTAGTAGTCTCCCGTTATTTTGGGCAATGGTTCGGGTCCTGGTATAGTGAAATTTTTTTTCTTTGTTATTGTTATCTTTTTTACTTTCGAATATACAAAAAGATTCTTGGATACTGCCAAAACGGCTTAACTGACATATAATTACATACACAAGAAATCTGAATGTTGGCGTTTTTGCCGCATTCATTTTCATTTGTTGTAACAAATGAAGGAAGTCTGTATATAAATTGAAGGCTTTAAATAAAATATGCTCTAAGTACCATGGCAAGAAAAAACATCGACGGTTTGTGTACAATGGGATCTAGATACCAAGCCCTATTTTGTGTACAAAGCGCGAACTGCCACGTATAAATAGCGTACGTAAACTGCAACGAAAGTAGCAAATGCACTCAACAGATGGCAGGCGGTACGCTGCAGTTAACATATGAAACGTTAGATGTTCGAACATTGTGATGTTATCGTAATTCTTTAAAATTGTATTCTCCTTGGATTTCAATGAATAATAGTTTCTTTGGTGATTTCGATTATTAATAGCATTCGAACGTTTGCATTTAGTTCTTTTGTTGGTTCGCTTTGCATTTGTAGGATCTCAACAGTTCGTTTCTCCGTTAGATGTCTTTTTTATCTCTTTACTTTTCTCCGTTAGGTTTGTTGTTTATTTCGTTACTTTTCTCCGTTACGTTTGCTGCTTATTTTGTTCCTTTACTTGGCATTTGTTTTCGATTACTGTATTGTTGTTATTGTAGTTACTTACTGTCAGGGGTGCCATCCCACAAGTTGGAGCTGAAGGTGGGTGTGCCTGTTTTATTGATGCGTAACTTGGATGCATCACGATTATGCAATGGCACAAGGTTACGCATCACGGACCTGAGAAGGCATATCGTGCAGGCCACCATCATCACCGGTGGAGCCAAGAGAGAGACTGTATTAATACCACGAATTCCCATCATCCCAACGAAGTTGCCATTCCAGGTTAACCGGTTACAGTTCCCATTGAAAGTGACCTTCTCGATTACTATAAACAAGAGTCAAGGACAAACATTAAAAGTGGCAGGTATTCATGTGGCCACCCCATGTTTCTCGCACGGACAGCTCTACGTAGGCTGCTCCCGTGTATCGAGAGCTAGAAATCTCTACGTATACTCGGAGAACAAGAAGTCTCGAAACGTCGTTTGCAGGGACGTATTGGAATATAATTTTGGCTCTCCATGCGTTCCAAGACAATTATATATTCCGTGCTAACAATGTCGCAAACAGTCATGTAGTTATTTATGCCCTTTATTGGCACTTTAATGTCTGACTATTGAACCGCGGGTAACACTATATATATATATATATATATATATATATATATATATATATATATATATATTAGGCGCTTTGGAGGGCTTCAGCCCCATTAGCCCCTCCCCCCATGACTGCGCCACTGATTCCTAGGCAATTAGTTGAATTTTGGTCATTTAACTTGCAGACGATCTCTGTGAAATCATCTACAAACATGAGCAACGTGATCCGTCCGTTCACAAGTTGTGGATACAAGTCCTTGTAGTGGCAGCAATAGTTGTCCGCGCACCGTGACCTACTTGTGTCGTCTGCAATTGAGAGGCCTGGAAAGGCTTTTAGCGTGGGGCTGGTGACGGTTTTAGACTGGCAGCACGCACGCGCAGCCCCGGCCTCGTCGTTTACGACTGCGGCGTTAGGCTGGGCGGAAGCGATTATGCTGGCCGATTTGCATGCTGTGCGCGCTGCCTGCTCCTCTCTTCACGTCCGCATCCGCCCTTCTCGTCCGCCGTAAACCATTCAGTGGAGTGTTATGCACAGGTGAGGAGTTGCGAGTATCTGTGTACCTTCCTTTTACAAAAAGTTGGAGGTAAGATACCCCACATCACTGAGTTGCACAGATTAAATATGGAAATTCTTACATACAGTGCGTTTGAAGGGGGATAAAGACGAATACTGAGAGATTACCGTAAGACCTATCCTGAACGAAAATTGTCAGATGCATGCTAGATGGAACTTTTACTCTGCAGCGGAGTGTGCGCTGGCAGATTAAAATTGTGTGCCAGAACCGGGATTCAGAGTTGAGACCTTTGCTCTTCCGACTGAGCTATCCCGGCACGCTTCACGGTCCGCCAGTACCACGCCTCCTAATTCTGTGAAGTTTGGAAAGTAGGAGGCGAGGTACTGGCAGAAGTACAGTTTGGAGGAAAGACTCTGAAGCCTGCCGGGATAGCTCAGTCGGTAGAGAGCTTGCTCACGAAAGGCAAAGATCCCAGGTTCGAGTCTCGGTTCGAGCACAGAATTTTAATCGGCCAGGATGTCAAGCTTTTGAGTGCCGGTCGAATATGAGTAGCCTATTATCAAAGACGGACTTCTGTCGTTTGTCAGAAACTGAGATAAACGTCTTTTTCTCTTGCGAAACGTAGAGTTAATATATTCACAAGCCGATATGCGCGTTATCAACTTTAATACTCGAGGATTTATACCTGGAAGTGGCTAATATCAATTTGATTACTCTAGCACCTTAAAATTGTGTTTGAAAATACAGATGGTCGTCTTTGAAAATCAAATGTCTGTAAATCTATCGGAGCAAACTGCGTGATCATTAGTCCGTAGATTACAAATTACTTAAACCTAGGTAAACTAACCTACGGACAAACACACACACCCATACCCCAAGGAGGACTCGAACCTTCACGGCGAGCAACCGCGCGCTCCGCAGGGAGGTGCTTTAGACCGCTCGGCTACTCCACCGCGACCTTCCTCTTTGAAACTAAAACGTGTAGGTGTCCACTTTTCATGTGAACATGCTTTTAGATGATGTGATTCTTCATTTTTTCCCGGCGTATTTGATCATCAAAATATCCACGGGTGTACTGCCGGTCTATAGTGTCCAACGGGCACAATATTTCGGCGATCATACATGTCGCCATCATCAGGTGAACTGAAGGACTGAGCTCCTGGAAACGCGCCGGCACAGAGATCCGCACGCTACGGCTGCTCGAAGGGAACTGGGTTCTAGCCCGGTAGCGGGCCATTTAAATACCCTCGGCCCGCGGAGCGACCCCTCCGCGGTCCGCGCCCCGCGCCGCGGCCGCGCAGTGGAACCGATTGCGCCGGCGTCTGAGATGACGTCGGTGTGAGGGCTCTGTCCACCGTGGTCGTCACTTCGTTACGTTTGCTAGATTTACTCTTAATTAACCCAATCGCTGGTTCCCAAGCTTCGCTAAGATTATAGCCACAGCCACGGTTTATGAGGTCGTCACTTGTGCGAATTTCAATGGCCTCTCTAACGACGCAGTCCCAGTATCTCGACGTCTGTACCAGAATTCTAGTGCGTTCATACTCCAACGCATGATTCTCCGATAAACAACGTTCAGCGACCGCCGACTTGCTCGGATACACCAATCGTGTGTGTCTCTGGTGTTCAACGCATCGATCCTCGACGGTACGTATCGTCTACCCAATATATGACTTTCCACACTGACACGGAATCTGCTACACGCTGGCCTTCCTCAAACCGAGATCATATTTGGCGCTCCCCACCAGTGCACGACTTTTATTCGGCGGACAAAAAACAGTTCCAACCCGGTGTTTTTTTTCAAAATGCGGGCGACCTTCCCTGAGAGTGCGCCGGTATATGGTAGGAACGCAGTGCCTACATCCTCCCTCGTGTTTTCATCCGTTTCCACAGGTTGTGATGTAGTGGTTGGGCGGAGAGCCCGCTGAATCTTCCACTCTGAGTACCCATTTTTTCGAAATACAGTTCTCAGATGTTCCAATTCCTGGGGTAGACTCTCTGCGTCGGAGATAGTGCGCGCCCTATGTACTAGAGTTTTAAGTACCCCATTTCTCTGTGAAGGGTGGTGACAGCTGTCTGCGTGTAAATACAGATCAGTATGCGTTGTCTTCCGATATACACTATGATCCAGAGTGCCATCAGCTCTTCTCTTGACCAAGACGTCAAGGAACGGCAATTTACCCTCCGTTTCAGTCTCCACAGTGAATTTGATGTTGGGGTGTATGGGGTTCAGATGTGTGAGGAAGTCAAGGAGTTTATCCATACCATGTGGCCAGATGACTAAAGTGTCGTCTACGTAACGGAAAAAGCCAGTAGGTTTCCATTCAGATGATGCCAGGGCTTCCTCCTCGAAATTGTACAAATTGTACGATGTACAAATTTGCGACCACAGGGGAGAGTGGACTACCCATGGCGACTCCCTCCGTTTGTTCGTAGTATTCGCCATTGAAAAGAAAATACGTGGAGGTCAAGACACGCCTAAAAAGTTCGGTGGACTTGTCGTCAAACTTCTGACCAATCAAATCTAGTGACTCTCGAAGGGGCACCCTCGTAAACAACGAAACGACGTCAAAACTCACCATGATATCTGACTCATTCAGCCTAAAGCTGTTAAGGCGTTTAACAAAATCCACGAAATTACGAATGTGATGAGAGCATTTACCCACATAAGGACTTAGTATTCCCGTTAAGTATTTGACCAACAAATATGTAGGTGCTCTGATGTTACTGACAATGGGACGTAACGGCACCCCATCTTTGTGAACCTTAGGGAGTCCATAAAGTCTTGGCGGTACCGGATCTTGAGGCAGCAGTTTCTTGGCGACGCCCTCCGGTAAACCTGCATCCTTGAGAAGCAAAAGATGTAAACAACCACGGATGATTAGTGATAATGAGACGGAGTGAGTAAGATGCCAGATCCAGTCATAACACCAGGAAGGAAGTACACTCCTTGTGTTGACTGTAGATCTGCCGTTCCTACAAGATCAGTTCCGAAGTCTGAACGTATCCGTATTCTTACTTAGCGTCAGGAGGGACTATAACCAAAGGAAGTTTCCACACCCCTTAGCGTGATACAAAGCGCGCATGAAGGAGGAACAGATATACAAAAACTGTTGATGACTTGGTTGCTCCGGGTACCCAAAGGTACCACAACAGTTGATGATCGCTACGTACCAATTTCAGCTCGGAGGAACCATGAGAGTTAGGCCGCAATGCTGAATAATCATTTTAGTGATGCAGCCACAAGACATCGTGTAGGCTCACTCTCGAGGTCCATAACGGTCCAACTTTGACAGCTAGACACCATGCAGCACGGTAGAGATGGAGCCAACAGCAAGCTGAATGGACTCATCAGGATTGTTATCAGATTTCACTGATGAGACTCGCGTCTGCTTTTAGACAATCGTCGGAGACGTTTTTAGAGACCTGAACATCTTACACGCCGTCCAACGTATCTAGCAGGTTGATGTTTCGCTAATGTTTTGGAGTGACATTATGTAGGACTGCCGTGAGCCACTGGTGGTTTAGTAGGAAAACAAACGGCTATACGGTAGTGCAACCATATCGTCAGCATTTCTGTGAGGGATTCGTCTTAACAGACGACAACTTTCGCACACATCTATCTAATGTTTTCCTTCATTGTAACGACATCCCATTATTAGAATGGCCAGTATGTTCTTCAGATATGAATCCTATCGATAATACCTGCGATACATTGAAAAGGGCTGTTTCTGGACGAGAGGACCTACCAACCAATAGGGGAGATTACGCTGAATCTCCGTTGGAGTGGGACAACCTGGATCAACAGTCCCTTGATGATCTAGTCTACAGTATGGAAGAGGAAGGGTTAGCGGGTATTTGGGCTACTGATTTATGCTGCAGTCTGGAACACAAGCCATAATGCCTAGGGTATTGCCGTACATCTTGCAATTTGTGTTGCCGTGAGCAATAAATTTGATTTATGCTGCAGTCTGGAACACAAGCCATAATGTCTAGGATATTGCCGTACATCTTGCCAATTTGTGTTGCCGTGAGCAATAAAGATAACTGAAATGTGGTTTCACTATATCATTTTATATAAAGGGTCTTGACTCCCAGAATCGTGGTTATGGGACAGTTTTGCACTTAAAGTACATGCCATTCACAGTGGCCTGATTTGTAACATTTCACTTTTCAATATAAACCGAGGAAGGTGATTTCGTTTTTCATATTATGTTTTGATTCTTCAAGATATCAGATAATCTCATTATCGCCTAATGGGCTACCGCTTGGTACGTTGCTTGGAATAAAAATGCGCCCACACTGGTGCCTTAAAGTCGAAAGCCGCATATTCCTGTTTCGAAAAACCTTCGTGGCATGAGCAAGTGGCAGTGTTTATTACACTTTTGAAATCTGCCAGACCCATATTAAATGAAGGAGCTAAGTGCTAAAAGGAGAGAGCTGCCTGTAATATTCTGGCCGCGGCAGCTCTTGCTAAGAAGTCGTGAACGTAATATTACGAGCGTGGAATTTTTCACACTTCCGAGAGCAACATGATATTACGGGTACGCCACTCTTAAGGGGACCTGGACGTGAACGAGATGCATTTCCATGTCTTGCTTTCGGTGCACATTACTTTTGATCTACAATGCGAAGGCAGTTGCGATTTTCTGCCGAAACTGAATGACATTAACTGAAGCTGTAATAGGAAATTTATTGAAATATCTGTTATCTTTTAAAAATTACGATACCTAATAGACGTTTTTAAAATACACGTTAGAATTCTGGGAACATTTTCTAGTGCATCGTAAAATAGCATTTAGACTGAGGCCTTAAAGTCGAAAGCCGCATATTCCTGTTTCGAAAAACCTTCGTGGCATGAGCAAGTGGCAGTGTTTATTACACTTTTGAAATCTGCCAGACCCATATTAAATGAAGGAGCTAAGTGCTAAAAGGAGAGAGCTGCCTGTAATATTCTGGCCGCGGCAGCTCTTGCTAAGAAGTCGTGAACGTAATATTACGAGCGTGGAATTTTTCACACTTCCGAGAGCAACATGATATTACGGGTACGCCACTCTTAAGGGGACCTGGACGTGAACGAGATGCATTTCCATGTCTTGCTTTCGGTGCACATTACTTTTGATCTACAATGCGAAGGCAGTTGCGATTTTCTGCCGAAACTGAATGACATTAACTGAAGCTGTAATAGGAAATTTATTGAAATATCTGTTATCTTTTAAAAATTACGATACCTAATAGACGTTTTTAAAATACACGTTAGAATTCTGGGAACATTTTCTAGTGCATCGTAAAATAGCATTTAGACTGAGGCCTTAAAGTCGAAAGCCGCATATTCCTGTTTCGAAAAACCTTCGTGGCATGAGCAAGTGGCAGTGTTTATTACACTTTTGAAATCTGCCAGACCCATATTAAATGAAGGAGCTAAGTGCTAAAAGGAGAGAGCTGCCTGTAATATTCTGGCCGCGGCAGCTCTTGCTAAGAAGTCGTGAACGTAATATTACGAGCGTGGAATTTTTCACACTTCCGAGAGCAACATGATATTACGGGTACGCCACTCTTAAGGGGACCTGGACGTGAACGAGATGCATTTCCATGTCTTGCTTTCGGTGCACATTACTTTTGATCTACAATGCGAAGGCAGTTGCGATTTTCTGCCGAAACTGAATGACATTAACTGAAGCTGTAATAGGAAATTTATTGAAATATCTGTTATCTTTTAAAAATTACGATACCTAATAGACGTTTTTAAAATACACGTTAGAATTCTGGGAACATTTTCTAGTGCATCGTAAAATAGCATTTAGACTGAGGCAGGCTGCTGTCAACATTCGTAGGAACACATTATGCCTCTTGTTTTTTTTTTCTTTGGAGTATATCTGAGGAAATAGGAAAACCATTATTGCAGTGCATTACTATTTTGTCTAAAAATTAGCATTAAAATTATATATAGATCATTTCTGCATTGTATTAGGCATGATACAACGATACTGTCCCACTGGGAGAAATTTGTTGAACATAGGTAAAATCATTATGAAGATATATGCACCTAATGTTTCGAAAATGTAGTTTCGGGAAAACGAAAATGTTCACAGAGTTTCTGACTCACCGTATGCTTCTTACAGAACATCCCAATGCTATCATCCTGCTGGCCAGGTACTACTGTATCCGATTCAGACTTTTTCAGGAGTCTTTTCCTTACTCTGGACTTTTTAGTGGTGGCTTCCGCAGCCCTTTCAGCTTCAACTATGCGCTGACGATCTATGGTAGTCAGAGCAGCTATCATATTCTTTTATGGATGGATGCCCAATTTGTCCGTTACTTTTTTCCTGCCAATTACACTATCATTGAAATAGATAACAACTTCCATCACACGTATTTTGAGTACTGTTCATTCAGCAAACACTGTTTTCCGTACTCGTTGCCACACGCATTTGTTTCTGGGACTAATGCTTCACCATCTTTAAAAGCCTATTTTTTGTTTTAAGTTAAATATATGCTGTATAAACGATATAAGCTGCCAAAATTATACAGGCTGTGAGGATACAGGGGTTTAGGTTAGTAACCACTTTGGTAAGTTTTGGCCGAACGATAGTTATCGTTGATGTGCAGCGAGAGCTGCTGGCAACAATGCTTCGGTTGGAATGTTCTTTGTTTGTTGGCCGGTGTGCGGCAGTCTCCCGCCGACCGCAGAGCGAGGCGGTAGCATGTCGGCAGTGAGTTCGTAACCTGCGTTTAGTGGTGGCTAAAGTTTTTGCCATTCCGTCGTATCGCATACGGGTTGCAGTTATATATTGAAATGTTTCAGTGTGGACTTGTAGCCATTCATCGTAGTGGCACGCGGTTATTAAATCAGTGTGTTTAAAGGGAAGAGTTTTTAACATTTGTCGTTCCATAATAAAGGAAGTTAACAAAGTTTACTGTTATGGATCGACCTAGTAATTGTCCGCATCCCATACCGTCAAATCATTGGAACAATTATTAAATGATTAAGCATCAAATAGAATGTAACGGCAACTTCGCCCATCAAGGATTAGGTGGACGCAGCTGTGACGTTACAAGGCGGGAAGTCTCAGTGCGCTTGAAAAACAAGTCTAATAAAATATTGTTGTATCATGTTCTCTAATTTTGTGTTCCTAAAATCCATATTTGCAGGATTAAAATTAGACATATTTCTGTTTACACTGTCAACTGACGATACAGGACCTCGCACTGTGTGTTATCTACTTCGACGTGGTGGTCAGAGGAAAGTAAACCAAAGCATCGTAAACATTGGACATGTACGACGAGGCGGCGCAACGGCACGTGCGCAAGCAATGTGAACAGTACATACAATGTAAACAATCACTGAGTTGTGAAGAATGTATAATTCGGTTTACGTAAACACTGAATGGCGTGTAACCAGACGTTTTCTCTTTTAGAACAATAAAACAATTAAAGTCGTGGTTGTAACTAAAAAAAAAAAAAAAAAAAAAAAAAATGTGTTTCCCTTAACACTCAATCAACCAATTTGCACGTAATTCGTGTACATCCATTAAAATCAACTGTGTTCTCTTTTTACAACAACGTCATAACGTTAATTAGTTTCAGATTATTATATCTTTATATAGTCGTAACGAAAATAAAACCCACATTACTTTGTTTCCTCTTACATCAATGCTACAACAACTGTTCAAAATGCCTACAACTCGGTTCTACACACGCTTCATTATGGCGAACCCCGTTTCGTCGCATTCGTTGTGATATTGTACGCATCGAAAGTCCTCTGCGTACATTTCTTTGTCGTTATTCACTTACTGGCAAACAATATGTTGTTTCATATGGCCCCAAAAATTAAAATGCTATTGGAACATGGACCAATCGTCTATTTAAACAATCATAGAATATGATGAATGTGGGCTTAAGTAACATCGTGGAGGAATCAACAGTATAACGTATGGCTAGCGGAATATATAGTAAGAAAGATGGTTATAATGATTCATCTAGAAAATTTGGGTAATTGTTACCAGTCAACCATGCAGGTAAAACATAGGATCCAATAATGTAATCATCGATTATACACGTCACCTCATTTATGCAAAAAAAACTAAAATCTGTTGCTACTTTATGGTGAGGAGTGTGAGTGAAACACGTGAATTTTGTTTGCATATTTATGTTGCGCCCTTTGTAACAAAAGCCATTTTAAGAATTTTCATTGAGAAGGAAAACCTTGCTCTTCCAATACTTGTACGAGAAGAATGTAGTAATTGCCCAGACGCTCCTCTCCTGAACGACAGTATGCGACACATGCACTTTGAGGGTGATGATTTTGATGCTCTGAGTAGAATCTTCGTGGATGCAGTCCAGAATTTGTTCTTCAACTTTCAGTTTACGATCTTTCGCCCATTAAGCGGGGCAGTAAAGAGTCAGTGTCGCTCAATCTAATGGAATTAAATACGTGCTTGTAAGTTTATTCTGGTATGATTTAATAATAAAAGAATAGCATATACTTCCTGACATCAGAACAGAAACTACGTTTTGCATACAGAATTGAACTTGCAAAGGAAAGTTAACTTTATAGCTAAGTTGCATATTACGCCTATGGAGAGCGATCGAAAATTTATATAAACCACACATACTTCAGCGAAGATCGCTAATTTATTTAAATGCTGGTTTTTTACCGGTTTCGATTAGCTACGTCATCATCTTAAAAAAATTAGAAATGTTCTCCTATTTTCATTGCAAAAAGTTACAATGTTCTTCATATTTTCAATAAAATAAAGAGTTACTTGTGAAAATGTAATATAAGAAAAAGAACTTTGTCTAATGATTAAAAGTCGCCTCACCAAAGTAGATCGTCAATCGTTTGACAATGGTCTTATTTTTATATTACATTTTCACGAATAACTCTTTGTTTTATTGAAAATAGGAGAACATTGTAACTTTTGCAGTGAAAATAGGAGAACACTGTAATTTTTTTTCTGAAGATGATGACAACTCATAGAAATCGGTAAAAAATAGCGTTTAAATAAATTATCGAACTTGGCTGAAGTATGTGTGGTTTATGGAAAGTTACCTATTATATTTCGTTAAGAATTATTTGAAAATAATCGAGTAAAAGTGTAGGAAGCATTCTTGGAAAATTCGTACAGGTACCCTGGCAATACCTTCTTGCCTTGGCATAAATTAAATGAGTGTTGGATAGTTCAGCTACAGCAAATCCTAACGTTTAAATTAGTTCCAATAATGTCTACACTTTACGACTGTCGATTGACGTGTTACAATGATTCAACGCCGTAGGCCCTACTTCACTGTGTATTTTCGACTTCCTCGCACGATACCGATACGTGCAGCGGTAAATAATACGAACTGACTGTGAACATAGATGCACCGTCAAGTGTCTACTTTTCGAAAAACGTAAGGAAACGGACATACACGTTCTACTAACGGGGTTTTCCGACAGATTATACTGTTGAAACTCTATATCTACTTTACGTTCTGCTGAAACGGTAAAGTGTATAATAGCAGCTCATAACAAATTATTTGGATGTTATACGCTGCTTGACAGTAAATTACGTTGCCTTGCCATAATGACTCGTATTTTCTTCCATCGTGTATGATACGTCGTGAACAAAGTCCAGACATTTGTATGTAGAATCAGTGAGAAGCAATAACTGCAGAATGACTCGGTGAAGAAGCGCAGTGACCTCATACATAGATTAGCTGTTGAATTCCACTGGAATAATAAATCCATCATATACAATTTTGACCTTGTAATTGAGTTCAAGTAAATTGTAAAGTGTATATATGAAAGAGCCATTGGAGTTAAAACGAGACAACACTGACTTATGAACTGATGGTTCCCGACTGTCGACTGTCACAAACACCTGACTACTTGTGCCCCCTTCATAGTTCACAACGTCATAAAGTGGGGACTCACTGGACAGCAGTTTCACTAAAAATACCATACTTTTGATGAGATAACGCATTCATGAACCCCCTGATTTTCTCTTCCTGCAGTTTTCTGTTTCGGACGTCAGTGCCTGTAGCTCACTCTTTATTTTAACTGATATCGTAATTTTTTACTGTTTCTCTCATTCTTATTAATCGTCTTAAGACTGAAACTTTTTCCAGGTAAAATTAAAACTAACAAATTTTTAAGAGGGCTGCCATCATTGAAAGGACGGTCTTTATAGGCCGAAAGCGATAACGAAATAAACAACAAATATGGGATGTTTTAATTTATTCTCAAATATGCTTCCAAACATTACTATTTACAAGTACTCTAGAATTATATTTGATTTGCTTTATTTCTCACCACCCTTCATGAGAAAAATAAGTTTTAATCTGCCAGGAAGTTTCATACCTGCCTACATTCCGCTTGAAAATATAATTGAGGGTGTGAAAGATTCATCTGGATGCTGATCCTAACAAAATTTAAACTAAATCGGTGACACGCATTACGCGACCTGCCCTTGTGAAGTAAGATTCTGCCTCTCACGAACTGCCTATGTTAACCCCTAAAGCAAGGGTCGCGTCCTCAACAGGTACAATAAAAATATCAGTGATGTAACCAGAGGCGCCGTAGCACTGAGAGCGCGGAGCAGCCACCCGCGGGGACCCCGTGCTGTAGCGCGCGGTTGCCTGCCTCGCAGGGGTCCTGGCTGCATCCGGCAGATGACAGCTCCAAGCACCGCAGCAGCTGCCTGCCTTGGAATGCCAGCGGGAGAAGCTGCACGAGCTCACCACAGCTTTATCAAAACTCGCGTCTCGAACTGAGGTCATGGAACCCCGGTGTGTTGTTTTGTGCATTGCGAAGTATATGTTGGCTACAATTTATTGGTGTCTGCATTGTGTACTAACTGAAAATCCGGCGTTCCCGGACATTTATTTATTCTCGTGTTGAGTTGGTACTTCTCCACTGCCCTACTATCTCTATCACCTCTTCATATCTCTTCATCTGCGTGCTGCGAAAATTGGCAGTTGACCCTAAGTAATGAAACTTGTTGTCACCCATATGAACACTAAAAGAAAGACATTAAACTGCATTTACACATTAAATCAAACAACAATAAGCGCTGTAAACTCAACTAAATACCTAAGAATTACAATTAAGAACAAATTTATTATCATGGGGAGGCGAACCAAAAGGTACCTTTCATTCGCATAACACGTAGAAGATGCAACAGTTCTAGTAAAGAAATTACCTAAATTACACTTGTCCGTGCGATTTTGGAGTTTTTTCTGCGTATTATGGGATATTCACAAAGTGGGAATGATAGAAGGCATAGAAAAAGTTCAGGGAAGAGCAGATCGTTTTGTATTATCTCGATGCAGGGGAGAAAGTGACACGTAAATGGTTCATTACTGTGTGGAAATCAACAGAGAGAAAAGCATCGTTCGTTGCGACGAAATCTATTTGTGAAGTTTTTCTTCCAATTTTATCTTCCGAATGCAAACATATTTTATTAGCTTCCACCAACATAAGGTAACTGATCATGATAGTAAGATAAGCGAAATAAAATCGAAAAGGGAAATATTTTTGTGTTCTTTTTTCCCATGTGCTATTAGAGAATGGAACGGTAGATAAACTGCCATGAACGTAATTGTGATTTTTAGAGTAAGTTTGAAGATGTAGATCTCCTCCACCTACCATTCAGCTCATCTCATCCCCTCTCTATGTCCATACCTTCTCTATCAACCTCTCTTCGCCTCCTCAATCGATAGCCTCCTGCCCCTGTCTGTGAAAAGTTACATATATATGTTAACTTTCATTGTGATTTATGAAAAGGTGTCGAAGGTCCCCTCAGACGTGCACCGTACAAAATCTTTTGTAGACGGTTATGTTCCTGTTGTTTTGACGGTTAAGTGTTGAAAATTCATCAAGATCGGAATAAAATTTTTGATTGGTGTGGGTGTGTGTTATGAGGAATCCTCCATCACGCATCTTCTGAAATCGTACAAAGACTGTGACGTTCCTATTAGTTTGAAGGTCAAGTGTGCAGAATTTAATCAAGATCCAAATAAAACAGTAGACGTGTCGAAGTGAACTACTCTACGCCATTCACCATTTTTTTTTTAATCAAGTGGACAAAATTTCATCGAGATCGGAAAAAAAACTGTGCAGTTTGTTGAGGTTTGTAAGTAAAATACCTTCTGCAATGCACCACAGGAAACTGCATGTAGACAGTGACCGTCTCCTCGTTCTGAAGTTCAAGTGTGCAAAACTTAGTGAATATCAAAGATAGCTGTAGATTTGTAAAAAAAAAATTAAAAAAAAATTTAATGGTGTAGTGGCCAAACACATACAATGATAAATGTTTTCATTGTTGTTGCGGTAGCGTCGAGTTGTGTATTTCAGCTGCCACACCCGGTAAAAAACAGTCGCAGATTTTAGTTACAGTTATTCATTACATTATAATAAATGAGAATTACCTAATATGCTGCCATTATTTTTATTGTTTCACAACGGCCGTTTCGGCTTAAGCCACGGTCAAGTGATGCCTGCAAAGAACCTGATTTTTGAAACACAAATATTAAACTCGTATTCCGAACGACAAACACCCATAACACAAAATTGTACAAAACCATTACCGATACAATAAAATTAAACTGCTCAGGATTTTATAAAATCATATGCGAAAATTGTAATAAATTCTACTTCGGTCATACAGGACGAAATTTTGCTTTACGATTCAGAGAACACACTACAACATCTATAAACAATCCCTTTACTTTCTCCCAATATCTAAGAAATGGAAAGCTCATCACCACAAATATTGACAAGGCATTACAACTGTTACACATTATCCATAAAGGTATATTAATGAATTTTATGGAACAATTGGAAATATTTATCCATATAAACACAACCCATGACAAAATTCTCAATGATCACACAAAATTTAAGCACAAAATTTCCATTATACATCTTTGTAAAGATATAGCATATATACCATCTGAAATAAATATTACATTTTACTGAAATACGAAACAGAAAATATCAAATGAAATAAACGTTTTCGTAACAATGCTATATGATATTTGTATTTGCATGAAGTAAGTATTGTTGCCTCTAAGACACCCATTTCAAACTCATAAAACGTGTATACAAAATAACTAACATAAGTTCTTTGCAGGCGTCACTCGACAATGGCATAAGCCGAAACGGCCGTTGTGAAACAATAAAAATAACTGCAGCAAATTGGGTAATTCTCATTTATGGAAATGTTTTATTACAACATATTTCAATGAGAAAAAACAATATATTTTAGTATATTAGTTGCATATTTTCATTTGTTTTTGGAAATACATACTGTAATACTAGCTAATTTTATGAACATTCTATGCCGAAACAACCGATAATAAAATAATCTATTATTTTACATTAAATAATATTACTTTTGGCATTCAAGATCAGACTCATATTGAATAACGTAAACATAAAATCTAATTTTCAGTGTGCTGTTGAAGTGTGACATGCACCCAGTGTTACTCATAGTAATAACGCAATTAGGACCAGTAAGACATTTTATTGCATTATATACGTTCAAATAAAAGAAATCTGAACACTACAAAAGAAAAGCATACATAAATAACACTTATCGTTACAATACTAAAATATTACTAGGAAGTTAAGTATACAACATTACAGCTTCAAATATAAAATGAGGATAGCTTGTAACTGATCGCAAAGATGATATTAGAGATGCAAGTAAAGGCATCAAGTGCACACAATTTGTGGCTTATGGCCACAGGCTTAATAATTACAGAGCATTCTTTGATTCGTTCAATCACAAGCTGATTGTATGAAAGAGTGTTCTCTACAAATTAAGTCTGTGCCCGAAAACTGTAAGTTGTGTGTGTGTGTGTGTGTGTGTGTGTGTGTGATTGCGTTGTTTACGTGTCTCTGAGCGGTTCGACGATCGTCTTTAAAAAGATTTGCAAGATATCCTCATTTAACTCTCGAAAGACAATTTGAAATTTTCACTTTTCAATATTTATAGCCTCCCATATCCATAAGAAAGTCAAATTACATATAAATAACTTAACATGTGATAATATATTAGAAAATATTAAAGGGAAGGCGCATCAAAGACTACATATCATTGGCAGAACACTTACAAGATGCAACAGTTCTACTAAAGAAACTGCCTACACTAGACTTGTGCGTCCTATTTTGAAATATTGCTCCGCATTGTGGGATTCACACTAGGTGCGACTGAAGGACGATTTAGAGAAAATACAGAGAAGGGCAGCTCGTTTGTATTATCGCGATATAGAAGAGAGAATGTCACGGATATAATGCACGAGTTGGGGTGGAAATCATTAAAAGAAAGGCGTTATTTGTTGCGGCGAGATATATTAGTGAAATTTCTTTCACCAAATTTCTCTTCAGAATGCGAACATATATTGTTAACACCCACCTACATAGGGAGACATGATCATCATAATAAAATAAGACAAATGAGATCGAAAACAGAAAGATTCAGGTGTTCCTTTTTCCCGCGAGCTATTAGAGAATGGAAGTATACAGAAATATCATGTAAATGGTTCGATGTACCCACTGCCATGCACTTCAGTGTGACTTGCAGAGTATCCATGTAAATGTAGAGGAATATTTTACTGGGTTCCAGTGAAAACCTCTAAGATGTGGAACGTTGTCCAAATAAAGTTTCAGGTGCGAGGGTTAACGCTTACCGGTATTGCTACAAATATTATCTGGACAATATATAAAATAATGTAGGAAGTAGATTCCTACGTGACTTCTATTTAAAGTACGACGGGCACGAGTGACTTTGTGGTCACTGCGGGTGCGCTTCATGAGCTTGCGTGTAAACCAGCCACCAGTCAGCTTACGAGATGTCTCCATACGTAAAACCGAGGGGGGGGGGAGGGGATGTCCTCTGATATCATCGCCAGATCTCGCCTGCCACTCTTATTACAGAATGGATTTTGTGATGTAGTATCTTCTCAGAGTTATTTGTTTTCGTGACACACTGCTAAGATTGTACGAGAACGTCGTAACTTACCTTCAGTATTTTCCCACAAGAGAAACCAAATATCTAAGGGGCAAAAAAAACATACTTAAAGTTTTCCAAATCTGCGCAATTAAAACACTATACTATTCATAATTGAGAAAGTTAATAGTTTACTTAATTATGCAAATTGTTTCAATAGTGAGGAAACTACCACTATTGAAATAGAAAAATTATTTTGGTTTTTACTGGGAACTTGAAGAAATATAGGAAAACTGGTGATGGTGTGGATCGACAAAGTTCGTACAAAACACAAACTTTTAAGAAAACAAAATTCAAGAGACTTAACGAGGACACTTCTGCTCTAGACTTATGATTAAGTATTTAACTGTTGATTTTGAAAAATTTGTCCTGCTGCTCTGAAGACAACAAACAGGGGTCAAATAGTCCTAGTCTGAGGTAACTGTATCACACATTAGAAAATGAAGTAACTCTTTGTAGGAAGTTTCATTGCAAAATATCACGAAACAAAACTAGTTTTACTGTAATCATTAACTAGCTACAGTTTGATATTCCATAGGAATATATCAATTAATACTAAACAGGGTAGACTCGTACCAAACTGTATTTGACTGAACATTGTAAGTACTTTATTAAAAGTTCACAAGAGAAAAGTTCACACGGTATAGAACAACAACCAAACAAATACATTACAAAAACATGACCTAAAATTTACCAAACCCCCACATTGGTACAGAATTAACGGAAGTTATTCTCTAAACTGATAGAGTCCACCAGCAATTAATAGTTCTAAAAGTACTTAAATTACTAATACTTCAGTACTCATCCCACAAATACACATGGACCAAAATTACTAATACTAAAGCACTTATCCCACAAATACACATGGACCTTTAAGTATGGATATACAAGGTCCTCTGAAATACCCGTTACAAACTTCTAGGACTTCTAGGATAGAGGGTATTGAGTACATAACATGTCGAATAGGAACCCATGTCCGGAAACGTATCGTTTCCGTTCCACGACAGCTTCAGTTCAGACGCGTAACTCGCAACCTCTGCTTAGTGTCAGAGAAACGAGTTCCCTATCCTGGTATGCAACAGGTTATGGAGAGAGTGTACAAGAACCTGCTTCGGGGTAGAATGTGTGTAACGATGTTAATTACGGAGACCTTGGGGGCAAGAGACTTGGAATGTCTGTCTTCAGGGAATAGGTTGGTGATGTGGTCCGTAGTTCGGTTGAATGTGTGAGCGGTTGCTACATTTTGTTGGAATACTTTGTACTGCTTCACTTCATCTGTTAACTGCGCAGAAAGAGTGAAAAATCTTCAGATATATGGCTGTTTTTAAAGTATAATTGAAAAATAATGCGCATGCCGCATAACGCACACCAGACACCTATCTTCTCTGAGGTACTTCATGTGGAATATTTTTTTTTTAAATCTATGGATCAAACTGCGTGGTCATCAGTCCGTAGCTTACAAACTATTTAAACGTAGGTAACTGACCTACGGACAAACACACACACCCATGCCCCAGGGAGGACTCGAACCTCCACGGCGAGCAACCGCGCGCTCCGCAGCGAGGTGCGTTAGACCGCTCGGCTACTCCACCGCGGCATGCGGAATATGGAGGTTATCCTGAGACCAGTCCCAGTGATTATGGGATCTTACATAACCTGGAAAATAAAACGAGGCATCATCTGACACAAGATGAAACAAAGCATTCAAGTAACTGTTAGCAACTGATGTTAACTGTAGTTAAAGAACACGTTTTTCCTGATCTTCAAATTGCAACTGTTTTAATTTCCTACGAAGAGCAATAACACTCAACTTTCCGAAAAATAGAGCGTAGCCAACTTTTGACACAGTATCGACGCTTAGAAAGACGTAATTGTAGGTGAGGCCTACCAGTTTCTTGTAGGGCACAGTATGTAATGCAAGGGGGTGGATAGCAGAATGTAACATTGTGCACAACAACAATATTACTAATAGTGAACCCAAACCAAACAGATAACATTTCGGAAGTTGTTCAGGGACGATTTGTGAATGTTTTATTTGAGGGAATTACTGATGTCCGGTGGATCGTTGCAGAAGAAATGCATTTCAGTTGATTCCTTACACCATTTATCTTCGCACTTGTATCGATATGTGTCGTGTATCTTGATCTTTCTTTCTTTTTCTTGTAACTCTGCTCCATTCAATGAAACTCGGTGCTTGAAGTTCGCGGCTACAAAGCGTAATTCACCCTCCAGTTAGCGTTCAGTACTGCTTGGCTCTGTGTCCAGTTTTTTTTTCGTTGGATTTATAGTTGTACGTCATCAGAGATACACTGCATTATTGATAGGTTCGGTGACGAAGAGTTATGCACCACGCCAATTGGTTCACTAACTACAATGGAAGAACGGCAGTAACGGCACGACACTACGTGGGGCTGTTCCCGAACCTATAGCAACCACATCAGAGCATTCGCAGCTGAGGGCTATTTCATTACTCCTGTATTTGGTGCTGTTCGTTCCGGTAATTGCATATTACAGTCTAATTCAGTGTTGTGAATGTATTTTCACAGAAATCAGGCAATTTGGCTCGCAAACCGAATAAATCATAATTACATGTGTGGACCGGGCCCGTATTCCAATATGGCGCCAACTCGTTAGTGGGCTGGTTCAGGGTACTGCCCGCAGTCTGCAGCTACGTCTACATACATACGACGCAAGTAACCACATGGTGCGTAGCGGAGGGTACCTCCTAACACTACTTGTCATTTTCTTTTCTGATCGACTCCCAAACAGAGCAATCGAAAAACGAGCCCTAATTTCTTTTATGTTTGTGACCGTTGATTGATTGATTTTCTCTGGGAAGCCAAAACAGTCTTGGTCCAACCCGCCACTGCCCGCACCGAAACTAAGTTTATTGTGCGGTATCGCTCCCTGTATATCTAGTAAAGCAAACCAATACCCTTGAACAGTGCAAGGAGTCCCTTTACCAGTTCTTTATTAGACACAATTTCTTCTGGTCTGGTTGTCCCAAATGTTCGTTCCTTTTACTCTCCAATGCAATGCATTCGAAGATTAGATGTGATGCAGTTTCATCACCGTCATCACACATCCTACATTTAGGGTTCTATTCTGTTATTCCCACTGATGTAGGTGTTTTTTGAAATTCCCATGGCCTGTCAGCAATCCAACCATGAGTCTAATCTCTCTCACGTTCAGGCCCAGGATTGCAGAGCTTCATTTAAAACAAGGCTTTGGCATCATTTACCTTGCCATGTTTTTGTTAATAGACTTTGGTCCAATATTCTACGTGCTGTCTTCTGAGCCAGTTACGTAGCTCCAATTTAATCATTGCCTTGGTGATTGTCAGGACAGGTTCCGGTCCAATAAATGGAGTCTCTGCCCCCATCGTGGCTAATCTGTCGGCATGTTCGTTGCCACTGATCCCCCAGTGGCCAGGGACCCACAATAGGTTTACTCTATTGCTTTCCCCTAGCTCTACCAGAGCCCTGTGACATTCTGCAACAATTTTAGACCTTGTTGCAGGAGCTGCCAGTGATCTCAGGGCTGCCTGGCTTTCTGAATAGATGTAGATGCTACGGTCTTTGTAGCACCTACTCAAATTGTCCTCCACACACGCCCTGATGGCAGTGATTTTGTGACCGGTAAGCGGAATGTAAGTTGGTGAATTACATTAGTGATTGGAGTACTTGTTCGTACTGAGGCGATCCTAGTGGATGAGGAACATGTCGATATATACTTTTTCAATCTGAAGTAATAATATTAATAGTATGAATACATACATAATTTAGTTCCATTGAAAAATGCCACAAATTAGTAAAAGGAGATGGCCACTAGTATGTTTTTCAGGGCCTTCTTAAACTGATCTTTATTTGTAGCGTAATTTTATGGTTTCTGATAAATTACTGAAAATGTGTTTCTTTCTTAACTAAATTAAGTGCTTTGAAGTCATTGTTTAGATAGGTTTTGTTTCTAGCATTGTATGTATCAACTGATCTGTTTGTAAAAATAAAGGGATATATTTTGTATGACAAATTTCATTAAGGAATAAATATACTGAGGAAGTAGTTAGTACACCCAGTTCTCTGAAGAGACTTCTGATGGGTGTGTGTGAATTTATTACACAAAAGTCGCTTTTTGACTCGGAAAACTTTTTGCTGACTTAAAGAGTTGCCCTGAAATATTTTACCATATGACATTATGGACTGAAAGTCTAACTTCCTCTACATCTTTTATCCATTAAAATTCTTTGTAGCACCACAGGCGTTTTCTTCTGATGTCTTAACGCATGTCCTATCATCCTGTTCCTTCTTCTCGCCAGTCTTTTTCATATTTTACTTTCATTTCTGAGTATAACCTCTTTATTTCTTGCTTAGTAGTCCAAGTAACCTTTAACTCTTCCCTAGCAGTACATCTCAAACGCTTCGATTTTCTTTTTCGGTTTCCTCTCAGTGTATGCTTCACTGATAAATGTGCACTACATTCGTAGAAGCTTCTTCCTCAGATTAAGACCAGTGTTTTGATCTGAAATACAATCATTTTCAGTGTTACTCTACTTCTTATACAATCTTACCTTCGTCCTTCATGTAGTTTGCTTTCAAGATACAACAGTGAACATGGTTCCCAAAATCAATATTTATCGCTTTTCTCGCTACTCCTTTCTTTCGTCAATTTGCTTCCGATGTATATTCTGTATTTATTATACCATTCATTCTACTCTTTATTTACTGTGGTTCGCCTTCAACTTTTTCTCTTGGCAGCTATGTCGTCGACGAATTTTTTCAAGGTTTAATACCAAGTGAAAGGTTCATTAATGCAGCAAGTATCTGGGTAAAAGATTTTTGCACATTGACACCAAATATTCTAGTGGCTGATTACTGCTGAAAGAAATTTTGATTTTCCAGGAATACGTTTGTCATTACTTAAGGAGAGACGGAAGGCAATTTTTATCCCTATTCTGCCTATGCTATTTTACCCTTTGAATAGGTAGACTTTTCAAAGGAACTACAAGTGATAAAACAATGAAATTTTTACTGCATATATATAACATATATGTCTCAATTTACAAGTAAAATGAACACAATAACTCCAATGGTTTTGAAGATTTTTTTTTTTACTCTTTCACCAGAAAAATTTAACTTTTTTAATACATTTATTATAATAAAACAGTTGATGATTGTTTTGTAGTTCTCAATTTACTTGTAATGATTTATTGCCATTTTCAGTACAAAAAGACCAAATTTCATCTTTCTAACCCCATTAGCTTATCAAATAATGGTACCTGAAAGTAAAAAAAATGTAGTTTTGAGAAAAATCAATTTAAAGTTTAATATTGCAATTTTAGTACAGTTAATGATGAGAATTACTTACCACTAATATTTTCCTACACCATATTGAGCATCATCTGATTCATACTGATCTTCTTTACTTGTCTTGGTCCCTCTTCTTTCCTGTTTAGTTTTCCTGTCTAGCAGTATTTCCACTAGATTGTATGCCCAATAATTCCATAGGAATTTTAATTTAGGCGAGAATTTCTTTATTTGCGGCATTTTTATGAAAACACGCGGGACCAACGAAAATACAAATCAAGACGTACTTCACTCACAACAAACTTCACCAAGTTCAACCAATAACAAACACGATCGTAACAAAAAGTATCGACAGTAGATACGGGGTAGGAAACATTGAAGTGATAAAAACAATAGAAGCATGAAATAATACACAAGGAGTTAAAGAATGCTGTGTGAATTTTCTCCGCATGGCGCAAAACGCTAGGCGTGGCCAGATTGCACAGAGCGTCAGAATAACCACTATAACTCACGAAAAAATTGTCGGATTTATATAAAACAAAAACTGTTTCACGCAGGAAACGCCAGGCATTTCCGATACGCTAAAATCTAGAAATCGAATGTTTGAGCCCAGTTGCCTTCCGTTTCCCTTAAAATCACCTCGTTAACAAAATGAAACATTTCCAGCCCTCATCCCATTAAAACACGGCGCATATGTGTGTTAGCATTACTGTTAAAATCTCCAGCGAATTTCTCGCGCAGATTTTGTTTGGATTGCCACGCTTCCCATTAAAAAGTAACCCCTCCAGTTGTGTAGCGTCCTTCACGCACTGATTGGCGCCCAAACACCGAATGCTGTCCCAGGCGTGCCCGCTGTGGCCCTCAGCAACGCCACTCGACGTACAGCCGCTGTGCCGCGCGCGCAGTGACCCGCATTCCGGCCTCTTAATGAGTTACCTCTGACATTTGATAAACATTACAAACTTCTGCTTCTCAATTGTGTCGTCCATACTCACCAACCTTTGTAGGCAAGGAAAAAAAATTTCCATTCACCCTATTTCCTCCTATTCCTTCCCCCCTCCCTCCGATCCACCTCCGCCTTCCCCTCCTCCTCCTCCCCCCACTTCATCCGTCATTTCTGGCTTCACCCTCGTTCGCGCTCTTTATCGATACCCTACTCACTCCTCTCTGCTAACCATATCCTTCTTCCCCAGAATATAACAATTTCCAAATTTGACCAAGAAAATAAGACGATGGTCGACCCAAAAATTAATAAAGTTCATAAAGTGAATGGTGGAAAGTACCTTACAATAAATTTTGAGACCAGTTGCAAGATCACTATGAAAACTGGCACCTGAGGGTTTCATTAGGAATCTATTGTCTCTGTACGGTTTTTTCAGAGACCTCCTTGCAATAAACTTAGAACACAGTTTCACCTATCATTATGTAAGTTGGTAGATACATGTAATTTTTCATAGTAGGAGGAGGCGGTGGATTGGAAGAGGCAGAGGAGATAACGAATGAGGAGGGGCGATTGTAGAATCGTCGAAGAAACGACCATTTGGGAAACAGGAAATAAGGCCAAGGTGATAGGTCATGTGTTAAGACATCAGGGAATAATTTCGTGGCATTAAACGCAGCTGTATGAGGGAAAAAAGGACAGGAAAAAAAGGACAGGAGTACATTCCCCAAATAATTAAGAACGAAAAGATAACGCAACAATAGATTTTTTTCAGTATATCAGTTTTACATCTCTGTACTGTGTGGATCATGTTTATATTTATTGATGTCAGTAGACCGAGTTACTACCCCGGAAGGACGTATTTTGGAACAGGTCTTTTTCTGGATGAAAGTCATCCTATGTTATTTTCTGTACCCCACGAGGTGTATGGAAAGTTTCATGATGACTTGTTACATTTGTTAGGAGTGAAAGTGTAGCAAACCACTTAAACTCGTATTTATATTTCTTCTGATGTATACTGGTTAATAATTTGTCGTCTACCTTTCCACAAATAAATTTTAATGTTTTAATTTCAGATGAAGTAGTACACATGTAGCGAACATCAGTACCGCAGTGGATACACCGGTTCCCCGCTAGGTCACCGAAGCACTAACGGTCTTGACTAAGCACTTAGATGGGTCACCGTTCGGGTCTGCCGGGTTTTGTTGGCAAGAGGAGTGCACTCAACCCTTGTGAGGCCAACTGAGAAGCTGCTTGATTGAGAAGTAGCGGCTCCGGTCTCCAAAACTGACATAACGGCCGGGAGTGCGACCGCGTCCCCTCCATAACGCATCCATTCACGCCTTCGGACGGAGGATGACAAAGCGGCCGGTCAGTGTAGGGCGTTTACAGTACACATATAGCCAACACAGCTGGAACATCGAGCGATGTGACGCAGTGATAACGCACTGGACTCGGAAAGACGGCGATTCTAACCCGCCTCCGGTCACCCCGATTAAGGTTTCCCGTTACTTCACTAAATCCCTCCAGGAAAATAACGACATGGTTCCTTTAAAAGGTACGGCCGATATACTTCTCCATTTTTAATAAATGAAATTTTGCTCCTGATCTATTGGCCACGGTTTGGACGAGAAGTTAAATCCTAATCTTTCTTGTGGCGATAATATGCCGGGCAATGATCCTTTAGTTAGTGGGGAGGGGTGGGCAAGTTTGAGCCCTTACTCTTACGGGAATTAGTGACTACGAGTTTGAGTACTGTGGGCAGGGTAAAGCTGGAAATTTGCGTCTGACGGGAGGCGTGCTTAGTTAGTCCTTGCAGGTGCGTTGATCACAGAGTCCCCAGTGGTGTAGGGGTCAGCGCAACTGCCTAGAAAGCAGGAGACCAGGGTTCGAATCTCGGTCTGGAACACATTTTCAGCTTTGCCCATTCGCAGTTGAAGTCATATATTATGTGAATATGAAAACAATAACTACTGCAGGATCAGAAGTGACGTCTGTTCTTTCGGAATAGACGTCACATGTATATATTTCATGTATTTATATCTTAAATTATCGCTTTTTTCGAATAAAAATTCGGTGAAGTTAGCGTTTTCTTCCGAACGCGACAACTTGTGTGCTGTGTAACTCAAAAACTTAACAGCCGATTTCAGTGAATTACGGTTCACTTTGAAGTTGAATATCTGGGCCGCGCGGGAGTAGCCGAGCGGTTTGGAGCGCCACGTTGCGGATCGCGCGACCTCCCGCGTCCGAGGTTCGAATCCTCCTTCGGACATCGATGTTTGTGTTGTCTTTAATATTAGTTAGTTCATAAGTAGTTTGTAAGATTAGGGACTGATGAACCCGCAGTTAAGTCCCATAAGCTTCACAAATATTTTTTGAATGTCTGAAGCTATGAAGGTATATAACAATGACATTAACAACAATTAAGTCATTGTTATAAAACATGTTCTTTTCATTTATTGAAAGAAATGCATTTTTCATGAGGATTAAACTTACACAGGCTTGAATTTCTTTTTTATTACACGCTGTTTTTATTTTTAAGTATTATGGAGTTCCTTATTTTCAACGTGGAAGACATAACAAATACGTAATCTCGCGCTGCACTTGGCAGTTAGACAAAAGATGCCTCGCAGCTTGACACATTGGTCAGGGGGTTGAGGACTGACTGGTTGCATACAACACGGCGTAGCTCAGCCGGCAAATTAGGCGCAGTTTCCAGATACACTTCATTTTTTCTACAGCTGATTCTTCTAGATACCTTAAAACTATTTACTGATACTGTTTTCAAATCAAATGCTTAACAATATCGCACACATTTTATTCCACTTAATATGCATTTTATAGACAAAAGATGACAAATGACGAAAAGTAGGGGAGACCAGGGTAACGCCGCCAACCTGGGTAATCGCGACACCCCTGTTTTATGACGTGCAAAGTTATAGTCATAAATTTTGTCCTTACTCTCTGCTCTAAATGTCTCTATAACGGTTCCGTTATATTGAGACAAAGGAAAGCAATTTGTTCTCAAGAATGGTGAGATATTCATTCATAGTTATCAGGCCAGTAATGTTAGGAACAGTCGAATACCACGATATAGATACCTTCCATATGATTGTCTGTACAAAGCAAGCATACCGTGTCGTAAGCTTCCTTTGAGGATTTCAATACAGAAACCTCATTGTCTGTGTGGATCAAGGTAAACGATGTTTTATCAGACCATACCACATACTTCCAGTCATTAAGTGACCAGGTTTCAAGATCGTGGAACCCCTCCCTTAGCAGCTTTGCGGAGACTCCCGTTGTTAGTGGTCTACTAATTGCAGCAGACCATTCACAAATGTTAAGCTACAGTCGAACTGCTTTTATCGAAACAGTCCTAATCAAGTAAGTGTTAAGTTTCGCAATTGTTTCTGCTGTGGTAGTTCTATGTTGTCTCGTCACAAGCGTTCTCCATACTAGTCAGTCGTTGTCAGTTAGGGTGTCGCCTACTACTCCTCATCGCCAATGCTGTTTTCCATAGTTTTGTGTACTCTGCTATTACCAAGAAACGTTAAACAGTGCAGCCGTTTCCGCCACACGTGCTCTCACCAATTGCTAATCGTTTTACTCAGGGTGTAACAAATGTTGCCCGAATGATGAAGCAATGACCTCAGGAAGGCCACATTCAGGCAAATGCAGTATCTAAACGAGTACACGCAACTAGCGCCTCACCGGTTAGGCTCTCTAAAGCGCCTTTCCACGGATAATACGGCCGATCCCCGTCGGAGGTTCAAGGTCTACCTCGGGCATTTGTGTGTGTGTGTGTGTGTGTGTGTGTGTGTGTGTGTGTGTGTGTTGTCTTCGCGTAAGTTAATTTAAGTAAGAGACCACCTGGGTATCGGATTTTAGAATTTTTTTATTCTTATGGTGCGTTAAATTCAGAACTGAAATAACAATCAGCCAAAGCCATTCGACGCAAGACTCAAAAATTCTCGAGAAAATCGACTTTGAAGGTTTGCAAGTAATCGTAAGTATCAATAATTAAATAAATTGCAGCATCTGTCGGTGTAGCTCAGGCACGGCCCGGCTCATATTATCTGGGCGCCGTGGCTCAGCGCGCCCGGACAGAGGGCTAAACGCCCTCTGTAATAAATAAATAAATAAAATAAAGCTGAGCCAACCCTTCATCGAACAAACTGAACGAACGACCGCGAACCATAGATCTGACAGATGAAAAAAAAAGTTGCTACCGTTGTGGCCTTACAACAATAGGGTTGGTGGTTCGAATCCTGCCGCGAAAGATTTCTATATTTATTATTTTATTTTTTCGTCATGTTCGAGTACTTATACGATTTTAATATCTAATAGTAATTTTTACGAAAAATGCACGTGTTTTAGCATATTCGTAATTTTCTATATTTTATAAAAAGGTTGTTAATAATACATGGTATCAATAAAAAAACCTAAGTTACATTTTTTTACAGTATTATCTTTACTATTAGTTGACAACAGTTGTCTTTGATTGTTCAGTTTGTGAAGAGCTATGACGCTGCATTTGAAAAGTCATCTCCATAATAGTTACTAATGGCTTTCCAAGCAGTTAAACTACTCAAAGATCGTTTTAGATGACGACAAGGTGTTCAGATCGTCTACATACACATAAACAAAAACTGACACAATACGTGAAATTAGAGATAAAAAATGTTTTATATAACTGAATTCGTAAACGAATACACACGCACACACACACACACACACACACACACACACACACACACATATATATATATATATATATATTTCTCGAGAATTTTTTAGACTTGTCTTGGGATGATTGTTATTTAAGTTCGGAGCTGCACGTACCATAAATATAAAGAAATTCTAAAATCGATACCCATGTAGTCTCCTTGTCAACTCCGATGACTCAAGCAATTTGGACTCTTAGGTTTAGAAACATTTGAACATTTCGGATAGGATGTAGGCCAAGCAGGATCGTAGATCCCCCTTGAATGAGGAAATTAGCTTGTTTCCAGTAACAGAGATGCTATCCAGTTTGTTGAAGTCAGGTGCAGACAATATTTCTCATCATCGTCCACCTTGGATGACGGCAAAGTTACTACGTAAACTACGGGTCAACTTTGGCTCTCGTGGCTGTTGTGCACAGAATCTGTTACATTTACGAAATGTTCAGACCGATATATGTTTCCTGTCTTCGTCGTCTCAGTTACGGTATCTTTCACCGAGATTAAGGCGGTAGGTTCGGAGCTGTAATGTGCTGGTATCGAAATCAACACAAATCAAGGCTAGCAATAAATTTATTAACAACTTTACAATTTTTTTTCGCAGAAGACCATAAATTGAAGATCACAAGTGCAAAGTAAATCTCCGTTGACTGCTTCCACACTTCACCAAAACGTTATCTGCAATAGAGAGGTTTAGATGGTGCAGCCACTGTACAGTTCATATTTAGACGCAAAGATCAACTGACGAAATCCAATCAACAATAACTGCCGCAGAATATACAGTAAAAGTACAATAAAAAAAAGTTCGTTTGTGGTGCTCACTGGCGGATAATAAACGTTCGAAATGTTCACGATCTGAAACACAATCTGCTATTCTACAGTAAAAATTTCATCAGGTTGGTAACAGCTTAACTAGAATAAACTAAAAGAAAATTACAACATTTACATTCAATACATGACGTTGTCGGCGGAGAAATGTTCAAATGTTTGTAGACGTATTGGACCAAACTGCTATGGTCATTAGTCCTTAGACTGACAAATTGCTTAAACTAACTTTAAGGACAACACACACACACACACACACACACACACACACACACACACACACACACACACACGCCCGAGAAAAGTCTCTAATCTCCGCGGACACGGCCGCACAGTTCGTAGCAAGACGCCTTAGTGCCGGAGAACGTAACAGAACAGACAACCGTTAAAGTAATTACTTAAACCAGTACCTCGAGCTAATAATATTCATGGGCAAGTTTGTATTCAGCAAAGTTGTTGTAAGGAAGTTCTGTTAATTAAACGCATAAATCCTATTTAGAACGGCCACAGTAGCCGCGACTTGAGAAACACGGTAAAGCTCAAAGATTTTACACAGGCTTCGAGACTAATACCTAGCAATATGACGGCGCATAAAAACAACCTTAAGTACGAAAACCAGGAACGATACATCAGTGTGCATACACAGAAAGTTTCAAGGGATGCTAACAGTAATCTTATAGCGGAAGGCTACCAAGCTCCAAAAGAAGAATAGACAAGCTTCTATACACTTTACCCTTTGTGTCACCCAAATACTTTTGGGTATGATAGGCATTGAAATTTGGTTTTAACCTTTTTTATTGGCTCACTGGAGCACATTACAATTGAAATTTTATTCAATTTTTATATATAAAAATATCCAGAGATAGTTTCACTGCGGAACTACTGGGACACAAGGGATTTAACAATGTGTTACAAATAGTTCACTAATTTTGAATTTTTAACATTTATTATTACACTAATATTGCATTTTCTTTCATATCTTCGTTTTATGCAAAATTTCTAATTACATACAGCACTTCTTTCTACTTCTAATGAAATTCCGAAAAACAGTTCTTCATCAGTGTTTTATTAGAGCTCTACAAGTCACAATTTAGATCACGATGTAACATACGTAACTTTATTTATTATGAAGTTACGCCTCAAATGATTTACAAGTAGTAACAGAAAGCCAATACATATTCATATGTTCAGACAACAGCTATAAGTTTCGAAGTGTTATGAAAAGGAAACGTTGTTTGGGAAGAGAGTAAATGTTGTAGTATTTCCTAAACTTTTGTCTATTTGTACATATAGCATACTGTAAAGGAAAGAAAGGGGAGTTTTGGAACGGTAAGTCACAAAGAATACATAATTCCGTCAGAGACAGCAAAGGAGCTGGAGAAGCAATTAAATGGAATGGAAACTGGCTTGAAAGACAGAAGATGGAACGTTAACAAGAGAAAAACAAGGGTAATGGAATATAGTCTAATTAAAGCAGGCGATGCAGAGGAAATTAGATTAGGAAACGAGACAATTACGGTGGTAGATGAGTTTTGTTACGATGGTCGGAGTACAGAACACATAAAATGCAGAATGGGAATGGGAAGTAATACTTCTCTGAAGATGAGGTTTTTGTTAACATCAAATAATAACTTATGGGTTAAGAAGTCTTTGGTGAAAGCATTTGTGTGCAGTATAGTCTTGTACGGGAGCGACATGTGGGCTATGAATATTTCAGACAAGAAAAGCACTGAAGATTTTCAAACGTGATGATATAGACGTATGCTGAAAATTCAGTGGGTAGATCGCTTAACTAATGAAGTCTTATCGAATCCGTCATTGATTGTGACGGTACTGTGGCTGGTCAAGATTACGTAGGAAGTAGGATGCCAACAGCCGTATGTTTAACAGAAACATTTATTCCTTTACTACCAGAATTGGGGAGAAAAGAAATGTCTCTCATATCTTGACTAGAAGAAGGACCTATTCGTTGGACTCTTTCTGAGACATTTTGGGATCATCGTTTTAGTGATGGACAGACGTGTGTGTGTGTGTGTGTGTGTGTGTGTGTTTGTGTTTGTGTGTGTATGGGTGTGTGTGTTTGTGTGTGTGTCTGTGTGTGTGTTCGTGTGTGTGTGTGCGTGTAGTGTGCGAAGGTTGGGGGCGGGGGTAGGAATTGAGACCAAAATATAAATAGAGTAAGCATTTTCCAACGGGTGTTGTTGGTTGCCGTTCTTATTCAGAGATGACGAGGCTTGTAAAGGACAGAGGAGCGAAGAGAGTTGCAGGAAACAAGTCTCGGGAATGAAGACTACAACAATACGTTCAGACTAATTTACAATTGACTAAAAATCTTTTATCTAAGCTATTTTTATTACAAGTGAACATTCATTTGCTTTGCTCGACAGCATTTTCTTTCCTTGCTTGTCTTATGCTCAAGTGATAACAGCTGTCGGCTTTTTATCGTTAGCGGTTACAATATAACTATATATTGTCTCTAGACATGTTATACACAAAGTAAAAAAAAATATGATTCCATGAACTTTTACTAAATAGTAATTCACGTTGTTGTTGTGATTGTCACTTCGAAGACTGGTTTGACGCAGTTCTCAACCCTACTCCATCCTGAGGAAACCTCTTCATCTCCTCACAAGAACGGAACCCGCATCCATTTGAATCTGCTTATTGAATTCGTCGCTTCGTCTCCCTCTGCGAATTTTACCCCACAAACTTCCCTCTAACGCTAAATTCACGATTCATTGATGTCTAAGAATGTATCCTACTAAACCACGGGTTGTCCGAAATCCCTTTTCTCACAAATTCTGTTCAGTATCTCCTCATTACTTATGCTAACAAATCTTCAACATTCGTCTGTAGCACCACATTTCAAAAGCCTCTATTCTCTTCTTGTATGAACTGTTTATCGTCCATGTTTCACTCCCGTACAAGACAACACTCCACACAAATGCTACCAGAAAAGACAGCCTTACGCTTAGATTAATTTTTCCGCTTATATGTATCTCTGTGACGCGAGATCATCTATCAAGTCCATCCAGCGAACATGACATGCTGTACGCCGCAAAAGAGACAACAAACAGTATGAAGTGTACAGTAACTTAATGATTAAAGAATAAATACAAAATCCACTAATGATGGCGGGATTTCCGCCGAAATTAATTTGTGTATGAAAATAATAAGTGCTTTGCATCAAGGCGGATCCGTAACTCCAAATTTGTAACACAAACACGGACCAAGAGAAAAGATTTAAATCATCATGATCTACTATGTTGTTCTCCTCCGTTTCTGTCAATATTTGCCTAAAGCGCCCTCAATAACTTTCAAGAACTTCAGATTTCTTCAATTTATGCAGGTTTCATCTCCTTATTACCCTACATTTCTGCAGTTACTTCGGTTTCAGTCTACAGTTGATAACGAATAAGATATAGTCGTCTTTATCTGCCCGTATAAGTGACTTACAGTTTAGAACCTGGCTTGGAAATCTATGTCTTACCGTTATAAAATCTGGTATGTTCCGGTGTCTCCTGGTCTCTTCAACGTCTACCGAGCGAGGAGGCGCAGTGGTAAGACACTGGACTCGCATTCGGAAGGATGGTGGTTCAAATCCACCTCCGGCCATCTAGATTTAGGTTTTCCGTGATTTCCCTACATCACTCCAGGCAAATGCCGGGATGGTTCCTTTTAATGGGGACGGCCGATTTCCTTCCCCATTCTTACCCAAAAATCCAAGCGTAAGCTCCGTCTCTAATGACCACGCTGTCGACGGGACGTAAAACCCTAAGCTTCCTTCCTTCCTCTTCAGCGTTACCACCTTTTTTTCATGATTTTTGAACCAGGTGTGTATTATTATTAAATTATGTTCTGTACAAAATTCCACCAGGCGGCTTCAGTGATCATTTCATTCCATTCTTTTACTAAATAATTGTTCTGAATAAGATACTGAGATATTGTGCCAACTTATTAAATTTCAGTTTTAACAATTTGGGCTAGCAGTGGAGGTTTCAATTAATTTATCAGTGCGTAGCTCGCCTTTTCTTTAACAATGCCACAGTTTTTCATTATTTTAAAAACAGATTTTTGAGGTACCTTTCATGACTCACGCAAATGCTATGACATCAGTTTGAAATATTGCTCCCGTCCAATCTTAATAGCACCGTCGGTGATAGCTTACAAAAATGTAATCTGGCTTTTACCCTGATTCCATTCAAATTAACATTTCTTTCATTTTTTCTTTATTAAAATCGCGAAACAGTTTCATTTTCAGAACCAATTCCATTTAAAGGATATTTGCGTACAGAACTCATTTAAATAAAAGTTATCTGTAAAACTTCAACAAATTGGGAGAAATGTCTCACGGTCCGTACGTACGCCATTACTGACTTCTGCCCACACCCCTCATCCACCATAATGATGTGGTGATGTTTCCTTTGCATAACCAGGATTTTCATAGTCCCTCTCCAGACGAGAGAACAACGATTGTCCGGCTGAACACAAAATCTTGACTCATCTGTGAACTGACGTCGGTGCCATTCGTCATGACTCCAATCGTGATGATCCTCCGTCCAGTTCCTGCAGGCTAAACGGTGTCTTGATTTTAACGGGACACACATAGGCGCCACATTCCGGAAAGAGAATCGGACTGTTTGTGTTGACATTGCGCGTCCTGTTCTGCATGAAGTGTGCCTTGCAACTGAGTTGCGTTCATACTCTGTCTCTACGGGTTGTTAAATGGAGATAACGGTCATCTCTTGCTGATGTTACCTGTGCACGACATTAGCACTGCATTCTTTCAACGGTACCTGTTGTATAAAATCGCGTCCAGATCCTGGAGATTACACTTTGCGACACTCCAATAGCTGTAGCCACTTTCCACTATGCCTGTACCGCTTCCAACCTTCCTATGGTTCTCCAAGCCATCGCTTAAGTCACGTTGTGGTTACATTGCTCACTACACTGCCTGAAGCCATCTGTTTGTGTACTTCGATCGATAGAATAAACACAAGTCAACACCATCCCCATCTGCAGCAGCATTCTGTTATTGCACTATCTCACTTAACGCAATGTTGTTCTTCACTCCGTAGAACAGAAAGACGTCGACACATTTAAATTCATTCTACCAATGACAGTGCTTCAGAACCTAGATATCTGTGCTGATTCCGCATGTGATTTGACCAGTGTACTGTTGACCTGTCGTTAAAGTTCCCCAACATTCGCAAGGCAGACCGATCGGAAAAAAGGTCTTAGAAGGAGACCGCAAGGTTATCGGTTTTTAGAAAAAAATGTTCAAATGTTTGTAGAGTCTATGGGACTTAACTACGGGGTCATCAGTCTCTAAACTTACAAACTACTTATGAACTAGTTAATCCTAAGGACGGCACAAATATCCATGCCCGAGGGGGGATTTGAACCCCCGACCGTAGTGGCCGTGCAGACCGTGACTGGAGCGCCTCAGTCCCCTCGGCCACCGCGGCCGGCGGTTTTTAGTATTTTTTGATATTTATCCTACGTGAAATTTAGACTCAAACAACACTCAGCCAAAGCCATTCGACGCAACTCTAAAAAATTCTTGAGAAAATCGACTTTGCAGTTTGCAAGTAAGCGTAAGTACCAACCATTAATTGCAATACAACATGTAGCTTAAAATATTCTCGATTTACAAGCAGCGTCATGTAGGATAAAATTCTCGAGCTTTCGATGGCAAGCTCCGTCATCGTCATCAGGAGTAAAATCACTGCGGGTGTTAGCAAGGCGACCTGCTTTTATAGCTGCAGCGCTGCGTCTGGTTGTTTCTGGAGGAGCGGAGAGCGCCTGCGCGGGAAGACAGCGCTGGCCGATGTGCCGCGATACCGCGGACGTCACGTGGAGCGTAGGCCAGCCGCAGGCGCCACATTTGAACCTGGCGCTCTCGCTTCGCCATTGGCGCGATACCTCTGTTTCCGCTCTACGTCCAGGGCCCGTCCCCCACGTTCTACTGATTGTATACACCTGCTCTCTGTTGACATCGTTGAATCTAATTTCAGCCGCCACTTTTATAACAGAATCCCAGTAATATGACTTTCGGGCCAGAATTTTCGTGTTTTCAAACAGTATTTTATGCCAATTTGTTTGTCAATGTTCTGCCAAGGCTGTCTTTGCAAGCTCTCTTTGTTTTATGTGCCGAGTGTGTTCTGCACAACGTTCAGCAACTGTTCTAATAGTCTGTCCAATGTAAATATTTCCGCACTCACAGGGGACGTCGTATACACCTGGAACACGCAGACCTGTATTGTTCTTAATGGGGCGAAACATGTCTCGGATCTTGGAGGCGGGCCGGAAAACTGGTCTCAGTCCATGTCCCTTCAGGAAGCGTCCTATCTCACTGGTTGTTGCTCCACAGAATGGAAGGAATGCTGCTGGCTTGGCCTCGTCCGTTGAGTCACGAGTTTCTTAACACAGGAACACCGGCAGTCAGTGATTTTACTCCTTGATGACGATGGCGGAGCTTGCCATAGAAAACTTGAGGATTTCTATCCGACATGACGCGGCTTGTAAACCGAGAATATTTTATGGACACATACAACATGTAGCTCAGGTGATAACATTCTGGCCTTGCAACCCAAGGGTCGGTGGTTCGTATCCTGTAGTGACAGATATTTTTTTCATTGGTTTCATATACTTAGACAACTTTAATAGCTAATGGTAATGTTTATGAAAAGTACATGTATTATTATTTATTCTTAATTTTCTATTTTTTAAACAACGTTGTTAAATGATGGTTGAAATTGAAAAAAAAAAAAACACAATTTTTACAGTACTGGCTTCACTATTAATTGACGAGGTATTCTTTGAGTGCTTTGTTTGTGAAGTGCTACGACACTGTTTCTGGAAAGTCGTCTCCATAGCTACTAATGGATTACCAAGCAACCATCGTTTTACGTGACGACGAGGTGTTCAGCTCCGGTTACATAGACATAAACGTAAAGTGACCCAACACGTGGAATTAGAGATAGCAAAAAGTTTTATATAACTGAATTTGAAAACGAAAAAATTTCCTGTTACAATAGCATTCATTTTCTATATTTTTGCGTTGTTTTAACTATTTTTTTACCGAAAAAATATCTGTCACAATGTGATTTATTGTTTTATTTTATTTTATTATTTCTAGGTGAAGAAATATTGAATTTATTTTAATTTTCCTTCCGGTTATTGCTTCATATGGCCAACACATTGTGTTGTCTTTGCAGCATTTGTGGGACATGGAATACAGTCGAAAAATTAACAATATTTAATAAATAAAAATAATAATAGGAAACATAATAAACCGAAAATAAGCTTCTGGAAGGATGACAGAATTATGATGTCTTCTTGTGGTATCAGAAAATAAACACTTTTGGGGTCCAACTCTCCGCAACGGAGACCCGGGTACGTCTTCGCGTAAAGAATTCTTCCTCTGTGTTCTATTTTGGTTTGAAGTACGGTTCGCTACATGATATCCCAAGGTCGCTACAACTTATTGCGACAGATAAATACTTTATTCTTCAATGATTATTAGGAAAAGGCGATTTATTTGTCATTTGTGTTATTATAAATTAATATTTTTGTAATATTTTTTAGTACTGAATTGTAACTGCCGTTCAGCTGATCGACCCTTGCATTCTAAGACGGCCTCGCGAGTATACTGCCGTCGGCGCCCAATATCCTGCGCTGTAGCATCGAGAGCTGGCCACTAAAAACTCGCAGGCCGCAAGCAAAGAATAATTTTTCAATTTTAGGGGGAGAAAGATGTTATTCCTTGCTCACAATTACGTATCATTATTGTCGATTTTCATTCAGTCTGATGGTATCCTCATTCAGTGAATATGAAATATTAACTTACCGGTCTAAAGAAAAAAATGCTGCCGTAATAAAGATCGGCGCATGAAATATAGGACGTCGATCTAGCTAAAGGTAATTCCTGGATGTTTAAGGAAAAATGTCGCTTATGGATCTTAATGAATGGTTCATTAACTTCTGTCAGAAGTGATTAGAAGTTGCAATCAGTGTGATTAAACATTCCCAGAGATTAGGGATTCATTTAGTTAAGACAGCAAAAGGGCTCCATAACGATGGTGCAATGAAATGATATAATTTTTTCTCTTAATTTTTAATAAAAGATATAGATGTGGTATCAGCCCCACATTTTGTTTAAAAGGTAGTAGACTTTATCAAGTAACTGCTGAGATACCAAATTAGTTCATGACCAGTGGGAAAAGGAAATGTAATTATGAGCAGTTCCGATGGAAGCTGTTTTATTGGTGATGATTTAGTTGGCCTAATCGTTTAATGATCCTGAGGGAGTCATATAAACAGCAACGAAATGTTCGTGTGCTAAAAGTTAGGATCGGTAACTATTTATCACAGTTATTTTACTTCCTACGGTAGAACGTAATTGTAAAAAAAAAAAAAAAAAACCAATTGATACAAAGATTTGGAGGTCATTAAAAACTGATTGCGCCATTGAATACTTACTGGAGTGTGATTATACAGTAATTAAAGTCAATTTGAATTACGTGATGTTAACAAGGAATACATCGAGTATCCGACGTCTCAGTTTTCGAGTGACAGAAGGGGGAATACTATTTCTAGTGAATTAGTTTCGATAAGTCACCCACGCCTGAATGGGCAGAGCTTTGTATCATTAATCACAATTTATGGTTAAGAATCAAAGTGGCGGTGGTGCCGTAGGGTTTATTTTACTTTATTTTGAATAATAATTCAAAAGATAGCTAGTGGGTGTTACGACTAGGTTCATAACTTACCCGATAACTTAAATGCACTAATATCCAAGAAGAGAATATTTCACTACGGTGTAAACTTATGGGAATAATTTTATTTTCTTTTTTTTTCGGTAAATGGTCAAGCAATAATTGACGAAAGGAATATTCACCACTGATCTTAATTCAGTTTCTTAATAAAAAAAATATTTTTCATTTTGTGATGATAAAATCGATAGTTTGCCAGTAGTAGAAGGTGTGGAACAATATTATTTATTATTTTCAAAAGTTGGTATCAGGACAAAGGTGACGCACGAAAAATCTCAGCGCCATCTCAGGGTAGTTTACAAACATTATTTTTTTTCGTACAAAATAACAGCTGAGACTGGAGAAACTGTGTAGAAGAACATACGATTGGAAACATGAAATACAGTAAATATATGGATAAGTAATACTAAAATATCAGCCATTGTAGTTATTTTAAAAGTATAAACATGAAACTATTATGAATTCGTTTAATATTGTGAACCATTCTTTACCTTAACTGTGTACTGATCCTCGCCTAATGACCGCAAACGATAAAAGGCGAACCTAGAGTAATCTTCTGTGATATTAGTTCAGATGTGACATTTTCTGTAGAGGTCATTACGAAAAATTTTTCTTGTTAGCAGCCGGCCGCGGTGGCCGAGGAGACAGAGGCGCTTCAGTCACGGTCTCCACGGCCAGTACGGTCGGGGGTTCGAATCCCCCCTCGGGTATGGATATTTGTGCCGTCTTTAGTATAAGGTAGTTCATAAGTAGTTTGTAAGTTTAGGGACTGATGACCCCGTAGTTAAGTCCCATAAGCTTAACAAACATTTGAACATTTTTTTCTTGTTAGCATCTCGTTGCTGTGTTTAGGTGACCAGAGCCCAAATTATTCATTAATAAAACCTTGTGATCTGTGATCAGAATAATTTTATTAAGTTCTTTCACATATTAATACTTACGTGGAGGAAAATACAATTACGTTGACAAGCGAGATTCTGATATTTTGTTATTACATGGCAACAGGGGGTGCCCAACAAGCGTTCGCTTAAATTGCCATCTCTTAACAGTGTCGACCCAGCTACGGGGGGAGTTTCGGACCACCGACTCCATGGTTGTGAGCCCAGAACGCCACCCCCTGAGCTACACCGTCAGATGCTGCTAGTGTTTTAATTGTTGGTACTTACGTTTACTCTGCAAAACTTTCTCGAGAATTTTTGAGAGTTGTGTCAAATGGTTTCGGTTGATTGGTACTTGAATTCTTAACTTAACGTACCATAAATATAAAGAAATTCTAAAATACGGTACCCATGTGATCTCATTGTTAGTGTATTTGGGATTCCGAACCGAGAATAACTTCACTCTCGAGGCTAAGCTGCGGAACAGAGCGGTACGGAAGATACAGTGTAAAGCTACAGCGGAGATAGCCCGGTTGTTGGGAGTCAGGTGTGTGCGACGGCGGTGAGCCGTGACACACAGAGGCTGTTCCCCGTGTCTGCCCACTGGTTAATTACCCGTCGGCCGCGGCTGTCGCGTCCGCGAGGCGCCGCCGCTAAGTGGGTCGCTGTCCGCACGTCCGCCACCCTCCCCCACTTCCCCGCCATTTCCTCCTTCCTCCGGCGTGATGGGCGTGCCGGGGCGCGCCAGCGATGCTGCCAATGCGACCCACATACTGCGCGCCACGACACTCCCATTACCGGCGGCCGATATCAAACCGACCACCACCGTGGCCGACGCCCTTTTCCGAAACAGCCTATGCAAGAAGATTTTTTTAAGTCTCTAGACTTGTTGGTCACGGAAGGAACCGATGTCTGGATATTTCGTACTCCGAAACTAAGAGAACTAATTTATTTTACAAGGAGACAACATGGGTATCGGAGATTAGATTTTCTTTGTGGTACGTGAAGTTCAGAACTTAAATATCAATCATACAAAGCCATTCAAAGCAACTCTAAAAAATGCTCGATAAAATCGACTTTGAAATTTTACAAAGTACCGTTAAGTACCAATAACTAAAACAGTTGCAGCATCTCACGGTGTAGCTCAGGTGACACCGTCCTGGCCTCACAAACATGGAGACGGTTCTACGAATCCCGCTTTGGTAGAAAACATTTTGGGATCTCTAATTCCAGGTTCTGTGACAGTTTTTGTTTATGTGTATATAGACGAGCTGAACACCTTGTCGTCACGTAAATCGACTGTTGACTAGCTACTTGCAAAGCCATTAGTAGCTATGGAGATAACTTTCAAAAACCGGTGTCGTAGCTTTTAAAAAAGTGAACAATTAAAGACTACAGTCATCAACTAATAGTGCAGCCAATACTTTTTTTTTCTTTAGCTACAGCGATACATGCTGCATCTTCTTTAATGATTAATACTTATGCTTACTTGAAAAACTTGAAAGTCGATTTTCCCGAAAGCTTTTTAGAGTTGCGCCGAATGGCTTTGGCTGATTGTTACCGGTATCATAAATATATACATATATAAATTCTAAATTCAATTACCCATGTAGTCTCCTTGTTAGATTCTACATATACATCTACATGAATACTGCACTAATCAGATTTAAGTGCATGGTAGAGTTTAATAGCGCGCTAGAAAAACGAACACCTGAATTTTTACATTTTCCATCTGATTGCTCTTATTTTGCAAATGGGTATTCAGTTGATACTAAACGTCTTAACAATCATACAATTTGGATATGCCGCTGTTGGTTAAAGTAGTATGACATCTAGGGAGGGGAAACATGCGTCGTTAATTCTCCCTAAGGAATACGAGGCTGTGCCCCCACGAGGCGTTGTTACGATGCCATTATAGCTACACTGCGTTACTAACATCTGGTTTTAACGCTCGCTACTAACACCCGTCTTTCCGTGGGTTTTGAACTTTTGTTATTAACACCCGCCAATTCGGGGAGTGTGATAGTAGGGAAAGATGCACACTACTTGCATTACCACCACCCAGGAGTTTAATATTACTGCACCACACCTCATAGCCATCACTTTTGTCTTCCATCTCACTTCACATCACACCTTACCACATCCAACCACCATTCAGTCATCTTTCCCTACTACTCAACCCCCTCACCAATAATAACAACAATTATAATAATATAATAGTAAAAATAATTAAATAATAATAATAGTAATAATGCTCCCATTAAATATATACACGTATTATTCTGCCACTATTCCAATCCGCTTACATCAAAACTAAATACATCGAAACATAATTTATTATAAAACATAGAGAAAGAACTACATTTGTGAGGTTGGCAACACTCCAATAACACACTGAGCAGAATCAGTAAAAACAAAAACAAACACTTCTGATCTGTGGATAACAACTATGAACAGTGAAACAGTGACAGTGAAAGTAGTGAGAAAACGACACAGCATGAAGAACCGGCGGTATTGCATTAAACAGACCGGCATTCCATGATGTGAAGCGAAAAGAAGACAAAATTTCCGTAAGTACCAAACATTAAGCCTACTTTTCAGGGTTCATTTAAGAACTGTTTTCGATCTAAACACAAAACAAACTGTAGATTTCTATTATTTCAGACCACTGAAGATGTTTTACATTCAATAAAACGAAACGCGTCTGGTGTGAAAAAATCGCATTTTTATTCTAGTTGCAAAGACGGAAAATCACTGCTATTCAAAATTATGGGACTTAACTACGGGATCATCAGTCCCGAAACTTACAAACTAGTTATAAACTATCTTACGCTAAAGACAGCGCAAACATCCATGCGAGATAGGGGGGATCCGAGCCCCCGACGGGGAACGACATCGCACATCGAAGCATAGAGCCTCAATGCGCTCGGCCACTCCGCCGCGGCAACTAAATAATAAAAGTTTTATATTGCCATATGCATTTTGCCTTTATTTGTGAGGCAATATCAGTAGCTTGTAATATATACATGATTATATTATACGACATTTCGTTTTTTACGTTTTTAGTATTTTCGGTTATAAACAGTTCTGGCGCGTTATCTAAGTATAACCTAAAATACCAAAAAGAAAAAGAATAATTTTGTAAAACATAATCAAGTATATATTACAGGCCACTGGCGAAATGCTTACGGAAATATAAAACTTTTATTATTCAGTTGTATAGATTGATTACATAAATATCTACACTATAATATAAAAAAAGCAACTGTGGGAAGACAGGACAGAAGGGAACTAACAATGTTAGTGTATCTGTATGTAATAATAGGATGTGCAATGGCAGAGTGGCAATGGGTAGAAAAGCGTTTTTGAAAAAGAGACATTTCTTAACTTCGATTATTGATTTAAGCCTTCACTCTTTTCTGAAGGTACTTGTGTGGAGTGTTGCCTTGTATGGGAGTAAGACAATAAACAGTGCGGACAGAAAGAGGATAAAGGCTTTTGAAATGTGGTGCTACAGAAGAATGCTGAAGATTAGGTGACTGGATCGCATAACGAATTTTATTTTATTATTACCTTCTACATCTACATGGGATACTCTGCAAATCACATTTAAGTGCCTGGCAGAGGGTTCATCGGGTTACCTTTATACTGTTTATCTCCCATTCCATTCTCGAATAGCGCGCGGGAAGAAAGAACACCTGCTGAATCTCTACGTGTTAGCTCCGACTTCTCGTATTTTATCCTGATGATCATTTCTACCTATGTAAGTGTGAGTCAACAATATATTTTCGCATTCCGAGGAGAATCTTGGCCATTTTAGTTTCGTAAGTAGCCCACGTCGCAGCGATAAGCACCGTTGTTGTAATGATTCCCATCCCAGATCCTGTATCATTTTCGTAACGCTGTCCCCCCTGTATTGTGACAGTGCAAAACGAGCTGCCCTTCTCTGTACTCTTTCGATGTCTCCGGTCAAATCCACCTGATAAGGATCTCACACTGGGCAAGAATACTCCATAAAAAGACGGACAAGCATAGTGTATGCAGTTTCTTTTGTAGTTCTGTTGCATCTTGTAAGGGTTCTACCAATAAAACGCAGTCTCTGGTTCGCCTTTCCCACGACATTATCTACGTGTTCTTTCCAGTTTAAGTCTGAAGTAATAGCAATTTTTGTGGAGTTTACGGCCTTTATTTTTGATTGATTTATGTTGTAAAGTAAGTTAAACGGATTTCTTTTCGTTCTCTTGCGGACGACTTCACACTTCTCATTCAGTCAATTGCCAATTTTTACACCATAGTGATATCTTATTCAGATCGTTCTGGAGTTGGTTTTGATCTTCAGATGATTTTTACTAGACGGTAAATGACGGCGTCATCTGCAAACAACCTAAGAGAGCTGCTTAGATTTTCTCCCAAATCGTTTATGTAAATAAGGAACAGCAGAGGATCAATGACACTACCCTGTGGAACGCCCGACATCACTTCTGTTTTAGTCGATGCCTTACCATCCATTACTACAAACTGTGTCCTCTCTGACAGGAAATCCCCTATCCAGTCGCAAATTTGGGGCGATATACCATAACCACGCAATTTGATTAAAAGCCTCCGAAAACCGGCTTTCTACTGATTAAACGTGGTGGTCGCTTACGTGAACAAAGAAAATCAACTTACAGTAACAGATCACGATTCTATTAGAGACCGTGTCGCAGCTTGCGATACGTCAACTTTATGACGTCACAAACCTTCTGATGAAGGCAACTAAATTCCGGCTCCCATAACTGTGGAGAAGAGGGCGTGTCACGTGTCACGTATGCATATTTGATGGTCACGCAGCCGCATTCACGCGCGTGCATAATGGAGGCCGACACACGCGCCGATGTCGATGACGTCACAGACAGTGGGAGGGGCGGTCCGCCCAGCCGAGGCGCATATCGAATGCCGGCCCGCCTCTGGAATTCGCTCTTGTGTGTCACGCACCTGCTTTTATTGCTCCCACAAATCAATATGTATTCCACAAATATGTTCTGCATATTTTAAACTAGCTGAAAACCCGGCGCTGCCCTGATATTTTGTTGTTTATTCCTGCTATTTTTCAGGTATATATACATTTCATTTTTATAAGGGCTGTATGTCTGTAAAATCTCTTGGGAATACAATTAGTAGTAAAGAAGTAATAGATTAAAACTTGGTCCGTGATGGGCAGTTTTCCTTGAACGTTACTGCTTATGTGTTCATATCTCATGAACTACATGTCGTACTGTGATACAATTTAGAAGGTACACTCAACTATATGCGCGAATACTGTCTGTAAACTTTCCTGCGGCTACAATTTGTAGTGTAGAAATTATGAATTGTAACGTCATATCAAAAGGCGTAGCTATAATCCATGAACAGCGGAACGTTATTGATTATGTGCTCATATATCACGAAATACGTTTCGTACTGTGATACAATTTAGAAGGTACACTCATCTATATGCGTGTATACTGTCTGTAAAATTTCCTGTCGCTACGATTTGTAGTATTCAAATTATAAATTGTAACGTCATACCGAATGTCGTAGTTTTACTTCATAAACAGCGGAAAAGTAGTAAGGGAGAAACTTTTTTACTTTCATCATTTGACTATGGTTGCTAGCGAGAAAAAGTTTAATAAACGTTTGAAATTATGTTTAAAGTTTGTTGCAAGTCGCTAAGTACTGTCATTCTCATAAATTTCGAAAGTACCGCCGCATTATATGGCATTTTTTGCGATTTCTTTTGGTTATGACGTAATATCTTTTGAAGCATGTGCCATTTGTGATTCTTAAGCATGCAGTAATTGTTACCTCACGGTAAGGAATGTGTGTACCAAATTTGTTTGAAATCGGTCCAATGGTTTAGGAGAAAATAAGCAGCATTGTCGCAAAATGCAGCAGTTTTTCGGGCATCTTATTGTTTATAACGTCATATCTCGTGAACTATATATCGTATAAGATTCTTACACTTACGGCGACCGTCCTCATGGATTGAAGCTTACGTGTACAAAATTTCATAAATATTGGAACCAAACTGTAGATTTGTATGCAACACATACAAACGTAAGGCCACTCTGCTTTATATATTACATATACGTCGCAACCTGTGAAATACTTTATACAAAATGATCTGTATTCATTCAAACATAAAAATTACATTACTAGGGAGTTTTGGCATGTGGATATTATCCAACGCAATTGCTACAATGATGTGTACGTGTCAGCTATATTTTACAATGCGCCTTGATGGTATACGTCAGTGTATTTCAATGTGTGGGTCGCGCCCCCAGGTCTTTATCGAGGGTGTGGTCGCCATCATAAGAGGAAGTACAGTAGTTGCTCCATAACACAACCAGACCAATGCTTGCTGAACACTAGCGGTTGCGTAATGTAAAAAATAATTGAAAAGTGAAAAGTATTTTGTATTCTAAACCGTAAATCATCAATACTCAGTCGAATAAATACATCGTGTTCACAATGTATAAACGAAAGGTTTGAAAACTGTTTTCAGGTACAAAGCGATAGCTAAATTTACGTGATGTAATAAGAAACTTTGAGAAATTCAGTTCTTTCCTATACAGTAGGACCTTCCTCAACAAGCAGTACTCTCTTCTGAATTATACCTGCAAAGCGAAACCAACAGTTAGAGATTTAGTACTACGTAATTTGGGACGTGAGCTACAACATGGTAAAGAGAAATCCTAAAATATACAGTCACAAGCATAAGAAGTACCATAGGAAACGGTAATTGCTAAAAATAACTCCATATATCATGAAGATAGAATCCATTATCGAAGGTAATGTTTCTCTTTCTCCAGTTTCCTAAGGACCCTGAGAGATATATTCGGTACATTGCAGGACAATTTATTTACGATTTATTGTGACCTACAGGCATTTGCTGGCGAATGTCTTTTTGTCTTACTGAACAATAAAGGCTACCAAACAACAGGAGACTGAATCTTTTGAAGAAAGAGGTCGCATATCTACTCAACAACGTGGAGATTTGTTCATTACACTTTTAGTCATGCCAGCTAAAGTGAGGCGTAAGAAACTTGTGTGGAATGCAATACCCTTGATTTTTAACGTAGGTTACAAATAAGTCACCACAACTTAAGGGAAAGTAAGAGCCACACATATGTGACACTGAAAAGTCAAAATAAGTTTTAGATTTATATCCGGCATAAAAATCGTCGTTCAGCAAAGGAAGTGTGGATATAGCAGGAGACTAGATGTATAGATGATGAAATCAAATTCCGTAAGGAAAGTATGTCAGATCTATCACCATAAGACGATTACCACCAATCGGACTACCGAATTATTTACTGATTTCTGAAAAAAAAAAGTTATTTCTTTAGAAGGTAGTCATTTTATAGATATCTAACGTTGATCGCTAATGATTCGCTAGAAACGAACAGAACCGAAGCTGTATTACACCAATAACTGAAGTCGCAAGAAATCCTTTGCAGGTTTACTTTAATGGGTGTGGATATAAAGTCCCAGCAATGAATCACGATCAAATAAATAGCAATTTTATCTTAAGGGAGTGTTGTGCGGAGTCATATTAATTAGCATACGTAACATAATTTATCCGCGAAGTGTTCAGAGGGGCTATACGTAGGGGAACAAGCCCTATAATTTTCTAAGGACATTTTAATAATCTCAGAATACACCCCACAAATGCGTCAGTTGCAGCAAGAGTGTTTGGACGCCGGTGAATACAGCATCTACAGCTTCTCCAGAGAAATTTAACAATGGTTCGTATCGCTAATTAAAATTTAGGGAGGTGTTTTACATAGACTGAAATTTTACAGTACTGTAAGCCTGAAGAAGTTAATTAGCTCAGAGCTTGAGATACGAACTTAGAAGTTATTAAACTTGCAACGTTTTCAGTGTAGATAGGAAAAGAGTTCTGAGTCATATGTGTTGCAATGCATTCTTAGTGAAAACCACCTAATTACATTTATTTCTGTTACATTGAAATAAATGGTACACACATTGTCACTAGTTGCTTACGTACTGAAGGAAATTTGAAGCATGGAAACAAGTGATACAAACATTGTCATTAGTTGGTTACATACAAGAGCAAATTCTGTTTAAGCATGTTGCATAAAAAGAAATATTACAGATGAAATGTTATCTTTGACGTCATGGAGGAAACGAAAGATGAGAAAGAATGAGAAGTGGGAGAAGGAATGAATTTTGCAATCAAAAGACTTAGAAACTAAAATAGCCACAGGGAAGGACGCAGTGACGAGGAAATTAATCAAAAAGGGGTGTGAGACAAAATGAATTGATCCAGTTGATATTGTTAGAATAATAAAAGTTGAGCGTAATATTCCGATTATACCGGAAGAGAAGTCAAATGGAATGTAGTAACTGCAGAGGTATCAGTTTGCCGATATTAATTTGGAAGATTGTGTCTATCCATTTCATTCCATTCCACGATGGTGGCTGGTGCAGCAACAGTAGTGACGGATAAAATTGCAACAGAGTTATATTATTGTCCTCACAAAATTGAACGGTTCATAGAGAGCTTCAGCAAACTGGCTTCGGTCCCAAAGTGATCAATAGTAGTTCAGATTTTCACTCTAAGTTGTCAATGGTAATATGATAAAAATATTTGCAGCGTGTTGAATGATCTTCAAGTTGCATACTGCATTATAGACATGAATAACCTACAAAGTGCACTGCGTGACATCAAAATCTCAGAGGAGCTAGTGAGAATGGTGCAGACCTGTGTGGGTAGGTGAAGGACAGCTGTGTGTATCCGAGGGATCATATCAGAAACGCCGGAGATCGAGACAGCTCTCATATAAGAAGACCTCTCATTTGTTCTGGTCGTCAACTTACGTAAGGTAATAAGGCAGTGTAGGCAACAGGTATGGATTAGAATACAGATGGATAACAAATTCAATTACTTCGAATATGCAAATGATTGATTACTACTAAGTGAATCAAACTGTGAGTTGAAAGGAATGTACCAGAAAAATGTACAACTGTGCACTTAATATTGGACTGAGGTGCAACAAGGCAAATTTGCGTAACGAAGAAAATGCATTCACAGTAAGGGCAACAGAACGCTTCTCTTGCATAAAATGTGATCAATCTGAAATGATTCAAATATTTGAAACTATTGCTTTATCGTACCTGCAAACAAGGGCAATGGAGCGCAGCGTTAGGAAGGGAGTAAGACAGGGTTGTAGCCTTTCTTCAATGTTATTCAATTTGTACATTGAGAAAGCTATAAAGGAACGCAAGGAGAAATTTGTAGAAGGAATTAAAGTTCAGGGCGAAGATTAAAAACATCGCGTTTTGACGACGACATAGTATTTCTGTCAGACACAGAAAAGGACCTGAAATAGCAGTTGAACGGAATGGACAGTGTGCTGAAAGGCGCATATAAGATGAACATGAACAAGAGCAAAACTAGGGTAATGGAGTGCAGTCTAAGTAAATCAGGTGATTCTGAAGGAATTAGATAAGGTAACGATACAATAAAGGTGGTAGATGAATTTTGTTATCTTGGCAGTAAAATAACACACGATGGTCGTGGTACAGAGGATATAAAATGAAGAATGCCAATGGGAAGAACAGAGTTTTCGAATAAGAGGAATATTGCGAATATCGAGTACTAATTACAAAGAATTTCCTGAAGGCATTTGTGTGGAGTGTTACCTTGTTGGGGAGTGAAACATGGACGATAAACAGTGCGGACAGGAAGAGAATACAGGCTTTTGAAAGGTGGTGCTACAGATGAATGATGAAGATTAGGTGAGTAGATCGCGTAATTAATGAAGAGGTACTGAACAGATTTGGGAACAGGAATTTTTGGCATACCTTGACTAAAAGAAGGGGTCGCTGGTAGGACAGATTCTTAAACATCGAGGAATCTTAAATTTAGCATTGGAGGAAACAGTATGGCCGATCGTGGTGGCCGTGTGCTCTGCGGCGCGCCAGTCACGGTCTGCACGGCCACTGCGGTCGGGGGTTCGAATCCCCCCTCGGGCATGGATATTTGTGCCGTCCTTAGTATTAGCTAGCAGTTCATAAGTATTTTGTAAGTTTAGGGTCTGATGGCCCCGTAGTTAAGTCCCATAAGCTCTACAAACATTTGAACATTTGAAAAGTATGGGAGAAATATCGCAGAGGGAGACCAAGAGACGAATGTACTAAGCATATTCAGATGGATATGGGTTGCCATTCTTGCTCGGGATGAATTAGGATGGAGAGCTGCATCAAACCAGTCTCCGGACTGAAGACAACGACAATTACCTGCAATTAGGAAGAAACAGGAACAGGAAGAATTTCTTGAGGTAGTAGGCATGAGGTTGAAGAAATTTCAAACGTTCAAATAAGTATTTGTGATCTTTGTTCAGGAGTAAGAACAGCACAGGAATGAACATCAAAGTAAGAATAGCAATGGGAATGAAATGCACGTATGTCTTTAGGCAATTTCTGAGCTCTAAGTCAATATCGATAAAGATCGTTATTACACTACAATGATAAGCGCGGCAGTCAAGTATGATTCATAAATCTGTAGCATGACGGCAAAAGGTAAACCTATTAATGAAAAAATGTGAAAGATTTAGGACCTACGGAACCACATTAGGAGAATGGAGGAGGACGAATGATAAAATCTAACTCTTTATGCGACAGCGAACCATCATACAAAGGCGAATAGTAGAAGAACTGAGTGGGTGGAACATATTACCAGTATACCAGAAGGAAGACAGGTCGAGAAGGTACCTGAGGGGAGGAAGCCGCATAGTACGAACAAGGCAGCGATGTATGGATGACCCGACATCCCAGAGGGGTGAATACAGCTTCAGGAACCGAGTCAGAACAGGAAGGAATAGGGGCAATTTGTTGAATTATCGAGTGTACCTCATAAAACTATGTTTTTTCTTTTTTTAAATTTTTTTAATGCTGTATCCGCCACTATGCCTCCAATGGTCGACAGCTCAGCAGCCGTCAGCACACGCAGCCGGCGACCTACAGCGGCAGCCACACCAGGAAACAGTCGCACACGGGGCCTAGACTCGCCGGCCGGCCGCCGAGACAGTTCTATTAGACCACTAGAAAGAGGGCTAGCGGTCGCGAGGTGGAAGTGAGAAACACCGCCTAGAAGACATGGCCTCACAAATGGCTCGTGGCCGGCGAGAAAGACAGGCCTGGGCACTCAGCCAGGTGACGTGGCAAGAACAGTGCTGCGCCGACACGATCGCGGATTTGACTGGTTAGCCGGTAAGAGGCAGTGGGCCGTGCCCCAGCGGCTAACCAGTCAAATCCTCGATCGCGTCGGCGCAGCACTGTTCTTGCCACGTCACCTGGCTGAGTGCCCGGGCCTGTCTTTCTCGCCGGCCACGCAACTGGCTGCGCCTACGTCACACCAAGAAGCGGCGGCTGTCAGTGGACTGGTTGCCCTCTGGGTCACACCCACCGCCTCGTAGCAGCCGGCCATTCAGCTTGAGTTCTCGGCCTCACGGTGTGACGTAGAAAAGGCCAGTTGTATGTCCTTCTCTTGAGGGTGGTGTTGAAGTGAGTCTCAGCCAGGCATCCCACGCGCCACCTCATGTCAAGAAAATAGACTACCAAGACTGTATATACAGGATGTTACGAAAAGGTACGGCCAAACTTTCAGGAAACATTCCTCACACACAAAGAAAGAAAATATGTTACGTGGGCATGAGTCCGGAAACGCTTAATTTCCATGTTAGAGCTCATTTTAGTATTTCTCTTCAAATGTAAATTAAAATAATTCGTGCAGACAATTGTCAAAATACCTAATTGTTTCGTTAGTTTGTACTGTACTTCCTCGATTCACCTCCAGTTTGGGCAGGAATTGTTGATGAGTCTTGATTGGACCTCATGTTCTTCCACCTATGCTCACTGGACCACGTTATCATGATTTCATATGGGATACTCTACCTGTGCTGCTAGAACATGTGCCTTTACAAGTACGACACAACATGTGGTTCATGCACGATGGAACTTCTGCACATTTAAAAAAAAAAAATGTTCAAATGTTTGTAATTCTATCGGACCAAACTGCGTGGTCATCAGTCCGTAGCTTACAAACTACTTAAACCTAGGTAAACTAACCTAATGACAACACACACACCCATGCCCTGCACATTTCAGTCGACGTGTTCGTACGCGTCTCCACAACAGATTTGGCGACCGATGGATTGGTAGAGGCTGACCAATTCCATGGCCTCCACGGTCTCGCGACCTCAACCCTCTTGAATTTCATTTATGGGGGCATTTGAAGGCTCTTTTCTACGCAACCCCGATACCAAATGTAGAGACTCTTCGTGGTCGTATTGTGGAGGGCTGTGATACAATACGCTTTTCTCCAAGGCTGCATCAGCGCATCAGGGATTCCATGCGACGGAGGGTGGATGCATGTATCATCACTAACGGAGGACATTTTGAATATTTCCTGTAACAAAGTGTTTGACGTCACGCTGGTACGTTCTGTTGCTGTGTGTTTCCATTCCATGATTAATGAGATTTGAAGAGAATAATAAAATGAGCTCTAACATGGAAATTAAGCGTTTCCGGTCACATGTCCACGTAACATGTTCTCTTTCTTTGTGTGTGAGGAATGTTTCCTGAAAGTTTGGCCGTACCTTTTTGTAACACCTTGTAGGCCGCCGTGCTGGACTAGTAGTCAGTGTACTCCTGCCTTCGCCTGTGAAGTCGTCTCGCTGTTGAAGATAGAAGTGCGCACCATGAACTCCGCCGACGCCTCTCATATACTGGAACTGCCTGCTGTGGACCTTGGACTTCATACGAACCTGCATGGCTCTGTTATGATGACGTCGCCTGGCTTGCACGTGAGTGAACTTTTAATTGTGTTTTAAACAGTACTGTACAAATAAATTTAAGTGGGTCATCATTTTATTGTGTTATCAATTATAACAGTTAAAATTCTGTGAAATTGCAACAGTATATACACTTTTATCAGTGTGTAGGCAATCTGTATCAGCTTTGCGAGCTCTACAAAAAACATGTTACTCTCATGAAATATCAGTTGAGACAAAAATTAAGAATGTATCTTCGGAGAGAAACTCTCAATACAGCATTTTGAGGCTGCCCTCTTCGTAGTTCTTCACCTTTTCATGCTCTCTTCGGAAGAACATGGAATTAGAATGAAAAATAGAATAAATCGACGATGGTTAAAAAAATTGAGGAACGTATTGAGAAAAAGAGGTAAGGCATAAGGAGCGGACTCACCCTCTCTGCTCACGATCAGGTGGTCGTGGCCTGTCTTAACGGAGCCGCGCTTCCTCGTGGGCGCTGCCAACAAGAACAGGTTCACTGCTGGCGGCAGCACAAGGTAAACACTGAGAAGCATGTGAGGAGCAAAGCTCGCTTACAGCACAGCTTCAGCCTTGATGAACGTGAGGATGGCGCAAAGCACCAGGCCCCCTGTTGACTTACCCTCGGGCGGTGGCCAGTGTTCCCCGGGCAGCATAAGCCGTATGGAGAAGGCGCGGAAACCTGAGCATGTGTCCTTTTTATTCTCTATTTCCTTTTCGCTATTACCTATTACACATGACTGTTGTAGAATTCGTGTCTTCTCAGGAAAAATGAAAGCCTCGTCAGTATGGCGATATTGTTCTGAGAATTCGAACGGTCTAATAAGTACAGCCGCGGCGGAATAGCCGTGCGCACTGAGGCTCCGTGCTGCGCTGCGCGCGGCCGTTCGCCGTGGGAGGTTCGAGTCCTCCCTCAGGCATGTGTGTATGTGTATGTGTGTGTGTGTGTGTGTGTGTGTGTGTGTCTGTATTGTTGTTGTTAGGATAAGTTAGTTTAAGTAGTTTGTAAGTTTATGGTCCGATGACCACTGCTGTTAGGTCCTATAACTCTACAAAAATTTGAATTTAATGAATGCAGTCAAGGCACTCTCTGCTATGAAATTGTGACTTTTTGGCATCTGGAGCGAAGCCCTGGTTGTAAAAAGTGGTGAGGAAGCAGTCTTCCACGGGCGTCGTAAAGATCAGTTTTAATTAGTTTTTTCCTTAATTAACGAAATAGTAGACCTGCTTATGCGTTCGATCCTCTATACAGAAAGATAGACGATTTATTGGAAATCAGGTGAATATTACAGATACATTGACTTATAGATAACGGAATACTTTCATATACAGTATATGAATCATTTCAGATTAATCACGTTTCATGCAGCAGACGGATTTAGTTCTTACTATGATATGTATTTTCCTAGATACGGAATTCTTTATGTATTGTAATGATTCACCCATTCTTTCACTTAACATCAGTTGCCAATACAGGAATATTTTTGAAAAATAAGTAATGACTGTTAGTTCAGAAGAGAGAGTTGCGAAGGTCTTTTCTATTTGTTGGTCAGATGGAGCAAAGGTTGCAGAGTTGGTTTTTTGCTGTATTGAGGTCTGATGAGCCAGTTTTTACGTTAAATAACGTGGGCACTGACTTGCACACAAGTTTCCTATGTTCCATATTCACTGATTTGGCTGGAAGTGTAGGGAAGATAACTTCGCGTTGTTGTCTAAACATCCGACGCCTTTCTGTAAAATGTGTGGCCTTCTGGTGTTTACGAGAAAGCTGTTCCTCTTAAACTGAAATAACTTTGTTCAGTGAATACCTGTTCGATACAAGACAATCGTAAGTAAATTATCCTGTAACGCACCGCTTCGTACCTCCCGCGGTCCATAGAAAACGCAAGACAAACGTGCGGTTACTTTTTAGTTATTGTCGGTTTCTATGTCACTAAGTCTGCTCCCTATTGTAAAAGCTCTGTTATAAATCATACGAAATGTGTGATTATTGAAGCTTTCCCGGCGTTATGAGAATTCAATAAAGTTTCGATAGTGCAGCCGGATCACGTCGACCTCATGGCGCGATTTTTCAGCTACCAATCAATAGCCCTAATGTTCAAGGGTTTGTTAATCTAAGGAACTTAGCCACATTGGTCATCAGTTATTAGGCTTACAAACTACTGGAATTAACTTAAACTAACACACGTTAAGGACAACACATATACCCATGCCCAAGTGAGGACTCGATCCTCCGACGGCGAGCAACCGCGCACGTCGCACCAAGGCGCCTTAAAATGCTCGGCCGCGCGGAAGTAACACAGCGGTCTGGAGTGCCACTTGCGGATGGCGAGGCCTCCCGCGTCGGGGATTAGAATTCCCTCACGGTCATGAATGTTTGTACCGTCTTTAGTATAAGGTAGTTTATAAGTTGTTAGTAAGTTTAGGGACTGAAAACCCCGTAGTTAAGTTCCATAGGCTTTACTAAAGTTTGAACATTTAGAATGCTCGGCCACTCCACCGCGGAGCTGCCAGTCGTTCAGCCAATTTCAGGTGAGTGTCTGCCACTGGACATTTTTAGTTTACGTCGATGTAAGGCTTGGGACCTGGTGATCTCTTTCTTTTCTTCAGAGAGAAAACATTTTATTTATAACGACACATTTAGCGAAAGTTGAAAGTTTTTTTATCATTTGACGTCGTTTGAGTTTTAGTGCGCGTTCCCACAATGGGCGGATGTGTCGTTTCACCTTTGCACTTGCGCATACGCCTGCGCGCCACATTTAGATCTGCAGAAAAAGAAGGTGCGAAATTCGGCAGAGCGCGTTCATGTAACGACTGCTTTTACGCATGTGTCTCTGCGCCAACTCTCGCTATAAGGATTTAGACGTAAACTAACAATCTCCAGTGACTGAATCTCACCTGAAGATAGGTAAACGACTGGCAGCCGAAACATCGTGCCAGGAGAACGACGTTATTCGACTGCAACCCCAAAACTTCATTGAACATACAAACGGTACTGCTCGCGCTCCTCTGGTATTGTATTCAAACGTGTACAGTGGCGGCTGGTGCTTCAGATGACTTGTTGTTCACTTCTTTGAGTGCCGGATCTTGATAGTGGCTCTGCCCCTTGTAAAAGATACTGAACGTTGTTAATTTTTCTTTGATGATAAACATCAAGAACACATGAATATGCACGTGAACACTAAAAAGCAGTAAGTAACTGATTTCACTGTTAAGTGACTATAACAAAATGAATCTGTTATGATGAAGAGACGAGCTACCTTCGGGTCACGTGACACTTTAAGGAGAACCCCTTCCTAACCTTAAGCATGCGCTAAGACTGCCGGACCCCACATATTTTCAAACAGTTAAATATATGTTAAAACGATGGGTAAAAATATCATTTACTCTCAAAATCGTGAAACATTTGCTAACACGTCAAAAGATGTGTGGCAAGTAACAATACAAAAGTCGTAGCTGTTCCCGTAACTGTTAAAAAGATTGGGTTAAAAAAAACTTTAATTTATAGTTATAAGATACCCAAATATGTGAATCTTCAATGCACCAAAAGCAAATATGAAGTGCTAATGTTGTCTTTCTCCAACGTCAATGTTAAAAGCGGCGTTTCCCCGCGCCACTCCCTGCCGCGGGAGCGCCCATATGCTGCCTCCAGGGGGTTCAGAAGAGAATTTGAACCTCAGCTGCGCTTACGCATTGCAATTCTGCGGCCATTGCCGCCTATATTAAACGGCCGCGCTACGACTCGTATATGTGCTGTATCTGCGACGTAAAACGTTTCTCATGCAATAAAATACTTTGAATGTCGATATAAAGTGACCTGACAAAAGAACGAAATGAATAATCGTAGTTTTGAAAAGCAATTTTATTTATTTACTTTTTTCACGACGAGCTTTTTTTCGGGGGTTCACTGAACCAATGAACAGATAGTCTTATTGAATCCATCATTGGTGGTGGAAACTGGACAGCGGCTGGCCAAGAGTCTGAAGGAACTGAAATACTAACAGCCGTATGTATAATAAAATATTTATTCTATCACAACCAGTTTCGGCATTCCGCTATGCCATCATCAGGTCCTTACATCGGAAGATAATATCCAAAATTAGGGATATTAAAACTGGATTGGTGGACTTCTGTCTCTTAGTGGGAAACAACCACGAGACTAAGAGACAGAAGTCCACGAATCAAGTTTTAGTATCCCTACTTTTGGATATTATGTTCCGATATAGGGACGTGAAGATGGCATAGTGGAATGCCGAAACTGGTTGTGATAGAATAAATATTTTATTATACATGCGGCTGTTGGTATCTCAGTTCCTTCAGAAAAAAAAGATGTTTGTAGAGTCTATGGGACTTAACTAGGGGTCATCAGTCCCTAAACTTACAAACTACTTATGAACTACTTACAACTAAGGACGGCACAAATATCCATGCCCGAGGGGGGATTCGAACCCCCGACCGTAGTGGCCGTGCGGACCGTGACTGGAGCGTCTCAATCCCCTCGGCCTCCGCGGCCGGCAGTTCCTTCAGAATGAACAGATAGGTCGCACCGCCACTGGATGTGTAGTTTGCTGGACGGATGGAGCGCTACCTTCGCTATGGGTAAGAAAAACTGGACGGAATCTTTCAACTGTAATGATAGACATCATTCCTGCAATCACCACTTAACAGTGCCTGTGGGTTCGTATACAGTCGGACCGCTCGGCCGAACTGTTTACGTGATCCTGCGAGAAAGTAAATCTCATCTCCAGAGAGCGGCTACAAGTTTTGGCAGACGCCCACTGTTGGCAAGAAACCGGCGGCCGCAACTGCAAACAAGCGCACACTGGCACAGGAATGAAGTGGATCTCTGTCGGCTCACAGCTTTGCCGGCTCTCCCGGGCCACGTTTTTGCGTGGAGAGGGTTGGCGGCCGTGCGACCTCATTAATGGTGCTGGCCGACCACCGGGGGCGTTAACTAAGTCCCGCCTCGCTCCGCTTATTTCTGCTCTCCGTTCCTGGAATGAGGCGGGCGAGGGCCGAAGCTTCACGTGCTGGACAACGGGGCTGCCTGTAAAGTGGAAATACGAGCCTCCCACACCGCGGAATGAGCTCATTTTCGAGAAATATTGCGGCACCGTCGACCCTGTCACACACTACAAACAACACTCTCTGGAGACCACGCTCTTCTGTACTGTCATTCCGATCATCTTATGTACGTGTGAAGTAGAACTATTGATCGGTGCCGACCGCGGTGGCCGAGGAGGCTGAGGCGCTTCAGTCACGGTCTGCACGGCCACTACGGTCGGGGGTTCGAATCCCCCCTCGGGCATGGATATTTGTGCCGTCCTTAGGATAAGCTAGTTGATAAGTAGTTTGTAAGTTTAGGGACTGATGACCCCGTAGTTAAGTCCCATAAGCTTAACAAACATTTGAACATTTTATTGATCGGTGTCCTAGAAGTTTACGCCATATACAGTACGTCATCAAAAGTATCCGAACACCCCCAAAAACGTGTTTTGGCCCACTTTAGGTTACGGTAGTAACACTAAAAGTGGGCCTTTGCGATCGTCTTTTGACAGCTAGAAATTTAAATGAAAATAACGGCTTAACGATTCATCTGACACGAAAGTTGAATAATCGAATATGTAGAGAAGAATATTCTCTACAACTTTGCTCTGTTATGTTTTTTTCATATCTCGTACCGTTTCAAAGATATTTACAAAAATAACGACGATTTTGGGATGTATGTCTGTCTGTCCACCTGTCTGTCTGTCCGCAACGTGTTCCCTGATGTTAAAACGAACCGTTCAACCGATCAGCACCAAATTTTACAGACATGATTGTAGGCCGCCAGAGACCAGAACATCCCTTTCTCAAATTTTTCGGACAATAAATACGGTAGTAAAACAAAAACAAAACAAAAAAGCCGTTTGTAATATAATTATAATTGCAAACGAACCGTTCGTCTCACACGAAAATTGAATAACCTAATTGGTAGAGGAGAAAATTCTCAACAACTTATCTCCCTTACGTTTTTTCATATCTGGTATCGTTTGATGTTGAAATGTTTGTAGAGTCTATGGGACTTAACTACGGGGTCATCAGTCCCTAAACTTACAAACTACTTATGAACTACTTACAACTAAGGACGGCACAAAATCCATGCCCGAGGGGGGATTCCAACCCCCGACCGTAGTGGCCGTGCAGACCGTGACTAGAGCGCCTCAGTCTTCTCGACCACCGCGGCCGGCGGTATCGTTTGAGACATAGTTGCAAAAATAACGGAGTTTTGACACCCTCCATTGAATTAACGAAAACCAGCCGTTTGGAGATGTCACGTGACATTTCTCGCGTATTTGATGATTTTCTTATTGTAAATTACACGTTGTCATTTCAAAGCAACGGCACACTGAGGAATTAACAAACACACATCGTTCTTCGTACGATAAATGATAATCTAATGTCTACAAATGCCATATTAACATCAGTTAACAACGGCCATCAATAGTATGAGATTAAAGAACTCCTGTTTTGGTTTTTAGCAGTAGCTTAGAGGGCAAGGTGCTGGACTGTGACGCGAAAGGTCGGTGGTTCCATACTCTTTACTACCTAAATATTTTCTCCTAAAAGGGTTTCAGACACTCTTATTAATTTATTTATTATTATTTAGATTATTATTTTGGTCCAAAATAAAACTATAAATCAAAAGTGGGCCGTAGAACACGACAGTGGGTTTCTATCACTTTTAGGTACATTGTACTGCGATCTACTTCCATGTAATCCATATCGGGGACCTCAGTAGTCCTTAGACATCGTGACACAGCAGAATAGGGAGCTCCGCGAAACTCACTGACTCCGAACATAGTCAGGTGATTTGAGCATCGCGAGATTTCCACATTCCTAAACATCTCTAGGTCCACGGTTTCTGATGTGATAGTGAAGTGGAAACGTGAAGGTGTAACGAATCGGGATTATTCCCATTTGCTTGCATTACTGAACCTCCCGATGTAACTGTTGCGTAATAATAGATACGAATGTAATTAGCTTCTTATCATTTTATTTCCCAAAACTTTTGGCATCCTTTTTTCTAACATGACTAGATGAAGATATTTTCTATTATTTGACATCGTAGAAGTTTGTTTCATTAGCGAAGATTAATTACGCCCTGCAGAGGGCATATTGTTTTAGTTCCGTTTAGTATTTCTATTTAGCCTAAGTAAATTTTCTTCTCATAATATTAAAGTAGGTATTATTATGATTCACAAGTAATGTTAGGGAAGTTTTGCCCTCGTTGGTTTCTGTATAATTACCGTTAACTTAGAAAATATTGTTGACAAACCTATTTCATTAAATACGTAAATGAAACACAACATATCTGAAATTTACATATCACTTTATTCAGTATTATTTTCGCAACATTTCACTATGGCGACTTGAATGTAATTGTTAACTTTTCAATTATAATTTAATGTGCATAATTAACAATACGTAATTTTCAGTGTCATTGTTTCGATTATGTAAATAAGATACTTTCGCGCTCATAAGGGAGTCTTGTTACATCTTCTTTAGGAGGTACAATGCACGCCAATAGGGAGTCTGGTGTCATCGGTGATCTGAGGCATAATCCACGTCGCTTTGAATAATTAAGTAAAGATTCTTCAATGTTAGGCGTCCAGAAAGTGTATCTAGAGTAATTTAATCCTTCATATTTGTGCCACATTGTACACATCAGATTTTAGTATTTCACACACAAACTGTGTAAACGGTTGAGTAAAAAACGTTCAAATGCTTGTCAAGTTTATGGGACTTAACTACGGGGTCATCAGTTCCTAAACTTACAAACTACTTATCAACTACCTTATACTAAACACGGCACAAATATCCACGCCCGAGGGGGATTCAAACCCCCGACGGGGAACGGCCTCGCGCATCTTAGCATAGCGCCTCAATGCGCTCGGCCGCTCCGCCGCATGGGAGGTTACGTAAGAGTTTCATGAGCTCGGCAGCGAAGGGTAAGAGGAGTCGAGGTAGACCAAGGAGAAAGTGCTTGGATTCGGTGAAGAATTTTTTTGAAGTAAAAGGCTTAACATCAGACTAGGCATCAATGTTAGCATTGAATAGGGGGTAATGGAATAATTATATTAGGGGGACTACCCTCCAGACTGAACGCTGAAAGGCTTAATCAGTCTATAATGATGATGCGATAATTGTACGAAATACTAAAAAATCAACTTAATTTCCCTGGAATCCGAAGGATGGGCGGCTTGCGCGTGAATGTTTCAGCTGTATGGTAATACCGATGATAGAGATATATTGAGTTCCTGTAGCTTCTGTTCTGCATCGTCCCACCTACTCTACCAGAATCTGGCAGAGTAATTGAACGGAATGGTAAGTGTGTTGAAACGAGCGTATAAGATAATCATTGAAAAGAGCAAAACAAGGGTAATGGGATACATTCTAAGAAAATCATTGGCTGTTAAAGGAATTATTATGGGTAACGTAAAAATAAAGGTGGTAGATGAGTTTCGTTACTTGGACAGTAAATGATATATGATCGTCGTCATACAGAGTTTTTAAAAAGCAGAATGGCAGTGGGAAGAAAAGCATTTTTGAAAAAGAGAAATTTGTTAACATCTAGTATTAATGTAAGTGTAAGTAAGTCTTTTCTAAAGGCATTTGTGTGGAGTATTGCCTTTTACCGGAGTGAAACGTGGTCGATAAATATGAGGGTAGGTCAACTTTTATTCGAAAAGTTGTTATGCAATTTCATAGTAATCAAATAGAAAACTTACGAGAACACCATTTTCGACATTATCTCGTTTCAACGTACTTGGTCCATCGTTGTACAAGCCTCCTGGTTCCCTCATAAAAGAAGGTTCTCGGTTGAGCTACGAGCCAGGAATGCATCGCTTCTTCTACTGCTTCTTCCGAAGCAAATCGACGGCCCCTTAATGTCTGTTTGAGTGCAGAAAACAAGTGGTAGAAGGGGGCGAGATCGGCATTATATGGAGGATGATCCAGCTCTTCAAATTTGATTTTCTGGAGCGTTTCAGCAGTGTGAACTGCAGCATGCGGACGGACATGTCGTACAACAACAGAACACCTTTTGACAGCAATACTCGGTGTTTGCTTCAGAATGGAGGCTTTAGCCTGGCAGTAAGCACCTCACTGTAACATACTATACACTGTTTATTGTTGTGTCCCGTTCCCCATAATGTGCGTCCCGAAATACCTCAAGCATCAGTTTTCCTGTGGGCGGTTGAGTTTTGAACTTTTTCTTGCACGGCGTATTTGGATGTTTCAACTCCATTCTACGGCTCGTGATGATGTTTCGTCACCAGTAATGATCCTGTTTAAGAAGGTGTTCCCTTCGTTACCATAGCGATCGAAATACTTTTAGCAGATGCGTGATTGTTTATGCAACTGGTGAGCTGTTTTGAGACCCATGTCTCACAATCTGCATGAAACCCAAGTCCGTTGTGGATGATTTCGTAGGCAGAATAGTAATTAATTTGCAGACGATGTGCCTATTGGTCAGTTGTCTGTCGAAGAATCATTTCACGTGAACGCTCAATGGTTTTGTTCATTTGTGGCAGTAAACGGTCGTTCGGCTTCTTCATCGTGCGTAAAACTTGTGCGACCATTTCGGAAATTTTCAATTCATTAATATACACTTCTCTGCGACAAAATTTTGTTTCAGTACAGTACCGAAGTCTTCGATGAATTTCGGCTTTTGATCCGCCTTCCGACCACACCAACGGATTACTGAACGTTGCAAATAGATAGCGGAGCAGCCACGATTAACAGCACGGCAGCGATGACGAAAGTAGCTTTGCAGCTTAACTATTGCAAAAATCATCATCATCATCATCATCATCATCATTAGAGACTGATTATGCCTTTCAGCGTTCAGTCTGAAGCATAGAACCTCTAATAAAATTCCTCCATGACCCCCTATTCAATGCTAACATTGATGCATCGTCTGATGTTATGCCTTTTACTTCAAAATCATTCTTTACCGAATCTAAGTACTTTCTTCTTGATCTACCTCGACTCCTCTTACTCTCCGCTGCCGAGCTCATGAGTCTCTTACGTAAGCTTGCTTCCCCATGCGTGTAACATGATCCCACCATCTCAGTCTGTTCGCTCTAAGCCGGCCGCGGTGGCCGAGGAGACTGAGGCGCTCCAGTCACGGTCTGCACGGCCACTACGGTCGGGGGTTCGAATCCCCCCTCGGGCATGGATATTTGTGCCGTCCTTAGTATTAGCTAGTTGGTAAGTAGTTTGTAAGCTTAGGGACTGATGACTCCGTAGTTGAGTCCCATAAGTTCTACAAGCATTTTGTTCGCTCTAACTGCTTCATCTATGGCGTTCATTCCCAATTTTTCTTTGATTTCCTCATTATGGACACCCTCCTGCCATTGTTTCCATCTATTAGTACCTGTAATCGTTCTTGATACTTTCATATCTGTAACCTCTACCTTATGAATAAGGTACCCTGTATCCACCGAACTTTCATTGCCATACAACAAAGTTGGTCGAAAGATAGAGCGGTGCACTGCTAACTTAGTCTTGGTACTTACTTCCTTCTTGTAGAATACAGTAGATCATAGTTGAGCACTCACTGTATTAGCTTTGCAACACCTCGATTCTAGTTCTATCACTATGTTGCCATCCTGTGAGAAAATATATCCCAGGTACCTGAAACTGTCTACCTGTTCTAATTGTGTTCCTCCTATTTGGCACTCAATCTGTTTAAATCTCTTTCCCACAGACATTACTTTCGTTTTGGAGATGCTGATCTTATCATAATCCCTACACCTCTGATCGAGCTCTGAAATATTAGTTTGCAACCTTTCAATCGAATCGGACATTATAACTAAGTCATCCGCATATGCGAGACTGCTTATTTTATTTTCACCTATTTTAATCCCTCCCTGCCAGTCTACTGTTTTCAACATATGATCCATGAATAGTATGAACAACGATGGTGACAGATTACAGCCTTGTGTTACTTCTGAAACTACCACAGAACATGCGTCATTAACGTAAAACTAAAGAACTACCAACATAAACAAAAATATAACTAAATTACAGATACTAATTGAGTTACCCTCGTAGAGTATATAGGTTTGAACAGGATTGGGAATTTCTAGCATACCTTGACTAAAAGAAGGAATCGATTGATAAGACTCATTCTTAGACGTCAAGGGAACATACATTGGGGGAGGGGGGGGGGGAGGGAAGTGTTTGGATAAAATTCGCAGAGTGAGACCAAGAAATAAATACAGTGTTGTTGTGGTCTTCAGTCCATAGACTGGTTTGATGCAGCTCTCCACACTACCCTGTCCTGTGCAAGTCTCTTCATCTGAGAATACGCTCGCCAATCTACATCCTTTCGAATCTGCTTACTATAATCGTCCCTCGGTCTCAGTTTACGATTTTCACCCCACACGCTTCCTTCTAATACTGACAATACCTTGATGTATCAGAATGTGTTCAACCAGTCTATCCCTTCTCTTAGTGAGAATATGCCAGAAACTCCTTTTCTCCCCAATTCGGTTAAGCACCTCCTCATTAGTAACGTGATCTGTCCATCTAATTTTCATCATTCGTCTGTAGTACCAAATTTCAAAAGCCATCAGGATTAATCTTGCTACCCAAATAACAAAATTGATCTACTACTTTTATTGTCTCATTACCTAATCTAATTCCTTCAGCATCGCCTGATTTTCTGACATTGCATTGCATTATTTTCGTTTTACTCTTGTTAATGTTCACCTTATGTCTTCCTTTCGAGACACTGTCCATTCCATTCAGTTGCTGTTCCAGATCTTTTGCGGTCTCTGACAGAATTACTATGTCATCAGCAAACCGCAATGTTTTTATTTCTTCTCCCTGCACTTTAATGCCCTGTCCAAATTTCTCCTTGAATTCCTTCACTGCCTGCTAAATGCACAGATTGAACAACATTGGGGAAATGAAACAACCCTGTCTTACTCCCTTCACAACCTCTGCGTACCTTTCTTGCTCTTCGACTCTAATAATCGCTGTCTGGTTTGTGTATAGGTTGAATATAACTCTTCGCTCTCCATATATTACCCCTGCTACCTTCAGAATTTGGAAGAGTGTATTCCAGTCGACATTGTCAAAAGACATGCCTAGTAAGCATGGAGGTCCGGGTTCGATTCTCGACCACACCACAAATTTTAATTCAATGCTTCAGACTTATCAATAATGTCTTTGACATATTTGAGACGTAAATCCGTTTCTGGGAGTGTTTATTTCTATTAATTGATATTTACATCACCTTATCAGGATTGTTCCACCATGTCCATTGCTGAGGTGCTATTCCGCTGCATGGAGAGCCTTGGCAGTAGTGGCAATTATCTTTGGAACACAGAAGCTGAATTAAAGTTTGAGATGTGGAGGGAAATCGTACACAGACTATTCCAAGGCGCCTTAATCGTTAGTGATGTGGTAGTCTAACGGTTAAGACGTCTGCCTAGTAAGCATGGAGGTCCAGGTTCGATTCCCGGCCACACCACAAATTTTAATTCAATGCTTCAGATTTATCAATAATGTCTTTGACATATGTGAGACGTAAACCCGTCTCTGGGAGTGTTTATTTCTATTAATTGTCGAAAGCTTTCTCCAAATCGACAAATGCTAAAAACGTTGGTCTCCGTTTCCTTGGCCTATCTTCTAAGATATAATGTGAGTATTGCCTCCCGTGTTCCTACATTTCTCCTAAATCCAAACTGATATTCCTAGAGGTCGTATTCCACAAGTTCACAGTAAGCGGACTCACATAGATATGGGTTATCGTTCTTGAGATGAAGGTGCTTGCTCAGGATAGAGTGAGGCGGAAAGCTGCATCGAAACAGTCTCAGGACTGAAGACCGCAACTCACAGTGTGAACAATTAAACCAATGCAGTTTCACGAGCATGAATAGTAGACAAACTGTGATAATAATAGCAGTTTTCCTTCGGAAAATGCAATATAGCCTATTACAGAACTGGAGTGTAAAACGATGTCGGAACTTGGAGGGTCTAGCGAGAGGGCGAGATAAGGGAAGTTGTGTCGCGATCAGGCGGGTGCGTCCCTATACGGCACTCGCGGGCGGAATAGGCAGTGGGGCGACCGATAACCGAGAGCGGCGCAGTAACTCGGGCAGTATACGTAACGGACGCGCAGATGCGACCGAGCGCGCCCGGGCTCGCCAGAAAACGGCTATCGTTTACGGTCCATATGAAACCAGAGCAGGGATGCGAGTAACGCCCTGCACTGCTCTGTCTGGTGGGCCGCGGGCGAGCGGGCCAGGCCGTAGCGACGCACAAAGGGGTGGAGTAGGAGGGGGTGGGCGGCGGTGGGCGGCGGCCGGCGCCGGCGGGTCGCGCCTCGCCTCGCCTCCATTAGCGCCGACCCCGCCGCCCTCGCCGCCCCCGGCTGCAGATCGCGTTACCAGCCGGCCGTCGCCACGGGGGCGTCGCTCCGGCAGGCCTCGGCACGTGGCGAGCCACTGCCCGGCACAGGAAAGGCCGCCACTGTGTGGTTACGCGATTACCGTGCAGACACCTCCATTAACCCTCAACTACTATCTGCGGTCTCTCAGACCGCTACGACTTTTTGAGTCGAGATATTTCACACACCCCTGCCAAGCTAAAAGGACTCTTCCGTGTACCTTCCTAGTGGCCGACAAGGTCCACGTGCCAGCATTCTTGCAGTGTTGCTGCTCTTTGTTCCGTATTTATGAGTCTAGCGCGGCCTCACTGACCGCTGGCGCAGGCTCTGCCTCGTAGCGCCTGGCCAGTCGGCTTCGTGAGCGCGGCCTGCTAAGCGACGGCGCTGTAGCTGTGGCCTCTCTCTCGCATACAATTTACTATGGCATTTTTGTATCTAATCACGCTGTGAACTTGTAATATAATCTCTATAATGATAATCCGTGGATGTTTAGGGAAATAATGACTAGCTGTTCTTTTCGTAGCAAAAAAAAAAAAAAAAAAAAAAAAAAAAAAAAAAAAAAAAAATAGAGAGAGAGAAAAAAATTAAAATGTTCAGCAAATTCCGCTGTGTTTTACTTGTCATCATGTTACCCATACTACATGGTTAAAAAAAGTAAAATTTCTACGAATGCCACCTCTAACAAGTGTAATGAACGACAGGGAGTCATGAAAATATATATTTAGCAGAACACTAGCTTAATATATAGAAAATAAGAGATCGGTCTGAGAGACCCCTCCATAGCAGTTGCGTTCCTGTCAACGTCTATAGTAGTTAAGGGTTAAGTCTCTGCCAGTAAGAACACGGGAGTGCCTAACGTAAAGAAGAATGAAGGCACAAATGAAATTAAGGCTCTAGGTGCCAGTGGGAAAAGACATATCAATAGGGAGAGTTGAAAATTTGTTGTGGGTTCGTACTAGGGATGGGAAAAACCGACCGGTTAAAACCGATACCGGTATTTTAGTTTTGAATAACCGGTTTTTTCGGTATTTATTTGGTGTCGGTTGTAACCGTTTTTTTAGTTATTGCCAAGAACCGGGTGAAAGAACCGGTACGGCTACTTCCTGTAGTAGTGTTCAGAAAGTGTTTTTTGTAAATAATTAAAAAAAAATAAAATAAAACTAGTAGAGCCTAATATTTAGGGCTATTCCTAAAATTTCCACTGCTGCGAAATATTAGGTCATCGTAGAAACTAAGAAAAGCGATCAGTGATTATTTAAGAACAATACCGGCAATCAGAAACGCGTGGCATAAGAACTTAAGAACTGGTGCAGCTATTGAGGCATCGATGCGCCTGTTGCCGTGTGGCGTGGCCTATTAGACGACGCGCGTGCACCGGCAGTGTACAAGACTTGCCTCCGTCTGGTCATGCGGCAGTTCCTTGCTGTCGACGCCAGACATCGGTTGTGTCTTAAATGGCACCATCCCGAGTGTGGAAGTACTTCACGAAGTACGGGAGCAGTGAGGTACAATGCTCCATTTGCTTTAAAAAGCTGAAAACGGGTGGAGGTACTACAAACATGCTATGTCATTTAAGGAGAAAGCATCCAAAATATTCCTTGGAAGAGAAGGTAAATTCGATTCCTATACCTATTACGTAAGTGATGTACTCTAAGCTTGGAATAATAATTATTTTTCGAGATACGTCTGCAGCACTGATTGAAGTTTATTTACTGACTGTAACTTATATATATTGTGTATATAACGAGATATTCGTATGCGCTGGCTCGCAAGTCCAACTCACGGAGTGGTTGGCTCAATATTCGCAACTGCCGGATGGAAATACTAGGTCAGTAAATCTGTATGCTTCGTGTATCGTCTTCTACGGACTCCTAACTAGGCTAACACACACTCAAGAAGGCGTACTATTGGGAGGGATCTTGCAACATATGGAAAGACTAGTGATTTGTGGTATGACGTAAGTTTACCTAAATCTAAATTTCGTGAGTTTCGGTTTCGGCCGAAACTAGAAGAACCGAAAATTCGATTACGGTTTCTGTTTGGGCCGCAAAATATGTTTCTGTCGAACTCTACTGGAAATAATAGCAATAAAAAACCGAAAACCGGTTCTTTAAAAAAACGGTTATGTTGAGCAATTTTACGGTGCGGTTAAACTGGAGATGAAAATAACCCGTATAACCGAAAACCGGTTGTTTCAGTGATAACCGCCATCCCTAGTTCGTACACTGAAAAGTCAAAGTACTGGCACACCTGCCTACTATCGTGTTGTAGTCTTGTGTAGTTCGCGAACGAACTAGTTCGGAAGAGCGCTCCCACAGGCGAACTCCGCGAATAGTTCGCAGATCCCTCGCCTCTTAGTTCGTCCCCTATTTTTCCGAAGACTGACGCGTAACAGCGAGAGGACGCGAGAGCGCGCAGAATCACGTGATTCCCTTCTGACTGTTGCCGTCATTTCGAGCTGTAGTTTTAGTAGCGGTAGCAAAAGCCAAAACGAGTGGACGAACTAAAAAGAGTGACCTACTTTGCGGCCTAGCTGCGAACTAAAAGGAGAGCAACCGGTCGCGAACTAAAATATGCGCGACAGGTCGCGAACTAAAATATCCGTGATAGGTCTCGAACTAAAATCTACGCGATAGGTCGCGAACTAAAATCTGCGCGATAGGTCGCGAACTAAAATCTGCGCGATAGGTCACGAAAAGAATTTAAAATCACTTCAAGGTTAGCATCTGTTTGCTAGATTACATCAGTGCTACAAAATTTCTGCTTTGAAGTATTCTGCACTCTGCAATATCTGACCAATAAATTCCATAATGCCAAGTATAGAGATAACTCTAAACTTAAACGCGAGAAATTATCTACAAACGGTTTTTTTTGCGTGATATCGTTAGTGGCTCAAGCTGCAAGCGCATGAAGCAGCTAAGTGGGGGAACTTCTCCCTCCATCTGCATGCGCAGACCACGCCGCTAAGCCGTCACTGGGAACAGACGAACTAAAAGAACGAACTAGTTCGCGGCTTCCGATCGCGATCTATTATGCGAAAGTCTATCGTTTGGGCATCTGAGAGCACGTAGTAGTGTGTCAACACGACGTGGCATGGACTCGACTTATTCTGAACTAGTGCTCTAGGTAGAGATTGCAATCCAGCAATGAAGCAGCTAGAGGCAGCTAGACCAGAGCGAGGATACACTAGAGGTGATAGTCTACGCTGACGACCTCCTCATGATGGTCGGCGGTAGTAGCGGCAAAGCCAGGGTAGAAAGAGCCATCAACCCCCTGGTTGCACGGTGCCATTTGTTACGATATTCTGAAAGGAAGTATTTTATTGCATTTTTCCAAATTATATATGCGCCCAAGAAAATTACCCAACTTGTGATGTTTACACATTTAAATCTTCACATTTCCGAAAATATTAGATATAGAAAATTGTGGATTTCGCTCTTCAGTTACACAATCTTTAATCTTTTCGTTGGTAAAATTGTCATTCTAATAGAATTCGATGATCGATGTAAATATGCCGTTCAAGAACGTCACGTGGATTCTTGTACATAAGAACGTATTTGTTGCCATAATTGGAAATTAGTGATTCTGTTATTTCATTCAGTGATGGTCATATGGTAGGCTTAGGATCATTGAAAGCCTTGTATTGTTTCTGCTATCAAAAGCATCAGAGGTCTTTGGCTTCTGGACTACATGCGAGTGAGGAAGTGTGACTTTAATAAAGATAATTATAATAATAAACAAACAAACAAAGGTGGCAAGGAGAAGAAAGCTTCTAGGCGAAACATAAGAACTAGATGATGACCCTGATTACTCTGCTGGACACTTTCGATAATGAAATAAGAAGTATTTGTGAATTTTCATAATAAATTACTTTAATCGCATTTTCTGGCGTTTGGCATTCTTAATATTACATGTACCTTTATCTCACAAACCATTAAACCAATAACATTAAAATTTCAGAAACGCTATATGACAGTTAAAACAGGCCATTGAACTAAATTCAAGACAAAATAAGGCTTATTCTCTGAACCAGGGTAATTTATATTGAATTTTTTCCGGTTAAAAATGGCTTAACGATAAAAAATTCATAAATACTATACCAACACAAATAAAACATTCGTTCTAGTTTACTGAAAACAGCTCCCAAAATTTCAAAGTTCTATGTAAAACAGTTTCAGAGGAAAAGGTACATGAAGTTAGCAGATTTAACATTCGCCACATAGGACGTTTTAACTCCCTCCCTTTAACGAGCTGCGCATATCTGGTCAGACCCAGTCCGTCGTCATTCTCCAGAGTAGCAGCAGGAAGATCCTGCAATGTTTTGTTATGTTTACTATTGTTATGGCCTGTCAATTTACAAGTTAGATTAAGAATTTATTTTGTATCTATACATCTTATAAACTAGACTGTATGTGTGAATGTGGGTATGTGTGTATGTATGTTCCACATCTCCTCGTAATCCACTGGACCGATTTCGACCACACTTGGAACAGTAATTTATTACGCAACAATTATGTATTCAGTAGTTAATGAAAATATAAGTTTGCTAGTGTTATAAATAATTCCTGAACAGTGTTTTACTAAGAGATTGCTATTTTGAAGTGCTTACACTATGGTAAAACAGAATAACATTTTTTCTTAAAGTGATTCATGAATATTGTGAAGTAGGCCTGTACTGAAAGTTGGCTAAGTATGTTCTGAAGTTTAATAATTACCTATAGAATAGTAGTTTTTTTCGATTCAGGACATTGTTACTTCTAGCAAGGACTTTAACTGAATTTTTCCTTTTCCATATAATGCTTAATTACAAGTATAGATTATGGTGAGGCTGTCTGCTACCTTAGAAAGCGACCACACTACATAAGTGTTACATTTAAATTACGTTTGATAATGTTCTCTAAATTTTTAGGAAAGATTTTACTTACTCAGTAATTATCGAGTCATTGGGATACTTAGTAATTGTTGTCCCAAAGAACTGGCGACCGTAAATTGATTTTTTTTTAATGGTAATTTTGTTTGATAATATTGCTCTTTCTGATTCCTTGGAACTTTATCACTGTTTTGTTTTTCAATGCAACCGATGTTCACCGCACTGAATGTTATCACCGATGCCCTTGTTCATTAGGATAACACACGGTTAAAGAAAAATCCTCTCGGAGGTACACCTTGTTGTAGGCGTAAGCTTGTAGCAACTAATGAGTTTTGTTATCGATATCTCAATATATGTAGCAACTCTGCCACGTTATATTGGATATCAATACCTGAACTATAGGTAGCTGCAAAGCTTATCAACCCACAAAGAGTGTTGCAAGCGACTTGTAATAAACTTGGAACATAATTCCAAATCTTTACGAAACTTTTTCTTGCTGACAACCCCAACAAAATGATGTAAAGAAAGTTTATCGCTTACTAGTTTTCCGATATGCATGATGTATATCTACGGAATTTGGGATGACGTTACAAGTTATTACTTCTAGACTGTAATATTTATTCGCGACACAATTAACAGACATACCACTGAATGTTCCATAGACACTATATCACAGCTCGTCATATAGTTCATGAGATATGAAGTCATAAACAATTTGGTTAATGAAAATCCTTATCATCACGCATAAGGTTTCCATTTATTAAGTCTTAGCTGCTAACACCATTCACGACATATTTTGAAGATATTAGGCACATATACCACTGAATGTACCTTAGAATTTACATCATAGTACGACACATATTTCAGGAGATATGACGTCATAAACAATTAAATTTCCGAATAACTGCTACGACATGCGCTAGTTTCCCACATCTCCTCCTAAAATAATGGACCGATTTCAACTAAACCTGATGGACATATTGCTTACTATCAGCTAACAATCGCTGTGGGGTTACAACTACTAACGACACATAGATGAGGAGATATGAGTCACAAATACTTTCCCGTCACAAGTATCAACAAATATTGTTTATAGTCAAGTTATAAATTAATGTTATACATCATTTGTATTTTACTACTATTTTTCTTTACTAAACTTAAAATTTTGGAGATTATTCATATTTATTTGTTTTACTGTTTCATCATTCTAAGCTGTTTTCATGGATACATGAAGTTGAAATCTTTTTCGAGTTTTTATTTTCGTTGCTAATATAAGACTGGAAAAATACATCTATACCCGGACAATACCGGATTCAGCAGCTAGTATTTTATAAAAGTGTTCCCGTAATGAATTTGTAGGCTGAGGATCTGCTTCCACATCCTCATCCTTATTTGTCTCTCAACACGTGTTTAATCTCCCAGTAGCCTACACAACACCCACGATACATACATTCATATCGCCAGTCAGAGCCGTTTCTAGACATATCAGGGCTCCCATGTCACTCCACACTCCTCACACAATTACAGAGGTTCCACGAGCTTGAACATTGTCCATGGAATCATGGTCTGCATATCTGTAGACATCCATCCGCTCGATACAATTCTAATCGACACTCTTCAGGACAGACTACGTGTTTTCAGCCATAAACAGTCCGAAGTCGGTTTTGATAAGCCCAAGCGTTGCGTGAAGTCATTCTGACTGAATGATTCTCTTCGGTCCTTGTTCGTCCTGTTATTACGGAATCTTTTTCCGGCCTTAGCGAGATTGGCGATTTAAAGCTCCTATCACATTTTCAAGGGAAAATAAAATTCACAACAATTACATATGAAAGTCATATGAATGAATGCGCTGTCGAACGTAATTGACGATAGGAATAAAATATTTGACCAATCGCCATGATATTTAGCATCTCCAGCCTCCATCTAGTTTATGAAGATGATCATAATTAAACTTCTTGGCAGATTAAAATTGTGTGCCGGAACCGCTACTCGAACCTGGGACCTTTGCCTTTCGCGGGCAAGCGCACTACCGACTGTGCTATCCCGACGCGACTCACAATGCCGCCTCACAACTTTACTTTCGCCAGTACCTTGCCTCCTACTTTCCAAACTTCACAGAAGCTCTCCTGCGGACCATGCAAGACTAGCACTCCTGGAAGAAAGGATATGGTGGAGACATGGCTTAGCCACAGCCTAGGGGATGTTTCCAGAATGAAACTTTCAGTCTTCAGCGGAATGTGCGCTGATATGAAACTTCCTGGCAGAATAAAATTGTGTGCCGGAACCGGGACTCAAACCTGGGACCTTTGCCTTTCGCGGGAGGAGTGCTAGTCTTGCATGGTTCGCAGGAGAGCTTCTGTGAAGTTTGGAAAGTAGGAGGCGAGGTACTGGCGGAAGTAAAGTTGTGAGGCGGCATCGTGAGTCGTGTCGGGATAGCACAGTCGGTAGTGCGCTTGCCCGCGTAAGGCAAAGATCCCAGGTTCGAGTCCCGGCTCCGGCACACAATTTTAATCTGCCAGGAAGTTTCATATCAGCGCACACTCCGCTGCAGAATGAAAGTTTCATTATTATCATAATTGATCGAAACCAATCACAATAACTATATATAAAAATCATTTTGCGATTTTATTCGTTTTTAAAATTATTGTTTTAAGAATTTATCCTCAAGTAACAAACTTCGAAAAACCACTTAGAAACAGCGAGCTCGCAGTTGGCATACAAAATGATTTTAGTTTCAGAACTCTAGTGGCGTGTGCTGGTAAATTACTGCGGCAAGATAACAGAGACGGCTTTTCTCTTCTGACGTCGGCGGTGTTGAGTTACGCGACATTTGACGCCGTGCCGGCAGTGCTAATGCGTGGTGCGTGTTCCATCTCCAGGGGTTGTGGAAGGGGCAGAGGGCGAGAGGGGGAGGCTTTGTAGCGGTTCTCTCCATTCTGGTTGGCGATCAGACAATGCCTGCTTTCTCTGCTGTCTCCGCTCGTAACTGCGACGAAAACGTTCGATCACACACCCCGTTTACATGGGCTCCCAAAATCGGATTTCGTAAACCGATTTCTCAATTCCGCTTTTGGTTGGTCATGTAAACACTCCAAAATCGATTATGGAAATCCACTTCTCTAAAGCGGTTTTCCAGTTCTACAATCGATTTTCGTGCCCATGTAAACGCAACCGTTTTTGAAGCGTTCTTGGCTTGTCAGATTGTGTTTTTTTGGTAAGAATTTTCGGCACTTATGAACAGAGTGATATTTTCTAACGTGAAATCAAAGTATTAATATTAGAGTGATCATGAATCTGTGTCTTTAAATAAAGAAAAATAGCGATTATGCTGACTAAATCGGGGAACGAATCAGCTGTTTTTCGGTCGCCATCTTAAGTGGATTAGGGAATCCGATTCAGGCTGTGCCATGTAAACACGACAGCGAGAAACGGTTTACGAAAATCGGTTTTCGTCTTCCGGAAGATGTGTTACATGTAAACGTTGTGTCAGGGTGCGCGGGTAAAATACGGTGAGCACCAGGTAGTTTACTACGTCTTGTTGCATGTTGGCACTCACTCCGTATTTGTTAACAATGAGACGCGAACGCAATGCACAATAGTCGTACGGAAATGTTCACATGTTTGTAAATATATGGCAGTTAAATACTGTGGTGATCAGAGACTAGGCTTACAAACTACTTAACGTAAGGACAACACACATACTCGTGCCCTAGGGAGGACTCGAACCTCCGACGGGGAACAACCGTGCGCGGAGGACCAAGGCGCCTTAGAGCGCTCGGCCATTCCCCGCAGTCTTGGCCCTTATACAGCAGTACATTATACTCTTTGTTCTGCGACGGTCAACACGAATGACGGGTGAAATGTTATCTCTCACACTTCCATAGAAAGGTGTATAAATGCCGTATTACACGATACACCTGAGGCGTACACCTATGCAGCAGCGCCATAAGTGTGATTATCTGGAACTACGTACTACTCCACGTAAACCTATTACACGATGCACGGCGGATATTCCTTCGCGCGAATACGCGCATGCGCAGTAGACAGCAATAACGCGCATGAAACGCGAAGAAAACAGAGCTCATCTAATCGTTCATTCATACCACTCAAGAACCCGAGGGAAGCTGTGATTTCCTGGAACGTCATTCATTTAAGTTATTTCTGTGAGCTTACGGTTCCTATTTTATGTGAAGTTGTCATTTTTTATTAAGTATTTCTTTTTCTCTTACGTAGTTAGCACTCAATTGAGTCACTATTGCTTTGAATTACAGACTCAACAGTTTCGTTATATATTATTGTTAAAGGTTTGTGTAGCTAAGGGCCAAATTATCGGTCCCTAGACTTACACACTACTTAAATTAACCTTTTCCAATGACAACATGCACACAAGTGGCTGAAGGAGGACTCTTAACTTCTGTAGGAGCGTCTGCGCAATTCGTGACACGCAGCCTCATACCGCGCGACAGCTTTATATTACGACACTAGGTTGCAAATGTATGTCTGTCTAAATTTACATTTATACAGCATTTCGCACATAGGACACAGTTTTTTAGCTGTGACAGTAAATCTTCAGATTACAGCACAACAATGACGAAAACCAGACTGTGGCCGGAAAGAAGGCACAGGAATATACTGAACAGCTAATAAAAGAAGTGAGTCCCGGAAATTTGGAACTTCGTGAGGAAGGACGTGACCTGTTTTGAAGAGCTGCTGTTTGTAAACTCGTGTGCTTATCTTTGAGAAGTAAACGATTGCTGACGTAACTTATGATAAAGGGATCGTGTGGGTTATACAAACAACTTTCTTCCCTGTACGCCTGAATAGTAACTCAACGGCTCTCTGTTCCATTTAATTTATATAAGTATGAAGCAATCAATGTAGAAACGCGTTTTCTTAAATACCTAGCATAAAGGTCTGCTGGAAAACACATGTTTTTGTTTAATTACTGCAATTATGAAAATCTACTAACAGAAAAATCGCACTGACGTGTTTTACGGCCCACTTTAGATTTGTAGTTTTATCAGTTTTTGCAAACATTTTTGACCAAAATAATAATCTAAATAATAAAAATTAATTAATAAAAATGTCTAAAACCTTTTTAGGAAAACGAAATTTAGTCAGTGGCGGGTTTCGAACCACTGACCTTAATCACCAGAGTCCAATGCATTGCCAACTATGCTACAGCTAACCGTTAGACATTGTATTCTTTAATTTCACACTATTCATGGTCGTTAACTGATGCTAACATGGCATTTGTAGACACCAGATTATCATATATCGTACGTCGGACGACGTCTTTTGTTAATTCGTCAGTGCGCCATTGCTTTGAAATGACAACGTGTAAGTTACAATAAGAAATCATCAAATACGCAACGCAAGATGGCGTATGCCACAGAGTTCTGGGCGAGGAATGTCACCTGACATCTGCGAACGGCTGGTTTTCGTCAATTCAATGGAGGGTGTCAAAACTCCGTTATTTTTGTAAATATCTCTCAAACGATACGAGATATGAAAAAAAACATAAGGGAACAAAGTTGTAGAGAATTTTCTCCTCTACAAATTCGTTTATTCAATTTGTGCGTCAGATGAACGGTTTATTTGCAATTAAAATTAAATTACAAACGGCTTTTTTTGGTATTACTCAGGTTATTCTTATCCGAAATATTTCACAAAGCGAGGTTCTGGTCTCTGATACCCAACAATTATGTCTGTAAAATGTGGTGTCGATCGGTTGAACGGTTCGACCTAAAAAGTAGGAACACGTTACAGCCAGACAGACATCGTCAAATCGCCGTTATTTTTTGCAAATATCTCTGCAACGATGCAAGATATGAAAAAATAATAGAGCTAAGTTGGAGAGAATTTTCCCCTGTACCAATTAGGCTTATCAATTTTCGTGTCAGATGAACGGTTCGTTGGCAATTACAATTATATTACAAACGGTCTTTTTTGTTTTACTATCGTAATTTTTGTCCGAAAAATTTGAAAAAGGGAGGTTCTGGTCTATGGAGGCCTACAATTATCTATGCCAAATTTGGTGCTGATCGGTTGAGCGGTTCGTCTTAAAAACAGGCAACACGTTACGGACAGACAGACAGACATACATCCCAAAATCGCTGTTATTTTTGCAAATATCTCTGAAACGATACGAGATAGGAAAAAAACGTAAGAAAGCGAAGGTGTAGAGAATTTTCTCCTCTACAAATTCGGTTATTCAGTTGTCGTGTCAGATGGTGTCAGATGGTGTCAGATGGTTAAGCCGTTATTTTCATTTAAATTTCGAGCTGTCAAAAAACGACCGCAAAGGCCCACTTTTAGTGTTTCAACCGTAACCTAAAGTGGGCCAATAAACGGGCAAAAACCTCAACGCGAAAGTCTGAAATCACAAATCAGTCCTAACCACGAATTTCATACACAAATAACAAGCAGAAAGCTTCCTACAATATCCGGTCCTGCGCATGCGCGCGTTAGCGCTGCTTAGTGCGCATGCGCAGATCACGGGAGTTTAGAACTGGTCGCGCGGATAGAGATAATCATGGTTCCGCAGTAGTTCCACGTTTTTCGCCGCTAGATGGCTGTCGCGCTAGACCTGTACCTTTCGTGGTGGATCGTCGTGTAATACCGCCTTAACGTTTCACTATTGATGTTATACTCGGTTATGACAGACGAAAGTACCATAGGTGAAGAGGAGTATGGCCAAATCCAAAATTTAGCTGATAACTATAAAGAAAGATTGTGATAACAAGACGTATAACTACGACGGCAAAACCGTTTGTGAAAGTCAAATTCTCTTGAACGATAGTTTCGATAAAACAGTAGCGCTGGAGCTTGCTATTCAAGGAAGGATCCATACATCCATTACAGACCATCTTTAATTTACTCTTTTTGATGATTAGGGTTTAGCGTCCCGTCGACAATAAGGTCATTAGACATAGGATTCGAATGAAGGGTATTAAAATCTTAATCTAGGTATTTTACTCAATACGAGAGCACATCAAACATATGGGCTTGGAGGGCTACTACGTGTAGCATCATGTACACAATATTGAATCGTGGTATTCATTTCTCAGGACAGTTGTTAATACGCGAATTAAAGCAAAGTAAGGTGCTAGTGGCGTGACAGACGTAAAATAGGTCAAGAACAAGGTTAGAGAAATCAGTTGTGTATGTACTGACTAAGAACTCCGCAACGTTCAAGTCTATGCCACTTCTTTTGAAATTACAATTTATGTTCCAAATTTAGGGTTGTGAATTTTATGAAAAAAAAAAAAAAAGGTTATATGCTGAATCCTAAATCTATGAGCCGGAAACATTTACCACCAGTATTTCACTTCTCATTTTTTATAATGAGAAATACTTTGCTTTTGTGTCTTGGTCTTACCAAGTGCCAACTCAAATGTTCAAATGTTTCTAAACCTATTAGACAAAACTGCTATGTTCATCAGTCCATAACTAACAAACTACTTAAACTAGCTAACACTAAGGATAAGACACACACCCATGCCCGAGAGAGGACTCGAACCTTCGGCGGGAACGGCTGCCCAGTTCGTAGCATGAAGCATTAGACCGCGCGGCCATTCCGAACGGCACGTGTTAATTCAGTGTTTGTATCATACTAGTACTGTATTCAGATTCATCACTGAAACAGTGTAATCTGAAGCAGTCTTTCAGATTTCTGATCTTTTAACGAGAATTACTCCTTGTGAAGAAATTATTTCTCGCACGTTCGATATGTTTCTTGTCTGTCTGTGGAAGTGGTTACTAATGTACGCTTTTCTAAGACAATTTTGTGTCACGGGGAAGAAAACACTTTATCGCACCACCATGACACCAAAACCACGTATCATCACAGAAATCGTTCTGGTCTAAAATTGTTATGATGAAAATAACTTGAAAACTAATGTATCGTATATACTTGTGAGAAACCTGCGTATCAGCATTTCCAGCATTTCATTTACTGCTATCTTAGTGAAGTGCTGACGAGTGGCTCATAAGCAGCTAGACTCGTAAGATAAATTTCATCATGGAAAAAAATATAAAAAAATAATAGTATTATTTTGTTACACGAGGGTTATACCCGTGTTTGATAGAAATGGAGTTTAAGTTACCTGACGCCTCATTGCTTTAAAAGACGACTTTGACAGTTGTCAACAGCAGCTGCTATGCCTCGCCACAGTAGTCTCAGAGGGGATATCTGTTAGTGTCCAAGCTGTGCTGTAACAGCGGGCGTGCCTGTAGTTGAGAAACTGACAACTTCGTCAATCTTGATGATTTCTGTACTTCAAGGAGAACAAGTACTTCATCCCAGGTGTGGGTGCTCTCCAACACAGGCCTAAGAATAGGCTCGGCACCCGTTCCACACTTCAGACTATTGGGAAGGAGTGGTCGACGCCTAACACCACAGCAGTGTCCAGAAGATAGCCAACATCATAGGCGCTAATTACGGACTTTCTTTGCTCGACCAATGAGGTAGTGTCCAAGAATTTGTGACTCATATTGACTTCATTAGTTAAACAAATTATAATATGTTATGAAGGACAGGAAAATTACTCCGAAGGCAGTTTTAATCCCTTTCTTGCAGTCTATTTAGGCTCAAACATACGCGAGTAACTATCGCAGTGTTATTTAACCTAGATACGAAGTGAAAGTCTTGGAAAGAAAACTAATTGTCGCCCTGACTAGGTCTTACTGCTCTTTCTTTGCTTTTGAAATGGGTTCAACGTAACACGCAAGGTGTGTCTTATAAGTTCGGTGAATGGTGTCAGGAAATATAGGAAACAAGAGATACAAATAAAAAGTAAAAAGTAATCGCCATTGGCTACAATACACTTCTGACATCGGTTGTACAACTGTTGAAAATTGCTTCTAGTCAAGAAGGTATATAAGGGTAAGGGGAGGGGCGAGGGTGCCTGCCCCCTCCACTAAATAATTAATATACGGTAAAATTACTATAGATTAACAGTTAAAAAAGATGGGTCTCGGTGAAGTAAAAGGGGCTTCAGCGGAAATTATACTCTGAATATGAACAGCAAAACTGCTACAAAACATCATGGTGTGTATACTTAAAATTACTTATCTTTACATTCAAAAAATGTTCTAATGTTTGTGAAGCTTATGGGACTTAACTACGGGGTCATCAGTCCCTAAACTTACAAACTACTTATGAACTAGCTAAGACTAATGACGGCACAAATATCCACGCCCGAGGGGGGATTCGAACCCCCGACCGTAGTGGTCGTGCAGACCGTGACGGGAGCGCCTCAGTCCCCTCGGCCACCGCGGCCGGCTATCTTTACATTAGTCTTACCCCCCGCCCCCTTCGGACGAATGAGGTCACGCGTTGTTGGATCTCCGCAAGCGTTGCGAATTGTAAGACTTTCGGACCTAATTTAAAGCTAACAAACAGAAGGAAGTCTGCCGGCGCCATGCCTGTAGAACAAGGAGGGTGTGGGAGCACAGTGACCTTGCGTCCAGCGAGAAAGTTGAGCACGCGGATCTCAGTGTGCGGACGGGCTTTGTCGTGGAGGAATCTCTACTGTCCACTCAGGTACAGTTTTGGCCTGATGCATTACAGCAGCTGTTTCAAACCTCCCTCGGGTACAAATTCAAGATGGGTCGAGCCCTTGCTATCGAAAAAGGCAATCAACATAGTCTTTACCTTAGATTTTGTCCATTTTTGGATGGAGAAGAAGACGATGAACACCAAACCATTGACAGTTGCTTGGTATCCGTGTAGTATTGGCAGCACGACTCTAATTTCCTGTAAAGATGGTTCCCAAAAATTGCGGATTCCAGTCAGACATGTCAGATGTTTCCGTCAGAGTTTTCTTCTACTCGCCTGTCAGAACGTGCAGTACAAACCGGCTACAAATCTTCCGCTTTCCCAAATGTTCGTGAACAATAGTGCTCACACTGTCAGTGATGATCATTAACTCGTCTATTATCACTCTCAAAAACAGCTGCCGATCATCCGAAAGCATCCGTCGTACGTAATTGTGGACGGTCGAACCGAACGTGATTCATCCTCGACACATTCCTCTCCACCTATAAAGCGTTTAAACCACTTCAACACACACTTTTTACTCGCTGCTTCAACACCGTACACTTTCACTAACATTTCCTTTGTCTCCGTCGCCGTTTTTTCCAATTTGAACAAAACCTGATGTGAACGCATTGCCTATTTTGCACTCCATGTTGCAATGACATGAGTTCTCACACTGATCTTGTTAGCTGGGTCGCAGCGAGTACCATGCTTTGCCCCATAGAAGGTGCTTGTTGACATGTCCCTCAATGTGCATGAGCGGCCACTTCGTTTGGTTTGGTTTTCGTGGTTTGTGAAATATGGGACCCTTCAACGGACTTTTCAGACGCACCTTGTATCAACCGCATCATGCTGAAATGTCCATAGGCATTTCTGTGCAGATGACACGTAACGGATACTATTTTTCGTATTCTTACCGCTCTCACCTTGTGCAGTTATTATAGATATGAATAAGAACAATGAAAATGTAATTCTATGGGCCCTAACCTAATCATTGTTGCGCGACGATTACTCCACCTTCTATTACTACTCCTGATTCACAACGACAACCATCATTATGGTAACTGAGATGGTGCAGTAAGAAAGGCCAGAGAAGAAAAGTTGAATACAGCTTCGCCGCGGTGGAGTAGCCGAGTGGTCTAAGGCGCCTCGCTGCGGAGCGCGCGGTTACTCGCCGTCGGAGATTCGAGTCCTCGCTGGGGCATGGGTGTGTGTGTGTGGGGGGCGGGGTTGTCCTTAGGTTAGTTTAACTTAGTTTAAGTAGTTTGTAAGCCTCGGACGGATGAGCACGCAGTTTGGTCCGATAGATTTACAAACATTTGAACATTTTTTGTGGCCTTCATTAGTGCTCTATTCCTCACATTTAGTTCAATAATATTAAAAACACTGTTGTAATGTTTAAATGTATGCCATTGTTTCTTATTGTTACATTTGACTTTAAACAATTACCTCGTCCATAAATGAGAATGTGTTTAATGTCTACACTACCTACCAAGATGTAACCGGCTTGTTATATAGTAGCTATACACTTTTATTTCAGAGTATACTTCATGACTAATACTATTTTACTGCAGTGCACACTGGCAGTTAAGGTCACGGAATCTGGAATAACTGTTTGATCATTTTATTTTATTGTTGCTACAAAATTTTTCTTTCTTAAAAATTCAGTACAAATACCGCAGAACAAACATTCAATAATGACGACGCTGAATGGGATGAGTTATTAATGTAAGATAAAATTTTATAACTTGTTTGAATCCCCTGAGAAAAATAGACAAGAAATACGCCCTGCAAAGAAAATTGCCAAAGAATACAACCTCAATTTGATGTGGGGTTCGAAGAACGGTTCTCATAAATGATTTGTTTCTCAGTGCGTGCGTGTGTAAAGGACTCATTTATATTCAGTGTAGTATAACCGTTTCATTTAGTACCACATTAACCACACTCTTTTGTCAATGTTTCAGCATTGGCGCTGAGGGTTCAGACGTAATCAACATTCTGAAGATCACACCTGTTACATACAAAATGTACACCATAGCCTTCGTAAAGACACTTCAACATGTATCAGTTGCTATGTCCATTATTTGTCGCAAAAGATGGAAAGATCCTTAATTTTTCCATTTTCTTCACTTAATATTTTCAGTGAATATCCCATAGCGGCCATAAACCCTGTTACAGTCTCGACATTTTCTTTTTCTTCCTTAAATTACTAAGTATATCTCACCTTCTGATCCTGACACTGCGAAACATAATAATATTTGGGAATGTAGTTAAAGTATTATTTCTGTATCTTTTGTCCTTCTTGTGAAGTATTACGACACATACCTTACAGTTTTGTCTGTAGTTTGCTATTAAATTTCTAACTAATTCACTATGATCAACGTAAACTGTATAACGTGGCTACATGCTAGAAAGTCGAACAGTTTTGTGGTTGATTGACTTTGAGTACTTTTAAATTTGGCAGAGTAATAAACTATGAGATTCTTGTCAGAATACAGTACTGTACATTTACTACCAGCATGCAACAGCTCTTAAACGAGTATTTACAATGATGAGTGCTGACGTTCTAACGTTTCGCAAAGCGCTGTGATTTGATATGCGTGGAGGCGAGTGCTTGTGGCGAGGTGCTTTTTCAGCTACATTACTACGTAAATATTGGATGGCGGAGCTGGAAGTGCGCTGTGGCCACGGCTTTTGCCTTCCCTTTGGGCACACTTACTGTTGGTTTTACTCGTCAGGCGTTGATATTCACATTGACAAAAACTGCGTTTTTCTTTTTAAGGTTTGTCAAAAGTTGTTACATGAAGTACATGGGTTAGCATGTCAATAAATTTTGTATGTCAATTACACCATAGATTCAGCCTTGTCATTACTTCATTATATCACATACTGAAATCTTTCTTTCAATATTTGAAACAAAATGTAATATTAAAGGTATTTAATTTACATGTAACGCTTCATGTAAGGTTTAGTATTGAATTTTGATGTCATCATATTTGTGTCATGTAGAAGTATGTAGTAAACAGTGTGAGAATATTTTTAAACTGTTGTCTTAATTATTTATATGTACGTAATATTTTGTTTAGAGCAATAGATATAACAGAATCCACCGATAAATATAATTAAAGTTGTAATATATATGCAGCACAAATTTGGTAACGTGCATGCAAAGTTCTTTGACGAGGGTACTCTTTTATCTTTTACTATTTTTACTCTTTTTCTTTTACTGGGTCATAAAAACAATAATAAGAAAAACTTTATTGTGTTTTGTCATTCTTAAATTTGGACGTATCCTACTAAGGACAGAGGGGAGAATTAGTAAAAATCAGTGTATTCAACGTGGATGCAACAGGGATTCTCGAGAAACTTCATCCAGTAATACGAAACTAAATTTATATGGGCATGAAGCAGAAATTTGAGGTGAATTTTAGCGTGCGTGTAGAATCATAAAGCTTATAAGGCATTGTGGTGCTATTTAAAATTACGTTTAGAAACCCAATTTGACTTTCAAAATTGATCGAAGTCCCCGCCAGAGAATGCATCATAAATAGGCAGAATATAGTGAAACTAGTCACATAATTTTAGGAACTATCTCAAGTGAGCACAGAAAACAAAAATGCTTGTTTTTAGAAAACTGATAGAAAAGTCTGGAACAATTACCTCGAACCTCATTTCACCTTTCTCACTAAAATTTTGGCATACAAACAAATTCACGCTCCTCCAAAATGTTCTAAATCCTAGTCTTTCTTTTTTCTAGAGAAGATTCTCAGCATGTTTATCTCACTGAAGTTGTCTATGCACAGAATTACAGCACAGCGGTTACAAACGTTTAAGAAAGATAGTGAACACCTATATGTTGCAGAATCACGTAGTAATGCATCGTAGGAAACGCCTCCCTGTAGCGGAACACAAAACGAAAGGAAGGCCTTGATCAGTGAAAAAAAAAGTATTTATTATGCTTATAGTTGGAGTCAAGTAGGAAGGCGCATTCGCGCATAGAGGAGGAGCGGTAGGGTAAGCGAGGCAGGGATGAGCTACGGCCGAGCGCTAAAAATAGAGCCTGAGGAAGAAACATCACATAACTCGCGGCCAGTTATTATTGGCTGCCAGTGTGGTAATGGAGGGGGATGCGTAGAACGGCTGAAAACTGGACCGCCTTCCTTCATGACGCGGACTATAGTGCAGCACAAACCGAGAAGTAAGAACAAAAAGCAAGACTACGATCGTCGTCAAAGGTGTTCGAAATCACGAACCGAGTCTGGAAGTGCTTATCTGGCAGTAAAACACCGAGTTTTGACGGGGATAAATAGGGCTGTAGGCTTAGAGGAACAGTGGTTTAAGAAGGAGAATTGTGAAATGACCATAAACATGGAGCTTTTGTTGGAAGTGTCCAGTATCTTCAATACAACTGGCTTATTTCCACTTGGTGTATTTCCTAAGAGTGGGTGGAAACGGCAATGTGATTGACTTATATTCATAAGTAAAGAAAAATTTACACGAATTAGATGTTACGGCCTTGAATTAATTCAAAGGATGTACTTGGACATTTGTGCTGGACTGGACCCGAACCCTGAATTTCACCTTGTTGAGAGCGGTCGCATTAACCGCTAGGGCTATCCGGTCGCAACAAAATGTCCAAGTGGTGCTAACTACTGATGTTGTGTCCCGCTCCTCTTTGGCCGTACCTTTACTTTATTCCCATAAGGGGAAGAACGATATTGCCCTTCTAGATATAGATGTTTTGATGTGTTGTTCAGTCCGAAGACCGGTCTGTTGTAGTTCACCAGGCTGCCCTATCCTGTGCAAGCTTCACAATCTCAATAACAGCAGCAGCCTACATTCTTTTGGACCTGTTAACAGTACTCACCTCTTGGTCCGCTTCTACAGTTTGAACCCCCTCCCCCGCATCCCTCCAGTCTTCCTTGTTGTCTCATAATGTGTCTTCTACATCTATTCCCACTCTCAATGAGACAATGTCCAAATTTTCTGTTCCCGTTACTTCTATTTAGCAACTCGTCAGTCCTCATTGGTTTATCTACGCAGCATTCGCTTATAATTCCACATTTCAAAAGGTTCAGTTCCCATGTTGTTTGGACTGTTTATTGTCCATGACTTCAAACTTACACTGGCAAAAGAAGAAAGAGAAAAAAGGAAAAAGAAAAATATAAATATAAATAAATATAACTGTCTTGCCATTTAAGTCTACATTATGTATCAACAATTTCCGTGTATTAAAGATGCTTTGCTTGCCATTGCCACTATCAGTTTTATATTATCTTTACTTAGAACATTCATAATTTATTTTAGTGCCCAAACAACAAAAATTACCTACTATTTTTATTGTGTAGTTTCCTAATTCCCTCAGAATTGCCTACTTTAGAGTATTTTTAATTACCTTCCTTTTTATGTTTACCTTGTATCATACTTTGAAAAAAAAAATGACCATTCCGTTCAAATGCTATTACAAGTCCTTTGCTGTTCCTGGCAGACTTCATGTCATCGTCATACCTCAATGTTTTAGTTTTCTTCTCCCTTGATTTTTAGTTTCTCCAAATTGTGTTTTGCTTTCCTTTACTCAGCGTACAGCCCCTTGATGCTTATAACTGCCGCCTGGTTTCTGTTCAAGTTGTAAATAACCTGTATTTTAGCTTTGCTAACTTCACGGTTTGAAAGAGTGTACTCCAGTCAACATTGTCAAAAGCTTTATTCAAATCGTTAAAAAAGCTAGAAATATAGGTTTGCTTTTCCTTAAACTATTATCTATGCTATGTCAAAGAGTCAGTATTTCTTCCCGTGTTCCTACTCTCTTCCGGGATCGCAGTTGACCTACCCTGAGATTAGTTTTTACTAGTTTTTCAAATCTTTCTAAATGATTTGTGATAGGATTTTGTAACCATGACTTATTAAACTGATCTTTCGGTAATATTGACATCTCACAGTAGCTGTTTTCTTTAGATTGCGATAGTACAATTGTTTTTGAAGTTTGAAGGCTTCCGCCTATCTCGTATGTCTTGCAGACCAGTTGCAGCTGGCACTCCCAAGGATATCAGTAGCTATGAGCGAAAGCCGTCTACAAGGGTCCTTCTTTCGACTAAAGTCTTCTTGCGGTATCACATTTCCTACATTCGTCTACACTACCATCTTCATTCCTCTTGTATAGACTCTCTACATACTCCTTCCACATTTCAAATTTCTCGTCTTTGCTTAGTGCTGACTTTCCATCTGACCTCTTGTTATTCATAGAGATGCAGCACGTTTTATTTTGACCAAATATTTTCAGTTTTGCTACAGGCGGTTTATATCTTTCTCTTGGTTATATATGCGTTTATATCCTTACAATTTTTCTTTATACACCTCTCCTTAGCTCTCTTGTACTGTCTGTTAATATATTTTTTTGGTGAATAAATTTCCTTTCTCTTTCTGTAGTTGTTACACTTTTATATTTTCTCTTGGCATCAATTACATTAAGTATCTCCTGTGATATCCAAGCATTTCCACCAGTTCATGTCGGTATAACTATCTGGTACTCAGCTGCCTTCACTGTTTCATTATTCAAAACTACCCACTCGTGTTCTTCTATAATACTTCATGTTGTTTCATTCACTCGTTACGTAATAATCCCTCCGAAACTCATCACGGTCATACCATTTTTGCAGCTCCTGTCTCATTTTTCTACAGTTCTGCAACGTATAAAGTCTTTTTTCCACATATGACTCCGTATATGTCATGAAATTTAAAACAGGGTTACAGAATCTCTCTCCTACCATTATAAAATCTGTAGTAGATCATATACCGGTAATGTCTCCTGATGTTTTCACATATACATCTTTCTTTCGTGATTGCTAAACAAAGTGTTTAAGTTTTTATCTGTGTAATATTCTACCAAGCAACTTTCTCTTTCATTCCTTTTCCTAATCCATATTCACCAACTATTTTATCTTTTGCCGAATTCCAGTAGACCACCACAATCAAGATTTCCTGTACATTAAGTACTTGTATAAATTCTTTTTCTCATCATATACTTATCCAATCTCCTCGTCATGTGTAGAGCTAGTTGCCATGTAAACTTGTGCTTCTGTGGTGGGTATTGTCTTCTTGTTTATTTTGGCTTCCACTACACTGTTCACAGTGGCTTACCAGAATTTTTAATGTATTATTCGTTATTAGACATCTTTCTGTATTACACTAATTTCGTATTTATAACCCTGTACTCATTTGACCAGCCGCCCTGTTCATTCTGCAACGGAATTTTGCTGTCCCCATTATATGGAATCTGATCTGGATGGTGGGAGCTATGTCAATCGAGTCCGTGTCGTCTTTGAAAACACCATTACCATTAGAGAACAAACACTGTACTATCAGATGGACCTTATCAGTCGAAAAAAGTATCATGATTTTTAGTAGCAATGCGACCTACAGAGTAACTACAGGGCCCATGGAATACCACTATATGGATGGCCGAATCTTCACGGAACCCTCGATAAAATTTCCCTTCTGGGGCGTAAACGTAGATTTTGGAAAATCAAACAAGACTCAGAAATAATACTTTACTGTTAAGCTCCCTATAGTGCTCACGTATACTGCGTTACCATTTTCAGTAATTAATGTTGCCATTATGAAATAACTCTCGGGTGAACAGACTGGTGTATGTGTGCATAGGACACAATATTTCCGCAATCGACCATGTTGCCATCATCAGGTACTGATGTACTACCATGGGGGCGCCTGGTTGAGGTATATATCAGATTCCCCCCTTCTCCTTCGGGCGCTCCGTCTGAGCCCATCGCTGTCCGCACCCGGTCCGTGGTTCATATCCAGCCTCCTCTCGTCCGTCGTCTGGGTGTTCCCTCAGGTATCCAGGTCCGCGCCCAGGGGGATCCGCCGGCGGAAGCGTTCCATCTGTTTCTCTCCCCGCCCTCAAAGTCAGTACACTATGGGGCGTTTTATTCTTCGTCTTAATCTGGGTAATAGCTGGTTCCCAAGCTATGCTAAGAAAATAGCCGTTGTCACGATTCAGTTTTGGTTTCCTTTTACTGATCTCTATAGCCTCTTTGATAATGCAGTTTGTGCAGGACCTCGGTCTGATCGTAATCCATATCATGGAGGTTCGACAGGCAATGCTCGGCGATTGCCAACTTATTTGGCTGTAATAATCTTTTGTGCCTTTAGTGTTCGCGGCATAGTTCTTCAATGGTACGAATAGTTTGTCCTATGTATTTCTCGCCGCATTGACAAGGTATCTTCAAATGTTCAAATGTTTGTAAATCTATCGGACCAAACTGCGTGCTCATCAGTCCGTAGCTTACAAACTACTTAAACCTAGATAAACTAACCTAAGGACAAACACACAAACCAATGCCCTAGGGAGGACTCGAACCTCCATGGCGAGCAACCGCGCGCTCCGCAGCGAGACGCTTTAGACCGCTCGGCTACTCCACCGCGGCAAAGGTATCTTGTGAACTCTTGATTTACGTAGACGAAGGTCGTTCTTAACACTGCCAAGAAGAGCTCTGGTTTTTACCGGATGGCAGAAAATGGTTTTAACTTGATATCTGCGTAAAATGTGTTCAATTTGTCCGGATAAGGCCCCACAAAACGGAATGAAAGCCATGGCAATATTTTCCTCAGCTTCATGATCAGTTTCCGCTCGTTGTGCTGTGGGACGTAGAGCTTTCCGGATTTACAACCATTCTTCAGAAACACAGACATCAGATAGTCCAATTCTTGCTGGAGACTGCCCTTGTCATATAGAGTGCGAGCTCTGTGTACAAGAATTTTTCGCACGCCATTCATCTGTGCAGGGTGGTGGCAGCTATCTGCATGTAGGTATAAATCGGTATGAGTCTTTTTCCTATATACACTGTGTCCCAACGTGCCGTCAGCTCGTCTCATAACCAGAACATCTAAGAAGGGGAGCATCCCATCTGCTTCGACCTCCATGGTAAACTGATATTCTCGAGCCTGGATTTGATATGTGTAAGAAACTCCGTCAGTTCATCTCTTCCGTGTGGCCATATAACAATGTTATTGTCCACATATCTGAAGAAACAAGCGGGCTTTACATTTGCTGACTCCAGTGCTTCCTCCTCGAAATGTTCCATGTACAGGTTGGCGACAACGGGAGAGAGAGGACTCCCCATAGCAACTCCTTCCGTCTGTTTGTAGTAATCACCGTCAAATAGAAAGTATGTTGACATAATAACATGTCTGAAGAAGTTGGTGGTTTCCTCATCAAATTTCTGTCCGATTAGTTCCAAAGATTAAGGTAATGGCACGCTGGTGAACAGATAGACCACGTCAAACCGCACAAGTATGTCAGATTACTTGAGCGTATCAACAACCCAGGAAATCCGTGGAGTTGCGGATATGGTGTGGACATTTCCCCATGTATAGGGAGAGCAACTCCTTGAGATACTTGGTGGGAGGATACATCAGGGTACCATTGTTGCTCACAATTGGACGACATGGCACTGATTCCTTGTGAACCTTTGGCAACCCATACAGCCTTGGAGCAACAGAGGCCCTAGGGCATAGCTTCTTGGTAACCTCTTCAGGGAGACCAGAATCTGAGAAGAGCCAGAGTCTTCCTCTCGACCCTCTTGGGTCAGTCTTCTGGTATGCACTGTTATCAATCAGGTCCTGTGTAATTTGCCGTGGTCGCACAGCACGTGGTACATACGGAGAGTATGGCGCAGCCTCCCCGCACGTGAGTTCGTTTGGTGCATGGTGTGATTTAATTAGTGCTTCAATAAACGTACCATCATGTCAAAACGCCGCCGACGCTTCGTTTTGCTGCTGCTCTCAAGTATTTCCGCATGAGTAATGTGTCGCTAGCATTATGCATGTGTCTGTGAGTGAATGAATGTGCTTTCCTTCACCCACTCTGTATTTGCAAATTTCAAATGTTTGTTAAGCCTAAGGGACTTAAACGTATGAACTACCTTATACTAAAGATGACACAAGCATCCATGCCCGAGGGAGGGTTTCGAACCCCGACCGTAGTGGCCGTGCAGACTGTGACTGGCACATCGCAGACAGCTCGGCCACTGCGGCCAACTCGCAAATTTCCTACCACATTACCTCCGAATTCATAAAGGGCAGAAACAATTTTATTAAGGGCAGTAACTTAATATTTTTAATTCACTTTTGTAGAAGGTGTGTGCTTTATTGTGCTTAATTTGGTCTCCCCACATTTATTTGCTTGTTCATTTTATTGAATAGATTATGATTTAAAGTATCAAACCTCTGCTTTATAATTCCTAGATTCCTGTCCCATGTTTAATTATCTATTCCTTTTCCTTAACATTTATTTTGTGTTTGTTAAAACGTTGGCTGCTCCCTTAAAGAGTGAGCAGTCAGATAAATTTCCGTTGCGCAAATACTGTGGCCACTCGCGTTTTAACTTGAATTTGCAGATCTCAACTGCCCGAGATTTCAATAGAAAACTTAACAAGCTGCTTTCATTCTTACATTTAGCGCTGGATTTCATTCTTCACACAACCAGAAGTTTGGTCCAAGTCTTTATAACTCCTACTACAATTTAATGATGACATCTTACTGTACACCACAGCATCATCAGCAAACAGCGCAGTTTGCAACTCGCTCTGTCCGTCATCATTTATATAGATAGAAAATTACAGCGACTTTCTTGAGTTACTCCTCGCTATATCCTAGTCTTTGGTGAACTTTGCTGTTGAAGGAAACGTACTGGCTTCTGTTACTTGTATTCGAGCCACTCCTATTTCATAAGCTCGAACCTTCATTAGCAGTCTGAAGTGCGGCAACGTGTCGAAGGCCTTTCGAAAATCGAAAAATTACATATTGCACTTAATCCATAGTACTCATGATATTATGAGAGAAAAGAGCGAGTTGAGTTTCGCTTCCTAAAGCCGGACAGAAGTTTTTCCGTCTCAAGGAAATTTACTACATTTCAACTGAGTATATGTCCAATAATTCTATAGCAAACTGTTGCTCATGAAATTTACGTTATAAAGACGATAACTGAATCTATTTTGTATATGTGATGGGTATGCAACTATTATTTTCGGTTCATGGATTTGAAACAAGATGAACAAACCAAATTAGTTCGAATATCGCCACGGTGAATGAAATAGAAATTGCGGCTTTCGTTGTTGTAAGAGAGCAAATGCGGAATCCAGTGCCCACAGGTGGGACTGACATCTTACAAATTTATCCCACAGTAAAGGAAAAGAAATTGTTAACGTCCCATTCTTCTCAATGAAACAAATAGTAAACCACCTAAATTTTGTTTCATGATCGGGAAAAATTTTCATTCACAGTAAAGTAGTCAGATACGTTACATTTAATTATTGTTTGCTCATATTCCATTGCTAAAATAAATGAAAAGAGTTAAAATTTCACTTTTTCATATTATAGGCAGACTTCTACTAATAGATGCACCACTAATCGATCACTAGAGCCGAAAAGAGAAACATCAGCCAATTAAGCAATTTTTTAAGAGAACTTTCATGGCGTGTAATTAGTGATCGGGCTATGGAATACTGAATTTTACCTTCGAACGTTCTGAATGGAGGCAATATAGACTAAACTTTTGATGATTCAAAAGCCGAATCCGGATTCTCTGGTATAAAAGACCGATTAGTCATTGAAACAGATAGTCATTTAAGCCTGTTTTACACGATCGACTTCGTGAAGCAAAATGACTGCTGGAAGTGCGTGCGTCTTCCGTGCCTGCCTGTAATTCAGCAGCCAACTCCGTCGTGAGTGACGTCATTGATCTGCAGATTGTGGCGAGGGTGGAGTTCTAAATTTACATATGTGCTGTAGGACGCACATGCGCAGAAGCAACGAATTGTAGTGGCGTATGCCAACATCGGAAGTTAACCTTTTGTGGTCGACCCCATTCATATTGCAGAAATGTTTCCGCATCTCGTTAAACTAGCTTGTTTGCTTTGTGTTCTCATCACACAGAAAAGGCTGCACCAGAAGCCTAGTATTCTTTTTCCTACTAGCGTTCTTCTACAAAATAGACGAAATATATACAGAAAAAGCCTACTCTATGTATGAATACGAACGTAAATAAATAAACGTGTTTTAATGAAAATTATTTCAACAGTGAAAGAGTAAGAATTATCGGACCAGAAAATTATTTTTCACGTTATTTAACAGCTAGAAACGAAACAAGATATTAAAATTAAAGTAAACGAACGTTTCTACTGCATTTTCAATGTTATTTGATGTGTCTGCAGGTGAAAACTTTCTGTAGCAAATAAATGTAGCAGTTTGTAAATATTTAGATTGTTTTTCTAATTTCTAGGTAGTCAATAGTATACAGAATTTACTACATGACATTTGACGTGAACATCAACGATGTATTACCCTCTCGTTATTAATATACTCAATTATGATTTTCTGCTGCTACGTAAAAAAGTGTCCTCATAACCTCACTTCTACATGCGTATAAGAAACGGCAAGGTAAACAGTTCTGCATTTTTGGTGCTGAAGTTTAAACGAAATCTTCCACTCTAGACAGGCGAGAGTCAGTATGGAAATAACACCCCAAGGACACTGCAGTAGACGCACACGTCTCTAGTACTCAACCTTTTTTTTTTTTTTTTTTTTTTTTTTTTAAATAGCAATGCGGCCTGGGGGCTTGGTTTTCGAGAAAATCGATGTAGAAGTTGACTGCACCATGTGAGACAGGTACCGATAGCCACTTTCCAAGGAAGAGAGCGGGATGAAGCGGTTAAGGTCACCAGCTACTATGCTGGAGGTACCGTGTTCGCGTCCCTTCTTTGCTTTTTCCTTTATATTAAATATCAGTAGAATCGGACAATTTTTCCATTTTATTTTTCGGAATATTAACAAACGGTGCACATTCTGAAAAACATTAGTAAGCAACATTCCATTTTGCCGTAGTAATTTAATCTTCTCGTCGTTATTACAAAATCTTACTAGGTGTCGCTTGCACCCCTTGCTATTCCACCACAGAAACCCGGATGATATTTGTCATTAAGCCAACCGAAATACGATGGTTTACAGCACCAAGCACATTTCATAAAACTTACTGTCTTGCAGGCGCACGGAGTTTTTAAGAGCGACAGCAGAAAAAGTTCATTTACATTACAAGAGTGTTCTCTTTCATCTGTTAACTTTGATGCGATCCAGGCGTATTTACCTTCAGGAAAGCAGGTACCGTGAATTTATAAATTAATGAGTGTAGTTTTACGACGAATATCATTCGGATTTTTGTTGTGGCATAGCAGGCGATAACGAGTAAGATTTTGTAACAATGACGTGAAAATTAAATTGATACGGACAAGTTGAATATTTCTTACTAACTGCACACAATGTACATTGTTTGTTGATAATCTGTAAAATAAGATAAAAAATGGCGGACTATTCTCATTAACGCATTACCTGCCAAAACTTGTTTAGTTACGTTTCGCTACATTATTTTACATTAATATTATACCATGGGTGATAAATTAAAAAAAAAAAAATGTTTGAATAAATGTCGGTATACTAGAAATGTTCAAATGTTTGTAAACCTTTTGGGACTTAACCACGGGGTCATCAGTCCCTAAACTTACAAACTACCTATGAACGACTTACGAACTAGGACGGCACAAATATCCATGCCCGAGGGGGGATTCGAACCCCGGCCGTAGTAACCGTGCAGACCGTGACTGAGGCGCCTCAGTCTCTTCGGCCACCGCGGCCGGCTTTCTTCTTGTTAAGGAGGACTATTCTTTCTGGATAAGCTTTGTTGCCGGCCGCGGTGGCCCAGGGGACTGCAGCGCGTCAGTCACAGTCTGCACGGCCACTACGGTCGGAGGTTCGAATCCCCCCTCGGGCATGGATATTTGTTCCGTCCTTAGTGGTAGCTAGTTCATAAGTAGTTTGTAAGTTTAGGGACTGATGACCCCGTAGTTAAGGCCCATAAGCTATACAAACATTTCAACATTTGAAGCTTTGTTGTTAGGAAGAGAAGGGGCTTTGGACGTTTTCGCAAAACTGGAGGTATTCGCAACTATTCCTTTGATGAATGAGCTGGTGACTGGTAGCCGCTTTATTTTACTACTGTTACGAATTTCCATGTATGACGATATGTTGAAAGTCTCACCGCTTCTTTTTAAGGGAATCCTCGACCAGAACACTGGCCTCACATATGTTGTTTCTGCAGTACACAGAAATTTCTTAGCTCTTCTTCACGGGTTTAGATGTGGTGCACGTAAATAATTTCTGTGTTAGTGTGTCTTGATGTGCTCTCTAGGAATCCGCATGTAACTCAAAACCGCTAAAAATGTCTCGTGTCCGGTGGCCGAGGGGACTAAGGCGCTCCAGTCACGGTCTGTACGGTCGGGGGATTGAATCCCCCCCCCCCCGGGCATGGATATTTGTGCCGTCCTAGTTCGTAAGTAGTTCATAAGTAGTTTGTAAGTTTAGGGACTGATGACCCCATAGTTAAGTCCCATAGACTATACAAACATTTGAACATTTTGTCACGTGTCTGGTTTCTGCAATAACCGATTCTTTTTTTACGCTCAGCACCGCCGCCTATCTCGCCAGTCGTCTTCGCGGCAGTTGTGAAGGTGCTGTTGCTGCAGCCGCACCGCGCTCACTGATTAACGGCGAACCGCCTACACGGCCCATACGCGACTGTGCTTTGTTGCCTCTCCTTTGTTTTGATTTAGCAATAGTCCTTTACTGTTTTATTGTTCCCTCTACGTAGCGATTGAAGGAACCGCATGTGTGTTACATTCGTATGCGCACGGGTCTTTGAGTGAGTCGAGCTGCTAAACAAGCCGTCACAAAAAAAGGAATTTGCATTTTTCAGACATCCAAAGTTGGGACAAAGGAATGCGGAACGAGTAGGGAATAAAACTGCTGAAGGGCCAGCCGTGCAGAGCCTGGCGGTGATGGCTGTTGCAGGCGGTGCCACACGCAGTCTGCTTGCCAGCGGGCCTCCTGTGCGGAACGTTGCGCAGTGTGTGTCGCCTCGGCTCCAACAGGCAGACACGTACCGCGTTTCCTGAAGCACTGCTGTGCCCCATTTGACGGCGCAGCGGTTGAGCAAAGGCTCGCCCGAGCACGCAGGCACTGCCTAGCAACAGTGCTGCCAACGGCAGTCTCTCTCTCTCTCTCCCTCCCTCTCTCTCTCTCTCTCTCTCTCTCTCTCTCTCTCTCTCTCTCTCTCCCTCCGTTCCTCTTTCCGTTCGGTATTTTCCGCGCTGCTTTCACTACCAGTACCCGCATTTACAGTTCAAATCGCGAATCAGCGTTTCGCACTTTTTTTAATTCTCTCATTTTTTTGTTCTTTTCTGTGTGTTATGCTGTCGAAATTGTTTGCCGTTTAGGCGAAAACCGTGGCATGTGGTTGTATGAAAGGTACAGGGTGACACAGAAAAGGGCCGCATTTAAAATGACGGTGGCTGCCACATGCAGTTGGCAGCACAGCGAAACAGGAAATGTGAGCTGGAGGGTGTAACGTTTTAATCACTACGTTTACATGGAACACATCTTCCGGAAGACAAAAACCGATTTTCGTAAACCGTTTTTCGCCGTCGTGTTTACATGGCAAATCAAATCAAATGTTCAAATGTTTGTATATAGCTTATGGGACTTAACTACGGGGTAATCAGTCCCTAAACTTACGAAGTACTTATGAACTAATTAAGACTAAGGACGGCACAAATATCCATGCCCGATGGGGGATTCGAACCCCCGACCGTAGTGCCCGTGCAGACAGTGACTGGAGCGCCTCAGTCCCCTCGGCCACCGCGGCCGGCATGGCAAAGCCTGAATCTAATTTCCTAATCCACTTAATATGGCGTCTGAAAAACAGCTGATTCAGTTCCTGATTTAGTCAGAACAATCGCTATTTTTCTTTATTTAAATACCCAGATTTATAATCACTCTAATATTTATACTTTTACTTCACAGTAGAAAATATCACTCTTTCCATATGTCCCGAAAATTCTTAACACGAAAACACGGTCTGACAAGCCAAGAATGCTCCAAACACGGTTGCGTTTACATGGGCACGTAAATCGATCGTGGAACTGGAATACCGCTTTAGGGAAACGGATTTCCAGAATCTATTTTGGAGTGTTTACATGGCCATCCAAAAACGGAATTGGGAAATCGGTTTACGAAATCCGGTTTTGGGAGCCCATGTAAACGGGGTGAATATGTTATAGCCCCTCTACCTTTGACAGCAGTACCCACATTACAGAGACAAACAATCGATACATAAAGTAAAATATTAGTCCCACAACAAAACTAATAGCAACCCACGCAAACTAAAAATACGTAATACGTCTGAACATTCTGAGCATATTTAACAATTTTATAAACATTTACTTGCTTGTCGACTATTTCAGAATATGTGATATACGAACCTACAGAAAGTATAACACGAAATAGCATTATAAGAACTATACTTGTAAAGTATAAACAGATAGTAAGAGTACTTTTCTATCTATAAAGTAAAATGTTTATTATAAGACTGCACAACTTGCAGCCTAACACACGTTTTTTGTAATTACCCAAATAAATTAGATACAGGAAAACCCGTCACTATATATAGACTTTAATAGAAAATCCCGTGCACATATCCAAATTAGACGACAGATGTTATTAAGCAAACAGTTCCGTAAATAAACAATTTACACTTCACTGTTCAAACTACCGTATTTTACGTATTTAAATTATTGTCACACCCGTTTTGTAAAGTTATTTCCTTTTATAAATAATTATTAAAATGATCTGATACTTTATTACAAAACTGTTAATTTAAAGATTAATGTTAAATTCGTCAGTGTGAACGGAAATATATAGTCAAATAGAGTAGGGAAAAAGTTAAGCCTTTGGAGCCAGAATCAACACAGAAAAGAGAATGTTCAAATGTTTGTAAATCTATCGGACTCAACTTGTAGGTTCTTCAAGGCCGTATAAAAATGTCTCAGCTGGTGCTAAGACAGACTGCTCGCTATCGTAGGAACATCCGGAGAGTAACTGTCGAACTCCTAGAACTCCCTGGAACTGTCTCGTACCGTACGTGTGTTGCTGTGGTGCGCCATCATATGTAGGTGAGCCCCCTTCTTCGAACTGACCAGCGCGCGAGGTAAACACAGAAGTACCGAGACTGCGGGAGCCCACGGCAACCGAAGTACCATAGAACGATTTTTTAAATCTATCGGACTCAACTGCGTGGTTATTAGTCCGTAGTTTACAGATTACTTAAACGTAGGTAAGCTAACCTAAGGACAACACACACACAGACCCATGCCCTAGGGAGGACTCGAACCGACGACAGCGAACGGCCGCGCGCACTGCAGCACGGCGCTCCAGTACGCACAGGTAATCCGCCTCGGCAGAAAAGAGATTTTATTATTTACAGGAATTACTTTAATGTAGTGCAAATTCGTAAAAGAACGATCAACAAATGTTTAATTCTTATTACACAACACGTAAGATACCTTGTGAGCACGTGAATGTTAGAGGATGTTTGTATAAACACAGCACTGTGACAGATGGATTCTGACGCCTACACTGAGAGGACGTGTACATGTAACTTTCTGCTGGAACATTAAAAATACTCAGAAAAGGAAGAAATATACTATTCTTTAACGTACTTCTAGTACAAATCCTACTCCATCAAAAATTTATAATTAGGTGGACACCGAGAGCTTCGGTGGATGACGCAGTGTATTTTAATCATCACTAGACGGCCATGTCTACTGAAAAAAGCTAAGTACCTAGTTTAGAACGGTTTCTGGAGAAGTCCCGAGACTGTTACGATGTAACATCCAAATATGTACTGAGATGAAACTTCCTGGCAGATTAAAATTGTGTGCCGGAACCGGGACTCGAACCTGGGACCTTTGCCTTTCGCGGGCAAGCGCACTACCGACTGTGCTAGCCCGACACGACTCACGATGCCGCCCCACAACTTTACTTCCACCAGTATCTCGCCTCCTAATTTCCAAACTTCACAGAAGCTCTCCTGCGAACCATGCGAGACTAGCACTCCTGGAAGAAAGGATATGGTGGAGACATGGCTTAGCCACAGCCAGGAAGTTTCATATCAGCGCACACTCCGCTGCAGAGTGGAAAATTCATTATGCACTGAGATGTGTGGTTAACAGCGGTAATATACTTTAAAAGATGCATATTGCCAACCATCAGCTGTTTATTGTATTTACAGCTTTACCGGTTTCGGTTATTAACCATCATCAGAAAAGTAAAATACACAGACTCGTTACATTCGTACTTTTTCTGTCACCATAGTTGAACCATGGCGTCCAACGATGCTACGCTCGTACCTTCCTGACCGTGTAGTGTGCCCCTCATCTGCGCGTTTTGACGATTTTTAAATCTGACTGGCTGTGCCTCGCATATTATTCTGTGTCACTGGCTGAGTTGTGCCCTAGTGCGTTTTTCTCTGATCAATGACCTTGCGGCTGTTTGTGTTTTGTCTGTAAAAAGAAAAGGAAGAAAAAGCTGCTCTTTTAAATACTTACTACCCAGAAGTTTGTTTGAGCCATTGCGGTAAGGTCAGTGAACTGGTTGTTTACAACGAGCGATTGACAGAGTATGCGACTCTGTTAGGTTATTTAATGCTGTCCAAGCTTGCACCAAGGAGAGTTAGTAATATTTTTTCTGAGGAATTAATCTTAAGCGAATCCTGATTCTTGCGTTATTGCTAATGTGTGTTTACTATCATGGTTAGCAGTAATCCACTGGTCTTCATACTAGTTTAGTGCTACCCAAATAAGTTCTAAATTCTCTTTAACAGCTTTGCTCTGGTCTCTTCACTCATTCCATGTCTTGACTGTTTTTCAGATTGTCCAAGAACATGTGTAGTAATACTTCTTTCATGTGTTGTACGTGGAATAACCCGTCATTAGTTCAGTTGATGGACTGTTAAACGTGTTTTCCCAGTGACTTTGCTGGTCGTAAGGAGCAAAGCAGCTGCAGCGTTGCGTTTCCTGGATTGGTTGTCAAATTACGTCTGTCAGTGAGCTCTGATGATTTTTTTGATTAATTATTTAAGTTAGTTGGCTTTTACTTTCACTATGACCACTAGTGTGCTCTTTTTGGTTTAGCGACGGTGGGCCTTACTTTCATTTAAATAAAAAAGAGAAAGGGAAAAAGGACAACCCTATTGAAGTATTATTTTGCCCTTATTTAAGATGGTAAGGGTTGTCTGCAAGGTGCTTGCCAGTATTTGAGCTGGTTTAATGTGGACTGTACTTTCATTTTAATATTTTGGTTTTAATCACTACGTGTGTGTTGCCTGTAAGGCATTCAGCATTGATAAGATAACTCCTATTCACCCTTGCCGTTATTAGATTTTCCATTAGAGGAACTTGTAGGAAATTACTGCTACTCATGTGTGAATAATGTGTTTAAATTGTAGGATTTAATTTTGGTTGGTTATGTAAGGGTTGAGAAGTTGTAATCTAAAGTGAGAACTGAAACTAGTGTCACTAAATTATATCTGTTATTACCACTGTGTGACTGTATAAATAACTTGCAAATATAACTTGTTATCTTGCACATTCACAATGGACTCAATCCTTCCACCGCAGCAGCTCCTGTAACTGCTACCACTTTTCACTATCCATGTCAAATAATAAAGGATACGTAAAATGTCAATATTAGGCGTTGATGTTAAATAAAACAATTCAAAGAGTAACTAACAAAAAATTGAAGTACTTCGATTTCTGCTACCTTTATCACATCAACTATGTAGTTCTAAATATTTTTCTTACTTACTCTTTTAATTCTTAGACCCTGGTTCACTATAATACATTTTACGTATCTTTTATTGTTTGACATAGATATGGTGACAGAAAATGTACCAATGTAGTCAGCCTTTTTAATTTACTTTTCTGATGATGGTTAGTAACCGAAACGGGTAAAGTTGTAAAAACAATAAACAGCTGCTGGTTGACAACATACATTTTAAGGGCGGTAACATCGTAACTTGGTAACCACGAACGGTTAAAACTAATAACACTAAAAGCGACAACTTTGACCTCAAACGCTCGGAAACGCAGGAAATCATGTTGGGAATAAAATCCGATCATAGAAACAACAGTGGTATTTTTCATTTCCATCCATAACTCCGTACCTGCATGCCGACAATATCATAACACAAGCGGTGGACGAAATAATATGGAAACGTGACACAGTCGCAATATTTATTTATAGTTGGGAGTTGGCGCATCATTGGCTTCGAGACAATTGGAACTCTTGCACGAACATATTCGTAAAACGTTTCTGTAGTTTCCAGCACAATGTTATCCGTTCTCGTATCAAAACTTCCGCCAATTACTTCAACTATGGTGGAGTTTTAACACTACAATGGTCGCGTAGGATGTCACAGATACATATTCGTGGAATAGGCCACCCGCGCGTCAGCCGAAATAAACTTTATATTGTTAATTTTCATATAATAAATGTTCAGTTGCTACTACTGTAATACGTGTTTTCCCCTCGTTTTGTTTACTTATTCACTGCAACATCTGAGCTTAATTGAAGCTATTGTTGACTCTGTATCTCACAGATACGACGCGACCACGAATGTCCTTAGTTTCTACTCTAAAACTTCCCATAACGGTACAGTCATCAAGTATGATTCCATATCGGACTACCGTGCTGAGTGATTGTGTTGTAATCTATGAATGATGAGCAAAATTCATTGGGAAATATTTGTTATTGTATATCAAGATTTCGGTCACTGTGCGGCCATAATCAATGTTTTAGAAACGTAGTTTAAAACATATAATTTTTTTCATCTTTCTGTGGAAGACTGAAGATAACCAAGCCTTCTAAACATTGATAATGGTCGCACCGTGACCGTAATCCAGATACGCAATAACAAATATTAGAGAGTGAATGCTGCTCGTCATTCACAGACGGTACAATTACGTTCAGACAGGGCGATTTTGGTGTTCAGGGCAGATAATTTTCTGATGCTCTACAACGCACGCCTAAAGCTTTTTGGCTGTGTTTGTGAGCGCACTGTCACGTTCAAATATGAAAGTGTTTGTTAGAATATGGTCGTCAATAGTAAGCAGTTTCTTGACGAAGATGGTGAGATATTCACTCACTATTGAGGGTCATGATAAAAAGAGTTGAATACTACCTCTCCAGTGACTGACTGTAGCCATGGCATGGCGTATGGTATGCTTCTATTGAGGTTTTCGATACATATTCCCTGTTTCTTGTAGGAAGTAATGTAAACGATGATTAACCGGAACACACCACAAACTTCCACTCATCAAGCGAATCGAGCGTAACATTATGATTGTGGCATGAATTCCTCCACATCTTTGAATGTTACGCTCTGTTTTTTATAGAAACAGTCAAAGGGAGTGTTGACTTTTTCTGTCGCTTTTCCCGTGGTAGTTTTGTTTACTGGTTACAATAGTTCTTTATAGTCGTTGTTGACTGGAAATGATAATACTGTGAATTACGTATAATTTCCCTCCTGTCGAATTAATATCTAGATACTCTGTTTCTCTATAGTAAAAGGTTAATTGTGAGGCAATGCAACGCTTTGCATGGAAGTGACGCAGACCACGTTTTAATTTTTTTGTAATGTCATTTTTTTTAAGAACGAATTTTATTTTAAGAATATATTTTGTCCTTGTTCTCAAACCGTTCATTTAAAAGGTCGGTAACCAACCCAAGAAGATAGCAGGACGGAGAAATTTGTATACTACACAAACAACGGTGGAAACTTCTTCAGGTAGTTTGTCTTAAGAGTGAAAAAGAATTTAATTTAGGATGAATCATACACTCTGCAGCGGAGCCTGCACTGACCAGATTTCCAACTCAGGACTTGTCTTTTTTAGTAGGCAATCGTCTTACCAATTTCTCTCCCATTCCTCATATACTTATTTGGTCTCTTTCCAAATAATGCCTTCTGTTGCCTTTTTCTCGCACTCTTTACGTCAACGTTCGACTAAGAGGAAATATTTTCAAAAACTATGTTGTAGTGAGTATTAGTTCCATTCGATATGTTATTTATAACCATCGAGTTGCCCTGGAGTTTTACAATGTAAGTGGGGTTCCCCCAACAGGGTGTAATTTTAAAGGTTTTTTTTTTTTTCATATGCATGTTAAATGTTAAGTCTTGATCTACGACAGTTTCCTTTTAAGGCAAAAGGCATATAATTTTATGATAACATTTAAGGCTCAAGGAAATGGTTCATGTAATCTTAATCGTTCGTGGGTTATGAAATCCATATCTGGTGTTCGGCCGGAAGTAAGTTAATACCCACCAGTGCCACTTAGTTCGAAAAGAACTGTAGCCTTCTGTCATGGAAAAGGGTGAATATTGTTTGCTTTACACTTGTTGGGGTCATTTTCTAACAACAGCAACTAAATTGCACTGCAAGCATAGGCGAGATGCATTATAGGTAATAATGGAAAAAGAAAGGATCAGGGAATAGTTGTATAGAAGACATAAGTACGAAACTTGTGCGTATGTAGTGTATGTAACTTAAGATGGCAATATGGCAGAATTTCTAATGAAAGCTGATGTTGTTGTTGTTGATGATGATGATGAAAAAATTGTCGCTATTCTCCACAACGCCAGCGGTCCAAGAAAGTCTCCGCGCCACTACAAGAAGAGCGATAGATCGCTATGCCGCGGCAGAATAGCCGTGCGCATTCGGGCGCCATGCTGCGGTGCGCGCGGCCTTTCGCCGTCGGGGGTTCGTGGCCCCCTCTGACATGGGTGTATGTGTTGTCCTTGGGTTAGTTTAACTTGGTTTAATTAGTTTGTAAGCTACGGAATAATAGCCACGCAGTTGAGTCCGATAGATTTAGAAAAATCACTCTATGGTACTTGGGCTGCCGTGGGCTCCCGCAGTCTCGGTACTTGTTTACCTCGCACGCCGGCCAATAGGAAGAAGGGGGCTCACCTACATATGCTGGCGCACCACAGCAACACACGTACGGTACGAGACAGTTCCAGGGAGTTCTAAGAGTTCGACAGTTACTCTCCGGGTGTTTCTACCTTAGCGAGCAGTCTGTCTTAGCACAAGCTGGAACATTTTTCTACTGCCTTGAAGAACTGTGTAATAGGAAGAAATGTGTGCCGCGGTGGAGTAGCCGAGCGGTCTAAGGCGTCTCGCTGCGGAGCGCGCGGTTGCTCGCCATAGAGGTTCGAGTGCTCCCTGGGGCATGGGTTTGTGTGTGTGTTGTCCTTGGGTTAGTTTACCTAGGTTTGAGTAGTTTGTAAGCTACGGACTGATGACCACGCAGTTTGGTACGATAGAGTTACATACATTTGAACATTTTTTGAAGAAATGTGTACCACACAAGCACACCAAACTTAAGTACTTATAACATTGTGTTAATAAAATTGAGTGGACTAATCAGTTATTTTTGTTGCAGACCCATGTCCACATCCTTGCCTATCACGGTCCACTTCCTTCCCATGCTGCAATAAGGGAGACAACAAAAATAATGATGATTATAATGACGACTATTTGATTTATATACGCACTAATAACATAAAGGGTACACGTGCAGTCTTCCTAAGTAGCTAAACCTTCCTGTAATTCTACTGATTACACAGCCTGTAGCAGACTTTCCCTGGAATTAATTTTATGCATTCACTCCACTTAACATCGGTTTACAGCCTTACAGCTGGGTCTAAGATCGATTCAGACAAGACAGCTCCGTTTTATTGCTGATGCAATAGCAAGTGGTGAGACATTTGCATTTATTTACATTTGGGTCGAGCTGCACAGCGGCCTTCTCTCCCAGTCTCTTCTTTCCATTCCTTGGCTGCCCAGTCATCGGTAACTACAAACGTGGAACACTGGTCTTCACTACACATGCAACAATTACAACACATTTACACGTCTCATCATCGACAAGTACAAAGGATAATACATTATCATTCATACCTCTTTGATCCTGTTTCCCACTTTTTACGTTCAGGATGATTTGTCAATGCGAAGAATCTAAAAATTCTTGACGCAGAGTACACTTTTTTTACACGCGCTCCTATGAGTAAAAGACTGTGTATTTAGCTGCTTGTTTGCGACGATTGCGAACGGTTCAAATGTTCAAATGTTTGTATAGTCTATGGGACTTAACTACGGGGTCATCAGTCCCTAAACCTACAAACTACTTATGAACTACTTACGAACTAGGACGGCACAAATATCCATGCCTGAGGGGGGATTCGAACCCCCGACCGTAGTGGCCGTGCAGACCGTGACTGGAGCGCCTCAGTCCCCTCGGCCATTGCGAACGGTACGATGTTCGTGGGATACGGATAAAATAAAGTTACGAATTGTGGGAAGGTACTTCGCTTTAAAGGGTTTAATATCGAGTACTGTAGAGTTGTTTCGAGTATCAAAGGCCTTTTCTGTTTGCTTTTTGACTGTCAAGAAGCAATTTGCTAGATACTAGTAATAAGTTTTCGAGACTATTAAAAATGTTTCAAATGTTTGTATAGCTTATGGGACTTAACTACGGAGTCATCAGTCCCTAAATTTACAAACTACTTATTAACTAACTAAGACTAAGGATGGCACAAATATCCATGCCCGAGGGGGGTTCGAACCCCCGACCGTAGTGGCCGTGCAGACCGTGACTGGAGCGCCTCAGTCGAGACTGTCGCAGAGTTCCAGCTACTACATGCGAATAGAAATGGGTAAAATAGAAGGCCCAGTAGAGATTTCTGAATAACATTCCATATGTGAAACATAACTGACAAAAGGTGAAGTAATGAAAGTGCGGCAAATAAGAAGAAATCGAATACAGATGTCTAAAACTTGGTATTGACAAGAAATGCAATATTGTAAAGCAGGATTAACTAGAGGAATAATGTAAAACTGTAGATTTATGACTAGATATAGAAATGTTAGATGTCGCCTACAAGTACTTGAAATCATCATTTGGAGACGGGAAAAGGACTAAAATGGTAAGCCAATAAGGCACTAAGGAAATACCGGAGGCTGATTGGAGGAAGAAAACATTAAGGAACGAAACTTCAGGACAACAGTGTATGGCCAGTTGAAAAGAAAGATTATTATTTAAAAGGCAATTCCAATACGTACAAAAACGAAACAAGAGTAAGGCAGAGTACTGGAATTTAATCGACTGATTCAGTGAGAATCAGATTAGAAAATGGGACAGTCAATTTATAGACTAGTGCCGCTACATGACTAGAGATGTGGATATAACATACAGGAGAAACCTCAATAAGAGACATCTGGAAACATCTAATATAAACTGATGTCCTGAATATATTTATAAAAGTATTTGTCTGGCGCGAAGTCTTGTCTAGAGAGAAGTCGACGATAAACAATCTATAATAGAGGTAAATACACGCTTTTCTCTGTGTTGCAACGAAGGAATTCTGAAAATTAGATGAGTATGTCTGATGAGGAACTACATCTACATCTGTTGTGACCAATGAAACGTACCTTAGAACACAATGTTTTACTTTCCTTTTCAAAATCTAATACAGAAGATAGCCGGACAACCTCAGGTACAGAGTGAGGGATGAAAGTCCCATTTCGTCTACGAAACGGAAAGTAATCATTTCTACAGTTCGAAACAAAGTCCAAGACATTAACTGTCACCCCAACGAATAGCAGCACAGTTCCGGCAGCGTCTTCTCATGTTCCGAATAGAATGGAGATTCGTCGTAGAAGAGCGATCCAGGATACGGCAGGCTTCATTCAATGTCTGTGGAGTCAACTGGCCAGGAAGGCCCTTGAGAACTCTGCGGCCAATTCCCGAGCAGCGTAGAAATCTCCACGTGACAGAGGCTAGAGGGCCTGAATAGGGAGAGAGTGGCTGAGAGCCCACGACGCCATGTTTTTACCAAACTTGGAGGGCTTTATGTATGTCTGAATAGCTACAACGTGTGTTTCTGTACTGTAGATGGTTTCAGATGCTTCTGACAACGATATCACTGCACAGTTATACACAGGTTGTATCTTTCCTCGACCCTAACACTCTTATCTGATCAACATAACAGAACTACTCGTTCCTGTCAGAGCAAAACCCTTTCTGTCCCTATCCATCACTCAGCTGTTCTCAAAATCCTTTTCAGTAGCAGGAACCAGGCTCTGGAACAATCTACCTCAGTATATCAGAGAACTGAATAACCCTGCCAGCTTCAAACGACAGTTAATGGATTATCTACTAAAGCAATAACTATGCCAGTCTTTAATACCCTACGGTCCAGGTACGTCACATCCATTCCTCCTCCCAGATATTCTCCTACTGCCATTCCTCTCGCCAGGTACAGCTTTCTTAACTTCTTTCTGTCAGAATTCGCCATGCCTTAACCAGTCCCGATATATTCAAAAATACATCTTGTATCTGCTAATATCAATGTTGTTACTTCTATTATTACACCAACAGCAGCAGAAGGTGTCTCAGTGGTACTACTAGTATTAATCCTATTAGAATTAAGTCAATGCCTCTTATTTACATACTTTTACATGTAATCAACTGCTATAAATTATGTTATTAATTGTTTATCTGTAAAAATCATTGTTATGTTATAGGTAACTCACAGGTAAAGAAATACTGTATGTGTAAAACCCTGGTCCGATGTAAGAGAGGGCCAGATGGCCCTAATCTGATCAGGCTAAATAAACAAATATATAAATAAATATTACGGTAGGCACTGCTGCACTTTTGTACGATTTCTGTCGCTTCATTTTATGTAAAGTAACGTGTTGTTCGTCGGTCTTTGACTATAACTTCAGTACTTCGCAGCAATTTTTAAGAATTAATGTTGATTTGAAGTGATTTGTTGAGTGTAATTAAAATGCGTATTACGTAATCATTAAGGACATTCAAGAGAAATGCCTCGTTGTTCCGCCGTTTGTGTCCCATCACCTACAATAATACTTATACTGTGAACTGTTATCTGATTTCGTTATTTTCATCATTGTATAGCGGCGCAATTATGTTTGTTCATTTTATCAAATCCATTTCAAGCAGGACATATTTATGATGAGAAGCGTTGAATTAAATGTTGTGTTGTGGCCGGGATTCGAACCCGGGCCCTCCTGATAACTAGGCAGACGCTTTAAACTGCTCAGCTAACACAGCGTTACGGTAATGCGGCTACATAGACTGCGATATGGAGGGAGACTTTTAAGACCGTCGAGGTCCCGAGTTCGAATCATGGACACGGTAGAAATTTTAATTCAACGCCTCTCCTTATATTCAGAACCTTTGATTTAATGTGACAATTTAAGTCTCACAGAATTGAATTTTTGTTGATACATTTATGATTATTTTAAAAATTCTTATGAAAATTATAGATACGAATTACTCCATCTCTTTAGATACGTTGTTAGTTAACAGGCCTACAAACGCATTTCGTGAGTTGATATAAATATTTATTAGAGAATGCGTTGTATTTTCTTCATTGCTGTCCAGTTGTTATTCCTCTAAGAGGAGTAACTCCGATCAGGAATCAGGTACATGTTATGGTAGTATGTGAATCAGGATTTATGAGGAGAAGTTGACGTGTTCTCCACAAAACGTCTGACAGATGATGTGGGGTAATGATTAGCAGAATAATATGTCATTTGGGACTGACTTCACTAATTTTAGATGCCGACAGTTTTCTGCTGCTGAGGGATGTTTGTCAAATAATACAAAATGTTACTCTGGTGCATGAAAACACCTTCTCTTTGTTGGAAAGTCACAGTTGAGCAGGTGAACTGTTCACGTAGATCGTCTATTCAGATGGTATGGGAGCTCAACCGGACGAAAAACTAAGATTAAGGCACAGTGTCCCTAATTCAGATCTATTTATTCATTTATGCTAGAATTTTTTCTTTTTACTTGCAACTTCCTATGGTGCTCTGTTATGTCGAACCAGGTATTCGTTAAAATCCTGGTAAAGTGAAATAGATGTTCATTAATGAAATAAATGCAACCTAGACTAAGTACACTGTTAATTACATATTCGTGCAAACAAAAAACAGTAAATATGATGAATTCAAGACAAGCTCAACTGTTTAGGCCACGGATATATTTTTGTTCACCTTAATATTTTCGCTAGTTCAAACCCCGGCGTTGCCCGGATATTTATTTATTTATACCTGCCTCGAGTTAGTACTTCTCCTATCCCTTCTCTCTCCACTCCTTTCTTCTAAAAAGATGTTATATTTGTCGGACAATATTGTCGCGTTGCAATGGAAGCAGGCTTAACTTCGAAGGCAACTTATACTCAAAGCACGTTTATTACAAACTCAACATACACGCAGCACTGACTGCCTCTCAGGCAGAGTGCTCTGCTATTTATACATAGACAGAATTTACCATAAATTAGAAGAACAGTTAACATAAGAAAAAAGTAGATTTTACAAGTGAACATAAGAAAGATGTAGAACCTTCTGTAATTGTTAATTACAAAGAAATAAATTTTCTGCGGGTGGGCGGGATTGAACCGGCGACCTTCTGCACCGCATTCCGTGACGCTATCACCTGCGCCACGCCGGCAGTCAGTGTTCGTGGACTCTCGCTGCATTGCTCCCTCTCCTGGAGAAACAGCGACCCGCTGTTATGATCCCTGTGGAGCCAGCTGCAATGTTCTGGATCTTGACCGTGTCATGGGTCCTCTGTATGGCGGTTCAAGAGAATCCTTCCCTTTTCCGCGATTATCGACGACAGACGTTTCTGTCGTGTCTTCATCAGGAACATTACCGTCCTTAAAGTCCTTGAACAAGAAGCCATTGTCGTCTACCTGCTCTTCAGGATCGTAGTAAGGCTTCATGCGCAGGACGTGAACACTGTCTCTTCGTTTTTGACGTTTCGATGACGGCTCATAATCCTCAACTTCGTATGTGACGTCTGACAGGCGGCGTTTGACACGATACGGACCAAAGTATCGCTTCAATAACTTTTCTGACAGTCCAACCTTCCGTACAGGGGTACAAATCCATACCAGATCTCCTGGGTTGTACACAACAGGTCGGTGCTTGTCGTTATACCGCTGACGGTACTTCTCCTGGGCGTCCAGTGTCCGTGTGCGAGCCAGCTGTCTTGCTTCTTCAACCCTGGTGATGAGCTGTTTAACATAGTCATCCTGAGTGTCGTCCGGTTGGAACGGGAACAGCGTATCCATTGTCGTCTCAGCTTCACGGCCATGGAGCAGGAAAATCGGAGTGAGCCTGTGGTGTCTTGTCTTGCGGTATTGTAAGCAAATGTCACGACTGGCAGAATTGTATCCCAATCCTTCTGCTCAACATCGACGTACATCGACAGTATGTCGGCTAACGTCTTGTTAAAACGTTCCGTAAGACCATTTGTCTGAGGATGGTATGCAGTTGTCATTCTGTGGACAACGTTGCATCGTGACATTACCTCTGATACTAATTTTGACTGGAATACTTTTCCACGATCAGATATCATGACACGTGGTGCACCATGCTTCAAAATAATGTCTTCTACAAGAAATATTGCGATCTCTGGAGCTTCTGCAGTCGGCACAGGTTTGGTGACAGCGTAGCGTGTGAGGTAGTCAGTGCGGACTATTATCCAACGGTTACCGGTTGTCGACTTCGGGAACCTCCCTAAAGTATCGATCCCAACTCGGTGGAATGGAGCTGCTGCCGGCGGAATCGGTACGAGATGTCCTGGAGGTAATTGCGGCACATGCTTCCGTCGCTGGCACTCTTTACAGTGACTCACATAGTGCTTGACAGATCGGTAGAGAGACCTTTCCACTAATACCTGCGTCTGATACTGTCTATGGTCATCACGAATCCCAGATAACCGGATATTGGAGCATCATGGAAATATTTGAGAATAGCTGGCTGGAGATGAGCTGGAACAACAAGTAGCCATTTGGGGCCCAGTGGATCGTAGTTGCTCTTATACAATGTTCCATTTATAAGTTGGAACTCTCCATTGGTCGGTTCTCCTTTCTCCAAGACCTCTATCGTTTTTAATAGTGCTGGATCTTCCTTCTGTTCAGCTGTAACGTCATCTAATTCCGTGAGAGCTGAAATTTAATTAATGCTGTTGTGTTCAACTAATGGATTCCTCGAAAGGCAGTCGGCATCCTCGTGTTTGCGCCCGTTCTTGAATACCACTTTGACATCGTACTCTTGGAGTCTTAGTGAACATCTTGCTAGTCGACCTGATGGATCCTTCAAGTTAGTCAGCCAACACAAAGAATGGTGGTCTGTAAACGGTAAATGGTTTTCCGAATAAATACGGCCGGAACTTGTTAATAGCCCAGATAACCGCGAGACATTCTTTTTCAGTTGTAGAGTAGTTTATCTTGGACTTTGAGAGTACTCTTGACGCATAGGCTATCACTTTTTCAGCACCTTTCTGAACTTGTACAAGCTCTGCACCAATCCCATAACCACTGGCGTCTGTGTGAAGTTCCGTTTCTGCATTCTCGTCGTACAAGGCTAGCAGTGGTGCGGAAGTTAGAGCCTCCTTAAATGCCCGGAAAACTCTTTCTTTTGTCTCATCCCAGTAAAATTTGGCGTCTCCCTGCAGAAGTTCTTGTAATTGACGTGCCTTATTACAAAATCATTTTATGAAACGTCGGTAGTATGAGCACAGCCCGAGAAAACTTCTCATATCACGAATGTGCTGAGGAGTTGGAAATTCTGTGACTGCCCTTACTTTATCTGGATCAGGACGGACACCATCTCCGTTGACTAGGTGCCCTAGGATTTTTATCTCTTTGGCGACGAAGAGGCACTTCTTTGGATTGAGGCAGAGACCTGCAGCCTGAACACACTTCAACACAGTTGACAGGCGACTCAGATGTTCTTCAAATGTTTTCGAGAAAACGACAATGTCATCTAAATAGCAGAGACACGTCGTCCACTTAAGGTGTCAAAGCAAGTTGTCTATCATGCGTTCGAATGTGGCTGGAGCATTACAAAATCAAATGGCATTACTTTAAATTCATAGAGGCCGTCAGGTATAATAAAAGCCGTCTTCTCCCTGTCAGCTTCGTCAACCTCGATTTGCCAGTAACCTGTCTGCATGTCCATAGTTGAGAAGTATGTAGCTCCTTTCAAGCAGTCTAAGGTGTCGTCTATATGCGGCAATGGGTAGACATCTTTCTTCGTGATTCCGTTCAGCCGCCAATAGTTGACACAGAATCGCCACGTGCCATCCTTCTTCTTTATGAGGACCACCGGAGACGACCAAGGACTCTCCGAAGGTTGAATAATGTCATCTCGCAATATCCTCTCCACTTTCTCCCGAATTATCCGTCTTTCAGCTGGCGACACTCTATACGAACGCTGGCTAATTGGCGGATGATCCCCATTATTGATACGGTGCTTTATCGTGGGCCGTTTCGTCTGACTTTTCCCCTTCTGAGGTGTGAATGCACCCGTAAATTGGCGTAGTATGCCTAACACCCGCTGGCGTTGTTCCTTGGTCAGTCCAGGCCCTATTGGCAGTTCCACGTTTGTTTCCTCCAGCGTGTTGTCTGTACTAACAGCAGGGCATGGGTCTTCATTGATGACATTGAGCTCACCGTCCTGGATTGATTCAGCTGTCCCGATACACATTCCCTTGGGGATAAGTTGTGACTGCTCGTGACAATTTGTGATCCAAATCTCTCCTTGACCACCGGTAATGCTTATGATAGCCGCTGGTATGTAAATTTCTTTTGTGAGCCTGATAAACTTTTTACTATCTACAAGAACTTCACAGTTTAACCAGTCATCTGTGTTTGTGACTGCAACTCTTCTCATTGTCAACGGCGGTATCGTCACATTGTCAACGACGAATAACTTCCCAGAAAATTCTGTATTACGTGTATCCGGCGGAACAACTTCTTCAATTTGCAGCTCAGATCTTCCACAGTCAATGATTGCTTGGAATGCCTGAAGGAAGTCCCATCCGAGGATGACATTGTGACTACATTCTGTTAACACGACAAATTCAAACGGCTGGGTCCTGTTGTTGATGGTTATTCTTGCGACACAAGTTCCTGCTGGATGGACGTACTTTCCATTCGCGATCTTCAGCACAGTTGTCCCCGTATCACAGAACATTTTCTTCTTTAGTGAGCGGCGGTAATTATCCGATAATACAGAAAAAGAGGCTCCTGAATCAACAAGTGCCCGGTCAGGTTGGCCCTCGATTATGACGTCGATGAGATTTCCCGACATCTTGGCGACTGTCGTCCATGGAGGATTTTCATCTGCGGCGGCCTCACCTCCGTAGATGGTCGCCTCGCTTAGTTTTCCTGGGCGCGGCGGCTAGGGGAGCGGCTGGTACCTCTGTACGGCGACGGTGAACGGCTTCGGCGCGTCGGGGAGCGACCTCGTCTAGGGTACGGCGATGGGCTTCTTCCCATAGGTCGACTGAACTCATCAGCAGGTGACTGCCTGGGATAGAACTGCTCCGACGGCTGACGTCTTGCGGCAAAATAATCATCGAATACTCGCCTCCTCTCTCGGCAGTAGCGTACGACATGCCCAGGGCGTCCACAGTGGAAACACAGTGGTGTGTTGTCTTCTGTCCTCCAGACGCCTGTTCTTCTGCGGGGCGTCATAGCTACCGGGGGAGTTGGCTGTGGTCGCGTCGGCCGGTTCATGGGCTGCCGTTTGGCGGCTGCAGCGTAAGTCATAGCAGGGCGACGCCATTCGTCACGTCGAATGCGATTGACGGGGCGGACAGGAGCTAATGTTTGAAATACCTCGTCCTCAGCGGCGTCGGCTACCTCGTGACTTACAGGGCTCACATCCATGGCCATAATCACATGCTAGCTCGGTGTAATAGTCCCGGCTGCCATGCACTGTTGTAATTCTTCTCTCACGATTTGTCGTATGAGAGAAGCCAAGTCCTGCTGGTCTTCCACAACGGCCATAGGTACTACATTTGGGAGTCTGTCATACTTCTTGCGTCCAACCCTCCTTTGTTGCATCTCTTCAATACGCTAGCACCACTTGATGAACACTTCTGTCGTAGCGACGTCTTTTATCAGAAGATCTTGGTACATATCTTCTGCAATTCCCTTCATCAGGTGCGTGATTTTGTCCGCCTCAGTCATGTTCGGATTGACTATGTTACACAGGGCCAAAACATTCTGTATGTACGATTGTGTCGGCTCACCATGTCGTTGGGCCCGGTTCTTCAGTTGTTCTTCCGCCGAGCGGATTTGTCGCTGGCGGTCTCCAAACGTCTTCTTAAGCTCCTCCCGGAACGTCTCCCAGTCATTCAACTTGTCTCCGTTGTTTTCGAACCATTGCTGGGCTGTTCCATCCAAGTAGAAATAAATGTTGACCAAGCACATCGTATGATCCCATCTGTTGTATTTGGCGACTCGGTCGAACACTTTTAGCCATTTGTTGGGGTCCTGTGCAGCATCTCCAGTGAACACCGACGGGTGTCTGATGTGCATCTGGCTTATTGCTGGTTTCGTCTCCATAGTTCTTCTGATAATTAGGACTTTTGGAAGGATGTACTCGGTGTATCCCTTGTATTCCGGTTCCAGTCCGTGTAAGCAACGGCTTTTACGTTGCCTAATCGGAGCCACGGTGATGCAGCTGTTGCAATGCAACAATGTCGCGTTGCAATGGAAGCAGGCTTGACTTCGAAGGCAACTGAATACAGCACTTATACTCAAAGCACGTTTATTACGAACTCAACATACACGCAGCACTGACTGCCTCTCAGGCACAGTGCTCTGCTATTTATACATAGACAGAATTTACCAGAAATTAGAACAACAGTTAACATAAGAAACAAGTAGAATTTACAAGTGAACATAAGAAAGATGTAGAACCTTCTGGAATTGTTAATTACCAAGAAATAAATTTTCTGCCGGTGGGCGGGATTGAACCGGCGACCTTCTGCACCGCAGTCCGTGACGCTAACCCCTGCGCCACGCCGGCAGTTAGTGTTCGTCTCATCTCGCGGCAATATATAAGAAATAACACTGTCTTCCATAATGTACAAAATTATAAGTGCAGTATCCAAACAAAGGAAGATAGTAATCAAAATTCGAATGACATATAATATTGGTACGATCTCATATTTATTGAATTATATGTTGTACAATTGTAGAATTTTTCAAGTATATATTTATTTGTATAAGTGCTGTATGTCTGTAAAGAAGTAATACACTAAGATTAAAACTTGGTCTGTGATGGAGCGGCTTTCCATGAACGTTACTGTTTATGTACTCATATCTCATGAAGTACGTGTCGCACTGTGATACCATTTCGAAGGTACATTCAGCTATATGTGTGTATACAGTCTGCAAAATTCCCTGCGGCTACAATTTGTAGTGTAGAAATTATAAATTGTAACATCATAGCGAATGCCTTAGTTTTACTCCATGAACAGTGAACAAGTAGTAAGCGAGAAACTTCTTTCCTTTCATCATTTTGCTATGGTTGTCGACGAGAAATCGCAATAAAAATTTGAAATTGTCTTTAAAGTCATCATGTAGCTTTTTTGTGATTAGTATTGTTTTATCTCATGAACCATGTGTCATATGTGTTTCTTAACCCTGCAGCAACTGTTACCTCACGGTAAGAAAAATGTGTATCAAAATTGGTTGAAATTGGTTCAGTGGTTTAGGAGGAAATATCCAACATTGTCGCGGTATGTAGGAGTTTTTCTCACATGTCATTGTTTATGACGTCCTATCTCGTGAACTATATGTTGTACATAATCCTTACACTTACGGCGACCGTCCTCATGGACTGAAGCTTACGTGTGCAAAATTTCATAAAGATTGGTACAAAACTGTAGATTTGTATGTAATAAGTACACACGGACACACTATTTTATATGTAAAGATTTTCACTATATTAATATATATCATATATTAATCAGGAATTTATTGTATTAATGGAAAATGGGTTACTATTAACAAGATATCCTCTTCAAAGCAGCGTGGTTTTGGATTACACGCAAACCAATGTGTAATTTGTTCCACGTTCGCATCGCTAAAAGGGAGGAGGACACATATGTAGCAAAAAAGATGAAATAATCGTATGCCATTATTGGCTGGGATACCTGACTGGAAGTTTCAGTCGCTAAGTGCAAAGTTTTCTTATGTTTTTATTTTTTTTTCATTTTTTAAATGTCATATGGGGAACTTGAATGCTGATGTTGATGAAAGTAGCGATGTGGACAACCCACGTTATGTATGGATATAGAGAATAATTTGGGCGTATGAAGGCATTGTCTTAGTGTTAAGGAATGATACTAAGTGATGATGCACTGGGTAACGCAGTCAGTAAGAAGTCAAATGAAGTCACTGGTTTGGTGCATCCAAGCATTAGGTCACACATAATAACTTAATGATCTCTTGTTATTTCCGTAGAATAATTACGATGAGAAATAAATCCAAGAACACAAGCGGGAAGAACAAAATGGCTTGATAGCTTAAAAATTTAAGAAAGTGATAAGAAAGTTGAAATGATAAATTATTTCTGTGTTGAGCTATGAGATACGTCATTTTTGCTATCACAGTGATAATATTGCTTCGATTGTAGAACAACGTGGTTGGTAAGTGGAGTCTAAATAACTAATTATAAAACTATAAACAACAATAGAAATTTAAAAATAGAGTCTGACTCATTATACATTCCATACGCATGAAACAATTTTTTCAGTAATCTGCGTAATCTGAATTAATTCGGTCGTTAAATATTTAAAGTGGTAATAAAACATTCTACCCCTGTTCTACTCCTGTCCACATAGATATATGACTTCGCGGTCTAGGTAACTGTTTCTGCAGACAAATTGAAAATAAAAGTAATCTGCTGTGCAATGCCAAGAAACGTAGCGGAGCAACGGCTTGTTGGCAGGCAGCGGGCCGTGGCGCAGGCGATGGCGCGCTGCGTCGCTGAGCCTCTGCCAGGGCTGGCAACTTAATATCTCACAGGGAAACCGGGACTCGGCACGTAATGATCGGACACCGTGAAATGGCGCATTGGGCCCTCCAGCTCAGTGAGCGTGCACTGTGGGACGGCAGCCAGAAGCCAGCACTAACTTCTCCATCAAGGTCACCTCACTCCCAGCAAAACTGAGCTCTCTCCCTCTGTGTTGTTTCTCTTTTCTGGAAGTCGGATTCATGCCAAGGATCTTTCCATTATTTCCAGAGGAATTACCCCATCTCCCCCTTCTATTGGATCCTTTGTCTGAAATCACACATTTAGCTTGGCGCCCGAAAAGTTCTGTTTAAAACCACTTGCGTTCATAGACGTACACGCACAACAGAACTCAGAATACTCTTTGAAAGCTGAAATAAATAATTGCAGAACGACATATTGACCATAGCTGTTTATTATTTCTCAATGCTACCGGTTTCGGTTATTTACCATTATCAAGCATTAGCAGAGATTAGCTAACAGCTTAACATGTCGATATACAATAATTCAAAATTATAACACAAGTATTCTTTGTCATTGCTCTAGTCATTAATTTTATCACAGTGGCTGACTGACAGTCTGTAGCAGTCAGCCACTGTGATAATATTAATGACTAGAGCAACGACAACGAATACTTGTGTTATAATTTTGAATTATTGTATTTCGACATGTTAAGCTATTGGATAATCTCTGCTAACGCTTGATAATGGTAAATAACCGAAACCGGTAGCATTGAGAAATAATAAACAGCTATGGTCATTATGTCGTTCTGCAATTATCTCAGACCTGTTATGACCCATCTGTTTACCTTTCTAAGCAAATAAATAAGATTACAATGCAAGAGTGGTGTTCATCTATGTGTTCAAACTTACAAGTAAAGCTAACGAAGGGAAACTCTTCAATTGCAATCAGCTTTGAATATGTTTTAGTATAGAGCGAAATAAGAGACACCCCTCTCCTCCTGTCCATTCGACCGTTAAGGGGCAAAACACCCGCTTAAAAATCATAATATTTCTAAATGAATACCGTTAAACGCTAACAAATATCACGAGACTTCAAATAAAAGATATATGCCTTCAATGTAGGTTAGAGCGGTGCTCCCATATTTAAGCAATTTTTTCATCGAAATATCCCCCCCTTCCCAATATTTCTTTTTCATTTTCACATTTGTCTAATAATATGGCGCCGTTAATACAAAATCACATCATATATGATAAGTATTATTTCCAAACACGCATTTATCATAAAAATTTAGATGTACATCAACATGTTAGTATCATTTTTAATCAATAATTATAATACATTGTTACGTCGCCAGTAATTGTTACATTATTAACAGTTACTTGACTTTTAATCATACATCAATTTTTCCATCATTTGCATCTTTTCTCCAAGATCTAGTACACAAACTAAAAGGCATATGACTAAATTAGGTTTTGTTGGATTGCGTCCATCAGCACCACATGTCAGGTTTTATAAGCTACAATGTATCACTCAACAAATTATACCACAAAGAGAGGCATTCACGCAATGTGCAATGGCTAATGTGAACCAACCAGCACCAGTGGTTGGTGATGGTATATCCAGACTCAAATTTCTTTCCAACAGTGTATGCATGCCTGACATGTGTCCCTTATTGTTATATACTGAGAGGTAATGACAAATGGATTTTTGAAACTCAATCATATATGATAGAATTTGGTATTAACAATGTGATACGTTTTGCTATTGTGAAATGTTGAACTGATTGAAATGAAAGAACAGTGAAGAGGGCTGGAAGGAAATTAGGTTAAAATGAGTGTTTCGTCAGATGTGGTTGAACCATTCTAACGTACATGAAAAACCATAGAACTTCTATTGAAGTATTTTTATGTATCTGCTCCTTATAAAATATGAGTGTCTTAATTAGGTCTACACTGAAACATAGTCAAAGCCGACCAAATTCGAAGTGCAGCCCTAAAGTAAGTTTAGTTGTTAGAGACATTGCATTCTTTTGGCAATGTAATGACTCGGCTGTAAATGATATCATAAACCTGTTGCATCCACTCATGAGGTAAGAAGGCGTACAGCTCTTATGACTGGTGCTGGATATCATTGGAACTGGCACTAGGACTGATATAACGACCGAGCTGCTCCTATACACATTCTGGTTGGTAGTCTTGCTGCCTAAAAGGCAGTTTTCAGCCGTTTTGCGCATCCCACTCCATGAACTCACTGGTAGCCAATAATGAGCATTCCGTGGGCGCGTGTCTGGTCGCGAGTTACGCAATGTTTCTCCCGCAGGCGCAACTGTTGGTGCTCTGCCGTAGTTCCTCCCGTCCACGCTCTCCCTATCGCTCCGCATCTATGCGACGAAGCGTCTTCTTAAATGACGCCAGCTGTAGTACTCGGCTTAACAGTGAATCATGTTCCATATCAAGAGGAGCAGTGTACAGTTGAAAAATGTCGGCCATTCTGATGTTAAGTCGACAAATGTTCTAGGATATAACCGCAATGTGAATTGCATTTTATATTTATGGCTTTTTATGCAGCAAGTGTGGGAGTGAAAACTGGCTGGATGTCCATTACTTAACAGGTTTGAGTTTACAGATATGGAAGTAGTAAGCATGATTGTAGGTACTAATAGATAGGAGCAAAAGCAGGAGGAAGTCCATAATGAGGAAATCAAAGAAAAACTAAGAATGATTACCATAGATGTAGCAGTTAGAGCGAATGGGAGAAGCAAGGTTACCTAAGAGACTCATGGGTTGGGCAGTAGCGGGTAGGAGGAGTCGAAGTAGACGAAGGAGAAAGTACCTGCACTTTGTCAAGGATGATTTCGAAGTAACGTCTTAACATCAGATACGGCATCAATGTTAACATTCAATAAGGGACCATGGAGGAATTTTATTAGGGAGTGGGGGCTATGCTCCAGAAATTACACTGAAAGGTATAATCATTCTTAAATGATGATCATGAAATTTTTGTATGTAGAACCTTATTATCTACAGAAGCTGTGTTGGTTCTTTTTTCTCTGTGTGAACAATTGCCTACACAAAAAACCCAAACGTTGCAACCTGATGTTTTATGTTTTGGCATCGCTGAGCCACAAATGAACGACGCCTTAAATTGCAGGGCGTGACCTCCTATCTCAGTATCGCGAGTCGAAATGCACTGTTTTACCCCTGATCCCGTGGTGTATAGGCATCCTGGCTGTAAGTGTATGTGGAGGTACGACCTAACATGAAAACATGCGTCTTTTAATAGCTATATGTATAAGTCTTCAAATCACAAAACACTCTACGGTACAGTCCTATGAGTCACCTACATAAATACATGTATTTGCTCCTGGGTACGACTTACAAGCCAGTGTCTGTTTTCGGAATCTATGTAATCTAGCCAGGTCTTTTCCAGTTATACCTTCTCTCTGAACAGATTATTCGGTATTACCATACGAAAGTGATTACAATTTTCAATTAGTCGTTCTGCTTTCTCATTCCCACTGGCTATGGAATTTATTACAGAATTCAATTAGCCTTTCTCCTCTCTCATTCGTAATGCCTAGCAATATTCTCTCGCAACCGTCCCTTTTATCTTTTATTCCTTCCTCTACAATCGCATTCCAATTTCCCATGATTATTAGATATGTACCTCCCTTTCTATATCTTCCCACACTTTTTTTACATCTTCATCATGTGCTTGTGAAGTCAGCATGTATGCCTGTACAATGGTCGACGTTCGTTTGCTGTTGAATCTAAAGAGAACAACTCAGCTTCAGAACTTTACCGGAAGCGTACTGTCTGATCTAGTTTCCTCTTCGTATATTTTCCTACTACCGTGATACAACAATTTTACTATTGATATTATCCCATATCTGATCAGAATTCCTTATCATATTTCCATTTGTCGCAAATTATCCACACATACCCACACATATCTTTCCATTTTCCATGTAAAATTTTCTAGGTTCAGACTTCTGACATTCCAGTCTTCGATTCGTAGAATGTTATGACTTCTTTGGTTACTCACTCTTTCTCACGGTCACTTACACCTTAGTAGTTTCCTCCCAGAGATGCCGAATTGGGGACTATTCCGGAGTTTGACATAAATACAAATACTGATAAGTAATGAAATTTAAAGAACTTTTAGCTAACATAGAGAGAATTTAATGAAGTATCTTACGAGAGTAAATCAGTTTTTATTGGGGTAGCAATGTAACTGACGATCTCCGAAATAGAGAGCATATGAAATGAAGAAACAGATTTCAGAAACTCTGGTATCATCAGACATAAATATTAGTGATTCGAAGTCTTTTTTGCCAAGCAGTGCATTATTTGTCTCCCAAAAACTCACTCCTGGTAAGTAATAACAGTCTACAATTTTGTAGTTACCTTTTCTTAAATCAGACGTTATACCTTCATCTACTTCTTCTCGCAAGCTCAAACTCTCCGTTTGTTTCCAAACTCTTCGATTTTGAGTCACTTGTTACCAACGTGTTCCAGTCACTAGCTTCACGTCTTCTTTGAATCATTTTTGTGGTCTTCCAATGATTATTTCATGTTCCCATGGTCTTCAGTGGACAATTCTAGGTGTCCACATGCTGTTATCTTGTCGCGATACGTGTCCGACCCATTTCCACTTGAGCCATGCAATTCTGTCTAGGACATTGCAACACTGTAGCACACTCCTTTCCCTGATAATCTATTGTTTATAATTGTTTTATGCAATTGTTACTAAATTATTTATTTTAATGATTTGATATATATCGATTGTCAATTGTATTGTAATGACTAATGTCTGTATTTATAATCCTTGACTTAGTAGAAGTAAGTGTTTTGATAGAAACTGTAAAACTTAATTATTTTTCTGTGAGAAGGTTTATTTTCTGTTTAAACATACTGCAGTTATTATTATATAAATTGTTCTGTACAAAATATGAAATAATGTTTGCTGGTTCATGTTACGGCAAATTTAGTAATTGTAGTTAAAAAATGGAGTGCAGTACCTAGGAACGGAAAGGTGGCCAGTGCAAGGTAAAAGGTGGTTGGTTGGCGGGAGACGCTGCTGGAAAGGTGGTAACAGGCAATTTTGGGGCAGTCATAGTTCAGTGGTAGCCATGAGCAGTCTACTATGAAGTGCAGAGGTAGCCAACTACCAAGTTAAGTGGAAACACTGACTTTTGGGGTAAACGTGTTGGTGACTAAGAAGAAGCTGTGGAATTGGAGGATAAATTAATTCGCTGTAAGTTACCAATAGCCTCGGATGCAAGTACATAGTCTGTGAAGAATTGTGATTTTGTCATGTTGGCTTGTTGTACGACACTAACTTCGTCACGAAGGGGAAATGAGCTCACAGCCACACCAACTACTGAAATGTTTTTGGAAGCATATTGTGCCCACTAAATCACATAATCAGCCACCTACAGTACTGGAAGTACTTTAGTTTTGTATTCATGCATGAATCAGCAGTTTATTGAATGTTGAATAATAGTGAGATCCATCAAAAAAGCACTGTACCAAACCGTAATTTTCCCAAGTCACACTACCTAGTAGGTTCCTTTCCTGGTGATGCAAGTTCCGAGAATCCTGAGAATAAATATTTGCAAGAAATTTTAATGCATAGTGTGTGTGTGTGTTAAGCAGAAGAGTACTAGTATTAAATATTATCAGTACAATGACTAAGTACCAATTATTTAACATAAGGAGAGGCAGTGAATTAAAATTTATGCTGTGGCCGGGATTCGAACCTGGGACCTCCTACCTACTAGGTACGTGCTTCAGACCACCTCTTTTAAAGATAAAACGCGTTTGTTTTTACTGCGTAGTAATATACTACTGTTAATGTCCATTTCTGCGTTATTATCGTTTCTTCGAACGCCAAAGAAAAATCAGTTCGAATTGAACGAATAAGTGAGAAATAAGTGTAACTTCGTGGTTTTTTTTCCACTTGATAGGGATAAAAAAATCATAATAAAATAAAAATTTCCAGGCACAGAAATTAGCTGTAATTAACTGAAGAAGCGTTCTTAGCTTGTGACGCAAAACAGAGATCTTCAGACACATATACCATCCACACCATTCTTGGACGTATTAGCTATATATAAATGCCTTCTTCGGCGCTCAAATAATTCCGGTAAAATTTCCTCTGAAATGGCAAAAGCCGTAATGATGATAACTGAAATGCTTCTGTGTAAATTAATGTTGATTAAATTTCTCTTTGTTAAAGTTCTGTTTGTAATTGCATTATCGTTTTAATCAAGAAATTAGCGTAATGTTCCTTGTACTTTTTCTTTCTTTGGATAATGTCATGTTGCATTGTCAGGTAATGTATGAAATCTTCCTTTCTCTTTGATTCTGTACTGAAGATAAAGTACACTGTATGTCCCTTTATTCAGTTGACCGCGTTCCCCTTTGTCCGTGGGAATGGGATGCTATCGGGATGGAGGGCATCCGCTGGCGATATTGTGTGAGGCGATGTTCTCGTGATGAGTGCCAGTTTTTGCCTCGCATACTCCCATATTCCTGCATTTATACTGCAGACGAATCTGTGTTCATCACTGTCGACTAATTGACATGTCGGGCACAAGGGAGAGTCTTGTAGGTGTATTTTAGGGAGGCGGGACATCGTCGGTTTTTTTCTGTTGACCGTCATATACCACGCGGCCCGCACTTGGGAAGGTAAGTCAGGGCTGTGGATGTTTTCCCACGTTGTTTCCAGTCGTGATTCGGGAGTTTCCTTTCTATCACATTTCGTAGTTTATTTTTCATCAACGCCTGGTATACTTCCTTCACTTTTGTCATTTTCCGTTCTGGGACTTTTGTTCGTAGGTAACTGTATTCGAGTAGGAAATACTGTAAGTGCTGCAAAGTGTGCGACAGATGACTTACATCGATGGGCGGTCGTAGGTCTGCTGGCACAGTTTCTTCAAAGAGGTGGGAAGTCAGACCGTTGGTGGACAGTTTCCATTGCTTGTATGTTTGGCATACATATAGTGCTTGCGCCTTCTTGTACACATCGACGAGATTCAGGCAACCGAGTAGCGTCGGAAGAGTCAAGGTGTCGTATTTAATTTTGAAAATATGTGCGCGACATACAAAGTGCCCAAGCGCTGCCAGCATTCTTTGCGCTATGGCGCGTGGTATTTGCAGGACTTGAGCCACGTAGTTGACCTTGGCAGTGATATACGTATTCGCCAGTGCAACTTTTTGCAACTCATCCAACATCCTGACACTGTGCTGTTGTACAGACGCTCGAATCTTAGTCAATAATTGTTTATAATTTGCGGCAACGGTTTCTCGAATTGTCTTTCTAAAATCGACACTGAGACATTGCATCTTGTGCACCTCTTGCAAACGGGGATGATGAGTCAAACCTATGCCTTTGCCTATGTTCTTTACGCCCGATTTTTGCCAGTTAACTATGCACCAGATGCCTTTTCATATGTCATGATGATCTGCAGGGCGGTGTGGACGTCATTTGCATTGGTGATCTGGAAGCCAACGTCATCAGCATAAGCCCGACACGCTAACTTCTGTCCATATATCTGTAATCCGTTTAACTGCGCCGTCAATGTCGTTAGTAGAGGTTCTATGGCGATTGCAAAGAGTGATGCTGACATCGGGCAACCTTGTCTTACGGAGCTTCTTACGGGGATCATGCCACCTGGCCGTCCATTGACAACCACTCGTGATCTGCTATTCTGTAACAGGTTTTGTATTACAGCGAGGAAATGCACGAGAAAACCCAGCGACCGCATAACTTTAAACAAATACCGGTGGTTGATTCTGTCGAAGGCTTTATCAAAGTCCAAGTTTACCATTGCACATTCAATCCTGCATGCCTCCGCCACTGATATTAGATGCGTTTGGTAAATCGACCTATCTCTGCCGACACTGGTTTGATAAGGACCGGTGACTTTATTCATTACGTTCTTCATCATTTTTGCAAGAATACGTGCAAAAAGTTTGTAATCACTATTTAACAGAGTAATCGGTCTCAGATTGGCGATAGTTTTACTATTTGCACGTTTTGGAACTAATACCACCAGGCCCTTACTGAACTCTTGCGGGATATTAAGATCAGGTGTCATCAATTCATTGCATATTTCTGTCAGTTTCGTCTTCATGTGTGTCCAAAAGGTTTGATAAAACTCTACAGGGAGTCCGTCACATCCGGGCGATTTATTCTTCGGACTGTGAAACAGCGCATCTTCCAGCTCGTCTTCAGTCACTTGTGTTATTAGTTCGTCTGATTCCTGAGGGGTAAGTCTGTTAGTTAAATTATTTGCTAATTCTTGAAATGCAATGTCATCGATCATTTTCTTAGACAGCAACTCCGTGTAAGCAGTTTGAATCGCATTTCGAATGTCATTTTGGTGAGTTAAACTCGTGCCGTCTCCAGTTTGCAGTTCCGTCAGTATCTTGGTTTTACTTCGTTTACTCTCACGTGTCAGGTGATAGATTGACGTCGCTTCAAGTCGTAGTGAGTCCTGGATTCGGGATCTGACTTTTAATCCTTCCAACTGTTTCTTTTTAAGGAGTAGTAGTTTGGCTTTCACTTTTTTAATTTGGGCGTAGTTTTCAATGACTGTCTCATCCAGTTTGTACAGTTCTCGTAAACTTGAATAATGGATTCAATGGTTCGTTTGAGCCACCAGTTCTTGTCTCGTGAGTACTGTAACATGGCTTTCCGTAATTTGGGTTTGGCACATTGTAGCCACCATTTTATAACCGAATCATATGACCGAAACTTGGTGAGACTTTCATTCCACGCATATGTGAAGGCCTCATGACAACCTTGATCGTCTAAGTGTGACACATTAAGTTTCCAGGGTGTCTTACTGCGGTACGCACCCTGTTTCTGCAAGTTTACGGTACAGATATAAGCCGCATGGTCTGTGGAGATAGTTGGCCAGACCTCACATTGCAGAATTCGTTGTTTTAGATTATCTGATACATATATTCTATCTAGCCTATTGCAGAATGATTTGTTACGTACGCGAATCCAGGCGTTGCTCCATACTTGTGCTCCCAAGTGTCGATTAAAATAAAGTCCTTGACTATCCGTTCTAATTCCACAGATTTGCGAAAATTTGGTGTCTGATCTTTGGGGTGCAAAACGCAGTTAAAATCTCCCGCCAAGAAAAGCTGGTCATACGTTGTGGTAAATAAAGGAAGAATCTCTTCCGTATAAAATTCCGCCCTGCGACGCCTGTTACTGGATCCGGAGGGAGCATATACATTAATTATTCTAACATTGTTAACTGTTGCTGCAATCCCTCTGTGATTGACTAGCATTTCGATGTTATATGCCACAATTCCTTCTCTTAATAGGATGGAGGTACCCAAATCCGCACCAGTACCCGGGTTGGCGAAGACATTGTATCCAATTATTGGTTCTAAATTAATGTCTGCAACCTCCTGAAGTAATAGAATATCTATATCTGCGGAATAAAAAAAATCTTGAATGTGTTGTAACCGGATGGAGCTACGACACTTATTAATATTTAATGTGGTAGTTTTGTAGGCCTGGCGATCACACATGTATGGATGTGAGATGTGAAAGATCTAAGGATTAATAGAAATCAGAGTCAGCGTCTTTCTCCGCGTCCGTGGTTTCCATGGCCGAGGTATCTGTAACAGCAGGATCCGTGGTCACTGCGTGTCCTACGTTACCAGCATCCCCGGAAGCATCTTACAGAACGGTGTCTTTGTCTACGTCCTCTACCTCGTCTGACCAGTCCACACCGGTGGCAAACTGAGCCGACATTGTCTTACGTTGGTCCTGCCCACGTGACTTCTGCGCCGGTTCATCATGGTGTTTGGGAGCCGCCTTGTTAACTATTACCTTGTCAGTGTCTGCTTTTAACGGCACGGCAAGTTCTACCTGTTTATGTGACGGAGGCTGATTCTGTGTAACTGTAACAGTGGGTGGCTTTCCGGTAATTTTGTCCTTAACTTGTTTCGCTTTTTCACGCAGTGAAGCTGACTTCTCCGCAGCTCCTTCTTGCGCCAATCTGCGTTTCTTATGTCTGCGAGGTGACTTAGCAAATTCATTGTCCTGCCTAGTCTCCAAAATCGCGGGCTGACTTTCTGGTGTTTGTTAGCTGTTTCCTCCGCCCCCATATTCTCTGTACGTACTGCGGTGTCTTCCGTTGTCTATGTGGGCGACTGCTGCACTACTTCAGATTCTGGTACCTTTTCTGTCGTACTTTCCGAAATTTCCATTGGAGTTCCTAAATCGTGCACAGGTCTTTGGTTGACCGTCATACATAACGATACCTCTAAGCCCGCAGACGTTTATATAACACGGAATGTGGCGACATAGCTCTACTTTTAACTGCCTTACACCATTCAGCACGGGAAGTTTATGTGCGGAAGACCACCTCTTGGCAACATTACTGAGAACTCTGTCATAGGGAGCAATGACGACGTCTATTTCACTCGCAGGTACCTCAAATGGCAACTCAAAAATTCTAATGGTTCTCACTCCAAAACCGACATTGTCGACAGTGACGTTACCTACATTACCATCTCTGTGGTGAAATTTCAAGGAGCCACCTGTGTATAGAACGACCTTCTCGCATAGTTCGGAAGATGTCAGCTTAACGAAAATCACACTATTTACAATCGACATGTGGTAACCAATAATGTCCTCGAATCGAATCTTTGCAACAGCAATCAAGCAATCTTCAAACTCAAAAGACGTTGGTCGGGAAAATTTGCGTTCGTAATTGAAATTCAGAGTGTCTCTTCTACTAATTTGATCCATTATAACCTTTCCATGTCACCGCAACTTCACAAGAAAGCAAGCGCTGGCGTAAGCGAGCAGCCTTACCCCTGCAGGAAGTAAACAAACCGCTGCCGCAGCGAAGCACCGCTCGAGCTGCGTACACCGCCGCTGCCGCAAGCAGACTAGAGCCACTCAGCTAACACAGCGTTATAGCCAAAGCAACTACACTGTCTTAAAGCATGTCTCCGCCCACACCACATACTTTAATTCTGCCTCATGTTCCCTGTGAAATGCGTATCAAATTACCAGGGATAGTTCCTATTCGCGTTCTTTGCTGGGGTGTTATTCCAATGTAGGATAGCCCTGGCAATTTGATACGCATTTCACAGGAAACATGAGGCAGAATTAAAGTATGTGGTGTGGAGCGAGACGTACTTTAAGACAGTCCGTGTAGTTACTTTGGCTATAGACTACTCGTTAACACAGCGTTAAAGCACCTACCTAGTAAATAGGAGGTCCCGGGTTCGAATCCCGGCTACAGTATTAATTTTAATTCAATGCCTCTCCTTATGTTAATACCTTTGGTATAACGAGACCATGTTTTCTCAAGGTATTGCATTATTTGTTGATATTTATACCAGTTATTTGAATAGTATTCAGATAGACAAAATTAACCGAAAGTTTAATATTAACTATTTTGTTGAAAGTTACATTTTCTTCCGAAATTTCTCATTATATGCAAAGATTTCGAGCTTTTACCAAGAGACGTTTAGGATTTGCCCATACCAACTGGTAAAACATTATTCATTAAACAGGTCAACTTAGCAATTTACTGAAATAGTTTGTATTTATTGTAAAATTATGTATTTCAAACAGTCTTGCATTCCAATGTAATTATAACGAGCAATATTACATATTAGTGAAAAATGTTATAGTTAGACAGAAATGTTGTAAAAATGTTACCTTGTAAATGTTAATTTTTGTTACAAAAAGTCTGACTATTGCGGCATTACATAAAATGGATACGATTTACATGAGCTTTTTTTTAACCTGAACACCTTTTAAGCAATTGCACGTTTTGAACCCTTGTCTTCCAACAAAAGGTTATTTGGCAACTACTTCCCGTAAAGTAATTTCTTCTCTTCCTACTTCTTCGAGGTTGATAAAATTTTCCATGCACAATGTCAATTGGTTCCTATGTACAATGACTTCAGTTTACCAGCCTTGGTACAAAGTTGATAAAATTCGTCATCCTGAATACTGATCACTACTGATGTTATTGATATTGCATCAATTTTTGCCCTGTCTGCATCCGGTACTTCAATTTTCACATTCTATGCATCTGAAGGTTTTGGAATCTTGTTTACATGAAACTACATTCATTTCCTTTACCTGCAACTGAAGACCTCCTTTGGCAGCTTTTCGAATACGTTTCATTTTATGAACATTGTTGGAAGTTGTCAGCTTCTCGTGACAACCATCAGCTGTCGTCAAATCCTGTTGTGTCTCGTGCTTCTTCACCTGCTGCAGCAGCACTTTCCAGCATTCTTGTCTTCTTATTCACTGAGTCACATAAAAGTCCGTAAAATCTGTTACGTATAACATCACTCATTCTGATGCAAATCAGCAGAAGAAACAGCACTAAAACGAGTCGCAGTGATCACTGTAGGTATATAAACTGCGCAGCGGTGAGCGGACTGCGAACTCACAATTGCCAACAAAGAAACTTATCTCGACACAAAATTAGCATCAGTGAAACTTGTTTGGACCTGCACGACAGAGGTGGGTGATTTCGCTCCAACTTTTAGCAGATTATATTAGTAAATCCTAAGATTTACCAATGTCTCTTGGTAAAAGTTCGAAATCTGTGCACATAATGAGAAATTTCGGACTTCTACCACACCGTGATGTAAATCTTTCGTTGGACAAGATAATTCTAGGATTTACCATATCTTACTTTTTCAGTAACATATATACTAGCAGACAATACTGGAACATGTAGGAATGCATAACTTTTTATTCAAAGTTCTTGGGTTTCCGTCCGCGTCAGGTGTTTAAAACTCCACGAGCTTTCGGCCAAGCACTCCTTGGCCATTGTCAAGTGGTATTGACTGCCTAGTGGCTGCAAGTACGGGCTTATATACACTAACTGCCAGTTGTGACGTCACTGGTGCTCCGCGATATCGCCATAAATGGGCATGCTTTGAGTCGGTGTTCGCTGCGCCCGTTTTAACTGCGCGATCGCTGGATCCCACGCCGCGCTGAGCTGCAGGCCGCCGTCTCTATTAAGGTTGTTATCAGATGTTTCAATTTCGATGGCTTCTTTAATAATACTGTCCCAGAAGCCGTTCGTGCGAGCCACGATGACAGTTTCATCGAATTTGATGCGATCATAGTTTACTAAAGTATGCTCAGCTAAAGTAGATTTGTCTGGATACCGTAAACGATAAAACCTTTCATGTTCCTTCCTTCATTGTTCAACAGTTCGTACTGTTTGTCCGACATAAGACTGGCCACACTCGCAAGGTATCCTGTAGACCCCAGGTGTTCTGAGACCTACTGCGTCTTTAACTGGTCTCAGTAATTGCTGGAACATTGTTCCATAATTCATTGGAGGGTATCTAGGACATTGCAATTTAGCGTCCAACACTATATCCATTATAACACATTGTTGCTGTCTTTCAGGCTATTTGCGACAATATTTGTGTACATTTTAGTATTCTTTAAGGGTATGAGTACTTTTTTTCACTCTGTAGAAAGCTAGCAGAACAGAATTTTTCTTCTGGGTTGATTTACTAAATCCTTTGATGTATACAGATTACGAAGGAGAACAGATACTGTTAAGTTTCCGAACTAACATCACTGGTTGTTATCCTTCGTAAACACATTATACATGAAGAAAGCAGTGGCGGCTGGTGATAATGTGCTAATGTGCTGCAGCACACTGTAAATATGTTACTAAAATTATGCCATTTCTCTTCGAATGCAAGCGAGAAATCGCTGTAAAATTACAAACTTTCTCTTGGAATACGAGCCAGATATCACAATAAAGTTATGCCAATTCCCTTCCAATGCGTATTAGAATGCTAATAATAAGGATAAAAACGCATTTTGGAGCGCTCTCGCCGCGATAGCTAGAAACCAGCTCCGTGTGCTGAGGTGGGATTCAGCCGCACTGGTATGTGCGCAGAGAGGCGGCGCAGTCGTCTGTTCACTAGTGCGCATGCGCAGACGTGAAGTCAGGCCTGGCGACTCATGTGTGCTGAGACCGACTGCAGCACCACATCAATATTTCTCTTCGCGCTGCGTGTGACGGCTGCGGAAGAATAGAATATGACGAATATTGCGGCATACAGAGTCAAATAGCCCGCTGACTCAGGCGTCTTGCGCGTTGTCTCTCAATTCCTGTGTGAGGGTCGTATTCAAATACCCCTGAGTCTAAATTTTTAATTTCTGTAAATAGAAGTAATATTTTTAAACGTTATATTTACCACCTGCAGTGAATACATGCAGTTGGCAGCGCTGTTATAGATTCCTCTGAAGGTCTTACTGTCAATACAGTATTAATTGATATTTAATTAAAGGCCATCATACAAAGGTTGACTTTTTATTTTAGTATATTTTGTTTCATGTTTATTTTTTGTAATATTGTAGCACACTGGTCAAATTTTGTACGAGTCGCCACTGGAAGAAAGGGTATTAATGCTTGTGCCACGGCTGTATCTGAGTCGACTCGCCGTTGGAAAACGGGTCACGAGCCACACAAGGGAAGAGAAGAGAGGCGGAGAGGCAATTCCAGGAAACAAGCCGCCTGTAACGGCGGCGCAGGTCGCAGCGTGTTGATAGCCCCGGGCAGGCGGTGCGTTCACGTGCGCCGAGGTCGATGTTGCGAGGTATCGACCGGTCGCGCCCGGCGTGACCCGGCGCGGCCACAGGTGGCTCGCCGGCCATAACAGGTGGCCCAGCTCCCCCCCCCCCCCCACTCCTTTGTTCTGCGCCTCACTGCGCTCGCTGAAATACGCTGATACCCGATTCAGGAAACATTGTGCGCCATGTTGAAAAAAAGGCACGCGCGTCATCTGTTTCTGCAGAAATTATATCTCAGTTTGCCAGGTAATTACCACAGGTAAGACCACTGAGGTCATAGATAGCGCTGTTTCAGAGGGAGCTTCCACTGTTTTGTACAGTGTATAACTACTCTATTAAATTATTTTTAATACACCCATGCTGCAAATGAGATAACTGCGTGTTTATTCGAAGGTCCCCAGCTTAAAACCGCATGGAAAATCTAATGGAGCTTTGCGCGGTGTCTCCACTATATCCGTAGCTCGCGTTGCGTTGCTCTTTAAATCCTGAGCGGCCAGTGAATATTTGAAGGTAACTACAAAGCCTCCTGCCGAATGAGATTTAGCTCCAAACAATACGAAGGAAATCAGTGACACTGCCCTGGGATGTTGAGATAATTGTTTGCCTACAGGTAAGAATTTGTACCGTGCCGGGATTCGAGCCCAGGTCTCCCGCTTCAGGACATTGGTCGCCTTAACCGCTTGGCTATCCAAGCACGCCTCCTGTCGATGCTAAAGTAATGCTACTATGAAAGTAATGCCACTATCGCCATGTCCTCTTAATCTCACCGTTCAGCAGGGATGTAGATAATTTGGTTACATTCTAGTGTTCGATACCACCCGTGGCTTGGAACAATAACATCATACCTGATCGACAGACACTACGTATGTGATGTATTTGGAAAATGTAACGCAGAATCTCAAACAATCGAACGAGGCGAGTAATATATATATATATATATATATATATATATATATATATATATATATATATATATATATATATATATATATATGTTTAAGTTATCTCCAACGAAAGATATCGAAATGAAATTGAATTAAACAAGAGAGAAATATGAAAAAACAAACATTTTTGAAAAGTAATTACCTTACATTACTTAAAAGAACCAAAGCGTATATTTCAAGAAAGTTCATCATCACGGTACGCTGAACAATGAGAATATTGTAAAATAATGGTAATGCCGAAATGTTTTTAATAACGTAATGACGTAACATTTGACGCATTTGGTCAAAGCTGACGGATCCCTCGGGCATGGATGCTTGTGTTGTCTGTATAAGTAGTTTGTAAGTTTAGGGACTGATGACCCCGCAAGTAAATCTCATAAGCTTAACATTTATTTTTTTAAATTTTGAAAGCCAACGGATGGTATCAGACACTGAACTTGACCCGGTAATTTCTCCTTCTGTAGAAGTGAGGACGGCAATTATTTCCGTGGGTAGGGGAGAGTGCAGATCTCTTCGGGGGAGGGCGGGTGTTCAGTTGTTCATTATAACAAGTACATTCGGGTCAGTGTCCAAAATAAGTGAACGTTTTACCGTTTAAAACTGGAACGCAGGTTACACAGGATGCATCATAAGCGAGTAAAAAATAAATAATGGAAAGAAAAAGAAAAAAAAATAAAGCTTCCTGCTTATCATCCCGATATTTACGCACCTGCCATTCGGGCTCCCACACGGATGTGAACAATGTTACCGTATGTAAGGTGAGACCATTCGTCGTAGAAACACATATAGGGTGTATCACGAAGATATTCAAATATGTACTTAACAGAATACATAGAGGAAGGATACAAAAATAGAAAGATAACAGGGTTAGCACTGGTCAACCTTAGATCTGCTTTTCAAAACGGCCTCGCACCCCGTAGCATAGCGCCTCAATGCGCTCGGCCGTTCCGCCGCGGCAATTGATGATGATTATTCTGTAAATATCATATGGATAGTATTTTTATAAGCAAAATACCTGTTGTACTTAACATATGTTCATAAAAATGATAAGAAATCTCAGTAATGTATTTGTGTTAATACTAGCGAAATTAAATTGTGTGTCGTATGACTGAGTAGCTTGTGAAAGTTTTTGAGAAAAATGTATGCTAGCTTGTTCTGTTTGTCAAAGAATGTTGTATGGTTTGTATGAAAACATTACAGTTTCTTCATCAGTGTTCATAGTATTTCACAAGGCTGTATAGCGAAGGATCTGTAGGTTGTTGTGTGTGCTTTGTATAGTATGTTTCTCTTCTGCAGTGGAAGTAGCAAAGGCGGACTTGCTTAAGCAATTTAGCCGAACTGCATTCATTTAACAATTACATCCGATGTCATTCTACTTGCCTGGCCGGTGTAGTAATTTGTACAGAACCACGTAATATCTTGTATATCGCAGATTTATGATTGGGGTGGACACAAATACTTATGATTATCTCGTTATTGCAGCTTATTATTTGCGAAGGAACTTATTTTCATAAGAGGGTACTTCGGAAAGTGAGCTCAGTTTGGTAGCGAAAGGAAATCGAGGGCAGGTAAAGAAAGCAATTTTCAACACAGACTCCGTAATTTTCCATGCGTCTCAGATTACAGCATGGTACAAGTTTATGTATTCTTTCCTAATAGAATGTTGCCGCATGCGTTGACAACTATGGGGTAAATTGTTCTTTTACCTCTTCGTCGTCGTTGATGCGTATAACACCAAGGAACGACTTCAGATGCCGAAAAAGATGAAAATCAATAGGAGAAAGGTAGGTTCTGGTCGGAGGACGGCCAAAACTATACCAGCCGAAGCTCTGAATTAATTGTTTTGTCACACTCGCAGAAGACGTCCGCTTCGCTTCGGTCTTCGTAATGAATCTTCTCACGATAGACGCACACACTGTATTTTCTCCTGTAACCTCGCAGGTTTTTCAATGAATTTTTTTAGCATTCAGAAAGCGAATCACAGAATTCATACGCTGCAGAATTTTCGTTCAACGATGCCACTGTAAACGATCAGTACGAATAACACGAGACACAGAGAGCATTTCCTTGTTCTGCTCGAGGGAAAATAACGAAGTACTCACTGCCAGCTGCACCTGGCGTAGGTACAGACTACATCTTTCTTTAATCTTTCCTATCCTTCTCTTACATTCTTCTGTAGGAATTAATTTAGCTTGTGTTTCCATTTCACATTATGCTTCGTTTTGTAAGTTTCTTCAGAAAATTGTACGGAAAGAAAAGGGGGGAAAAATCTTAAGAACTGTAATACAAATTGTAATATATGCGACCCGTTTTATCATATCATGTAACACATCTTTTAAAAAAAATGCAATAAATAAAATGAAATGTTCTGTTTGACCCACAGATATTTCTGCGCATGAGCGGTGTTACGATCGTAGGAATGCCGCGGAGTAAAATCGAAACCAAACTTACTTTTCGATCTACCTCGTATATATACTTTTGATGAGGACAGGCTTTTAAAAAGAGCTTAGTATCTGGCGGTGGTTTTATCAGCTTTTAATGGCCAAAATGATGTGGTGGATGTGCTGTAACCTCTTCCTGCCAGTCGAGTGCTAAGCTCTTTCCATAACTCACACAAGGCAGGTTTTTGGATGGTTCCTGCAAAAGCACTCAAGTAATGTCATTCCTTTTTTTCACCAGTCCTAGATTTCACAAATCCACCTCCTATTACTTCAAGGTAGACGTGTCGTTATCGTAGTCTTCTTTTTCCTTTTTTCAGAGCGATATAATATTTATCGTTTCAAGTCTATAACAAATATTTGTTTGACAATATTCTTTCAATCTGTTGCTCAAAATTCGGCGTAGAGTTAATGGATCCCGCTATCTGCTACTATCAATCTCGCGGCACCGAGATGAGAGATAGTGGGTTTTTATCCTTCTGAGGTAAATTACATATTGATAGAAGCACGAAGGGATGCGAACATTTGTTATTTATTAAATATTGAGGTACACACAAAACGTCATGGGGTTAAAGACTCGTTTTATTGTAATATTGGACTTTCCATTATGTTTCTTATTAATTTAAAGTAATATAGTGATCAATATATTGAGACTAAGCCATATAGTTAACGGTAGTTGTTTCTTAACCAGTGCGTGGTGTATGCTGTCTGAATCCAATACACAGGTAATCACGTAACGTTATATGTCAAATAGCCGAGTATGCTGTGGGTAGCCTTCTAGTAACTTGTGACAAATTTGAAACCATGGACACGAGACTGGAAACGTACGAGGGTGTGAAGACAACAAATAAAACCGTTATGCCGTTCTACCACAGTACTACATATTTTTCGACTGTAATTTTTTTGCGCATCATAGGAATATACTGCAGTGTTTGAAAGACAGGGAATATATAAGCCTACTGTAGTGTTTGAGATCTTGGAACTGTAGAGTAGTATGTTACATTGGTCCAATATTAGAAACAGCTAGATTTTTAAAGAGTAAAACACGTTATACGCTGTAGAATTGAGATATTTTGTATTGTAATGAAAATCAGTATTACTCCGAATTATGGGTGCGTGGTAATACAATTGTCAAGGTTTCCTCAACATTCACGTTGAGAAACATCACATAGTATGTAAGCAGTATCGATGTAGTCAATAAATACGAGAGGAACAAATTTCATGCCGTTCCAAAACTAATATTTAATACACGAGTCTGTGGAAACTACTGATATTTACACACAGAATATATTTTTCTAGCTAGGTGCTATACATCGATTGTGTCGAGCTAGCTTATCTTGCCATACTAGGTACAAACATCTGATGGAGATGTTTGTTACTGCGCTATAACCTTTTCTAGAACTATAGGCCTACTGTATGTAAATGCTAACACAAGACGTGTGGTAATGGATTGTTATGGAGCGACTTACCTGGAACATTTTTTTTCTGCAGTTCTCAAGTTTCTGTTTCAAATGTGTCAAACTATTTTGTGTATAAAATGTAGAGGAATATTTTCGTATTCCGGTAGCACAGCTGTATATTGTTGATGTAATGAACGTGCAGACTGCGGGTCTCCTCTTAAAGTGCGCCCTGTTTACGTTTAGTGGAGCAGCTAACGTCTGCCGGCTGCAACCAGCCATAAAGGCGAAACACAGTCTCGTTCTTCTCATTTGCGTTTCACTGTCTGAGGTGGTCTGTAAATTCGGGTTCATTGGAAATAAACGTCGAAATTGCAAATTCTGATTCGGAAGATTTTTAAGCAATGTCAGTTTACTTATATCGATGCGCAGTGATTTGGTAGTAATCCCAGGCACGCTATAGACTCAAACGTCACAGTGTGTCCGAGCGACAGTAACAGTTAAATAATTTGTATTGTTTTGCTACTCGCTATGTGTACACACACGTGCACACGGAATCACACACACACACACACACACACACACACACACACACACACACATACACACGTACACAGGATGATTCAAATAAAACGTAAAATCCCCTCATTTTCATTTACTTCGTGAAAGGTTCCAGATACCGAAACGAGGTTTTGGCAAATGATTGTGCCCTAACTAACAAGCACTTGGGTACACAATAAGGAGTTGCAACTCTTGTGTAAATCAATATATTGAAACAAGTTTACTTTTAATGCAACAGTATACTTCTTATAACTGCATTCTATAGCTCATGGAAGGACAATTACCGTGATACAGTTAATAAGTTATGGTTGCAAAATTTGGATTCAGGAGAAATGTAGGGACACGGGAGGCAATACTCACTTTAGGGCTTATCTTAGGTTCAGAAAAGGCAAACCTACATTTCTAGCTTTTGTAGATTTGGAGAAATCTTTTGACAATGTTGATTGCGATACACTCTTTCAAATTATGAAATCAACAGGAGTAAAATATAGAGAACGGAAGGTTATTTACAGTTTGTACAAAAACCAGACAGCAGTTATCAGAGTTGAAGGGCATGAAAGGGATGCAGAGGTTAGGAAGGGAGTATAGACAGGGCTGTAGCCTTTCTCCAATGCTATTCGGTTTGTACACAGAGAAAGCTATAAAGGAAAGCAAGGAAAAATTTGGAGAAGGAATTAAAGTTTAGGGTGAATAAATAAATAAATAAATAAATCCGTTTTGCTGATGACAGGGACAGCAAAAGACCTGGAAGAGCTGTTGAACGGACTAGACAGTGTGTTGAAAAGTGCGTATAAAATGAACATTAACAAGAGCAAAACAAGGATAATGGAGTGCAGTCTAAGAGAATCGGGCAGTGATGAAGGAATGAGATTAGGTAACGAAAAAATAAAGGTGGTAGATGAGTTTTGTTACTTGGGCAGTAAAATAAAATGTGATGGTCGGAGTACAGAGCATACAAAATGCAGAATGGCAATGTGAAGAAAAGCGTTTTGGAAAAGAGAAATTTGTTAACATCGAATATTAATTTAGGTGTAAGGAAGTCGTTTCTGAAGGCATATGTGTGGAGTGTTGCCTTGTATTGGAGTGAAACGTGGACGATAAACAGTACGGACGGAGAATGCTGCAGATTAGGTGGGTGGATTGCGTAACTAATGAAGAGGTACTGAACAGAATTGGGGAGAAAAGGAATTTCTGGCGTACTTTGACTAAAAAAAGTGATCGACTAATAGGACACGTGCTTAGATATTAAGGAATCGTGAATTTAACGTTGGAGGGAAGTGTGTGGGGTAAAAATCGCAGAGGGAGTCTAAGAGATGAATACAGTAATCAGATTCAAGTGGATCTGGGTTGCAGGTCTTAATGAGGAGTTGAAGAGGCTTGCCCAGAATAGGGTAGGGTGGAGAGCTGCATCAAACCAGTCTCCGGACAGAAGACCACAAGAAGAAATTTGGAGAAGGAATTAAAGTTCAGGGTGAAGAAATAAAAACATTGCGTTTTGCTGATGACATTGAAATTCTGTTAGAGACAGCAAAAGATCTGTAAGAGCAGTTGAACGGAATGGACAGTGTGTTCAAAAGTGCGTATAACAACAGTACCTGTTACTACTGACGTTGAAAATTTACACACAAACATATAGAAATAGATGAGTAATATGGCCGGAGTCGGTTAATGTCCGTGCAGATACACCGCCAATCAGAGCTGTCAGTCGCAGTTGCAAAGGGGCAGGACAGGCAATGGATTGCTAGGCCTTAATCGCAAGTAATTTAGGGTTGAGAATAAAAACCGCTACCGTACCCATTAAATACCGTATTATTTATTTATGACACGATTGGTTTCGGGCTTGTGCCCATCTTCAGGTGCTTACACATTCAGAATTTTATACGTGTAGCATCTTAGTGGAGTTCAGCTCTGAATGTTTGAGCATTTGAAGATGGGCACAAGCGCGAAACCGGTCGTGTAATAAATAAATATAACGTGTTCATATTCACGGAATGTGTGACATTAACTGTGAATGCGCAAGGCTGAAAATGTCTACCCAGCCGGGACTTGAACGTGGATCTCCTGCTTTCTTTAATGTGTCTGGTAGCGGTTTTTATTTTCAACCCTACATTAGAAACAGTGACGGAGTTCAAACACATCCCTCATGGATAAAACACTCGCATGTAATTGTTTGTTTTAATTACTGGTTTCAACGATATAAATCGTCAGCTTCATTTTTTTATTTTATTTAATTTAAATGCACTTAATATGGGAACTTCTGTGGCTTTGTACCACAAGTCTCTCGTCATGTTGTAAAAATAAAAGGTCATATTTTATAGTATGAGGAGAGACTTTGTGTACAAATCCTCTAAAGTTACCATATGAAGTACATCTTAAAAAGTCTCAAGATGACCAAATATATCTTTGAAACCTATAGTTAAAATAAATAATTACTTGCATTCTAACAATCCTTTACATAAGGATTAGACATTAAAAAATTGTAGGATCGCTCTCCATGTGGCAAAAAATGCCACATTAATCACAAGATCTACGCCAGTAATATAAAATCTCATTTCCTATTCGATGGAGACACAATATCAGCTATGATTTTTGCGTAAGACATATGCTGACGTGACGAAACAGATGAGGCTCAGGAAAGCTACTTCTACACATCACATGGTTTTCATACATTTTTCGATTTTTTTTTTTTCATAAAGTTCGACTGCGCTAAATTATTTTTCCAAGAGTTAATGAATGCAGTTATATAAAAAAAGAAAGAGCACTATTAAAAATAAAAATAACAACACGCAATTGTTTAATTGTCACGAACGATACAAGAGTTATGACTCTTTATGACATACGAAACTATATGAACCTTAGGAAACAATCATTTACCGAAAACGTTGTTTCAATATCTGGAACAATTCACGAAAAGTAACTGTTACATTTTACGTGATTCATTCTCTGTATAGGGTGTTAGGAAAATTCCAATACAGACTTCGAGGATTTGTGGACGGGAGTAAGTACATAATCTCTGGTAAGTAACACATGTCTGGAAATGCCAGTTATGATGGATGCTTTGAGACCTTCTTCATCTTTCACACTGAGAAACACCTCTCATCTACGTAACCCTTTGTTTTTCATATTTTTGGTTGAGTTATCATGAATCCAAACAAGAAAAATATATGTGTAAATATGCATACCCTAAGAGCTATGAGCACTAGACCACAAGACGAGACGTATTCACCGTGTCAAAGATGGAAGACTTGGTCACTGCTCTTAAGCAAAGTTATGCTTTTTCATGTGTTATTTTGTGCCATACTGGCAACATACAAAATATGATAAGCAAACAGATTATAACAGATTTGTCACACAGTGACAAACATAAAGAATAGTTTGCAGCATCACAGGACATTATCGGACATAGATTTCTTATCAAAATATTATGTACTCGGGAGCCCCTACAACTCTTCTGTGTCTGTAACAGGAGTCTCGGGATATCTGAAACGCAAACAACCTTCTGGAAGATGCATCCGTTCGATTATCACAGTTTACGTACGAAATGAAGGCTATTTGCTTTTGATTTATTTGTAGCCGTTGGCGACATGCAACTGGTACCGTGTCAGGCTTCTTCTCACACAGAAACATGAAATCCGTTGGGCGTAACAAGTGTGGGTAGATCTCGTGCGTCTTCTCTGTGATGAATGTGCGATCCAGGAATAGAACCGATTGCGGGAAGGAAACGGTTCGCTTGCAATCTGTTGCGGCACGACATGAGTATTAGCGTGACAACCAATCGCGTTTTGATTCCCGGTGCTAGATATTCGGAAAGCATCCTCGTTCATCAAGTCAGTTCAGCTGTCTGAGGCTGTACAGAAGCTACCAGCTATCAATGGCAAGAGGTCATGCACAAAGCGCTATCCAGAGGCGTGTCAAAGCGGCGTAAGCTCTCTTGCTCTCCTTGCGCTGATCACTCATTTCGTAATCACCGAAGCTCTCCATGAGTTAAGCATAATGGCCGCTGTTAGTCTTAATAACTTTATAGTATTTGTTAGAGGTAATTAACTGCTATTTACAGACGTCGCTTTAACGATGAAGTCCATTTACCAATTTAAATTTTAATCCAGGACATGTGTTATTCAGTTCTTTGGAAATTAGTGCAGTAAGTCGCTAAATTACGGTGGAAATATCCCTATCAAAGTAGCTTAATGAGCTGTAACCAGCCGCCTGGGGCACTGTAGAACATCTGAAGAGAAATGTGAGTTCAGGACGGAGAGGTTTACCGTTCACCTATTTTGTTCAACTTGTCAGGAAAGTGTGAGCATTTTTAAGTAAAACATTTTAAAGTTGAGGGCACCCACACCGATCATTACCTGCATAAGAACTCGTATCACCACCCTGGGCAGAAGAGAGGTGTCATAGAAACACTGGTGGATAGGAGTAACAATTCCTGTGGTCCGATCTATTTGCAAGAGGAACTGAATCATTTGCGAATGGCTCTTAAGAAAAACGGTTAAACTGACAACGAGATCGACCGAGCACTCCACCTAAGAAGAAAGTAGGCGATAGCAACAACGATCAACTGGAAAATCTTTTCTTCCATTCATCCACAGCTTCACGCACCGTAACGGCAAAACGGCAAAGTACTAGCCAAGTTTCATGTGGAAACTATTTTCAAACCGACGAACTAGATCTCGGGTGAAAAGCCTGGTGTGTGTGTGTGTGTGTGTGTGTGTGTGTGTGTGTGTGTGTGTGAGTGCGCAATATTTCGGCAGTCTACCATGCCACCATCAGGTGAGCTGATGTATTGCCATGGGGGCGGACTGGTTGAGGTATATATCATATTGCCCCCTCCTCCTTCGGGCGCTCCGTCAGAGCTCATCGCAGTCCGCTCCCGGTCCACGGTTCAGATCCAGCCTCCTCTCGTCCGTCGTCGTTCCCTCGTAGGTCTTCAGGTCCGCGCCTAGGGGGTCCGCTGTCGGTGGCGTTCTGTTCTATTATTCGTCTTAATCCCTATAATTGCTGGTTCCCAGTCTTTGCTAAGAAAAAAGCCGTTGTCTCGATTCAGTTTTGGTTTCCTTATTCTGATCTGTATAGCCTCTTTGATGATGCAGTCCTAGTATTTCGAAGTTTGTGTTAGGACCTTGGTCTGAGCATAATCCATACCGTGGAGGTCCGACAGGCAATGCTCGGGATAACCGAGTTATTTGGCTGTTACAAAGAAGATGCCTTTGGTGTTCGCGGCATCGTTCTTCAATGATGCGAATAGTCTGACTAATGTATTCCTTGAGGTTTGATTCCATTTCCTGGAGGTGCTCCACGACCACACAATGATGAACACACCAGATGTATTTCGCAGCATTGGCCGTTAATGCTTTATTTAAAAGAAAAACACAGATCGATTTCAATCACCTAGTGATCATCTTCAGTGTCCTTCAAACGACCATATGAATGCCCTGAATGTAACATTCAGATGTATTTCGCAGCATTGGCATATGCTAGTTTGAAGGACACTGAAGCTGATCACTAGGTGATTGAAATCGATCTGTGTGTTTTTTTGTTTTTTTTTTTTTTTTTTTTTTTTTAATAAAGCATCAACGGCCAATGCTGCGAAATACATCTGGTATGTTCATATATTTCTTGTCGCATTGGTAAGGTATCTTGTAAACTCCTGATTTACATAGACCAAGGTCGTCCTTAACACCGCCAAGAGGTGCTCTGGTTTTTACCAGTGGGCAGAAGATGATTTCAACTGGGTATCTGTGTCCAGTTATTCCGGATAAGGCGCCACAAAACGGAATGAAAACCATGGCCGTATTGTCCTGAGGTTCATCGTCAGTTTCCGCTCTTGCTGTGGGACGTAGAGCTTTCCGGATTTGCCCTTCCGTGTAACCGTTCTTGAAAAACACAGACTTCAGATGGTCCAAATCTTTTTGGTGATTTTCCTTCTCAGATAGGGTGCGAGCTCTGTGTACAAGAATTTTTAGCACGCCATACCCCTGTGCAGAGTGGTGGTAGCTATCCGCATGTAAGTACAAGTTGGTACGTGTCTTCTTCCTATAATCGCTGTGTGCCGTCATCTCGTCTTCTAACCAAAACATCCAAGAAGGGAAGCATCCCATCCGTTTCGACCTCCATGGTAAACTTAATATTCTCGTGCCTGGGATTGAGATGTGGAAGAAACTCCTCCAGCTTATCTCTTCCATTTGGCCATATAACAAAGGTATCGTCCACCTATCTTTAGAAACATGAGCGTTTCAGATTTGCTGACTCTAAAGCTTCCTCCTCGAAATGTTCCATGTACAGGTTGGCGACAACGGAGAGACTTCCCATAGCAACTGCTTCAGTCTTCTCGTAGTATCCACCGTCAAATAGAAAATATGTAAGAACATGTCTAAAGAGGTTGGTGGGCTCCTCATCAAATTTCTGGCTGATGAGTTCCAACGATTCAGGTAACAGCACCCTAGTGAAAAGACAGACCATGTCGAAACTCAAGAGTATGTCAGATTCCTTGAGCGTGAGATTGTTGATACGTGCCAGGAAATCTGTGGAGTTTCGGATACGGTGTGGAAATTTCCCAACGTAAGGAGAGAGCAACTCCTTGAAGTAAATGGCGAGAGGGTACGTCTGGGCATCAATGTTGCTGACAATCGGACGATATGCCACCGATTTCTAGTGAAACTTCAGCAATCCGTAGAGCCTCGGAGGAACAGAGGCTCTAGGACGTATCTTCTTGGTAAACTCTTCAAGGAGACCGGAATCTTTGAGAAGAGACAGAGTCTTCCTCTAGACTCTCTTGATAGGATCGGCGGCTTGAAACTTCTTAGTGTAATTCTGGCGAGATAGGATTACTGTAGCGTTACCCTGGTCCGCTGGTAAGACCACTAGTCTGGATCTTCTCTTAGCTACGGAATAGCTGCTCTTGTCCTTTTGGAAAAATTTCATAGGTTTTTCTTTCGTGCCGGCCGCAGTGGCCGAGGGGACTGCGGCGCTCCAGTCACGGTCTACACGGCCACTACGGTCAGGGGTTCAAAGCCTCCCTCGGGCATGGATATTTGTGCCGTCCTTAGGATTAGCTAGTTCATAAGTAGTTTGTAAGTTTAGGGACTGATGACCCCGTAGTTAAGTCCCATAGACTTTACAAACATTTGAACATTTTTTTCTTTCTTTTGTTAGCGCCCTGCAGGTTTCACGACGCACGTCTTCGGGTGCCTCAGGTGAGAGTCGAGCAGCCGTTTCTTCCACTGCACTGATGATGACAGGAACAGGTGTTCCTTTAGGAGTTGGAGCAAAATTGAAGCCTTTTTAAGAACCGAGATAGCATCATTATCAAGTTCTTTGTTGGTAAGATTGATGATGTTCTATCCGCCGCTTTCAGAAGGTTGTTTCTCCGATATATGTTCGAACTTTGATATCTGTCGTTCGGTGGACTTCCTTCGGGCAGAGTCTGCTTTGACCCATGTGACCCCAGAGTGGAGGAAGTAACCTGGTTGGCGAGTTGTAGTTGGAGGCGTTCTTTAGTGGTAGTACCCAGGCACCACCAAGTGCTGCGATCTCTCTCTCTCTCGTACCAAAGCTAGGCTGGCACGTTTCTTAATTCTTTTAGCTGCTGCTGAGTCGATGTGGTGCTTAACCTTGCTCCGACTCTACGTGCTCTATATAAGCGGCAGCTCCATCGCCTAGCAGCTAGTCCCAGTCGCCGACTCACCTCGGAATATGTTATCCGCAGTTGACAATGAGTCGTCAGGGGAAAGAAATTTCACCGATCGACCATGGCAATTTAGCCCGGACGTTTTATCTGATGAGTTGTGAGTACTCTTTTTGATGGAGATGCGTCGTATGATCGCTACTGTCTGGCGAATAACGGTAGACTTTGTGGCAGTAAGGTGACAAACTGTATGCTACACACACATGCGCAGCGAGACGGTACTGTATAGCGGGGGTTTTGCGGATCCCAGAGATCAACCACGTACTGGCGCCTTCAGGTATGCTGCAGTATGCGGCTGTTTGCTGGTAGTGCTGCGGTGATCCGTTAACGTGCCTTCACACTGGCAACCAACTCCAACAAACTCACTTCCCAACTGTTTTCAACTCGAATTTGATTTGTTGTCAACAGTTGTGCGAAATCGCTAGTCTGAAAAACTAGTTGAGGGAAGTTTTGTCTCGAGTTTGTAGTTATGCTCAGTGAGCAACTTGCGCATTCGCATTGCCGTGTTACCCTCTCGTCTGTTGCTCCGTTTAGTCCGGTAATTCGCTGCAAGTATGAAGAATACGAAATATTTCTTAACACAAACCACAGTAGCTAAAATAAACTGTTAGAATCGTATAAAGCAAAAGCTACCATAATCAGTAGTATTCCAAGTGGATTATATGGAAGAAATTAAATGGACTAAAAGATTTACGGAGATGCATATGTGAAATAAATATTATTTGTACTCTAAACTAACCTACTTAATTCCTGAAGTGATTTATATTTTGATTCTCTTTTGGCTGGAATAATACGTGAAATTGTACACATTAGGATTCTAGTGTCGGTACCTATTTTACTGAGTGCTGGAGTACGGTAGATTTTTATCGCCAGAAATGGCATTCACAATTTACATAATGAAACCTCCACCAGCTAGCTCAGTACTTTTTTGTGGTTAGCACGATGTATTTACAGAGTTATCGACTAGAACGGCTAATTATAGACGTATATTTCATGAGTTGCTTCAGAAAATCAAACAAATGGCAGGCTGTAGAAAATTATAAAGACTTTTACAGTGCATGAAGCGAAATGACGCACACGCAAACGAAACGTGAAAGAAATATGAAAATATTTTCTCTTCTTAATTAAAATAATTTCTATGAAGAGGTTATGTTAAGCATGAAAAAGCATTTAACTATGTCCGTGTTTCATTATTTATTCACTGACACAGATACAGGGCTTTCTAAACCATCGATTATGACGAATTTAAGTATTTGTAAATGTGTTGGTGAATTGAAATGTTTGGTCGCCCATTCTCAAACATTCTTCGTGATTATGTCCTCGCAGTGTAGGTCTTGTAGTATATGTGTGCGAGGACTTTTTCTCTCTTCCTCTCATCATCCACGTTTCCACCTACAATTGTTTTAATTTTTCCATCTCGTTAAGGAATGCACTCACCAGAAACATTAAATTCAATCCTGTTGTACAGACCATTATTAAAAGAATAACGCCGAGTGTGTGTTTACTAGATTTGAAACTGTTTTCAACACTTTGCAACAGTTGTAAGACTGGCAACTGTTGCAAGTTTTTGTTTGTTGGAGTTGGCTTTCAGTGTGAAGGCACCTTTAGGCATCGCTCACTACTACGAGATGACGTAGACAACATTTCAAATTGGTATGTAGAATGGCAGCTAGTTCTGTGTAAATAAAAAATGTAAGGTGACTCAGATGAGCAGGAAAGACGATCCATAATGATCGAATGCGACATTAGAAGTGTCCTGTTTGTCACAGTCGCGTAGTTTTAGTATGTAGGCATAACTTTGCAGAGAAAAATTAAATGTGATGAGTGTGTGAGAACCGTTGTTGAGAAAGCGGATGGTCGACTTCGGTTTGTTAGGAGGAAGGTGCTTTTCATCTGGAAAGGAGATCGCCTGTAGAAAACTAGTGCGATCTCTTGTCGACTAGTTGCTGCTCAAATATTTTGATCCCCACCAGATCGGTTGTCAGGAAGGCAGAGAAGCGATCCACAAGCAGGTTACTGGATTCTCGGTGGTGCGATCAACGCGCAAGTGTTGCAGAGATGCTTCGAAAAACTCAAGTGGAAGCGAAGACGACGTCTTTTTCGAGGAAAACTATGTAGGAAACTTACGGGAACAGCGTTTGAAGCTGAAAGCAGAACAATTCTACTGCTACCAACTTACATTTCACGTAAAGACCACAAAGATAACTGATGTTTATGACACGTACCGAGGGTCAGAAATGGTCGTTTTTCCCTCTATTTGGGAATGGAGCAGAAAGGAAATTATTCCCTCTTCATTGTGCCGTAAGGTGCCTTGCGAAGTATGCATGTAGATGTATATATAGGAGCTTTCCAGCTCGTTCACTTCCTACAAACGTCACTGTGGTGAGTTCAGGAAGATATGGCTACAGTCCAAAGTGATTAAGGTACGTGTTGTAATATATAGTTGATCACCCATCTTTGCACTCGAAGAAATGTTACATCATTTTTGAAGACCATGAAAACATATCTGGATAACTGTAGAAACTACAACACACTAAGTCCGTCACCACACACACACACACACGTGTAATATTCATGGTAATAATATAACGAAGAATAGAAAGAATTATTTAATAAGTGATTTAGATTCAGAAAAAAAAAGAACCAGTAGCAGTAAAATGATTAGTAATTTCACCTGACAAGCTCCTGAAAACTTTCGTCAGAGTCAGGTGTCATAAGTTATTTGACATTCTCATATCAGAGGATGTGTAGTACAGAGGTTCGAGTATTCTATATTGTCTACAAAAATTTAGGAAGTTTGAAGTCAAAAGAAATAAGCGCGTTAAAATGATTACAGAAGAGGGAAGCAAGTTTATTTTTAATCCTTTAATACATGACTTTGTATCTGAAGCTACCAAAACTATAATATATAGTGAGAATATACTGAGAAAAATATTGAAAAAAAGTCCTTAAAATCATTGTGCGTTACTAGCAACAAACCGCGCATAGTTGGTCAGCTATACAGTGCTTCCATGACGTACCCGAGCAGTAAAAATGTCACTGTTGTGCCGCTGATCTTTCCATAAAGTAACTTTTAATGCAAGAGTAGTATGCGATTGACTACTGTTACATGAGGTATGCTGAACAATCGCACATGTTAGAAGTAACTCAATGCAGCTAACTGTCGAAGTGATTCAGTCGCACTCTACAACGTATAATTTCTTGGACATGCATCTTGCATTTGTAACACTATGTATACAAGCAGCTACGAATGAAATTGTGGTAAAATGTTGATCAGTTTGAGAGACAACTGAAAAATTAAGTATATAGCTTATCAGCTACACTATGCATTAAAGTGTTGTATGTAAGAGAAATAAGAATGTAGAAAGTAAAATGAATTATAAGGATAAGAATGAAAGCAACGTGGCGCGGATACTATTGGTGTGGGCCATACACCTCTAAATCTGTCTGGTCTAAATAAAAGATGTTTAACAACCTGGATTAGAAAAATCACACTAAGCGTAGAGAAATTATGTGGCGAACACAAAACTTATGAAAACACAGTAAACTGAAAGACTTACATCTAGGCATACGCTGAATGAGACAAAAAGTAGATATGGAACAACACAAACAGAGGTAAATAAATCTTTTTTCAAGAAGGTACCTTGAAGTTTTTGATGGAGTGCGTCTAAGATTTTATCTATATCCCCCTGCCAAACACTTAAATGTGACATGCACGGTACATTTGTAAATGAAGATTAAACATCATTAAATGGATCTAAAACGTTGGCTGTACAACGATTGGAAGTGTGAAACACCTTAAAATAGTGTCGGAGGAGAGCGCAGAGGAATAAAATTTGACGAGATAAGAAGGCAATGCGAAACCCTTTCTTGGATGGATTAACTGGATATCTGTTGAAGCTCCAATGATTGGTTAAATTCACAGCCGACAGAACGATACCCGATATTGAGGCAGGCATTATTACGCTTGACAATAGTTGTAGAGTCATAGGTATTTCATTCAAGGGGTGGAGCTTTGTAAATGTAAAAGCGCATTTGTTTATTTGCGTATGCGTCGAAGTCGATGGCTTGCTCGACACATTAATTCCCTTGTATCTTAGTGTATTTGTTTCAGTGGCTGCGGTCTTATAATTTTGTAACATGCAGTTCACACGCAAGTTTCGTTTCTTTAACAACACTGTTGCAATTTTTTTCTCTTGTTCAGAATAAATGAAAATTTCACCTGGAAGTATTCATTCTGTTAAGTGAAAACGGTATCGTCGCCGATCACGCCAACACGCAAGAGAGCTTACGCCGCCGCAGTAGCGCAGACTACAGTAGAGTCATCTGGCGGATACATACCGAACGTGTGGCGGCACGTGCCGCCAGAGAGCAGCACCTGCAGGATGAGGCCGGCAGAGCGACTGTGCAGCATGCAGCGCCCCTGCGGACACACGGCACAACAGTCGTGCAGCAGCCAAGCGACAAGGCAGTACAGAACAGAACGACAGAAAGCTAGAGAAGAACTGCTAGGCTAGAACAGTGCATCATCAGAGAACAGGTTTCAAGTAAAAGTCACAGTACAAGCGTCATGTAGCTGCAGAGGGCGAGAAGAAGCATTTTTCCCTGCAATGAGACAGTTACGTAACATACCACTTTATTATAAAAACAAGACTTCATTAAACATTAGCAAATGACATTATGAATTATAAATATTGTGATGGATGTTGATGCAGTCATTCAAACAGTGCTTCAAAGGTATAACTTAAAAGAGTTGAATATGTACAGCATAAGAGAGAATAGAAATAATTGCGTGAGAGTTTATTTGAACGATGGAAAGCGTATTCGATCAACCGTTATCTGCCGTCTGTTATACATCACAGAACTTAGGGTTTTATAGGTTGTCCTGTTAACGTCATTGTGCTTGCTTTTGTTATAGTCTAACACATTGGCAAAATTAAGTCTCATCTGTGATTATGCATTTAAAAATCATTCTTTGTCACATATCTCGTCAGACAGATCTTATTTACTTAGTAAAAGACCGTTCTCGACGTCTTTTAATGCACAAAGTGATAGGAAGATAAAAATACGCTCACATATTGTTTGCTATCATTGTCCCACATCTCCTTATATTAAAAGAATCTACGAAAAGTAAAGTCAGTCGGCCAGACCAAACTACCCTGCTGATTTCCTTCATTTTTGTTTTAAACGAAATGTATTCATCCACAGATTTGTCATCAAGTATCAGAATTTATAAAACTCTCACCTTCCTTTTTCTACACTCAAACGCGATTTCCTTTTGTACATTTCTTATGGGGATGTCCTTGATGTAAACTAAAGCCAGTCGGTCAGTCCGTTCTATCCGACCGATTTCCTTCATTTTTGCTTTGAACGAAAGGTATTCATTCGCACATTTGTCATCAAGTATCAGAATTAACTTAAGTCGCTCCATACTTTATTTTGATTCAAACGTGATATCCTTCTGTCCTTGCATTTACGATATCCTCGGTTCTAATTAAGGTACACAGTTCCTGCTAATCTAACAACACTCAGCGGATCAAGCTCTTTTATTTGCGCTTTTAAACAATTGCATTGATTGATTCTGACGAAAGCTATGCGTGAACATTCAACTTTACTTCCATTTTTTCCAAGTTTTTTTTGTCATTCCACTAACAGCGCGAATTATTCGCACGCGTCCTCCAGTTTACTTAGTAAAAGACCGTTATCCACAGTCTTTTAATGCAGAAAGTGATAGGAAGACGAAAATACGTTCACATATGGTTTGCCAACATTTTTCCATTACTTATTACTTTGTTAGCGTGTATAGATAGTAAATATAAGAATATAGAAGAAACATTATTTGTCTGTTGACAAAAATTTCAACTTTATAGAAGATGAAGTATCTATGCTAGAGTTTCATTAGAGTTTCATTAGAGAATTCAAATGAAAGTTCGTCTTTAGGATGAGAATCTGAATTTTGCTGTTTCTGTTTTACATGTGAGCACCAACCTACATCATAATAAAATAAGAGAAATCAGATAGAAAACAGAAAGATTTAGGTGTTCCTTTTTTGCCCGCAAGGTGTTAGAGAATGGAACCATAGAGAAATATCAAAATAGTGGTTCGATGAACCCTCTGCCATGCACTTCAATGTGATTTGCAGAATATCCCTGTAGCTGTAGATATGTTCTTTAATCCGTAGTTGAGCACTCTCAGAGCAGTTGGTTTCATTTATTGATTTCACCGCACATAAGATTCAATTTCGGCTCGGAAACCTCGGCATACACTATGAAATACTCTCCTGTAGCCATGACGAGTTACTTCTTTTAACAACTAGCAATGATCGATTAACGTTCTCTTCAAATGAGGTGTACAAATGTAATACACTGCTGCCGGCAGCGGTGGCCGAGGGGACTGAGGCGCTTCAGTCACGGTCTGCATGGCCACTACGGTCGGGGATTCGAATCCTCCCTCGGGCATGGATATTTGTGCCATCCTTAGTCTTAGCTAGTTTGTAAGTAGTTTGTAAGCTTAGGGACTGATGACCCCGTAGTTAAGTCCTATAAGTTGAATTTTTTTAATACACTGCTTTCTATAAGGTGGGAAAACTCCCAAAAACAACAATGGCTTGTGAAAACAGCAAAGTTTAAAATCTGTGCTGGATCGGGATTCGGATTTTTTTATTTTTTTTATTTTTTTGTTGTTGTTTTTTTTTGTTTGGCTCAATGGGTTCTTCTGTTCCTTGCCGTCGCTGATCGTGTTTGTTCGTTGTTGTTCGATGTTTTCTTGGCTAAACTTTTTTTTATTACAGAGGGCGTACCGGGTGCACTGAGCCACGGCTCGCTTGTCTTCGAACCCAGCTACTTAACTTGTAGCACACTACGATGGTAGTGCCTCCTGCCCAGTAGTTCCTCTTGATCGCAGCCTGTACTGCTTTACCGTTCGTAAAACTGCGGCTGATAATGTCACCAAATAGTGCCTGTTCTTTGGTTTATTTTGTTTTAAGGGGACACAAGCTGTTCTTTTGGACATGTCCGAAAAGGACAGACACCATGTCAATACTTGTAGAAACGTTATTGAATTAGCACTGACTTTGAGTATATTGAAATTATGGAGATGCATAAAACGATCTCACGCCAGACTGGTATAGCTACAGAGTGATTTAACTCATGTGCACTCTACGTAAGGGACAACCGTTGTGAAAGGAGGCGACGAAAATGAGAGAGAGAGAGAGAGAGAGAGAGAGAGAGAGAGAGAGAGAGAGAGAGAGAGAGAGAGAGATAGCGAAGAGAGAAAGAGGAAGTTCGCAGATCGACAGAGCGCTTCACTTTCGTCGTTACGTCTTCAACATTCCAAAAAACCTAACTACGGAAACAGCGAGCGGTTGCGACTCGCACTTTTAGACCCTTCTTGTATTTCCTCAGTGTTCGCTACCCCTACCTGCTACGCATACAGAGAATGGATTACTCTTATATCACCGTAGTTGAAATCTCATCACCGATAAATAAAAAATTATTAAAATAATAAACAACAGAGAAAATATTTTTAGTAGATGACAAATGCCAATGAACCAAGTCCAAGTTTCCTTGTTAATCACAAATCTGTCATCCAATATTGAGTACAGTCCTACAGTTGTATAACTTGTCATCTCCTAATTTAATTTCTAATTTTTGTTCACCTTTACAGAACTTTTGTGAGTAGTATTTGTCAGACACATTATCCACCGGTTTCCATTTACATTCTTTATTTATTTTTATTTTGTTTTTAAGTTTTATTTTACAGTTAGATAATTTCGTTTGCGAGCTACACAGCTGTAGTTCTGCCTACTGTCCCAAGGCCCGTCAAAGTAGAGCTGGTGTTTCCTCGATACCTGGGGACATCTGTTTCCTTAAAGCTCATGCAAACGTTTTTCAAAATTACAAATAAGTATTGAAACATCCCCAATATATTTTCCCTCGTGTCCTTTTGAAAAGGGTCAGTTCTTATGGTAACTATGACGTATGCTTTTCCATTACAGTTTTCTACTTCTACTGACAAACTATCTACATCTGTGAAGTACATGTTTCAATTTTTTATTTGTTATGGTCTTCAGTCCGGAGACTGGTTTGATGCAGCTCTGCACCCTACTCTATCCTGAGCAAATCTCTTCATCTCCTCATACGAACGGCAGCCCACATCCATATGAATCTGCTTATTATATTCGTCTCTTGGTCTCTCTTTGCGATTCTTCCTTCACACACTTCCCTCCAATGCTAAATTTAGAATTCCTTTATGTCCAAGAATGTGTCCTACCAATCCACCCAATTTATTTATCCATGGTTTAATATAGTTTTTCTGTGTTTATTTCTACTATAAAACAAAGGATTTACAACAAAACCTAGCATTTTTTTTTCTTTTGTGTGTGTGTATTCCGACTACTGAGACACTTCTGCTTTCTGCGAGTAGCTTCTTTTCTGAATTATTGTCATTTCTTTATTAATGCTCCTCTTTTATTATCTGTGGATGTCTCCTTTCTGCCTTTCTAAATACCAACACGATTTTCCTACATTTATTACAGCCACGTCAATGACAGTCAACCAATTTTCCATACTAACAATTGTTTGAGACTTCATTTAAAATGCTGTTAAGGTCACATTTACTATTTAAGTATTACTCATTTACTTTATTCTTTATTCACGATTATTTTCGTAGTTTTTTGCCGCCATTTTCAAATGACATTACATGAAATTAGAGTACAACAATTACCATACATATACACAACATTTTTCATCGAAATTAATTTTGTTCTTTCTTTTCTGTGGACAAGGATTTAATTCCAGTTTGTCTATTACAAGTTTAAGTCCTGCTTTGTCTGAAAGGAACACGTCACGTCAATTACTTAACAAGATTGCCATTAATATTTTAACACTATCTAAACATACTTCAATTATTTTTTATGAGATCTATAATAATTTATAAAGTATTCTAGTCACAGTCTTTCACCGAAGAGAAAAACATCAATTAATACTGATATTTGTCTCATAAACTTCCAATTTAATGTTAGTATTTAGACTCTTCAGCTAGGCCAATCTTTATTTATCAGTTTATTTTAGTGGTCAGGGCTTTTAATTGGAATTCAAGGATACTTAGATATGGTTAATAACAATGTCAATACTCTTGCACTCCTCAACTTTATTCTTGATATTTTTGTTTTTATTAGTTTACGTGGGTTTTTAATTTATGTTTATTTCAAATGTTCAAATGTTTGTATAGCTTATGGGACTTAACTAGGGGGTCATCAGTCCCTAAACTTACAAACCACTTATGAACTAGATAAGGATGGCACAAATATCCATGCCCGAGGGGGTATTCGAACCCCCGACCGTAGTTGTCGTGCAGACCGTGACTGGCGCGCCTGATCTCCCTCGGCCACCGCAGCCGGCTATTTTTATTTCTAAGAGTTTGAAGTATATTGGCAAACAATAGATGCTGCGTAGCTGTTTCAGTGGCTGAAATAGAGCTTTCTCGAAAATTTCTGTGCTGAAATGAGACATGGTGTTGAGGGCAGATATTTTCGCTTGTTTCTCTAACCTGCGACTGAAAGTACAATTCGTTTGTGAAAAACCCATAGAGAAAGATGCACCTCAAGTTTGGTGCTTTGTAACGATGTGAATATTGTCTACACACTAAGTATGCTAAGTATGTAACGAGATGCTGCTACAAACATTACGAGAAATGGCAAGCAAATTCCTCTCTGCCGCTACACCCGCGACAGGTGCAGGTGAGTTGGCCGTACATTGGACGAAAGGGAAAACAGATTTCATTGACCGGCTGTGCAACTATGCAACTCTACGTCTTAGTAACGTGCCTATCTGACGGCGTATTCCCTTTATTTTGTCCACTAACTTCGAGCTATATTTTCAGAATAGTAGATTACCTTCATTAAGTGCAATGTGGAACATCTGTAGTCCAACATCCACAGTTGGTAGTACTTCGTCACTGGGATTTCGCGCTTCGTTAATCATTTATTTGTTTATGGATGTGGATGATAGTAACAGTTGTCAGAAATAGAGGATACGTTGGGTATTCTAATTATACATATTTAGTAACTCTGAACTTTTCATTACCAAACACACTTTGTGGCCTGGTTCCTCCTCATGATGAAATATCATATCGCAACACTTCTGTGTGTGTATGGATCCGCTTGCTGCCAAAAAATACCGCAGCATTAGCCAGTTGCCACAAAACAACCATAACTCCATTTACAAGCCAGAAAATTTGAAAAAAGGATCACATTGAATCGGAATGAAAAGCAGTTTAAGGCTATACAGATCTATAAACTTAAATAAGCTGTCTACAAGAGCACCAAAATGCATTGAAGTTGACGGTGGACTGTTCGTACATCTCAAAAAAATTTTAAATGCTTGTAAAGCCTATGGGACTCAACTGCGCGATCATCAGTCCCTAAACTTGCCAAAATATTTTTGTATTCTCTATGTAACATTAATATCAAATTTTCAGGGAAATATCAGAGTGACTTTTCAAACAGTGATTGTGGTCTAGCTTCATGATTTAATACTAACCTCCTTGGAGGGGCCCAAACTTTCAACTTTCAGGTAATTTTGATTCAAGTAATAATTTCGTGTGAATCAGTGGCCTGGTGCAAGTCTTTCGATTGGTCGCCACTTCGGCGACTTGTGTGTCACTAACTTACCCCAGTTATCCAACAGGGGAAAGGAGACCTACAGCTTAAAGTGGAATCGAAACCACGTGTCGTTTCTGGCGACTCCCCACATCGTTGAGAAGTGAAGGCTGGGTAAAAACGCAGACTAAAAAAAATCCGAGGTCCGACCGGGTTTCGAATCCGTGACCTTCCAGTTTCCAGTTGAGCTCTTTACACCGAGACCACTGGACTCGACAATTTCGCTGGAACGACGTCCTCTGAATTTCAGGACAAAGAAAGATGAATTCTTTTTTATATCTTCAGAACATTTTGTTCCATTCCCATTAGCCACTGTGTCTCGGAATCCTTTCATTTTCAGTACCTTTTCCCAAAATAATCTTCTCTGTTGAGTCTTTTTACTGTTTTCACATTGTTTTCTTCTAAGTCCTGTTTCACTGCGTTGAACCAACGTGTTGTGGAATTTTTACCCCATTGATATTTACAAATGTTAAAGGTAAATCTACTGCCTTGCATTCGAATTAAACGTCCGCAAAATATTCTTCGTTTGTCTCATTACGTTTGAAATATTTTCTATATTTCGGAATACTTCAGCATCACGTCGTAATTTCCAGCCTTCTGCTGTGTTTTCTGGTCCTAATATTTTCCTTATGATTAGCCTTTGTATATTTCTAATTTATCTGAATTATAGTTCAATGTCACATATTCGCTTGTATACATTGGTAGTCAAGAGAAAATATATATGCTTTAAGTGGTGACATTACTGATGAGTCGGAACAAAAAACTTCTGATAAAAATAAGCCATTTACTTAATTGTTTCCGGGTTAACCATTGACGGTAAATTAAGATACTGTTGAGTTATGTCTCGTGTAATTCTGTAAGGGTCCTCACAGAAGACGTTCAAACAATCGTCCATCAACTAGAGTGATTTTTTCTGCTCTTGTAGACAGGTGTTGTGTTGCCGATCGACAGTCGTTTCTGCAGCGGACACAAGAGAGGGCCTTCTCGATTTTTACACGCTTGTGCTCCAAGTATAGGAATGCAGAATTGAGCTCCGATCGGCGACACATCACCTGTCTACAAGAGCACCAAAATGCAATGTAGTTGACGGTGGACTGTTCGTATATCTCAAAAAATTTTCAAATGCTTGTAAAGCCTATGGGACTCAACTGCGCGATCATCAGTCCCTAAACAAATAAACTACACTACTAGCCATTAAAATAGCTACACCAAGAAGAAATGCAAGAAATGCAAATGATAAACGGGTATTCAATGGACAAATATATTATACTAAAACTGACATGTGATTACATTTTCACACAATTTGGTTGCATAGATCCTGAGAAATCAGTACCCTGAACAACCACCTTTGGCCATAATAACGGCCTTGATACACCTGGGCATTGAGTCAAACAGTGCTTGGATGGCATGAACAGGTACAGATGCAAAAGAAGCTTCAACACGATACCACAGTTCATCAAGAGTAGTGACTGGCGTATTGTGACAAGCCAGTTGCTCAGCCACCATTGACCAGACGTTTTCAATAGGTGAGAGCTCTGGAGAATGTGCTGGCCAGGGTAGCAGTCGTACATTTTCCGTATCCAGAAAGGCCCGGACAGGACCTGCATCATGCGGTCGTGCATTATCCTGCTGAAATATAGGGTTTCGCAGAGATCGAATGAAGGGTACAATCATGGGTCGTAGCACATCTGAAATGTAACGGCCACTGTACAAAGTGCCGTCGATGCGAACAAGAGGTGACCGAGACGTGTAACCAATGTCACCGCATACCATCACGCCGGGTGATACGCCAATATGGCGGTGACGAATAACACGCTTCCAATGTGCGTTCACCGCGATGTCGCCAAACACGGATGTGACCATCATGCTGTAAACAGAACCTAGATTCATGCGAAAAATTGAAGTTTTGCCATTCGTGCATCCAGGTTCGTCATTGCGTACACCATCGCAGGCGCTCCTGTCTGTGATGCAGCGTCAAGGATAACCTCAGCCATGGTCTCCGAGCTGCTAGTCCATGCTTCTGCAAACGTCGTCGAACTGTTCGTGCAGATGGTTTTTGTCTTGCAAACGTCCCCATCTGTTGACTCAGGGATCGAGACGTGGTTGTACGATCCGTTACAGCCATGCGTATAAGATGCCTGTCGACTGCTAGTGATACGAGGCCGTTGGGAACCAGCTCGGCGTTCCGTATTGCCCTCCTGAACCCACTGATTCCATATTCTGCTAACAGTCACTGGATCGCGACCAACGCGAGCAGCAATGTCACGATACGATAAACCGCAATCGCGATAGTCTACAATCCGACCTTTATCGAAGTCGGAAACGTGATGGTACGCATTTCTCCTCCTCACATGAGGCATCACAACAACGTTTCACCAGGCAACGCCGGTCAGCTGCTGTTTGTGTATGAGAAATCGGTTGGAAACTTTCCTCAGGTCAGCACGTTGTAGGTGTCGCCACCGGAGCCAGCTTTGTGAATGCTCTGAAAAGCTAATCATTTGCATATCACAGAATCTTCTTCCCATCGGTTAAATTTCGCGTCTGTAGCAGGTAATCTTCGTAGTCTAACAATTTTAATGGCCAGGAGTGTACTTATGAACTAACGTATACTAAACACAACACAAACATTCATGCCCGAGGGAGGATTCGAACCTCCGATGCGGGAGGCCGCCCGATCCGCAACTTGGCGCTCCAAGACCTTTCGGCTACTCCCACGCTGCTTTGTGTATCTTCTGTGATGAATGCTACACAATTAAATCAACAATAATATAACAATATCTTAAGTTAATGTCACCTACACTTTACCCGTTTCTAGATGTTTTAATTCTTTACCCGGAAATGCCGGCCGCGGTGGCCGAGGGGACTGCGGCCAGCGGTCTGCGGCGCGCCAGTCACGGTCTGCACGGCCACTACGGTCGGGGGATCGAAACCTTCCTCGGGCATGGATATTTGTGCCGTCTTTAGTGTAAGGTAGTTCATAAGTAGTTTGTAAGTTTAGGGACTGATGACTCCGTAGTTAAGTCCCATAAGCTCTACAAACATTTTACCCGGAAACAAGAAAAGGGCATATGTTTATTAGAATTTTCTTGTTCAGATTCAGAGCACGTAACTTTCTCCCTGGTTCACCCTGTACAGCCATTCCGATTTAACTATTGTGTCGTCATGCTACGGACTGGGCGGCCGTTCCCATCGAAAGTTCGAGTCCTTCCTCGGGCATATATATATATATATATATATATATATATATATATATATATATATATATATATATATATATATATATATAAAATGCAAGCAGTAATTCTTCTATGGAGCCGATCGTAGAGGTTACGGATGTAGCCTTGCAGATTGGCGTACCATGCAATTTACACCTGGTGTCTCAGTTTGTTCAGATTTCGTGCCGGTCATGGAGACCGCACAAAGTAAATTTTCATCAAAAATGTTCAAATGTTTGTAAATATTATGAACTACGTGGGTCTTCAGCCTCAAGCTTACAAGATACTTAAACTGACTTAAAGTAAATTATGCTAAGTACAACCCCAACACCATGCTCGAGGGAGGACTCCAACCCCAGACGATAAGCAACCGTGCGCTATCGAATCGCAAACATGCTTAATGGGAGACAGATCTAGGGTAGTTGACGTACACAATGTTGGTTGGTACAATGTCGTTTTGGAAAAGCCTTGTTGCTGCATGAGCTGTATCAAGACGGGATGGATGATGGTTTCATTGTACCGTGTACTGTTCAATGTTTCCTCGCCAATCACAAGAGGAGAATGGCCAGGATAGGATATGGCTCCCCACACTCTCATGCACGATCATGCGTGCTGTTAGGGCATCTTCCGCAGACGCTCCAATATAGTACAGCCCGCCTCCAGTGGTGTCACGATAAGAGCTTTTGTAGGGACAAATTGAGACGTGTCGTCTTCAGTGATGCGAGTCGCTTCTGCTTATGATGATCGTGCGCGTGTGAGGTTATCGTGCAGGGAAGCGCGAAAGTATGGAGTGTACGCGACAGAGACACACGAGGCCGACACTCTGCGTCTTGGTGCGGAGAAGCATAACCTAGACTGGCCGTTCTACTCTGGTGATCATCGAGGGAACATTGAAACCATCATCAAACCCATATTGCTACCGTTCACCAACAAGGAGATTTCTATTCCTACAGGATATTTCACAGTCACATATATCCCTTACCAACCAACGTACACTTGGAGGTGTATGCCAACTACCATCGTCAGCACAACTCCCACAACTGTTCCCCATTGGGTATGTTTGGCCCCGGATGAAACGTCAAATTGCTCAGAGTGCACCACCGGCATGAAATCTGGCCCAACTGAGCCATCAAGTAGAAACTGCATGGCAGGCCATTCAGAATGACTACATTAAGCGCCTCTACGATCATCTCCATGGAAGGACTGAGCCTGCATTGCCGCAAAAGGAGGGCATACTCTGCCTTACGTGCTTCATATTATGTAGTAAGAAGAAGTGACTACCACGCCTTGGTGTCATGTTTCTGATGAACGAAATAGAGGCATGAAGATTTATTCGCCTGTTTCGTAACCATTCAATTTTTGAAGTGGGTAACACACGTCTCATAGAGAAAACTAAATTAGAGCGCTATACTGCCTCTTACATCTGCATCTGAAACGTGGGTGGTGTTAAGGCGACGTTCTTTTTGAGAAACACTGTTGAAAAAAATTAGAGGTCCGGAATTTAAAGCGGACCGCACAATGATTCTACTGCCGCCAACCTACATTTCGCGTAAAGACCACAAAGTTAACATCCGAGAGATTAGTGCTCGCCGGCCGCCGTGGCCGAGGGGACTGAGGCGCTCCAGTCACGGTCTGCACGGCCACTACGGTCGGGGGTTCGAATTCCCCACCGGGCATGGATATTTGTGCCGTCCTAGTTCGTAAGTAGTTCATAAGTAGTTTGTAAGTTTACGGACTGATGACCCCATAGTTAAGTCCCATAAGCTATACAAACGTTTGAATATTTGATTAGTGCTCGTACAGATGCATGCAAACAATCATTTTTTCCTCATTCTGTATGGTAGTGGAACAGGAAAGCAAGTACTAGGTACACGCTGCATTCAGTTTAAGTATGTAGGCGCTGTCATTACGTAATTCAACTGTGGAGCAGCTTCAGGGGTCGTTTCAATACCAAGAACATAAGACAATATTGTATTCTATTATAAAAATACAACGGAAGTACTTAAAAATACCATAAACAGATAATGTGTATACTTGGAGCAATATTTACCAACGTGAGATGAATAAATTTATTAATGTCAACCTCACTGCCAAGCTAACAGACATAGAGCCTATACCCTCGAAACTTGTCACTAGAAGCAGCGTAAAAATGAAATTGCAGGATCAGACGTGGATTCTGATAGGTGATACAGGTAGACGATACTGTAAGTCTGAGGAATATCTTCATTAAAGAGTGCGAACCAAAAGGGAGCGACTCGATGTGCCCACAAGCGCAGACTATATCACTAAACATTTACGCTTTTATCCAAGGCAGGGTTTATCACATTTTTAATTCTATCGGTTACCACAAGGCTGGTTGTACAAAAGAGTTAGTTGCAAAGTGTTTATATATGCCGTACCGTATTACCTACGGGTGTGGATCAGTGCTTAATACTCTCATGCACGAATTATCAACCCGATAATGAACAAAATTTCTGATACATTATTTGCTAACTTAAGGCCTATCTTGTGCAGAATTCATCATAATTTAACTGCTACATTTCACATGGAACATCTATTCAAAATGTTCAAATGTTTGTAAAGTCTATGGGACTTAACTACGGGGTCATCAGTCCCTAAACTTACAAACTACTTATGAACTAGCTAATACTAAGGACGGCACAAATATCCATGCCCGAGGGGGGATTCGAACCCCCGACCGTAGTGGCCGTGCAGACCGTGACTGGAGCGCCTTAGTCCCCGCGGCCACCGCGGCCGGCGAACATCTATTAATAATATGAAAGAATACGTGAAGAGTGTACACTATTTTGTATTCTTCGTACAATGATATTGTTTCAGGCAGTCAGGGCACACAGCAAGTTTACCGTTTTCCCAATTGTAACGTGTTTTCCGTTGGCAGCCCCAATCATGACACTTCTTGGCATTGGTATCACCTGACTTGACTGGCCTGTGCTATACCCCATCGAAGCGTTATTCGTTGGATGCCGAATGATAGATAGGCTTTCTTTTTTTTTTCTATGCACAGACAACAATGTTCTTTAATGTGAAGGTTGCCTCTTTCTTGTAATATCTACTTTCCATTTCTTTGTTAGCGCAACGACAAACACTTCCGATTAAGACACATTATAGCATTCATTGTTAGTCCTCATATGAGGTACCCGTGCTTTCACGGTCACCTCAGATGTAAAGGATGACAGAAATGAGGCAAAATTTAAGTGTCCTCATTTGAGGACGCGACGCATGAGAGCGTTAAACAGACAGGAATCGCATTCAAGAGAGAGAAGGTTCAAGTCACCGTCCTGGCAGCCAGATTCATTTTGCTGCGGCGGAGTGGCCAAGCGCATTGAGCCGCTATGCTCCGATGCACGACGCCGTTCCCCGCCGGGAGTTCGAATCCCCCTTCGGGTATGGATGTTTGTGTTGTCTTTAGTATAAGGTATGTCATAAGTAGTTTGTAAGTTTAGGGTCTCATAACCCTGCAGTTAAGTCCCATAAGCTTAGTAATCATTTGAACATTTTGTTTTGAGATACAGTTTTTCCATGATTTTCCTGATTCTCTCATGACTTGTGTCTGCATAATTCCTTCACAGGACCGATTTCTTTCCCTCTTCCTGCCTCCAGAAATGTCTTGTGCTAAGGAAGTCCTTTCTGAAGGCATTTGTATGGAGTGTTGCCTTGTATGGGAGTGAAACATGGACGATAAACAGTGCGGACAGGAAGAGGATTGAGGCTTTTGAAATGTGGTGCTACAGAAGACTGCTGAAGATTACGTGGGTGGATCGCGTAACTAATGAGGAGGTACTGAACAGAATTGGGGAGAAAAGAAATTTCTGGCATACCTTGACTAAAAGAAGGGATAGATTGGTAGGGCATATTCTTAGACATCAAGGAATTGTGAATTTAGCGTTGGAGGAAAGTGTGTGGGGTAAAAACCGCAGAGGAAGACCAAGAGATGGATACAGTAAGCAGATTCAGACAGATATAGGTTGCCGTTCTTATGTGGAGATGAAGAGGCTTGCTCAGGAAAGGGTATTGTGGAGAGCTGCATCAAACCAGTCTCCGGACTGAAGACCTCAACAACAACAACATATGTAAACACTTACTGACCGGAAGATAAAGAATAAGTTCCCTTCCTTCTGCGCATCGTTCAGTAACAGAAATGGTACCAGTGAAACAAAGGAATAGTCGAAGATTGTGGGAGGGGGAGTTGGAAAATAAGTGTCCCCTCTCTACTACGGGCAAAGCTGTCTATGAAAAAAAGATATTGAAACATCTTTATTCTTCTACATAATTTCCAAGTACATTGACGCATTATTCAAACCACTTTATAAGTTTCAAAGAGCCGTCCAGGAAAAAATCAGGGCGTTGCATAAGGAAGAAGCGTTGAAATGTTATGGGCGAAAGACGGCACAGAAGGTGAAAGGGAACATGTAAGACAACGATACACCATAGATATGACAAGTACTTTCCGTTTCCGATTATGACGGGGGATGTAAAGTGGGTCCACCATTAAACGCCTGAATCGAAGGCCGCCGAATCCATGAAGTGGAAACATCCGTCATCACCTGTCCGAAAGAAGTTCAAAAGCACTCCGTCTGCAGGTAAAGTGCTGCTCACCGTTTTCTGGGACGCCCAACGAGTTTTGTTACTGGAAATTTGGAGGATGGAAGCACCAATGCTGCGCGGTACTGTGACACTGTCGAAATTGAAAGAGGTGACTCGGAGAAAGCGGCCTGTCTTTCTCAGCACTGGCATTCTGCTGTTGGATGACAATGCGAGACCACACTCGGCGAGGCAACGCAACACCATATTGCAACTCTTGGTCGGGAGCGCCTACACTATTCGCCATACAATCCTAGTATCGCACTAAGTGACTTTCATCCGTTTCCAACTTTGAAGAAGGCTCTCGGCGGAAGGCGCTTTGGAAGCAATGCTGACGTCAAACAAGCCATTTAACGCTTATTCCGAATACAACGCCCTGACTTTCTCGACTGCTTTTTGAAGCCTATAAAGCGGTATGACAAATGTCTCAATTGACTTGGAAACCATGTAGGGGAAAAAAAAAGTTATGTCTTATCTTTAATGTCTTATTCTATTTTTTTCCTTTCAAAATCAAATGTTTGTAAATCTATCGTACCAAACTGCGCGGTCATCAATCCATAGCTTACAAACTACTTAAACCTAGGTAAACTAACCTAAGGACAACACACGCACACCCATGCCCCAGGGACGACTCGAACCTCCACGGCGAGCAACCGCGCGCTCCGCAGCGAGACGCTTTAGACCGCTCGGCTACTCCACCGCGGCTTTTCCTTTCATACGCAACTCTGACCACAGTCGACAGGGGAAACTTACTTTTCAACTCCCCCTCGTACGAAAGGGAAAAAAATTAGACTGTCGAAGAATAGGTGGAGAAGGTGAACATTCACAAACTTCGGCTGTTCTCTGCAGCCACTAGTGTTGGGCAAACCGTCTGTTGAGGTAATTTGTGCTTGTCGTGTTCAATCTGAATGGTATATATGAGCTGTATGTGCATTGGTTAGTCATAGGTGTCTCCTTCTTCGAAAGATTTTTATTGCGAAAGATTCAGGACAATTAAAGATAAGATAGGTGGAAGTTTTTAAATAAAATCAATAATCCCATCAAACTAGAAGTGAAGGGTTCAGAAGGGGAAAAACTGCACACGAATCATGCAACCAACCATCGAGGTACAAACATATTGGCATATCGTTTGATCTTAAGAAGGTGTTTCACATTCACAAAAGTACACAATATTAATAATGTGCAGACAAACGTATTTATAGCAAAAAAGTTGGTAAAAAAGATTTTGTGTTAGTTCTTATTTTTCGAAAGGCAAGGATACGAACAAGAAATAAAGCATCGGTTCAACAAACAGGCAGAGGGACAAAGAAGACTATCGCCGATCCTATTTAAAATTTAATCTAAGAAAATAGTTATTTGGATGGGAAAAGAGGTGTCAGGACAAAGTGACAGAAAACTGACAGCATAAGATTCGCAAATGACAAGATGCTTCTCTCAAATTCAGAACGACTCAACTGACGCCCTTTCAGCCTACAAAAGGAATGGGTAAAAGCCTAAGAAAAAGAATAGTGAGCTTCGTGTTAGGGGCCAGAAACCACAGAATAGGTGACAACATTCAAGATTTCGGACGTAACATTCATTTACATCAACATGAATACTGTGCACATAATTTTAAATGCGTCTTGCAGGGGTCGTAGAACCGCTTTTATGATATTTCTCTACAGTTCCATTCCGTAATTACGCTCGGGAAAAGGGAACACCTAAATCGTTCCGTTTTCGATCTGATTTCTCTTCTTTTACACTCCTGGCCATTAAAATTGCTACACCACGAAGATGGCGTGCTACACACGCGAAATTTAACCGACAGGAAGAAGATGCAGTGATATGCAAATGATTAGCTTTTCAGAGCATACACAAAAGGTTGGAACCTGTGGCGACACCTACCATGTGCTGACATGGGGAAAGTTTCCAACAGATTTCTCATACACAAACATCAGCTGACCGGCGTTGCCTAGTGAAACGTTGTTGTGATGCCTCGTGTAAGGAGGAGAAATACGTACCATCACGATTCCGACTTTGATAAAAATCAGATTGTAGCCTATAGCGATTGCAGTTTATCGTATCGCGACATTGTTGATCGCGTTGGTCGCGATCCAATGACAGCAGAATATGGAATCGGCGGGTTCAGGAGGGCAATACGGAACGCCGTGCTGGATCCCAACGGCCTCGTATCACTAGCAGTCGAGATGACAGGCATCTTATCCGCATGGTTGTAACGGATCGTGAAACCACAATCCCTGAGTCAACAGATGGAGACGTTTGCAAGACAAGAACCATCTGCACGAACTGTTCGACGACGTTTGCAGCAGCATGGACTATCAGCTCGGAGACCATGGCTGCGCTTACCCTTGATGCTGCATTTGATAGGAGCGCTTGCGACGGTGTACACAACGACGAACATGGGTGCACGAATGGCAAAACGTCATGTTTTCGGACGAATCCAGGTTCTGTTTACAGCATCATTATGGTCGCATCCGTGTTTGGCGGTGAACCCACATTGGAAGAGTGTATTCGTCATCGCCATAGTGGCGTATCACCCAGCGAGATGGTATGGGGTGCCATTGGTTACACGTCTCGGTCACCTCTTGTTAGCATTAACGGCACTTTGAACAGTGGCCGTTACATTTCAAAAGTGTTACAACCTGTGGCTCTATCCTTCATTCGATCCTTGCGGAACCCTACATTTCAGCAGGAAAATGCACGACCGCATGTTGCATGTCCTGTACGGGCCTTTCTGGGTACTGAAAATGTCAGCACATTCTTCAGGGCTCTCACCAATCGAAAACGTCTGGTCAAGGGTGGCTGAGCAACTGGCTCGTTACAATATGCCAGTCAATACTCTTGATGAACTGTGGTATAATGTTGAAGCTGCTTGGGCATCTGTGCCTGTACACGCCATCCAAGCTGCTTTATTCAATGCCCAGGCGTATCAAGGCCATTATTATGGCCAGAGATGGTTGTTCTGGGTACTGTGCACCCAAACTGCGTGAAAATGTAATCACATGTCAGTTCTAGAATAATAGCCCAATGAATACCCGTTTACCAACTGCGTTTCTTCTTGGTACAGCAATTTTAATGGCCAGTAGTGTATTTTTTTTCCTTTCATACGCAACTCTGACCACAGTCGACACGGGAAACTTATTTGTCAATTCCCCCTCGTACTGGAGGAAAACATGAGTGTCGAAGAATATGTGGAAAAGGTGGATATTCACATATTTCGGCTATGCTCTGAAGCCACTAATGTTGGGAAACCATCTGTTGAGTTAATTTCTGCTTGTAGTGTCCAATCTTAATGGCGTATACGAGCTGTATGTGCATCGGTTAGTCATTGATATCTCTTTCATCGAAAGATTTTTATTTGCGAGATTCAGGGCATCAGTTTAAAGATAAGATAGTTTGAAGTTTTGAAATAAAATCAATAATCCGATCGTACTAGAATTCTGAAGTGAAGGGTTTAGAAGGGGAAAAAAACTGTACACGAATCGTGCAACCAACTATCAAGATAAATACGCATTGGCCATATAGTTTGATCTTAATAAGGTGTTTCACATTCACAAATGTACACAATATTAATAATGAGGAGGCAGGCAAACGTATTTATAGCAAAACAGTTGGTACAAAAATTTTGTGTTAGTTGAAATTCTTATTTTACGGAAGGCAAGGATACGAACAAGAAATGAAGCATCGGTACAAGAAACAGGCAGAGGGTTAGAGAAGACTGTAGTCTCTCGCCGATCCTGTTTAAAATTTAATCTGCGAAAGTGGTTGTTTGGGTGTGAAAGTAGGCGTCAGGATAGAGTGACAGAAAACTGACAGCATAAAATTCACAGACGACATGCTTCTCTCAAATGCAAAACGAATCGACTGACGCCCTTTTCTGTGTACAGCACGAAAATAAATAAAATTAAAACGAAAGGGATGGTTAAAGGCCTAGGAAAATGAATAATGAGCTTCATTTTGGGGCCAGAATCCACAGAATAGGTGACAACATTCAAGATTTGGGACGTTACATTCATTTACGTCTACGTAAGTACTCTGAAAATAATTTTAAGTGCGTAGCGCAGGGTTCATAGAACCGCTTTTATGGTACTTCTCTACCGTTCAATTCTGTAATTGAGCGCGGGGAAAAGGAACACCTGAATCTTTCCGTTTTCGATCTGATTTCTCTTATTTTACACTACTGGCTATTATAGTACGAAAATAAATGAAATGAAAATGAAAGGGATGGTTAAAGGCCTAAGAAAAGGAATAATGAGCTTCATATTGGGGCCAGAAACCACAGAATAGGTGACAACATTCAAGATGTAGTACGTAGCATTCATTTAAATCTACATAAATACTCTGTAAATAATTTTTATGTGCATGGCAGAGGGTTCATAGAACCGCTTTTATGATATTTCTCTGCGTTTCCATTCTGTAATTGCACGCGGGAAAAAGGAACACCTGAATCCTTTAGTTTCTATCTGATTTCTCTGACTGTCTTACGATGATCATGTTGCTCTATATTATGTGGGTGCCCAGGAAGTATGTAAACATTCGGAAGAGAAAGTTGGTGAAAGATATTTCACCACAACGGGTAACGCTTTTCTTTTTATAATTTCCACCTCAGCTAGTGCATCCTGTCCGTGACACTCTCTCTCTTGTATCGGGATAATACAGAACGAACTGCCCTTCTCTGTACTTAATATCCGCCGTAAGTTCCACTTCAATGGGATCTCACAACGCGTAGAAATACTCAAAATAGGACACACAAGTGTAGTAATAGCAGTTTCTTTAGGGCAACTGTTGCATCTTTTAAGTGTTCTCCCAATGAATCGTAGCCTTTGCTTCGTCTTCCCTACGACATTTTTTTTTGGGTTCTTTCCAATGTACGTTATTCGTGTTTGTATATCCTAGGCATTTAGTTAAATTTAAAGCCCTTAGAGTTCAAGGAATTATCATGAAAATAGAATTTAACGGACTTCTTTTCTTACAAATATTGATGACTTCACACCTGTCGTTATTCAGGGTCAATTGCCAATATTTGCACCATGCAGATATTTTATCTAAATCGTTTTGCAACTGCTTTTGATCTTGTGGTGACTTTACTAACCGATGAGTTAAAGCATCATGAGGGAACAGTCTTAAGAGTTCCGCTCATATTGTCTGCTAAATCGATTATAAAGATGAGGAACAATAGGTGCCCCATAGCACTTCTGGGAAGCGCAAGTTATCACTTCTGTTTTATTGGAGGACTTTCCGTCAATTACTACGTACCGTGACTTCTCTGACAGGAAATAGCGAATCCAATCGCACAACTGTGGCGATATTCCATAAGCACGCAAATTGATTAGAGGAAGCTTGTGAAGTACAGTGGCAAAGGCTTTCCGGAAATGAAATATGGAATTAAGGAAGATATGAACTGTGAATAAGACATCAAAGTAAGAATTTCGCTGGCGGCAGTGGCAAATCAGAAAAGTCTTATTAGGGGCCTCGTAAGTATCAGAAACATGGCCTTTGAGAAAGCAAGGTTAAAGAGAAATAAGAGATTATGAAATGTGGGTATGTTTTAGGTTGGCCAACATTAGCTTCCCTGATTGTCTAGAATGTAAAGGTTGTTTTTGTGGTCTTCAGTCCGCAGACTAGTTTGATGCAGCTCTCCACGTTACACTGTCCTGAGCAAGTCTCTTCATCTGAGAATACGTTCGGCAACCTACATCCTTTTGAATCTGCTTACTCTATTCGTACCTCTGTCTCCCTCTACGATTTTTACTCCACACATTTCCTTCTAACGCTAAGTTCACAATTCCTTGATGTCTCAGAATGTGTCCTACCAATCTATACCTTCTCTTAGTCAGGATATGCCAGAAACTCCTTTTCTACCCAATTCTGTTAAGTACCTCCTCATTAGTCACGTGATCTACTGGGTACATGTACTGGGCAGAAAAAGAAAAGAATGAGAGATGTTGGTTGGAGTGAAGAATATAAAGCTTAATTTGGCAAGTCGTAATCTGAGGCGAGACTGCCTTCTAGTAGAGGTTTTATGTTGGAAAAAGAGAGCAGAATTAAAAATCACATGTTCTTGACTTCAGTAGACCGCATGCAGGATAAGAGAGAATGAAAATTAGAGGAAGCAAAAGCGATGACAAATGCATATGGTGTTCGTAGAAACTGCCTGGGGGAGACCAATGTGTTGGTCTAATTCATCATTCGACCACGGTGACACATTCGAAGAAATTGAAAAGTACCTCACTGTATCTACACATTCTATCTTTCATCCGGTCATGATTTTGACCATGACGAAAAACCAGTGCAACATGTTGTTCAGTCTAAGGAATACTAATATTTGCTCGTTGAAAATGTAATAAGTATCACGAACTTAAATCCATCTCCCTGCATAAAGCCTGCGGCCAAAACTAGCATTCTCTATCCCCTGGATTAACATTTATCGTTACTTTTACATTTAGTTAAAATCATGTTGCGAGTAAATAACCAAATAGTGACACCGTACATCACAATTTTCACCATGTTGTTGAGTTCGACCTTGCACGTGACCGTCTCATACACTGAATGGTCTGAGGTAAGCACCAAACTGTGCACCATGCGCTGTGGCCTGGTCGAAATCTTGAACGATCCGTCAACCACGACAAAATATCTGGTAACGTATTTGATGTGGGAATTCTGTAGGATGGGGACCCTCTTTAAGATTTTCTTCTTTCACAAAGACTATGAATAACTTTCTGTCGTCGCAAAATTGTGGCACTGTAAGAACAATTACCAAAGATAATGGACTTGAGGTCCGTGAGTTATAACAAGTTTATTGTTTATTTTTCGTTGTTAGTTCTCTTAGTAGTGGAGACGAACTGAATATTGAACCGTACTGTAACAAATTCCGTTAGGATGTAAAGATGTAAGAAACTGAAGGTTGGTTTGAACACCACAGAGTTGGTGCTCTAGGAATATGACATGTCCTCACCTTCGGCGTAATTTCGAAATGATGTTCTCAGGTAATTATAAGCTTATGCGAAGTTGTATTCGAATCACAGTCCAGCACAACCTTTCACAGACTTCCTGATGTGAAAGAAATCTTACGGTACGTGAAATAAAGAACACCAGGGTTAACTGATGACGATCTTTATATTTTACGGTCCGAATCCTGCCCTCAGCCACAGAGCCATCATTTAAAACAGTGCAGCTTATGTGAATTCGTGTACAAAAGATCATTTTTCATATCTAAATCCATGATAGCGCTTTTCTGACACGTACTGCACAATAAATAATATAGTATGCAATATTTTATTTAATTATATCTAAAGCAAAATTCTACCCCTGTTTCACAGTCTTCAATGCAGACTAACTACGTCCAGGTAAAGCAACATTGTTGATATTAAACGCGGTGCTCACAATTTGCAGTAGACGATTTTTTATGATACATCTTCTGATTACAAGTTGTCTTCGATGCATTCTACAGTGTTCGGAAATCAAATGTTTTTTTCGCAAGTATTATATTCTACGACGTTTTAAGGAAACGAATTTTTGTTTTCAAGATCTTGGTCACGAATATTGGGAGATCCTTTTAGGAGCTAGATGTCAACAAATTAGTGAACAAACTGCGTTAACAGTGTTAGCACCGTCTATGTTACTGAAAATTTGGTACACGGACTGTCATTTTGAGGTATTTCTACATCTACGTCTACATAGATACTCTGCAAATCACATTTAAGTGCCTGGCAGAGGGTTCATTAACCACTTTCATAACTTTTGTCTGCCGTTCCATTCTCTAATAGAGCGCGAAAAAAAAAGAACACCTAAATTGTTCCGTTTTCGACCTGATTTCTCTTATTTTATTGGGATGATCATGTCTCCCTAAGTATGTTGGTGCTGGCTATATATTTTCACATTCAGAAGTAAAAGTCGGTGATTGAAACTTCGCAAACAGATCACGCCGCGATGTATAACGTCTTTCTTTTAATGATTTCCACTCCAATTCGTGCAACATTTCCGTGACGCTCCCCCCCCCCCTCCGGTAACGTGAAAAGACAAAACGAGTTGCCCTTCTCTGAACCCTCTCAATATCTTTCGTCAGTCCCACAATGGGCAACAGTACTCCAGGAGAGAACACACAAGTGTGATGTAGGCAGTCTCTTCGGTGGACCTGGTGATTTTCGAAGCGTTCTGCCAATGAAACGTAATTTTTGGTTCGCCTTCCCTACAATATTTTCTGTGTTCTCTCCAGTCTAAGTTGTTCGTAATTGTAACTCCTAGGTATTTGGTAGAATTTACGACCTTAAGGTCTGACTGATTTATCGCGTAATTACAGTTCAGCTGATTTCTTTTAAAGGTCATGTGAATTACTTCCCACTTTTCTTTATTTAGTGTCAATTGTCAATTTTCGCACCATGTAGAAATTTTGTCTAAATCGCTTTGCAGTTGCTTTTGATCCTCTGTTGACTTTACTAACCGATAAACGACAGCATTATCCCCGAACAGTCTAAGGGAGCTATTTAGATTGTCTCCTAAATCGTTTATAAACACAAGGAAGAGTAGGGGACCTATAACGCTTCCCTGGGGAAGTACTGTATAGTAGTACAAATGAAGAACTGATGAAGAAATGATGCCTCTCTACCTTGTAGTTATATGTGGAAATAAAATTTTTAGTTGACATGTTTTTCACATAGCGGGCTGAAACTTCACAGAAATCTATTTACCAGACTTCTAGTAATGCTCGCATCAACAGTACGTGGAGTAGTATTAGTAAGCCCCCATTTCCATTTCTTTAAACGTCTCAACAGAAGTGAACACAGAGTTCTAAAAGGCAGTTAAATACACAGAAGAACAAAGAGAAATACATGCTACGTGCATAACAATTAGTACATAAAAGTTGGCAAGCAGCTGCAGATGAATGAAGAAACTGTAACATGTATTTACTGTCAGACTTAAGGAACGATGCTACAGAAAGCTATCAAATAGCATACAACCAGATACGTAAGATGAAAGAGTATAGAGAGATACAGCTCAGTATAGAAGCTGTATGAAAGTGCATGCCGTTCAAAACTTTGTTCAACATACCTTGCGGAACAGACATACAACTAAACAAATCTAAAGCGATCCTTTGCGTTCATATGCCGGTGGTATTTGTGTCCTCAGTTATAGCGAAGTACGAGGCATAAAGCTACAATAGAAGACACGCTTATAGCGAGCATCTCTTCGCGGGTTTCATACACGCAGATAAAAAAATAAATAAAAAGACTTGAAAAATGTACATACGGTAACATCCGGAGTTTGAAAGAAATACTTTTCGACATAATGCCACCTGTAACTTACAAATTTTCATTGACTTTCTCACACTGTCGAATATGCAAGAAATAGGTCGAGATCCTGCTACCAGGTAATTTCCATCCTCCGTGTGGCTCAACACTATACAAAAAGCTAACCATCTCTGTAGACCAACATATGCCTGTGTACGGTAGACGAAAAAATCCATAAATAAATGAATTTCAAAAATTAAAGAACTCATTTGGGCACGTTCATCGCGAAATTTTCATGCTTGATTAGAAGATGCCATGGAATAAAACCGTTATTAGCCTTCGAAATCTACAAGGAGTACAAATGTTTATTAAATCGACACGTGTTATTCAAGATCAGTCATGTAGTTACAGTATGCAATACACCATTTCCGTTTTCCTTATCATTTTATAAATTTTATCTTTAACATTCTTATACTTTCAAAGATTATTTATCGCTCTCAATTTTATGAAGAGACATTGCAGTAAAAGGGAGGATGTGATTTTGTTAATGATCCAAATCGATATTTAATGTTTTCGATCTTATATTGTCTTAAGACATCGCTAGAAGGAAGATTTTTTTCAGAAATAGGCATTACGTTTTGTTTCTCGTAACAACTAGAAACAATGTAAGTCTTATGGCTGTATCTATATTTTAAAATGTGAATGATAATTTCAGTTAATCTTTCTTGATGTATGATTATCATTTACGACTCCTGATAAGAAATATTTTACTTAATCAATTTTTGTCCACATTTTTTGTGAAAAATAGAGCGGATAGCAGTGACGCATGGAGCAGTGAAGTGGCTTCAGCGTTGCCTGTTTAATTATTACATTTCCTGTCACCCATTTAGTGACGAACCTGCAAATTATAATAGTTTTGTCCGATGGCACTTTTCTTATTCCTCAGACTGCAAGCTTTTAATATTCATTTACTTGATCCGCGCACCACTAAACTTACCCACAACCACACGAAACTGTATTATAATAATAGCTTTAACTTTGTCTCCATTTTATAACTTAAAATTACAACCCTCGTACAAAATTTAATAAAAAGTATAGCTTTCAAAATTAATTTTCAAAATGATACATATACTTTTTTTTTACTTCTAACATAATTTGTTTGCGGCCCTTTTTTTCTGAAAACTGAATTTTATAATTACAGACAATCTGTTCAAACAGGCCGCGAGGATATTCCTTAAACGAATACTTAAGATCTTTCGAATTTATCAAGTCTAACATGTAACATAAGCGTTTGGTATCGTTCTCGAACGTAAAATTTGTAGAAGAAACTGCGAGACATTTTCCAAAACTAAAGCCCGGTGATCAATGTGTAGCAGATAGTAGGCCTGAATGAAATTACGCTAATGCAGCGTTGTCTGCCGACTCTAGGAAACTACTGCAGTGTTGATAAGTTTGTTGGTTTCAGTAGTCGTTTGCCAGCGATGGGCAAGATTATCGTAGATCTTCCAGTTGTGCAGTTGCTAAAAATGTTATCCAACTGTTGAAATCTATTGTGAACATGGATATGGACCAGAAATAAATGAGCAAACAAGTTCAGACTTGGTGACACTAATTTCAAAATTGTTACGAAAATGTTCCGATGAACAGCGGAGTGCCTGGACTTGTACTGGGACCGACGACATCGTTTATCAAGTAATCCAAAAACTTTTAAGTGATCGGCAATAGACAACTATTAGTACATAGAATAATGAGTTCCCCAACGTTGCTGGAACCTCACTTTACAGGACTGTCATGGTAAAATCTTACAATTCGCGTCGTGGTGCAGTGTCGAGTGTTCAGATGTTGGCAGCGGCCGCAGCTAACCAATCGTAGCACAGACGGTGACAGCCAATCAGATATTAGTGCGTCACAGCTGTTTTGCCTAGAACCAGTCACAGTTTGTTTAATGTAATGTAAATTGATCTCATTTATTCGTAATAAATTAACAGTTTTTGCGCTGACCATGAAGTAAATAAACTCCTGGCCATTGAAATTGCTACACCACGAAAATGACGTTGCTACAGACGCGAAACTTAACCGTCAGGAAGAAGATGCTGTGATATGCAAATGATTAGCTTTTCAGAGCATTCGCACAAGGTTGGCGCCGGTTGCGACACCTACAACGTGCTGACATGAGGAAAGTTTCCAACGGATTTCTCATACACGAACAACAGTTTACAGGCGTTGCCTGGTGAAACGTTGTAGAAAAGCGTACCATCACGTTTCCGACTTTGATAAATGTCGGATTGTAGCCTATAGCGATTGCGGTTTATCGAATCGCGACATTGCTGCTCGCGTTGATCGCGATCCAATGACTGTTAGCAGAATATGGAATCGATGGGTTCAGGAGGGCAATACGGGACGCCGTGCTGGATCCCAACGGTCTCGTGTCACTAGCAGTCGAGATGACAAGCATCTTATTCGCATGGTGTAACGGATCGTGCAGTCACGTCTCGATCCCTGAGTCAATACATGGAGACGTTTGCAAGACAACAACCATCTGCACGAACAGTTCGACGATGTTTCCAGCAGCATGGACTACCAGTTCGGAGATCATGACTGCGGTTACCCTTGACGCTGCTTCACAGATAGTGCCCGTTACATTTCAGATGTGTTAGGGGATCCGTGACTCTACCCTTCATTCGTTCCAGCGAAACCCTACATTTCAGCAGGATAATGCACGACCATGTGTTGCAGGTTCTGTACGTGCCTTTCTAGATAAGAAAATGTTCGATTGCTGCCTGGCCAGCACATTCTCCATGGCTCTCACAAATTGGAATCATCTCGTCAATGGGGGCCGAGTAACTGGCTCGTCACAATAAGCCAGTCACTACTCTTGATGAGCTGTGGTATCGTGTTGAAGCTGCATGGGCATCTGTACCTGTACACGCCATCCAATCTCTGTTTGACACAATGCCCAGGCGTATCAAGGCTGTTATTACGGCCAGAGGTGGTTGTTCTGGTTACTGATTTCTCAGGATCTATGCACCCAAACTGCGTGAAAATGTACTCACATTTCAGTTCTAGTATAATAAATTTGTCCAATGAATACCTGTTTATGATCTGTATGTCTGCTTGGTGTAGCAATTTTAATGGCCAGTAGTGTAATTTATGCTGCTCCTGCTATATGGTTGACAGGTCCTCGATGTATCCACAGTCTAGAATTTAGTCACAACACTCCCACAAATTTTTGTTATACGCCACGATAGCAGTGCTCCAAGCGGCTGGCAAGATACATTTCTGAGTACGATATCCAATGAGTTTGAATAGTATCGTTTACGTTGAGTTTAACATACGTTTTACAACATGGAAGGTATGTAGTGCCATAAAAATCGCCAATAACTACAAAATAACTCCAAAATAAACGTTATTAGGTTTCCTAAGAACCATGGGAAAGTTTATTTAAGATTGTCTTAAAGTCCAAGACTTTTTAATGGACAACTTCACTTTCTAAGAACAAAAAATGCCTAATAAATAACACGGGAGCCGAGCTTTTGCAGAGAAACGTCGATTTTCTACTCAGAAACACCATAGTTCACTACAATTTTAGTCAAAGTATTAAGTGTTGAACGTAAGAAACTTATATGGAATGGAACACACACACTATGTAGTGTACCAGATTATCCACAACAGCTGTAGCTGAAGCAAAATCCTGACAAACATGACAATAAAATGCCGAAAGAATAAAAAATACACATAAAAAAGCAAGAACCAATGCATAATTATTGCTACACATGCACCGCAAACGACGAGAATCTTCAACATGTTAGTTTTGTAATCAAAAGTAATTACACTTAAAAGTATATGCATTCAAAAGAAAGAAAAGTGAAGATTAAAAATGTTCGAATCATTTCACTCCATACCGAATTATTACCCGTCAAGGGAAGTGTCTCCTATGTATTATAAAACAGACCGAGACAGGAATTTATATTTCTCGTAAGTTTTTATTCTAGTATTTCTAACGGAATAAACTTCAGATATATACATATTCGTAGATATTGCGCCATGAATAAGTTATTGTTTGTATAACTGAATCGATGAAATTCAGCTGTTTTACATTTATATCACGATTATATCTGTCTATCGACATTTTACTGATGTTAACAACGTAAGAATATTTGATTAGTTTCATAGAAAAGTAATTGTAGACAAACAATACTCTTACGGCGCTTTGTCCACCGCTAGGAGCGCTAGTGCCGTTGCAACTGTCAGTTGGTAACAACTTTCACAGCGATGAGTGCCGCCACTGGGCATGTTAGACTGTGATGTACCGTTGTCCGCTCATTAAACTGAGGCCATTAAGGTGCTATGCTCCGAAGCGCGAGGCCGTTCCCCGTCGGGGGTTCGAATTCCCCCTCGGGCATGGATGTTAGTGTCCGTCTTTAGTATAAGGTAAATCATAAGTAGTTTGTAAGTTTACGGTCTGATGACCCCGCAGTTAAGTCCCTTAAGCTTAACAAACATTTGAATTTGAATATTAAACTGACTGTGATCGACACCGGAAAAAATTCGTAACAAATCATTGCGGAAATATAAATCAGCGAATTTGATTGGCTTATGTACACTATCACCAGACCAGTTGGACATATGCAGTGGCCGTAATAGCCAACTTCTTGACACACAACACTGTAGTCGGTCTGAAGATGGTTTCACAAACATACTGAAACCGGATGCCTAAGAACAAGAAAAAATCTCTTGCGATCGAGAATGTGTTTTTAAAAATATAACACAACACTGTGCCGCGACACGGATTGTAAATTTACGCCCCTGACATTGTTCAGCTTGAATATCGAAAACGACTCACTCATCACCATGCGAGCAAAGAATGTGGAGTGTACGAAGTTTTTGAGGTAGTATGGATTATATACAGATGATTTATTTTACGGCATTTTTACGAGTGTAGAGAAGTGTATACCGTACAACAACGCAGAATGAAAATAACGGTCAGTGCAGTGGCGCCACTCAAGTTCACGGTAACCAGAAAAAGTGTAAGCAGTCTCCGTTCTCAAATCTAAAAATGATGGCTACCACTTTTGCGACGAAAATGGCGCACTTTTAATTGATTACATGGACCATGGGTAAAGGTATGCCTATACAATGAAACACTGACCAAACAAAAGCCACGAGATCCACAATCGCTGGTGCGGGAAACCTGGCATAATCAAATGTTCAAATGTTTGTTAAGCTTATGGGACTTAACTACGGGTCATCAGTCCCTAATCTTACAAACTACTTACAAACTAGCTAATACTAAGGACGGCACAAATATCCATGCCCGAGGGAGGATTCGAACCCCCGACCGTAGTGGCCGTGCAGACCGTGACTGGAGCGCCTCAATCCCCTCGGCCACCGCGGCCGGCCCTGGCATAATCCTACATCACAACAAAGCATGCACTAACACGGCCGGCAAAAGTAAGAAGGAGATTCAAGATGTTCGTTGGTGTATTTCTGATCACCCTCCGTACAGTCTGACTTTGTACCGGGCGACTATATCCTTGAAACAGCGAGAGGGCTTATGGCGATTTCCGAACTACAATGAACTCAAGACAGGCGTCGCAACTGGTTAAATTCCATCGTGGGAGATTTATATGCAAAGGCATTAAAGACGGCGGTAAAGTGGCGCAGAAATTGTGTAGATGCGACTGGCGACAATGTAGAAAAGTAAATAAAATACACCGATGAGCCAAAGCAACTGGTACACGTGCCTAGTACCTAATGTCGGCGATCACGCAGAAGTGGCGAAACACGACGTGGCATGGATTCGACTAATGTCTGAAATAGTGCTGGGGACATTGACGCCATGCAGCTTGCAGGGCTGCCCATAATTCCGCATCAGTAAGAGGGAGTGTAGTTCTGAACAGAAAGTTGCAAGGCATTCCAGATATCCCAGTCATGTTCATGTCTTGGAAATTTTGTGGTCAGTGGAGGTGTTTAATCTCAGAAGAGTGTTCCTGGAGTCTTTGTGTGTGAATACTGGACGTGTGGGGTGTCGCTTTCTCCTGCTGGAATTTCCCACGTCCGCCGTAATGGACATGAATGAATGCAGGTGATCAGTGAGGATGTTACATGTCGTATCTAGACGTATCTGGAGTTCTATACAGGATGTAAATTTTAAGTTGACAAACCATAATAAATGGAAAAAACTTTCAATTTTAAAAATGTGCAGAATCAAAAGTTGATTATTTTCGAGGGGGACATCTGCCATCCCAGCCCCCGGGGGTTGGGGCGGGAGGTAACTTTACAATTTCAAATGGATATCCCCATCTTTTATTGCAGAAGTAGATTCCACATAAAGACTCGTCAGAGCAGGCAACAAGTCATCAACATTCCAATTACGGTGTTGACGGGCCCAGGCCAAGCGTGAAGCGTTGTGTCGCGCAGTCAGCAAGGGTACGCGAGCGGGCCTTCAGCTATCGATGATCTTTCGTTCAATGCTTGGCACTCTGAAACTTATTGGTAAGCCAGCAATTTTGCGAAAGGGTTACACTCCTATCGCGTTGAACGATACTCTTCAGTCCCGTTCTTGCAGGATCTTTTTCCGACTGCAGCAGTGCTGGAGGTAAATGTTCTACCCGATTTACGATATTCACTGTGCATTCGTGAAATGTTCGTACGAGAAGAATCCTACGTCATCGCTCCCTGGGAGATGCTGTATCCCATCTCTCGTGCGCCGTCTATAACACGACAAACAAACACAGTCAAATCGTAATAGTCTGCCCTTGTAGGTATAGTAATCGATCTAAGGCCTGCACCAGCCACCTGTTGTCGAATATAGGTATTGTCGACGACAGCGAGATTCTATAAGTGTTTACATATATTTGTGTATATCCTTGCGTGTACCGGTTTCTCTGGCTCTTCATTGTATATAGTAAAATATTAATGTCAACCAGAACCTTTTCTTTTATGTTTGTTTTTATGACCAAGCGGACCTCAGTTTTGGAAAATGCTTCGTATAGACAAAGTCTCCTAGAAGATTGTCTGTAATTAATTAACCGCACACCAAAGCAAACTACAGATATCAAATATCGTTTTTATCGTTAGTCAGACAAGTCTCAAGTCTGAAGCGAACGTCGCAGCCACAAATGTTACTTACCTCTCAGCCTTAATATCTGAAATCGATACAACCCTTGCGTATCTAACGGGGGGAGGGGATGAGCAGGAGGTTCAATCGCCCTCCTCTGTCGGGGCAAATCATGGTTTCTGCCCCTCTCCCCTCAGTACTTTTTGATGGCAGACACTTTTGGCTTTGACTGATTGAAGCATCTTGAAGCAGCTACTACATTCCGTCCTATTTTTCAGTCTGTGACTGCTAATAGAGGACATCTGTACTAATGGGGCTCTCACGGCCGCTATTAATCTAAATGAGACACAAGAGCAACTTGATGGCTCATCCTTATGAGAGGCACACGTACTGAGGACCAATGGAATTAATAGAGTGTTGCTGCAACTTCAGGAGCACAGAAAAACAGTGATTCTCTTCGGCACGAATTCGACGTGACGTTGGTAAGTTTCTGCAAGTTTGTGGCACCAAATGTCTGTGCACGGATTAAACACTTCCCATTTGTTTCCCGGTGACGAATGAGCGGAGTGGCGCAGTGGTAACGCACTGGACTCCCATTCGGTAGGACAGTGGTTCAAATCCACCTCCGGCCATCCAGATTTAGGTTTTTCGTGATTTTCCAAAATCACTCTAGGGGAATGCCGGGATGGTTCTTTTCAAAGAGCACGACCGATTTCCTCCCTCACCCTTACCCAAAACTCCGAGCGTAAAAGCCGTCTCTAATGACCAAGCTGTCGACGGGACGTTAAACCCTAAGCTTACTTATTTATTTCCCGTTGACCACCTAGAATCTAAAATTTATTACACTGAGTACATCGTCATGTCCCACAGATCACTGTAGCATCGTTAGGGCGTTGTGACGCGAAAGAAGAATGTGAATCGAAGTAGCCTAAGTTTAGTTGATGTATGTTATAGTACCTTCTATTACTATCACAGGCCTCAGTAAGCCCAGCTGAATATCGCCACCGGTAATCGTCCATGGCTTGGTGAACATTTCGAGCAGCCCTTGTTCTGGATGACGATTATCCAAAAGATGTAACTTTAGTCATCCGGCAAAGCGATACGTTTCCACTGAAGTATGCTTTTATATTTATGTTGCATGAGACTGAACCTCGATAAAAACTTCATCCTGTCATCTATTTTTCGGTTATTAGGCTCAGAGTATTAGCTCTATTAGATGATAATAGATAACATTTTCGGGATGATTTAGAAAAGCAAAGGTGGCAAGAGCGGATATGAATATTGTTTCCAATATTTGAGTTTACTATCTTCGTAATAGTGAAATCTGTATAGCTGTGTTATCGAAATTAACTGTTAAGATCATATTATTATGATTCTGTTGCAGCTGGCCCACGAGGCTTTAACATTTCGTTTGATGTGCTGTGAACTGAAATAAAACCACAGCGAAGTTGCTCAGTTTCGTTTTTTTTTTCTTTTTTACCTTCTTCCAAAACCTTATTACAGTGGCTTAGTTGGTTTCTGATAAGCTCATTAAGTATTCACCCATATCATAGTGGACTGGGCTTGCTGTTTGTTTTATTTTTTGATATAGTCTTGCAGTGGATCTTGAATTCCAACAACACTTTGGACACTGCCTAGAAGCACATAATTTTCCGTTACTCTTCGATGAATTTGCTTTTCGTTTCACCTCACCTACGTCTTGAAAAATATCCTGACTAAAGCATTACAGATTGATTTTCTTCATAACCACTATCGCAGAGTGCCATAAAATGACGTTGCTACCTAATGAAAAGTAAGAACTTTGTTCTAACATATACGCAATTTCATTGTTTTGGAAAAAATCTAAATAAAGCATCAAGTCGGCAACTGTTTTTGAGCCACTACCAAATTTTAATTTTATTGCAAGGATTAAACTTTTTTTTTTTTTTTTTTTTTTTTTTTTTTTTTTTTTTTTTTTTTTTTTTTTTTGACTGAGTCGCCTATTGCTTTTCTTAAGGAGTCCCATTCAAAATTCCCTGAGAATTTGGCGCGAGTGATACTGAGTATAAAAATCATAGTATCCCACCTCTGAATTTGTTGCAAGTCTGTTAGCATCCGTGCTAAATAAACACTAAACGCAGAACCAAGAATTTAACATACGTCCTAGTAGCATCATGTATGCTACTATCGTTCTATAACTGTTAGGAACTTTTACAGATTTCTCACAACAGATCTCTCTTTCATTATCGTTTTGTGGAATCATCTAGGTTTCAAGTTAAATAAATTTAAAGAAAAGGTTACTAGACACATACGATGACTACAACAAATAACGACACTAGATAACTGAAAGACGCTCAATTGTACCATTCTCGCGCTCCAGAAAAAGGTTCGTGAAAGGGCTGTAATCTCAAGTGCTATAGCAAAGAGACTGATAGAAATATAGAGTGAAGACAGGATTTCATGCTTTTTTGTGCCTCAGAGAAGTCAGTACAGTCATAATTATAACGTTAAGAAAAGTTGATACTAACCTTTCAGATGTTTGTCACCTCTTTGGTGATGCTGGTAGTATGAATGATATGTAAAATCGCTTGGCTTATCTGCAAACTAGAGAACAGCAGCGCATATGAGTTATTTGTCACATTACTATTCCACGTTCTTAGAGTGTTATCATTGCATTAAAATAAAATTTAAGGTTATTTACTTGAAATATTACTAAATTTACAGAGAAATTATGTACATTCTTTTCAATTTAGTTGCTTCTTTGCAAATAATTAGCCAACATGTGTTATAGAATTACTTTTCATTTAAATGCGTATCGAGTTTACACCTAGAGGCGTATACCTCACTGTTTGAGGATTATTTAACACTTAATTTTAAATATCGATATGACAAGTTATTGAAATTAAAATATATATTATTTTGGTATTTAAGTAAGCCATTGTCAGTCACTTATGTGAAATAGGAACTATAGTTTCCTACCGTATAAGTCATTTTGTTAGATATCTTTCTACAGAGAAGGACCAGATCAAGTTTTTCATCCATTATTGTCATAGTGTCACTGTTTATAATCAATAACTTAACTCGGGATCCTATATACGACCCCACAAAAACATGTGTAGGAACATTCACTCTACCTTAGCTACTCCAACATAACTGAAATCGCCAGAGTTGTAAATCTTTGTGTATGAATTATACGGGGTGTTCAAAAAATTGTCAGGTATATTGAAAGGTGGCAGTACTCATCGAAACAAGAAATTTTTCGGAAACGCATACATTCTGAGATAAAACGTGTTTATGGCAGGTGTTACCAGTGGCTTCCATTCAAGGCAATGTACGAGGTATGTCCACAAAGTAAGTTCCGCATTGTTATATAAAACAAACGTATACATTTACAGAAAAAATATTTGTTGTAGAAGAATCTACAAGTTAAATTACTTTTCTACACAGTTTACGAAATTTTGTAAGCACTTGTCATACCGTGGCACACGTTTTGTGTGCCTTCTTCAAAGAAGGTCGGCGATTGTGTATTTAACCATATGGTAACATGTTATTACAGCTCGTCATCGTCGTTGACGTGTTGACTATCGAAGATAGATTTTAGGTGTAAGAAGAGATGAAAGTCTCTAGTAGCGATGTTCGGGCTTGGGAGGTCGGGCATTATCGTGAAACAAAAACACCACCTTTTGACAGTAATCCTCGGCGCGTGTTCTGTATTGCGCGGCGCAATTTCTTAATGGTATCGCAGTAACCATGTTCATTGATTGTTTGACCTCGTGGTAAGAAATCAATTAGCAAAATGCATTTTCTGTCCCAAAAAGCGGTGCACATGACTTTTCGAGGTGTCAAGATTTGCTTAGGCTTAACTGTCATTGGCTATGAAGTGTGCCTCCATTCCACTGATTGCCGTTTTGTTTCAGGGGTGTCGTACGATGCCAAAGTTTCATCCCCTGTGACTATCCGAGAAAGAAAACCATTGGAGTGTGTCAAAAACCGAAGTGCACTACCCATCAGTTGTTTTTGGTGTTGTTCAGCAAGAATTTTGGTAGCCAACGAGAGCAAAGTTTTATTAATTTCAGTTTTTCAGTAACAATTTTATGAATTAGTGATCGTGACATTTGTGGAACTTCCATAGGAAGGAAACTAAGAGTAAACTTACGGTTGTTCTTAACCTTGAATTGTGTGAACCAGTTCATCAGTAACCACAGACGGATGCCAAATTCGTTTTTCATCGTGCACTTGGTCACGTCCTTCATTGAACAGTCTGACACATCTTGTAACTATTGAATCACTCATAGTATTTTGTCCATAAACCTAACAGATTTGCCGATGAATTTGGTTTAACTTTCTTTGCATTTAGAAAACGAATCACAAATCTGATTTCACATGCAACGGCTTTTCCAATTACGGCTGACATTATAAAGAAGCACTACAAAGCTCGCGTCGGCAGCAGCGATCTGAAAATGGCGTACATGTCTTCTCCTTGAGCCAGAGTAACTGCCGCGCATGCTCGGAACTGGGACCGTAGCGCTGCCGCGGAGAGAAATAGAAACGGAACTTACTTTGTGGAGGACCCTCGTATCACGGTGCCATCCGGCGTGAAGAATGACGTACGCTTTGAAGTACACCAGTTTGTCGTTTTTGTTCTTCTTGGCGCGCATTGAAGACGCGACGCTGTCGTGTGAACACTTTGCTGATTGTAGTTGTGTATACCACGTCTTTCGTAAGCAAACGTCTAGGAGAATGAGGTCTGGGGAACGTTCAGGCTTCCCGACCAATGCAGCGGTCCCGAAGAGCCTGCGTCTAAAGTTCGCGAGCACTGCGACGAAGACGAGCTGGGGCGACATCAAGCATGAACCACGTTTGTAATCCTTTTTACACGTCACATCTTACAGCTAGGTAGGCAAAACTTTAGTGAGAAACTCTGCATGATCCACCCCATGAAATGTATGCAAAGGAACTTATTTCCTTTCTTTTTTCTTTATTGGTATTTTAAAGCCACCGGAGGTGGCAGGTATAACACCCCTTTTTCCGTAAAAATACATAATTACCTTATTAGTTACGTGTGGAAGGCAACAACGCCGTTTCCTTACAATTCCATGCCCCTGAGCCCATATTTAGCACGGTGATTAATAAAATTGCAGGTTAGATGCCATGGATTCGGGACAGGCTAACACATATTGGAACAGGGGAGTATTAAGTACAGTGGGTTACTGTCTGGAACTGAGAATATAATATTTTAATAGCAAGTAACCATCAGTGCGCAACACGCGCGGTCCATACAAAACTGGCATGAACTACAGTTCATCATTTGCTAACTATAAAAAAAAAAAAAACCAGTTCAACTTAGGCAAAATGATACTAGCGGCAATCCAATATCTAATTCCAAGTAAAAACGACTGCTTGTATATCTCAACAGCAACTAAGAATGACGGAGAGCGCCTGAGAGAAAGGCTCTCGCCTCAGCAGTCAGCAGCCAGCAGCCTCTCCTCTACAAGTGAGCGCTCTGCTCTGCTCTGCTCACACTCGCGGGCGCACTCTGGCGGCCCGTATCGCCACCGCTCACGTCCACCACTGTTTGCCAACTTTCCAGATATCTTACACAGGTTTGCAGAAGCTTCGTTGCTGCTCTTCAGCCGAGCGTATTTACAATGTTGACAAGGCGATAAAAACCGCGAAAGGTGATAAATTTGATGAATTTAAAAACTACAATGGAGATTAAAATGAAGAAAACAGACATAAAGAAGAAACATATTCAGAATTAAAACTACCACAGTAGTTAAAATCACGCAGAGATATAAGTTAAAAATCCAGGGTAGTTAAAAGCACGTTGGTGGAGCACACTACACGATGATGAAGACACTGTTTAAAACACACGGCAACACTAATATTCTGTCTGATTGGAGTCTGCTTATTAAAACACCACTTAGGCACTAAGTATAAGCACTGGCACAACATTAAACGGCGCACTGTTAAAAATTGTCGAACCGGGGGCACCTCAGTGGGAAAAGGGGAGGAAGAGGAAGCACGGTAGGAGAAGGACGGGTGGGGAGGGGGAGAGGAGGAGGGGGAAGCGCAAGGACTCGCCTTAGGAAGGAGCTGGGAGAGGAGAGCCAAGTGCGGGAGGGGACAGTGATGGGAGTGGGGGAGGAAGGGAGACGTACAAATACAGGGATGGCCTGAGGTTGAAAGGAGGGGTAGATGTCGGGACGGAGGGCGTCATCCGGGAGAGGGAGTTGACAGAAGCACAGAATAACATATACAGAGAAGCAGCCCCCTCTAAACCACTGTCCTACGCTCCCCTCATAGTTCCGTAAGATGCTAGCAGGTGTCAGGCTTAGGGTGCCTCTCGCACGTCAGAGGGTAGCGTGGAGGGGAGGCTGAGGGGAGAGCTCGTGCCGCCTGCCACGAGGCCACGGCTGTGTCCAGCTTGCTGCCGTTTGAGGGGAGGTGGTGGTGGGGACAGCCGCTACCTGCCGCCTGCTCTGGCCAGTTTAAAGGGCTGCTTCTGACCGCAGTTCCATCATGGGACATCTTACGGAACTGCTGGAAACCCTCCCTCCCGGCACCCCTGAGCGTAGAACCGGGCCCTTACAGAGGTTTCCCGTCTGTATATATTTGTCTGTGACGAAAGTTACCCTCGGAGAGGACGTGGAGAGGCGAAGGGAAGGAGGGATAAGAAGGTATCGGCATCCCAGGATGCAGCAAGAGGTGGGAGACAACTGGGTGCCGAGATTCTATTTTACTGGAGACAAAGCTGAGGCGGAGGTGTTCAAGGAACTTCAGAAGGCGAGGAAAGGGAATCAAGTCATAGAGGATACACGTGGCGGATGGGAGGCAGATACGGTAAGCGAGGCGGAGGGCGTGACGTTCTAGGATCTGGAGGGATTCGTAGTGGGCGGGGGGAGCGGAGACCGAAGCAGGATGGAAGCAGCAGAGGACAGGGCGCATGATTGAGTGGTAGGTGAAGAGAAGGCGGAGGGATTAAGGCCCCATGTCCGGCCGGACAGAAACTTGAGGAGGTTGGGGCGGGAGAGGGCTTTTTCACGGACGGATTGGAGGTGCGGTTTCCAGGAGAAAGAAGTCTTCCAAAGGATTGAAGATTACTGCAAGGTCATTCCCGTTTACGAGAATGGTCGTCGATCAGATGCACATAACTATAGGACTATATTACTGACATCGGTCAGTTGCGTTATTTGACGTTCGAATATTATAATACAGGGTGTCCCAAAAAGAATTTTAACTTGTAATAATATTGAGACAAACGGCACTAGGTAACTTAAACAGCACGAGCGGTAATCGGTATGGTCTGGAGTTTCGGAGAAAATCCGCTAGATGTCGCTACGAGCGCTGACCTGGAGCACAGAATAGGGAGTATACAGAAAGGAAACTGGCAGTCTGTCGTCCAAAATTTAATGCGCATGCGCGGAATCGGCCATCTTGAAAAGCAGTAAACCTGTGATCACTCCCTACTCTGTGGCGTGGTAATGCGCCGTCTTTGTTTGTTAATTCTGTATTTTGACTGCCTGAATCGCATAAAAGTAAACAAGTATTTGGTACAGTGAAAAGAAAGAACTGGAGCTGCTCCGTTTTTATTATGAGCAGCAATAAAAGAAAAGGCGTCCGATGGTGTTCAGCACCTAATTGCCGCAATAATTCGAATACAAATAAGGATATAAGTTTCTTCACCTTCGAAAAAGATGCTGAGCAGTAAGTGAACGTCGCTATATGTGTAGTGAAAGTTAAATGTTATCAGTTTCGAATCAGAGTAATATGTGCGTAATTATTAAAAGTAGCCTTGCTTCTTCTCTCGACGATAACTCTCGCTGTTGCTGTTGCTGCAGCAGTTGAACAGCATCGAAATTTGAAGTACATTTACATTTTATAAGTTTAACGTTGCAGGGAATAATATAAAATGAATGACAAAGAATAGTGCGTAAGAAGGCAGATAAAATTTTACTTACGGCTTTGGTCGTGTGCTGATGTTGGCAATGAATGCTCTTCGGATACTCAAACAAATAGATTAAGGGGAATAATCATTTTATGCTGTTCCTGCTCTGTGGTTGACAGATACATCTATATGCCCTTCTCCGATCAGTAAATTAATGATACTCCTAAAGCGAATACAACTTTTATATATGCCCAGACGTTCTGTGCAATCACGTTGTACTGCTAAGTCTGACTCAATATTTTGTGCGAATTTATTCGTGTCAAATAAAACCTGGCAGTTGTAAAGTCACTTTCTTGTTTATAACTAATTTCCCACACATAACTCCGTGTTATTTGGAATTTTTCTAGAGATAAGCACCAAATAAAACGATCATCGGTTCCACTGTACATTTTCGTAGTATTAAAATTTAGGCCTATTTTTTTCGTTGGATTACAATTAGGTGCAAGAAGATGGCGCAAAATAGATGAAAGCCGTTTCCTTTCGTAAAAGTCGGTGAGATCAGCTGCAGTTCGTAAAAAGTCCATTTCCAGCCAAAGTACTAAGTGGCTATAGTTCCGGGTTTACTGCTTTTCAATATCACGTCGAGCGCAACGCTTGGTAACATACAGATCAAAGGCGCCGCCCCCAGCTTTCCCTTCTGTATGCTCCCTATTCTGTGCCTGGAGTGTGCTGCCACTCTTGCGCAATATAGCGTACAGGACCGCGAGACCAGGCTTTACTTTCTTGGCCTCCTAGGTCCCCTGACTTAACACCAGGTCATTTCTTCCTGTGGGGATATGTCAAGCAATGTGTTTACGTACCTCCCTTACCTCGCGACATTGATGAACTAAAACCAGAATATTAGCTGACATAGCTTCAGTGACAGAAGACACGCTCAGTTTGGAATGAATTCCGCTATCGGCTAGATGTCGTCCGTGCAGCCAATGGACGACATACTGAACTTTTATCATGGATTTTTTATAAACTTCTCTCTTTTGTGAGTAATTTAGTACGGAATTTGTTTGTGTTAAGCCCATCTTCCTAATAAATACTTCTATTTAAAATCGGGTGATTCTCTTTGGAACACCCTATATTTCTGGACACCGGTAATCTGCTTTGTAGGAATCAACATGCTTTCCGAAAGCAATGACCATGTTATATGCAACTCGCGCTATTCATGTACGATATACAGAGGGCGATGCAGGTTCCCAGGTAGACACCGTTCGATACCGTTCCGCACCGTCGCCCGATGAACAATCATCCGTGAGACTGGATTGGGGCCTTTCTAGCTAACAGAACGCAGTGTGTCATTGTCAACGGAGAGAAGCCTTGAGACGTTAAAGTGATCTCGGGCGCGCCCTAGAGGAGTCTTACAGGACCTTTGCTGTTCACAGTATATGCAAATGACCTCGTAGATAAAATCGACACTTCAATGAGGCTTTTGGCGGGTGATGCTGTAGTTTACCCAAAAGTCGCAACGCTGGAAAAGGGTAGCGAAAATGCAGAATGATAACTGCAGCGTACTGAAGCACGGTGTAGGGTAGGAATGGGACATAGGACGAAGATATATCAAAATATCGATACATTGGTCTCAGTTACGCGATATTGTTAATCGATTTTGTTGCTATCTAATCGGAAATTTTACTATTATTATTTTTACTATTTTCTAACTCAAATTATGAAATCCCACCTATATTTTCATTTCAAACTTTAAGAATTTACACCTTAACAAAACAACCTACAATTTTCTTATTTCGAGTCTCAGCATAATTTTTATTATTGTCAGCTGTATATTTTCATCATTTCCTCTCACTCTAAAGTACTATTGAAACAATGCTTCAAATGTAATTCTTAGTGATCTCTGAGACTATAAAGATCATTAGTAACTCTTGAAACTTTTTGTTGTTGTTCTTTGATCATTTCACATTTAGTTTAGTGAGTTTTTAATGTGAAGACGAAAAAAAGGCCTTTTAAAGTGATATGTGGAAGCACATTAAAGTAAATGACAGCAAAAGTGACAAGAGCAATTACTGTTGGCAGGTACTTCGCTCTCCAGGTAACTACACAAACTGAAAAGCACATTAAAAATCGCAACATCCAAAACCTTTCGGTCATGGGCGAGTGGCTATCGAATCACGAGGATAACAGTTCCAAAATCAAACCCTGATTGCGCTGACGTAGGAAGCAAACCTATCAGTTCTACTGTTAGCTACTTCGTGCCAGCCTGTATGCAACGAGGTATCGCTAATGCACTGAACATGTTTCAGAAGGAGAAGAATGTAAAAAAAAGCTAATTTGTTTCATATTTGCAAAGATTGTTTGACATTTAACACTGAGGAGAAAGAAGGTTTCGTGAATCTCTTAAAAGTATTAGCTCATTTGTACAAAATCCCAACAATAAAAATTTGTTAAAGTTAATGAACGAGAAATAAGAAATCCTTCGTTTGCAGTTTCAGCACGAATTAAATATGGTAACAACTGTGACCTTAACCTCCTTTCTTTGCTACAGTACAGCTAAGTTTAGTAAGAGTTCTCTGTTTTTAAAATAATGTGTAATTAAAGCTGGATGCTTCTATTTTTTATTAATTCATAGAACCCACATCTCATTGTTTTAAATAACACGTGATGTACCTATTAAAGTGAATTATAAAATTAAAACTTTGGCACCGATATATCGACATATCGACAATTTTGTTTCGTCGGCCGCAGTGACCGAGCGGTCTGCGGCGCGCCAGTCACAGTCTGCACGACCACTACGGTCGGGGCTTCGAATCTCCCCTCGGGCATGGATATTTGTGCCGTCCTTAGTATTAGCTAGTTCTCAAGGTGAAAGATGGTTATACTGCAGGCCGCATACACGTTAGGCGGGAAAGGAAGGAGGGGTAAAAGTTGAACTAATAAAATACTACTGAAAACTGTGGCTTAACGGATAAAATGATTGTTACTGAGGTAAAACTTTAAAATGAATGTGGCAAATATTGCAGGAGAGTGGGAAGGGAAGCGAAGTCAAAGCTAAAATGTTCAAACGTTTGTTAAGCTTATGGGACTTAACTATGGGGTAATCAGTCCCTAAACTTACAAACTACTTATGAACTACCTTATACTAAAGACGACACAAACATCCGAGCCCGAGGGGGGATTCGAACCCCTGACCGTAGCTGCCGTGCAGACTGTGACTGAGCGCCGCAGACCCCTCGGCCACCGGCTAGTCAAAGCTGAAACAACCATCAGACAGAGAGTTGAAAGAAGGAACATCACTAATGTGAAAGAAACATAAACGCTTTTCTGAGAACATTAGTGGAATCAAATTTACACACTGAAAGTTTGGATACGTGCACTGGGCGACAGACTACAGTGGAATAAAAATATTCGGAAACGCACCGTCTGACGCGATATGATGCCAATATTTTGCAGCCGGAGGTATCTGAAAGTTAGTACAGATATCACTAACATATTACAGCCTCATGCGTATTTGCTCTGCTTGTAATATACAAGCGATTTCATACACACATAAAAGTGTTAAGGATACATAATATTCCCGCTGTTTACCCTCGTTTGCATATGCTAGTTTTTGTATTCGTTTGCAAGATAAGCAGAATAGCCACTGAAAACTTTTTAAGTAGCCGAAGTCCGGTGAACTTAAAATATGATAATAAATAATGAAAATTAATTGTGAAATTCATGTTGATCAACAAACCATGAAACTGAATGACGAAACTGGACACTTCGTTGCGATATTTTAAAACTATAGTTTCTTAATTACTGCTGCCTAGCAGTGCATCTATTTTAAAATAACACATAGGGAGTAACGGGGTCTATAAAATTCATCGAAACTGTGATGCCCAGTCAGAAAAATTCAAAATATAAAAGATAACATTTTTGTTTGAAACGCTAACAGTAATTTTCTAAGCCGATACTCAAGTGAACACATAGTTGCTTTTGATACTGGTGAAAATTCAAATAATCTCTGAACCCGTAGTCGCTTTCAATCGAATTTTTAAATAAAAATATAGTCACATGTACCAATAAAAATACACACAGTTGATCACTGAAGATGCTTTAAAGCGAAACATCGAAACATGTCTGATGTAAAGTACACAGTTGCGCAAAAAAAAAAAAAAAAAAAAAAAAAAAGTCACCTAACCCGTACAAACTGTATAGGTGCGGAGGTGGAGGCCAAAAGCACAAAGAAGAATTATGTAAAAATGTAAAGTTTAAAACTGAAGTACACACAAGAACATTTCTCTTGTAAAAAGTATCTCTGAAATAACTAAACGATGACGTTGTGGAATGAGACAATAGGTCGATCCTCTAAATGAAAAATGATATTTCTTCACTTTTCATATAGTACGAGCTTAAAAAAGATGGGGAACACGATTATACGCCATAAAAAACAATATCTTTCACTTGAAAAATAGTGCGCGATTGTTGATACCGCTCAATACGCCTGACGTATCCACACTGCTAATTGTAAAAATAGACCAGTATAGTCCTCTCGTTCTCGATTTCGAGTATGACGTATTGTGCTGGGCACAAATAGAAACAGCAGGGCACAGATCTGTATTTGGTGCGTCGTGTTCATTGCGTAGAGAGGAGGGGAAACCGAGAACGTGAGCCGGTCTACTCCGCCGTCCGCTTCCCCCGGCCTCCCACCCCACACGTGCGTCATCACACAGATTGACGAGGGTAATCGCATTTACTGTATCGGCAGTCAGCATGGATAATGGCACCTGTTTCCTGGGAAGCGCTGACAAACGCGGTCGGCTCTCTACGGTTTCAATAATTACGGCGCCGCAGAGAACCGATGGTCAATCTCTGCGGGATTTGCGCGTATCTCCTAATACATTCCTCAGTGTCCACGTATCTGCATTGTACGCCAACGCAGTAGAGGTCACACACACCCATAGAGGGAGTTCGAGAGTTCCCGTTACAAACTTCGAGAATTTGTAGATGGGAGAGATGACCTAATATTGGTCCACTTTAGGATACGGTAGTAACACTAAAAGTGGGCCTTTGCGATCGTCTTTTAGCAGCTCGAAATTTAAATGAAAATAACGGCTTAACCATTCATCTGACACAAAAATTGAATAACCGAATTTGTAGAGGAAAAATTTCTCTACAACTTTGCTCTCTTATGTTTTTTTCATATCTCGTATCATTTCAGAGATATTTGCAAACATAACGGCGATTTTGGGATGTATGTCTGTCTGTCCGTAACGTGTTCCCTGTTTTTAAGACGAACCGTTCAACCGATCAGAACCAAATTTTACAGACATAATTGTACCCGCCAGAGACCAGAACCTCCATTTTTCAAATTTTTCTGACAAACAACACGATAGTAATACCAAAAAAATACTTTTGTAGTGTAATTTTAATTGCAAATAAACCGTTCATCTGACGCGAAAATTGAATAACCGAATTTGTAGAGGAGCAAATTCTCTACAATTTTGTTCCCTTGTGTTTTTTTCATATCTCATATCGTTTGAGAGATATTTGCAAAAATAACGAAGATTTGGCACCCTCCATTCAGTTAACGAAAACCAGCCTTTCGGAGATGTCACGTTACATTCCTCGCTCAGAACTCTCTCTGGCATACGCCATCTTGCGTTGCGTATTTGATGATTTTGTTATTCTAACTTACACGTCGTCATTTCAAAGCAATGGCGCACTGAAGAATTAACAAAAAGACGACGTTCTTCGTACGATAAATGATAATATAGTGTCTACATATGCCTTATTAGCATCAGTTAACAACGGCCATCAATAGTATGAGATTTAAAAACGTAATTTCTAACTGTTAGCTGTAGCGTAGTGGGCAATGTGTTGGACTGTGACGCTGAAGGTCAGTGGTTGGGAACCCGCCAGTACCTAATATTTTTTCCTACAAGGGTTTCAGACACTGATATTAATTAATTTTTTATTACTTAGATTATTATTTTGGTACAAAATGTTTGAAAAAACTTATAAAACTACAAATATAAAGTGGGCCGTAAAACACGTGAGTGAGATTTTTTGATAAGGAATGCACATACGGAATGATCATCTAATGACGCAAACAGTATTTTCTTATGATACGTAAGGCAAAGCTGTTATACAGAAAGCTCTTTTCTTTCCATGTTTTGGGAGGAGGGAGTATTGATCAAAGCAAGAAAAAATGTTAGTAAACATAGGCTCTAAAAAGCGTACCTTAAAAACCTTGACTAGCAGGAGACATGAGTTCGCAGTTAAGGAGATGAAGACGTGCTCATATTAGAGACCATATTTATCATTGATGTTGTGTTGGTCAGTATTACCTCCCTCCAAAATTTTGAAAGAATAGAGCTAGCAGTAGAAAGATGTGTTTCACATTGTGAAAGTGCTCATAGCGTCACTGGACGCTACTGCCTTTATAAGATCTCGAAGTTCGTAACGAAATTGCGGAACACTTTTACCAGTCCAGAATTGATCACTAATTTTCACTGGATGGACCAACATCCTAGGGTAAAACGCAAACTAGCAGTAAAAAGAAAACAAGAAAAAAATGCGTTAGGAGAGCTCAATGTCTTCGAAAGTCATTGCATGTCTTCCATCTGTTTCATACATTCTAAACATTGAAAACCGTATAAAATCATTGGGATGAGTCACTGAATCAGTCTTCACTTGAAAAGCTTTGTGTCATGCAGTCAGCAAGGGTACAAGAGTGGGGACTCGAACCTCTGGCGGGAATGGTTGCCCAGTCCGTACCATGGCGCTTCAGACCGGGCGGCCATTCCGTGCAGCCCGAAAGAACACCAATCTATATATGAAAAACCGTTTTCGTGTTAATTTGCTTATGGGAGCAACCCCAACATCTAACTGTTGACACTAGTTCACACTCTCCTTACTTCGCTATATATAGGGTGTTACAAAAAAGTACGGCGAAAGTTTCAGGAAACATTCCTCACACACAAAGAAAGAAAACATGCTAGGTGGACATGTGTCCGGAAACGCTTAATTTCCATGTTAGAGCTCATTTTCGTATTTACGGATCAGGCTTCATCCCAACGTGATCAAATTGTAAATTTTTCACAATCAACATGTGTGGGCTGACGAGAATTCGCACGCAATTGTGCAATCACGTCATCAACACAGATTTTTTGTGAACGTTTGGGCAGGAATTGTTGGTGATGTCTTGATTAGCCTTCATGTTCTTCCACCTACGCTCACTGGAACACGTTATCATGATTTCATACGGGATACTCTACCTGTGTTGCTAGAACATGTGCCTTTACAAGTACGACACAACATGTGTTCATGCACGATGGAGCTCCTGCACATTTCAGTCTACGTGTTAGTTCGCTTCTCAACAACAGATTCGGTGACCGATGGATTGATAGAGGCGGACCAATTCCATGGCCTCCACGCCCTCCTGGCCGGCTGCGGTGGCCGAGGGGACTGAGGTGCTCCAGTCACGGTCTGCACGACCACTACGGTCGGGGGTTCGAATCCCCCATCAGGCATGGATGTTTGTGCCGTCCTTAGTATAAGGTAGTTGAAAAGTAGTTTGTAAGTTTATGACTGATGACCCCGTTGTTAAGTCACATAAGCTTAACAAACATTTGAACATTTTTTTTTTCACGCTCACCTGTTTGCAGGCATTTGAAAGCTCTTGTCTACGCAACCTCGGTACCAAATGTAGAGACTCTTCGTGCTCGTATTGTGGACGGCTGTGATACAATACGCCATTCTCCAGGGCTGCATCAGCGCATAGGATTCCATGCGACGGAGGGTGGATGCATGTATCCTCGCTAACGGAGGAAATTTTGAACATTTCCTGTAACAAAGTGTTTTAAGTCACGCTGGTACGTTCTGTTGCTTTGTGTTTCCAATCCATTATTAATGTGATTTGAAAAGAAGTAATAAAATGAGCTCTAACATGGAAATTAAGCGTTTCCGGACACATGTCCACATAAAATTTTTTTCCTTGTGTGTGAGGAATGTTTCCTGAAAGTTTGGCCGTACCTTTTTGTAACTCCCTGTATAAAGAATGCTCGCTAGTTTTTGTTGATGACTCTACGCTGCATTCGTCGGACCAGAAAGCGTAATTGTGACGTGCGGCGGTAATATCGATTATCTTGTATTGTTTGGACATAACCATCGTAGCTGTATCTGCGTCAAAACTGGCCGATTGGGACGTTGCGGTTAGCCCTGGAGTGCTCTTCAGCGCCTGTGTCAAGGGAGATGCGGCGTTGTGCGTGTCCGGGTGTGGCGAGTTGCTGTGTGATGCCGAAGCTGTGCGCTGGGCTGGCTAATGCTGGTGGCCGCAGTCTGTGATTGGACGATGCGGTGTTTGGCACGTACAGTTCCTTTTGGGAGGGAGGAAGGGTGGATGCATAAATTTATATAGATCAACGGCAATAAGTGAAAGACCGGGATTCGAACCCAGTCTTCCAGCTTCGAGTGAGCGGTCGCCTTAACCTCTTCACATGCGAGCACGACTTCCGTCCGCCTCAAATTCCCATAAATCGTGTTCTACGAAAGTAGCAAACCTATCGTCCGACATATTGATGGGTACAATCGTGGTGAAATTTGATGTGACATCATAAACCACCTTTCAGCTACTAGTCGCACGCCGTTTATCTTGGGTCTTTTTAGTGTGCTATCTCTGTGAGTTTCTTGCAGACACAGAACATCACAGTTCTGTTTCTGACGTAGGTCTTGCAGTAGACGCTCTTCGCATGCGGATAGGCCTTCAATATGGGGACCTAATAAGGTCATTTTCGGTTCATTTTTCATGTTTCTTCTGAAGTGAAATGATCGGCCGGTACACGATCGTTGCCCAGGGGACGCCCGAGTTTGGGTGTTACAATTCACAAACTCTTCGTTGTACAGAAAACTACATGTACGCTGATGACCGTGCTATGGTCGTACAGGGTGACTCCTTCGAGGAGGCCGAGAAAAGGCTTACGGACGCACTAGATGTGCTCTGTCAGTACTACGTCGACAACCAACTCAAGCCGAATCCCAGCAAAACACAAGTTTGCGCTTTCCATATCCGCAACAAGCAGGCAAACTGCAAGCTGCGTGTCTCCTGGAAAGACACACCACTCGAACACTGTGCCAATCGCAAATAATTAATTGTAACCTTGGACAGGAGTCTGACGTATAAACAGCACTGCATTAACACCAAAATGAAGGTAAGCGGCAGAAACAACATTCTGCGGAAAATTACAAACTCTTATTGGGGTGCAAAGACAGGTTGTGAGGACCGCAGCTTCTCAGCAGGCGAATACGCGAGCTGGGGATATTCTGCTGTATCTAACCTCTATGACTGTGGAGACGTGCAGACGACCCAGCATATGTCTAACTTATTTGAATGTCCTTTACACTGCACCTTAGAGGACCTGGTGTTGGCAATCCCAAATGCTTTCGATATAGCCCGCTTTTGGGCCAAATGTATATAATATTTCTGTCTGTTTGTTTGTAGTTCGTAGTTTACATGTATGTAAGTAATCTCTGTCTGTTATACGTTTACAAACTTCTGTACACATGACGCTTCTGACACGAATAAAAAAAATTAACCACCTTGCATCTCATACGAATTTCTGAGCTGTGGGCATTTTGCTACTAGAAACGCCGAGACCGAGGTCAACGCCTAGTGATGCCATGCTGTTTCACCGTTTCAGAGGCTTGTTGCGGACACCTTTGAGGCAGTTAAAACTAACAAAAGTGTCTATTTTGATTGCCTACTGTATTTACTGCCGGTAAGACTTGGCTTCGTGCAGCGGCGGATCAGCCATGCGCACTGGGGCGCCGTACTGCGGTGCGCGTGGCCGTTCGCCGTCCTCCCTCGGGCATGGGTGTTTGTGTTGCCCTTAGGGTAGTTTACCTTAGGGTTAGTAGTTTGTAAGCTATTGCTCAGCAATACTCGAAAATAGGTCGCACAAGTGAGCAGTAGTAGGTGACATGACTGCAAATGAATTTCAGTAAAAACGAAGACAAGGACTTTGAAATTTGTAGAACTTTGTATAGGAATGAAACGGAAATTAGAACCTAGAATTTGTTCAGAAACCGAAAACCGAAGGGAACGTTACGTTATGTGTCTCTTATAAGTGGAAATGAATCGAAAAGAAGGTGATATATTAGAGTTCTGAGCCATGCTTCCATACAGGCCTACAAAGATGATTCATTTGTTAAATATTATCGATTCCTTAAACAAGCTGATCTCAAATTAAATGATGTACGAAAAGCAGGGTCGTCTTTTTGACTAAATACTTGTATGGCGAAAAAGCCGCGTGTCTTCCACTCTACCGGGGTATACCGACTACGGTCGCGCGTGACTATTTTGCTGGCATGGACATGTCTACATCTACATAAAGACTCCGCAAGGCACATTGAAGTACATGTCAGATGGGTCATCGAAGCACCTTTATGATATTTCTCTACCGTTCCATAGCGCGCGGAATAAACGAACACAAAATCTTTCAGTTTTTGATCTGATTTCTCTTCTTTTATTATGATGATCATGTCTCCCTATGTAGGTGGGTACGATCAATATATGTTCGCTTTCGGAAAGTTGGTCAGACAAATTTTGCTGCAACGAATTACGACATTTTAAAAACGATTTTTAACCCCAACTCGTGCATCATTTCCGTGACACTATCTCTTGTAAATAGCTATAATAGGAAACTAGCTGCCTCCGTCAGTCCCACTTGGTCGAGATCCCACAATTCGCAGCAATACTCTGAAATAGCACGCATAAGTGTAGTTTGGGAAGTTTCATAGCAGAATTGTTACATATTCAAAGTGTTCTACCAATGAAACGTAGCGTTTGGTTTTCTGTCCTTTAGCCGACCGCAGTGGCCAAGCGGTCTGCGGCACGCCAGTCACAGTCTGCACGGCCGCTACGGTCGGGGGCTCTAATCCCCCCTCGGGCATGGCTGTTTGTGTCGTTTTTGGTATATAAGTAGTTTGCAAGTTTAGGGACTAATGACTCCGCAGTTAAGTACCTTAAGCTTATCAAACATTTCAACATATCAAAATGTTCAAATGTTTTTAAGGCTTATGGGACTTAACTACGGGGTCATCAGTCCCTAAACTTACAAACTACTTATGAACTACTTACGAACTAGGACGGCACAAATATCCATGCCCGTGGGGGGATTCGAACCCCCGACCGTAGTGGCCGTGCAGGCCGTGACTAAAGCGCCTCAGTTCCCTCGGCCACCGCGGCCGCCCATATCAATTTCTCTGTTCTTTCGATATTTTCTGTCTGTTCTTTCCAATCAAAGTTGTTCGTAACTATTATTCCTAGGTATTTAGTTGAATCTACGCCCTGTAGATTTGACCGTTACGTCAGTTTTTCACAATGATACCAGTATAACACACATCACTGGAATGTTTTGTATTTATTGCTTCCGTAGAAGCAGCATCTTCAGGTGTACTACCTTTCGTGATATTTTGTAATTTGATCCAGTATAATCTATAGAAACATATGTGGTATTGTACATATGATTGATGGGATGTTATTTTAGCTATTACTTCCTGTAATATTCTGGTGTCTCATAAATACGTGTTCACTGTATTTTGTGCGAGATACTGGTCATATTTGCAACTCACGGTTTCTGCAGCTCAAAGATATTGTATGATCACGTGTCTTTCCCAAAGAGAATCGACATGTTAAAAAGGAGAGATGGTATAATTGTTGTGTGTTTGTGATAGACGGTATGGAGTTGATGTGAAGATTTATTTTAGAAATTTTAGTAAAGTGTACTAACGATAAATTGTAAATACACACTATATCTTAGTGCTGAACTGTCAAGAAACCATAACATGTATATACAAAAACAATCAGTATGCCGCTTTAAATATGGTTAAGAAGGATTTATAACAAACTATCGAGTTAAAGTACTAGCTGCAATAATAGATCAAAACACCGTATGCACACTTCCACACTTATGTTTCTGTATATTATACTTGATCAATATTATATAATATTACAAAAAATATGTATTTCAGAGTAACATACCTGAAAGGGGCCTTTTAGCCAAACAAGAAATAAATATGAAATATTACAATATTCTGGATTATAAATGTGACGATATGCCAACTTACGTCATCAGCAACACTGTGGTTGCAAGATATAATAGTTAATAAGTTTTACGCGAAAAGTACTGAAAGCTGAATTACACATCTGCATGATCATTAATCATTACTACTTTGACTAATTAAAAATTCTTGAAATTTTGAATCTGCTAGTGAGAAATGATAAGTGTCTCTTTTCTCATGGTCAGGAGTAAAACCGGTTAGGCATATTCCAGTTGTAGAAGAAGTTAAAATTCCAAGGGGAGAGTACTGAGGCTACACCGACTGCTTGTAGACGGCTGTTGTACAACGAGCTTCTGAAAAGAGCGGTGAATTGTCTCGGTAAACATAGGAAACAGTAGGTACAAACAAAATACCTTTACTGGCTTCCGAAGTAATCGCTTGTGCCTACAGTACACTTATGACAAGTGTTGGAAACAGCCAGCGAACGCTTCATGTGGGCCGGTCGCGGTGGCCGAGGGGACTGAGGCGCTCCAGTCACGGTCTGCACGGCCACTACGGTCGGGGGTTCGAATCCCCTTCGGGCACGGATATTTGTGCCGTCCTTAGGATTAGCTAGTTCATAAGTAGTTTGTAAGCTTAGGTACTGATGACCCCGTAGTTAAGTCCCCTAAATTCTACAAACATTTGAACATTTTTGCTTCATGTGGAATCGCTCGAAGAACTGAGGTCACGCAATGTTGGATCGCCGCAACCGTAGCGAAGTGTAAGCCATTCAGGCCTAATTTAAGGCCAGAAGACAGAAGGAAGTCTGTCGGCTCCAAATCTGGAGAATAAGGAGTGCCGGTCGCGGTGGCCGAGGGGACTGAGGCGCTCCAGTCACGGTCTGCACGGCCACTACGGTCGGGGGTTCGAATCCCCTTCGGGCACGGATATTTGTGCCGTCCTTAGGATTAGCTAGTTCATAAGTAGTTTGTAAGCTTAGGTACTGATGACCCCGTAGTTAAGTCCCCTAAGTTCTACAAACATTTGAACATTTTTGCTTCATGTGGAATCGCTCGAAGAACTGAGGTCACGCAATGTTGGATCGCCGCAACCGTAGCGAAGTGTAAGCCATTCAGGCCTAATTTAAGGCCAGAAGACAGAAGGAAGTCTGTCGGCTCCAAATCTGGAGAATAAGGAGTGCCGGTCGCGGTGGCCGAGGGGACTGAGGCGCTCCAGTCACGGTCTGCACGGCCACTACGGTCGGAGGTTCGAATCCCCTTCGGGCACGGATATTTGTGCCGTCCTTAGGATTAGCTAGTTCATAAGTAGTTTGTAAGCTTAGGTACTGATGACCCCGTAGTTAAGTCCCCTAAGTTCTACAAACATTTGAACATTTTTGCTTCATGTGGAATCGCTCGAAGAACTGAGGTCACGCAATGTTGGATCGCCGCAACCGTAGCGAAGTGTAAGCCATTCAGGCCTAATTTAAGGCCAGAAGACAGAAGGAAGTCTGTCGGCTCCAAATCTGGAGAATAAGGAGTGCCGGTCGCGGTGGCCGAGGGGACTGAGGCGCTCCAGTCACGGTCTGCACGGCCACTACGGTCGGGGGTTCGAATCCCCTTCGGGCACGGATATTTGTGCCGTCCTTAGGATTAGCTAGTTCATAAGTAGTTTGTAAGCTTAGGTACTGATGACCCCGTAGTTAAGTCCCCTAAGTTCTACAAACATTTGAACATTTTTGCTTCATGTGGAATCGCTCGAAGAACTGAGGTCACGCAATGTTGGATCGCCGCAACCGTAGCGAAGTGTAAGCCATTCAGGCCTAATTTAAGGCCAGAAGACAGAAGGAAGTCTGTCGGCTCCAAATCTGGAGAATAAGGAGTGCCGGTCGCGGTGGCCGAGGGGACTGAGGCGCTCCAGTCACGGTCTGCACGGCCACTACGGTCGGGGGTTCGAATCCCCTTCGGGCACGGATATTTGTGCCGTCCTTAGGATTAGCTAGTTCATAAGTAGTTTGTAAGCTTAGGTACTGATGACCCCGTAGTTAAGTCCCCTAAGTTCTACAAACATTTGAACATTTTTGCTTCATGTGGAATCGCTCGAAGAACTGAGGTCACGCAATGTTGGATCGCCGCAACCGTAGCGAAGTGTAAGCCATTCAGGCCTAATTTAAGGCCAGAAGACAGAAGGAAGTCTGTCGGCTCCAAATCTGGAGAATAAGGAGTGCCGGTCGCGGTGGCCGAGGGGACTGAGGCGCTCCAGTCACGGTCTGCACGGCCACTACGGTCGGGGGTTCGAATCCCCTTCGGGCATGGATATTTGTGCCGTCCTTAGGATTAGCTAGTTCATAAGTAGTTTGTAAGCTTAGGTACTGATGACCCCGTAGTTAAGTCCCCTAAGTTCTACAAACATTTGAACATTTTTGCTTCATGTGGAATCGCTCGAAGAACTGAAGTCACGCAATGTTGGATCGCCGCAACCGTAGCGAAGTGTAAGCCATTCAGGCCTAATTTAAGGCCAGAAGACAGAAGGAAGTCTGTCGGCTCCAAATCTGGAGAATAAGGAGTGCCGGTCGCGGTGGCCGAGGGGACTGAGGCGCTCCAGTCACGGTCTGCACGGTCACTACGGTCGGGGGTTCGAATCCCCTTCGGGCATGGATATTTGTGCCGTCCTTAGGATTAGCTAGTTCATAAGTAGTTTGTAAGCTTAGGTACTGATGACCCCGTAGTTAAGTCCCCTAAGTTCTACAAACATTTGAACATTTTTGCTTCATGTGGAATCGCTCGAAGAACTGAGGTCACGCAATGTTGGATCGCCGCAACCGTAGCGAAGTGTAAGCCATTCAGGCCTAATTTAAGGCCAGAAGACAGAAGGAAGTCTGTCGGCTCCAAATCTGGAGAATAAGGAGTGCCGGTCGCGGTGGCCGAGGGGACTGAGGCGCTCCAGTCACGGTCTGCACGGCCACTACGGTCGGGGGTTCGAATCCCCTTCGGGCACGGATATTTGTGCCGTCCTTAGGATTAGCTAGTTCATAAGTAGTTTGTCAGCTTAGGTACTGATGACCCCGTAGTTAAGTCCCCTAAGTTCTACAAACATTTGAACATTTTTGCTTCATGTGGAATCGCTCGAAGAACTGAGGTCACGCAATGTTGGATCGCCGCAACCGTAGCGAAGTGTAAGCCATTCAGGCCTAATTTAAGGCCAGAAGACAGAAGGAAGTCTGTCGGCTCCAAATCTGGAGAATAAGGAGTGCCGGTCGCGGTGGCCGAGGGGACTGAGGCGCTCCAGTCACGGTCTGCACGGCCACTACGGTCGGGGGTTCGAATCCCCTTCGGGCACGAATATTTGTGCCGTCCTTAGGATTAGCTAGTTCATAAGTAGTTTGTAAGCTTAGGTACTGATGACCCCGTAGTTAAGTCCCCTAAGTTCTACAAACATTTGAACATTTTTGCTTCATGTGGAATCGCTCGAAGAACTGAGGTCACGCAATGTTGGATCGCCGCAACCGTAGCGAAGTGTAAGCCATTCAGGCCTAATTTAAGGCCAGAAGACAGAAGGAAGTCTGTCGGCTCCAAATCTGGAGAATAAGGAGTGCCGGTCGCGGTGGCCGAGGGGACTGAGGCGCTCCAGTCACGGTCTGCACGGCCACTACGGTCGGGGGTTCGAATCCCCTTCGGGCACGGATATTTGTGCCGTCCTTAGGATTAGCTAGTTCATAAGTAGTTTGTAAGCTTAGGTACTGATGACCCCGTAGTTAAGTCCCCTAAGTTCTACAAACATTTGAACATTTTTGCTTCATGTGGAATCGCTCGAAGAACTGAGGTCACGCAATGTTGGATCGCCGCAACCGTAGCGAAGTGTAAGCCATTCAGGCCTAATTTAAGGCCAGAAGACAGAAGGAAGTCTGTCGGCTCCAAATCTGGAGAATAAGGAGTGCCGGTCGCGGTGGCCGAGGGGACTGAGGCGCTCCAGTCACGGTCTGCACGGCCACTACGGTCGGGGGTTCGAATCCCCTTCGGGCACGGATATTTGTGCCGTCCTTAGGATTAGCTAGTTCATAAGTAGTTTGTAAGCTTAGGTACTGATGACCCCGTAGTTAAGTCCCCTAAGTTCTACAAACATTTGAACATTTTTGCTTCATGTGGAATCGCTCGAAGAACTGAGGTCACGCAATGTTGGATCGCCGCAACCGTAGCGAAGTGTAAGCCATTCAGGCCTAATTTAAGGCCAGAAGACAGAAGGAAGTCTGTCGGCTCCAAATCTGGAGAATAAGGAGTGCCGGTCGCGGTGGCCGAGGGGACTGAGGCGCTCCAGTCACGGTCTGCACGGCCACTACGGTCGGGGGTTCGAATCCCCTTCGGGCACGGATATTTGTGCCGTCCTTAGGATTAGCTAGTTCATAAGTAGTTTGTAAGCTTAGGTACTGATGACCCCGTAGTTAAGTCCCCTAAGTTCTACAAACATTTGAACATTTTTGCTTCATGTGGAATCGCTCGAAGAACTGAGGTCACGCAATGTTGGATCGCCGCAACCGTAGCGAAGTGTAAGCCATTCAGGCCTAATTTAAGGCCAGAAGACAGAAGGAAGTCTGTCGGCTCCAAATCTGGAGAATAAGGAGTGCCGGTCGCGGTGGCCGAGGGGACTGAGGCGCTCCAGTCACGGTCTGCACGGCCACTACGGTCGGGGGTTCGAATCCCCTTCGGGCATGGATATTTGTGCCGTCCTTAGGATTAGCTAGTTCATAAGTAGTTTGTAAGCTTAGGTACTGATGACCCCGTAGTTAAGTCCCCTAAGTTCTACAAACATTTGAACATTTTTGCTTCATGTGGAATCGCTCGAAGAACTGAAGTCACGCAATGTTGGATCGCCGCAACCGTAGCGAAGTGTAAGCCATTCAGGCCTAATTTAAGGCCAGAAGACAGAAGGAAGTCTGTCGGCTCCAAATCTGGAGAATAAGGAGTGCCGGTCGCGGTGGCCGAGGGGACTGAGGCGCTCCAGTCACGGTCTGCACGGTCACTACGGTCGGGGGTTCGAATCCCCTTCGGGCATGGATATTTGTGCCGTCCTTAGGATTAGCTAGTTCATTAGTAGTTTGTAAGCTTAGGTACTGATGACCCCGTAGTTAAGTCCCCTAAGTTCTACAAACATTTGAACATTTTTGCTTCATGTGGAATCGCTCGAAGAACTGAGGTCACGCAATGTTGGATCGCCGCAACCGTAGCGAAGTGTAAGCCATTCAGGCCTAATTTAAGGCCAGAAGACAGAAGGAAGTCTGTCGGCTCCAAATCTGGAGAATAAGGAGTGCCGGTCGCGGTGGCCGAGGGGACTGAGGCGCTCCAGTCACGGTCTGCACGGCCACTACGGTCGGGGGTTCGAATCCCCTTCGGGCACGGATATTTGTGCCGTCCTTAGGATTAGCTAGTTCATAAGTAGTTTGTCAGCTTAGGTACTGATGACCCCGTAGTTAAGTCCCCTAAGTTCTACAAACATTTGAACATTTTTGCTTCATGTGGAATCGCTCGAAGAACTGAGGTCACGCAATGTTGGATCGCCGCAACCGTAGCGAAGTGTAAGCCATTCAGGCCTAATTTAAGGCCAGAAGACAGAAGGAAGTCTGTCGGCTCCAAATCTGGAGAATAAGGAGTGCCGGTCGCGGTGGCCGAGGGGACTGAGGCGCTCCAGTCACGGTCTGCACGGCCACTACGGTCGGGGGTTCGAATCCCCTTCGGGCACGAATATTTGTGCCGTCCTTAGGATTAGCTAGTTCATAAGTAGTTTGTAAGCTTAGGTACTGATGACCCCGTAGTTAAGTCCCCTAAGTTCTACAAACATTTGAACATTTTTGCTTCATGTGGAATCGCTCGAAGAACTGAGGTCACGCAATGTTGGATCGCCGCAACCGTAGCGAAGTGTAAGCCATTCAGGCCTAATTTAAGGCCAGAAGACAGAAGGAAGTCTGTCGGCTCCAAATCTGGAGAATAAGGAGTGCCGGTCGCGGTGGCCGAGGGGACTGAGGCGCTCCAGTCACGGTCTGCACGGCCACTACGGTCGGGGGTTCGAATCCCCTTCGGGCACGGATATTTGTGCCGTCCTTAGGATTAGCTAGTTCATAAGTAGTTTGTAAGCTTAGGTACTGATGACCCCGTAGTTAAGTCCCCTAAGTTCTACAAACATTTGAACATTTTTGCTTCATGTGGAATCGCTCGAAGAACTGAGGTCACGCAATGTTGGATCGCCGCAACCGTAGCGAAGTGTAAGCCATTCAGGCCTAATTTAAGGCCAGAAGACAGAAGGAAGTCTGTCGGCTCCAAATCTGGAGAATAAGGAGTGCCGGTCGCGGTGGCCGAGGGGACTGAGGCGCTCCAGTCACGGTCTGCACGGTCACTACGGTCGGGGGTTCGAATCCCCTTCGGGCATGGATATTTGTGCCGTCCTTAGGATTAGCTAGTTCATAAGTAGTTTGTAAGCTTAGGTACTGATGACCCCGTAGTTAAGTCCCCTAAGTTCTACAAACATTTGAACATTTTTGCTTCATGTGGAATCGCTCGAAGAACTGAGGTCACGCAATGTTGGATCGCCGCAACCGTAGCGAAGTGTAAGCCATTCAGGCCTAATTTAAGGCCAGAAGACAGAAGGAAGTCTGTCGGCTCCAAATCTGGAGAATAAGGAGTGCCGGTCGCGGTGGCCGAGGGGACTGAGGCGCTCCAGTCACGGTCTGCACGGCCACTACGGTCGGGGGTTCGAATCCCCTTCGGGCATGGATATTTGTGCCGTCCTTAGGATTAGCTAGTTCATAAGTAGTTTGTAAGCTTAGGTACTGATGACCCCGTAGTTAAGTCCCCTAAGTTCTACAAACATTTGAACATTTTTGCTTCATGTGGAATCGCTCGAAGAACTGAGGTCACGCAATGTTGGATCGCCGCAACCGTAGCGAAGTGTAAGCCATTCAGGCCTAATTTAAGGCCAGAAGACAGAAGGAAGTCTGTCGGCTCCAAATCTGGAGAATAAGGAGTGCCGGTCGCGGTGGCCGAGGGGACTGAGGCGCTCCAGTCACGGTCTGCACGGCCACTACGGTCGGGGGTTCGAATCCCCTTCGGGCATGGATATTTGTGCCGTCCTTAGGATTAGCTAGTTCATAAGTAGTTTGTAAGCTTAGGTACTGATGACCCCGTAGTTAAGTCCCCTAAGTTCTACAAACATTTGAACATTTTTGCTTCATGTGGAATCGCTCGAAGAACTGAGGTCACGCAATGTTGGATCGCCGCAACCGTAGCGAAGTGTAAGCCATTCAGGCCTAATTTAAGGCCAGAAGACAGAAGGAAGTCTGTCGGCTCCAAATCTGGAGAATAAGGAGTGCCGGTCGCGGTGGCCGAGGGGACTGAGGCGCTCCAGTCACGGTCTGCACGGCCACTACGGTCGGGGGTTCGAATCCCCTTCGGGCATGGATATTTGTGCCGTCCTTAGGATTAGCTAGTTCATAAGTAGTTTGTAAGCTTAGGTACTGATGACCCCATAGTTAAGTCCCCTAAGTTCTACAAACATTTGAACATTTTTGCTTCATGTGGAATCGCTCGAAGAACTGAGGTCACGCAATGTTGGATCGCCGCAACCGTAGCGAAGTGTAAGCCATTCAGGCCTAATTTAAGGCCAGAAGACAGAAGGAAGTCTGTCGGCTCCAAATCTGGAGAATAAGGAGTGCCGGTCGCGGTGGCCGAGGGGACTGAGACGCTCCAGTCACGGTCTTCACGGCCACTACGGTCGGGGGTTCGAATCCCCTTCGGGCACGGATATTTGTGCCGTCCTTAGGTTTAGCTAGTTCATAAGTAGTCTGTAAGCTTAGGTACTGATGACCCCGTAGTTAAGTCCCCTAAGTTCTACAAACATTTGAACATTTTTGCTTCATGTGGAATCGCTCGAAGAACTGAGGTCACGCAATGTTGGATCGCCGCAACCGTAGCGAAGTGTAAGCCATTCAGGCCTAATTTAAGGCCAGAAGACAGAAGGAAGTCTGTCGGCTCCAAATCTGGAGAATAAGGAGTGCCGGTCGCGGTGGCCGAGGGGACTGAGGCGCTCCAGTCACGGTCTGCACGGCCACTACGGTCGGGGGTTCGAATCCCCTTCGGGCACGGATATTTGTGCCGTCCTTAGGATTAGCTAGTTCATAAGTAGTCTGTAAGCTTAGGTACTGATGACCCCGTAGTTAAGTCCCCTAAGTTCTACAAACATTTGAACATTTTTGCTTCATGTGGAATCGCTCGAAGAACTGAGGTCACGCAATGTTGGATCGCCGCAACCGTAGCGAAGTGTAAGCCATTCAGGCCTAATTTAAGGCCAGAAGACAGAAGGAAGTCTGTCGGCTCCAAATCTGGAGAATAAGGAGTGCCGGTCGCGGTGGCCGAGGGGACTGAGGCGCTCCAGTCACGGTCTGCACGGCCACTACGGTCGGGGGTTCGAATCCCCTTCGGGCATGGATATTTGTGCCGTCCTTAGGATTAGCTAGTTCATAAGTAGTTTGTAAGCTTAGGTACTGATGACCCCGTAGTTAAGTCCCCTAAGTTCTACAAACATTTGAACATTTTTGCTTCATGTGGAATCGCTCGAAGAACTGAGGTCACGCAATGTTGGATCGCCGCAACCGTAGCGAAGTGTAAGCCATTCAGGCCTAATTTAAGGCCAGAAGACAGAAGGAAGTCTGTCGGCTCCAAATCTGGAGAATAAGGAGTGCCGGTCGCGGTGGCCGAGGGGACTGAGGCGCTCCAGTCACGGTCTGCACGGACACTACGGTCGGGGGTTCGAATCCCCTTCGGGCATGGATATTTGTGCCGTCCTTAGGATTAGCTAGTTCATAAGTAGTTTGTAAGCTTAGGTACTGATGACCCCGTAGTTAAGTCCCCTAAGTTCTACAAACATTTGAACATTTTTGCTTCATGTGGAATCGCTCGAAGAACTGAGGTCACGCAATGTTGGATCGCCGCAACCGTAGCGAAGTGTAAGCCATTCAGGCCTAATTTAAGGCCAGAAGACAGAAGGAAGTCTGTCGGCTCCAAATCTGGAGAATAAGGAGTGCCGGTCGCGGTGGCCGAGGGGACTGAGGCGCTCCAGTCACGGTCTGCACGGCCACTACGGTCGGGGGTTCGAATCCCCTTCGGGCACGGATATTTGTGCCGTCCTTAGGATTAGCTAGTTCATAAGTAGTCTGTAAGCTTAGGTACTGATGACCCCGTAGTTAAGTCCCCTAAGTTCTACAAACATTTGAACATTTTTGCTTCATGTGGAATCGCTCGAAGAACTGAGGTCACGCAATGTTGGATCGCCGCAACCGTAGCGAAGTGTAAGCCATTCAGGCCTAATTTAAGGCCAGAAGACAGAAGGAAGTCTGTCGGCTCCAAATCTGGAGAATAAGGAGTGCCGGTCGCGGTGGCCGAGGGGACTGAGGCGCTCCAGTCACGGTCTGCACGGCCACTACGGTCGGGGGTTCGAATCCCCTTCGGGCATGGATATTTGTGCCGTCCTTAGGATTAGCTAGTTCATAAGTAGTTTGTAAGCTTAGGTACTGATGACCCCGTAGTTAAGTCCCCTAAGTTCTACAAACATTTGAACATTTTTGCTTCATGTGGAATCGCTCGAAGAACTGAGGTCACGCAATGTTGGATCGCCGCAACCGTAGCGAAGTGTAAGCCATTCAGGCCTAATTTAAGGCCAGAAGACAGAAGGAAGTCTGTCGGCTCCAAATCTGGAGAATAAGGAGTGCCGGTCGCGGTGGCCGAGGGGACTGAGGCGCTCCAGTCACGGTCTGCACGGACACTACGGTCGGGGGTTCGAATCCCCTTCGGGCATGGATATTTGTGCCGTCCTTAGGATTAGCTAGTTCATAAGTAGTTTGTAAGCTTAGGTACTGATGACCCCGTAGTTAAGTCCCCTAAGTTCTACAAACATTTGAACATTTTTGCTTCATGTGGAATCGCTCGAAGAACTGAGGTCACGCAATGTTGGATCGCCGCAACCGTAGCGAAGTGTAAGCCATTCAGGCCTAATTTAAGGCCAGAAGACAGAAGGAAGTCTGTCGGCTCCAAATCTGGAGAATAAGGAGTGCCGGTCGCGGTGGCCGAGGGGACTGAGGCGCTCCAGTCACGGTCTGCACGGCCACTACGGTCAGGGGTTCGAATCCCCTTCGGGCATGGATATTTGTGCCGTCCTTAGGATTAGCTAGTTCATAAGTAGTTTGTAAGCTTAGGTACTGATGACCCCGTAGTTAAGTCCCCTAAGTTCTACAAACATTTGAACATTTTTGCTTCATGTGGAATCGCTCGAAGAACTGAGGTCACGCAATGTTGGATCGCCGCAACCGTAGCGAAGTGTAAGCCATTCAGGCCTAATTTAAGGCCAGAAGACAGATGGAAGTCTGTCGGCTCCAAATCTGGAGAATAAGGAGTGCCGGTCGCGGTGGCCGAGGGGACTGAGGCGCTCCAGTCACGGTCTGCACGGCCACTACGGTCGGGGGTTCGAATCCCCTTCGGGCATGGATATTTGTGCCGTCCTTAGGATTAGCTAGTTCATAAGTAGTTTGTAAGCTTAGGTACTGATGACCCCGTAGTTAAGTCCCCTAAGTTCTACAAACATTTGAACATTTTTGCTTCATGTGGAATCGCTCGAAGAACTGAGGTCACGCAATGTTGGATCGCCGCAACCGTAGCGAAGTGTAAGCCATTCAGGCCTAATTTAAGGCCAGAAGACAGAAGGAAGTCTGTCGGCTCCAAATCTGGAGAATAAGGAGTGCCGGTCGCGGTGGCCGAGGGGACTGAGGCGCTCCAGTCACGGTCTGCACGGCCACTACGGTCGGGGGTTCGAATCCCCTTCGGGCATGGATATTTGTGCCGTCCTTAGGATTAGCTAGTTCATAAGTAGTTTGTAAGCTTAGGTACTGATGACCCCGTAGTTAAGTCCCCTAAGTTCTACAAACATTTGAACATTTTTGCTTCATGTGGAATCGCTCGAAGAACTGAGGTCACGCAATGTTGGATCGCCGCAACCGTAGCGAAGTGTAAGCCATTCAGGCCTAATTTAAGGCCAGAAGACAGAAGGAAGTCTGTCGGCTCCAAATCTGGAGAATAAGGAGTGCCGGTCGCGGTGGCCGAGGGGACTGAGGCGCTCCAGTCACGGTCTGCACGGCCACTACGGTCGGGGGTTCGAATCCCCTTCGGGCATGGATATTTGTGCCGTCCTTAGGATTAGCTAGTTCATAAGTAGTTTGTAAGCTTAGGTACTGATGACCCCGTAGTTAAGTCCCCTAAGTTCTACAAACATTTGAACATTTTTGCTTCATGTGGAATCGCTCGAAGAACTGAGGTCACGCAATGTTGGATCGCCGCAACCGTAGCGAAGTGTAAGCCATTCAGGCCTAATTTAAGGCCAGAAGACAGAAGGAAGTCTGTCGGCTCCAAATCTGGAGAATAAGGAGTGCCGGTCGCGGTGGCCGAGGGGACTGAGGCGCTCCAGTCACGGTCTGCACGGACACTACGGTCGGGGGTTCGAATCCCCTTCGGGCATGGATATTTGTGCCGTCCTTAGGATTAGCTAGTTCATAAGTAGTTTGTAAGCTTAGGTACTGATGACCCCGTAGTTAAGTCCCCTAAGTTCTACAAACATTTGAACATTTTTGCTTCATGTGGAATCGCTCGAAGAACTGAGGTCACGCAATGTTGGATCGCCGCAACCGTAGCGAAGTTTAAGCCATTCAGGCCTAATTTAAGGCCAGAAGACAGAAGGAAGTCTGTCGGCTCCAAATCTGGAGAATAAGGAGTGCCGGTCGCGGTGGCCGAGGGGACTGAGGCGCTCCAGTCACGGTCTGCACGGCCACTACGGTCGGGGGTTCGAATCCCCTTCGGGCATGGATATTTGTGCCGTCCTTAGGATTAGCTAGTTCATAAGTAGTTTGTAAGCTTAGGTACTGATGACCCCGTAGTTAAGTCCCCTAAGTTCTACAAACATTTGAACATTTTTGCTTCATGTGGAGTCGCTCGAAGAACTGAGGTCACGCAATGTTGGATCGCCGCTACCGTAGCGAAGTGTAAGCCATTCAGGCCTAATTTAAGGCCAGAAGACAGAAGGAAGTCTGTCGGCTCCAAATCTGGAGAATAAGGAGTGCCGGTCGCGGTGGCCGAGGGGACTGAGGCGCTCCAGTCACGGTCTGCACGGCCACTACGGTCGGGGGTTCGAATCCCCTTCGGGCACGGATATTTGTGCCGTCCTTAGGATTAGCTAGTTCATAAGTAGTCTGTAAGCTTAGGTACTGATGACCCCGTAGTTAAGTCCCCTAAGTTCTACAAACATTTGAACATTTTTGCTTCATGTGGAATCGCTCGAAGAACTGAGGTCACGCAATGTTGGATCGCCGCAACCGTAGCGAAGTGTAAGCCATTCAGGCCTAATTTAAGGCCAGAAGACAGAAGGAAGTCTGTCGGCTCCAAATCTGGAGAATAAGGAGTGCCGGTCGCGGTGGCCGAGGGGACTGAGGCGCTCCAGTCACGGTCTGCACGGCCACTACGGTCGGGGGTTCGAATCCCCTTCGGGCATGGATATTTGTGCCGTCCTTAGGATTAGCTAGTTCATAAGTAGTTTGTAAGCTTAGGTACTGATGACCCCGTAGTTAAGTCCCCTAAGTTCTACAAACATTTGAACATTTTTGCTTCATGTGGAATCGCTCGAAGAACTGAGGTCACGCAATGTTGGATCGCCGCAACCGTAGCGAAGTGTAAGCCATTCAGGCCTAATTTAAGGCCAGAAGACAGAAGGAAGTCTGTCGGCTCCAAATCTGGAGAATAAGGAGTGCCGGTCGCGGTGGCCGAGGGGACTGAGGCGCTCCAGTCACGGTCTGCACGGCCACTACGGTCGGGGGTTCGAATCCCCTTCGGGCATGGATATTTGTGCCGTCCTTAGGATTAGCTAGTTCATAAGTAGTTTGTAAGCTTAGGTACTGATGACCCCGTAGTTAAGTCCCCTAAGTTCTACAAACATTTGAACATTTTTGCTTCATGTGGAATCGCTCGAAGAACTGAGGTCACGCAATGTTGGATCGCCGCAACCGTAGCGAAGTGTAAGCCATTCAGGCCTAATTTAAGGCCAGAAGACAGATGGAAGTCTGTCGGCTCCAAATCTGGAGAATAAGGAGTGCCGGTCGCGGTGGCCGAGGGGACTGAGGCGCTCCAGTCACGGTCTGCACGGCCACTACGGTCGGGGGTTCGAATCCCCTTCGGGCATGGATATTTGTGCCGTCCTTAGGATTAGCTAGTTCATAAGTAGTTTGTAAGCTTAGGTACTGATGACCCCGTAGTTAAGTCCCCTAAGTTCTACAAACATTTGAACATTTTTGCTTCATGTGGAATCGCTCGAAGAACTGAGGTCACGCAATGTTGGATCGCCGCAACCGTAGCGAAGTGTAAGCCATTCAGGCCTAATTTAAGGCCAGAAGACAGAAGGAAGTCTGTCGGCTCCAAATCTGGAGAATAAGGAGTGCCGGTCGCGGTGGCCGAGGGGACTGAGGCGCTCCAGTCACGGTCTGCACGGCCACTACGGTCGGGGGTTCGAATCCCCTTCGGGCATGGATATTTGTGCCGTCCTTAGGATTAGCTAGTTCATAAGTAGTTTGTAAGCTTAGGTACTGATGACCCCGTAGTTAAGTCCCCTAAGTTCTACAAACATTTGAACATTTTTGCTTCATGTGGAATCGCTCGAAGAACTGAGGTCACGCAATGTTGGATCGCCGCAACCGTAGCGAAGTGTAAGCCATTCAGGCCTAATTTAAGGCCAGAAGACAGAAGGAAGTCTGTCGGCTCCAAATCTGGAGAATAAGGAGTGCCGGTCGCGGTGGCCGAGGGGACTGAGGCGCTCCAGTCACGGTCTGCACGGCCACTACGGTCGGGGGTTCGAATCCCCTTCGGGCATGGATATTTGTGCCGTCCTTAGGATTAGCTAGTTCATAAGTAGTTTGTAAGCTTAGGTACTGATGACCCCGTAGTTAAGTCCCCTAAGTTCTACAAACATTTGAACATTTTTGCTTCATGTGGAATCGCTCGAAGAACTGAGGTCACGCAATGTTGGATCGCCGCAACCGTAGCGAAGTGTAAGCCATTCAGGCCTAATTTAAGGCCAGAAGACAGAAGGAAGTCTGTCGGCTCCAAATCTGGAGAATAAGGAGTGCCGGTCGCGGTGGCCGAGGGGACTGAGGCGCTCCAGTCACGGTCTGCACGGACACTACGGTCGGGGGTTCGAATCCCCTTCGGGCATGGATATTTGTGCCGTCCTTAGGATTAGCTAGTTCATAAGTAGTTTGTAAGCTTAGGTACTGATGACCCCGTAGTTAAGTCCCCTAAGTTCTACAAACATTTGAACATTTTTGCTTCATGTGGAATCGCTCGAAGAACTGAGGTCACGCAATGTTGGATCGCCGCAACCGTAGCGAAGTGTAAGCCATTCAGGCCTAATTTAAGGCCAGAAGACAGAAGGAAGTCTGTCGGCTCCAAATCTGGAGAATAAGGAGTGCCGGTCGCGGTGGCCGAGGGGACTGAGGCGCTCCAGTCACGGTCTGCACGGCCACTACGGTCGGGGGTTCGAATCCCCTTCGGGCATGGATATTTGTGCCGTCCTTAGGATTAGCTAGTTCATAAGTAGTTTGTAAGCTTAGGTACTGATGACCCCGTAGTTAAGTCCCCTAAGTTCTACAAACATTTGAACATTTTTGCTTCATGTGGAATCGCTCGAAGAACTGAGGTCACGCAATGTTGGATCGCCGCTACCGTAGCGAAGTGTAAGCCATTCAGGCCTAATTTAAGGCCAGAAGACAGAAGGAAGTCTGTCGGCTCCAAATCTGGAGAATAAGGAGTGCCGGTCGCGGTGGCCAAGGGGACTGAGGCGCTCCAGTCACGGTCTGCACGGCCACTACGGTCGGGGGTTCGAATCCCCTTCGGGCACGGATATTTGTGCCGTCCTTAGGATTAGCTAGTTCATAAGTAGTTTGTCAGCTTAGGTACTGATGACCCCGTAGTTAAGTCCCCTAAGTTCTACAAACATTTGAACATTTTTGCTTCATGTGGAATCGCTCGAAGAACTGAGGTCACGCAATGTTGGATCGCCGCAACCGTAGCGAAGTGTAAGCCATTCAGGCCTAATTTAAGGCCAGAAGACAGAAGGAAGTCTGTCGGCTCCAAATCTGGAGAATAAGGAGTGCCGGTCGCGGTGGCCGAGGGGACTGAGGCGCTCCAGTCACGGTCTTCACGGCCACTACGGTCGGGGGTTCGAATCCCCTTCGGGCACAGATATTTGTGCCGTCCTTAGGTTTAGCTAGTTCATAAGTAGTCTGTAAGCTTAGGTACTGATGACCCCGTAGTTAAGTCCCCTAAGTTCTACAAACATTTGAACATTTTTGCTTCATGTGGAATCGCTCGAAGAACTGAGGTCACGCAATGTTGGATCGCCGCAACCGTAGCGAAGTGTAAGCCATTCAGGCCTAATTTAAGGCCAGAAGACAGAAGGAAGTCTGTCGGCTCCAAATCTGGAGAATAAGGAGTGCCGGTCGCGGTGGCCGAGGGGACTGAGGCGCTCCAGTCACGGTCTGCACGGCCACTACGGTCGGGGGTTCGAATCCCCTTCGGGCATGGATATTTGTGCCGTCCTTAGGATTAGCTAGTTCATAAGTAGTCTGTAAGCTTAGGTACTGATGACCCCGCAGTTAAGTCCCCTAAGTTCTACAAACATTTGAACATTTTTGCTTCATGTGGAATCGCTCGAAGAACTGAGGTCACGCAATGTTGGATCGCCGCAACCGTAGCGAAGTGTAAGCCATTCAGGCCTAATTTAAGGCCAGAAGACAGAAGGAAGTCTGTCGGCTCCAAATCTGGAGAATAAGGAGTGCCGGTCGCGGTGGCCGAGGGGACTGAGGCGCTCCAGTCACGGTCTGCACGGCCACTACGGTCGGGGGTTCGAATCCCCTTCAGGCATGGATATTTGTGCCGTCCTTAGGATTAGCTAGTTCATAAGTTGTTTGTAAGCTTAGGTACTGATGACCCCGTAGTTAAGTCCCCTACGTTCTACAAACATTTGAACATTTTTGCTTCATGTGGAATCGCTCGAAGAACTGAGGTCACGCAATGTTGGATCGCCGCAACCGTAGCGAAGTGTAAGCCATTCAGGCCTAATTTAAGGCCAGAAGACAGAAGGAAGTCTGTCGGCTCCAAATCTGGAGAATAAGGAGTGCCGGTCGCGGTGGCCGAGGGGACTGAGGCGCTCCAGTCACGGTCTGCACGGCCACTATGGTCGGGGGTTCGAATCCCCTTCGGGCATGGATATTTGTGCCGTCCTTAGGATTAGCTAGTTCATAAGTAGTTTGTAAGCTTAGGTACTGATGACCCCGTAGTTAAGTCCCCTAAGTTCTACAAACATTTGAACATTTTTGCTTCATGTGGAATCGCTCGAAGAACTGAGGTCACGCAATGTTGGATCGCCGCAACCGTAGCGAAGTGTAAGCCATTCAGGCCTAATTTAAGGCCAGAAGACAGAAGGAAGTCTGTCGGCTCCAAATCTGGAGAATAAGGAGTGCCGGTCGCGGTGGCCGAGGGGACTGAGGCGCTCCAGTCACGGTCTGCACGGCCACTACGGTCGGGGGTTCGAATCCCCTTCGGGCATGGATATTTGTGCCGTCCTTAGGATTAGCTAGTTCATAAGTAGTTTGTAAGCTTAGGTACTGATGACCCCGTAGTTAAGTCCCCTAAGTTCTACAAACATTTGAACATTTTTGCTTCATGTGGAATCGCTCGAAGAACTGAGGTCACGCAATGTTGGATCGCCGCAACCGTAGCGAAGTGTAAGCCATTCAGGCCTAATTTAAGGCCAGAAGACAGAAGGAAGTCTGTCGGCTCCAAATCTGGAGAATAAGGAGTGCCGGTCGCGGTGGCCGAGGGGACTGAGGCGCTCCAGTCACGGTCTGCACGGCCACTACGGTCGGGGGTTCGAATCCCCTTCGGGCATGGATATTTGTGCCGTCCTTAGGATTAGCTAGTTCATAAGTAGTTTGTAAGCTTAGGTACTGATGACCCCGTAGTTAAGTCCCCTAAGTTCTACAAACATTTGAACATTTTTGCTTCATGTGGAATCGCTCGAAGAACTGAGGTCACGCAATGTTGGATCGCCGCAACCGTAGCGAAGTGTAAGCCATTCAGGCCTAATTTAAGGCCAGAAGACAGAAGGAAGTCTGTCGGCTCCAAATCTGGAGAATAAGGAGTGCCGGTCGCGGTGGCCGAGGGGACTGAGGCGCTCCAGTCACGGTCTGCACGGCCACTACGGTCGGGGGTTCGAATCCCCTTCGGGCATGGATATTTGTGCCGTCCTTAGGATTAGCTAGTTCATAAGTAGTTTGTCAGCTTAGGTACTGATGACCCCGTAGTTAAGTCCCCTAAGTTCTACAAACATTTGAACATTTTTGCTTCATGTGGAATCGCTCGAAGAACTGAGGTCACGCAATGTTCGATCGCCGCAACCGTAGCGAAGTGTAAGCCATTCAGGCCTAATTTAAGGCCAGAAGACAGAAGGAAGTCTGTCGGCTCCAAATCTGGAGAATAAGGAGTGCCGGTCGCGGTGGCCGAGGGGACTGAGGCGCTCCAGTCACGGTCTGCACGGCCACTACGGTCGGGGGTTCGAATCCCCTTCGGGCATGGATATTTGTGCCGTCCTTAGGATTAGCTAGTTCATAAGTAGTTTGTAAGCTTAGGTACTGATGACCCCGTAGTTAAGTCCCCTAAGTTCTACAAACATTTGAACATTTTTGCTTCATGTGGAATCGCTCGAAGAACTGAGGTCACGCAATGTTGGATCGCTGCAACCGTAGCGAAGTGTAAGCCATTCAGGCCTAATTTAAGGCCAGAAGACAGAAGGAAGTCTGTCGGCTCCAAATCTGGAGAATAAGGAGTGCCGGTCGCGGTGGCCGAGGGGACTGAGGCGCTCCAGTCACGGTCTGCACGGCCACTACGGTCGGGGGTTCGAATCCCCTTCGGGCATGGATATTTGTGCCGTCCTTAGGATTAGCTAGTTCATAAGTAGTTTGTAAGCTTAGGTACTGATGACCCCGTAGTTAAGTCCCCTAAGTTCTACAAACATTTGAACATTTTTGCTTCATGTGGAATCGCTCGAAGAACTGAGGTCACGCAATGTTGGATCGCCGCAACCGTAGCGAAGTGTAAGCCATTCAGGCCTAATTTAAGGCCAGAAGACAGAAGGAAGTCTGTCGGCTCCAAATCTAGAGAATAAGGAGTGCCGGTCGCGGTGGCCGAGGGGACTGAGGCGCTCCAGTCACGGTCTGCACGGCCACTACGGTCGGGGGTTCGAATCCCCTTCGGGCACGGATATTTGTGCCGTCCTTAGGATTAGCTAGTTCATAAGTAGTTTGTAAGCTTAGGTACTGATGACCCCGTAGTTAAGTCCCCTAAGTTCTACAAACATTTGAACATTTTTGCTTCATGTGGAATCGCTCGAAGAACTGAGGTCACGCAATGTTGGATCGCCGCAACCGTAGCGAAGTGTAAGCCATTCAGGCCTAATTTAAGGCCAGAAGACAGAAGGAAGTCTGTCGGCTCCAAATCTGGAGAATAAGGAGTGCCGGTCGCGGTGGCCGAGGGGACTGAGGCGCTCCAGTCACGGTCTGCACGGCCACTACGGTCGGGGGTTCGAATCCCCTTCGGGCATGGATATTTGTGCCGTCCTTAGGATTAGCTAGTTCATAAGTAGTTTGTAAGCTTAGGTACTGATGACCCCGTAGTTAAGTCCCCTAAGTTCTACAAACATTTGAACATTTTTGCTTCATGTGGAATCGCTCGAAGAACTGAGGTCACGCAATGTTGGATCGCCGCAACCGTAGCGAAGTGTAAGCCATTCAGGCCTAATTTAAGGCCAGAAGACAGAAGGAAGTCTGTCGGCTCCAAATCTGGAGAATAAGGAGTGCCGGTCGCGGTGGCCGAGGGGACTGAGGCGCTCCAGTCACGGTCTGCACGGCCACTACGGTCGGGGGTTCGAATCCCCTTCGGGCATGGATATTTGTGCCGTCCTTAGGATTAGCTAGTTCATAAGTAGTTTGTAAGCTTAGGTACTGATGACCCCGTAGTTAAGTCCCCTAAGTTCTACAAACATTTGAACATTTTTGCTTCATGTGGAATCGCTCGAAGAACTGAGGTCACGCAATGTTGGATCGCCGCAACCGTAGCGAAGTGTAAGCCATTCAGGACTAATTTAAGGCCAGAAGACAGAAGGAAGTCTGTCGGCTCCAAATCTGGAGAATAAGGAGTGCCGGTCGCGGTGGCCGAGGGGACTGAGGCGCTCCAGTCACGGTCTGCACGGTCACTACGGTCGGGGGTTCGAATCCCCTTCGGGCATGGATATTTGTGCCGTCCTTAGGATTAGCTAGTTCATAAGTAGTTTGTAAGCTTAGGTACTGATGACCCCGTAGTTAAGTCCCCTAAGTTCTACAAACATTTGAACATTTTTGCTTCATGTGGAATCGCTCGAAGAACTGAGGTCACGCAATGTTGGATCGCCGCAACCGTAGCGAAGTGTAAGCCATTCTGGCCTAATTTAAGGCCAGAAGACAGAAGGAAGTCTGTCGGCTCCAAATCTGGAGAATAAGGAGTGCCGGTGGTCGCGGTGGCCGAGGGGACTGAGGCGCTCCAGTCACGGTCTGCACGGCCACTACGGTCGGGGGTTCGAATCCCCTTCGGGCACGGATATTTGTGCCGTCCTTAGGATTAGCTAGTTCATAAGTAGTTTGTAAGCTTAGGTACTGATGACCCCGTAGTTAAGTCCCCTAAGTTCTACAATCATTTGAACATTTTTGCTTCATGTGGAATCGCTCGAAGAACTGAGGTCACGCAATGTTGGATCGCCGCAACCGTAGCGAAGTGTAAGCCATTCAGGCCTAATTTAAGGCCAGAAGACAGAAGGAAGTCTGTCGGCTCCAAATCTGGAGAATAAGGAGTGCCGGTCGCGGTGGCCGAGGGGACTGAGGCGCTCCAGTCACGGTCTGCACGGCCACTACGGTCGGGGGTTCGAATCCCCTTCGGGCATGGATATTTGTGCCGTCCTTAGGATTAGCTAGTTCATAAGTAGTTTGTAAGCTTAGGTACTGATGACCCCGTAGTTAAGTCCCCTAAGTTCTACAAACATTTGAACATTTTTGCTTCATGTGGAATCGCTCGAAGAACTGAGGTCACGCAATGTTGGATCGCCGCAACCGTAGCGAAGTGTAAGCCATTCAGGCCTAATTTAAGGCCAGAAGACAGAAGGAAGTCTGTCGGCTCCAAATCTGGAGAATAAGGAGTGCCGGTCGCGGTGGCCGAGGGGACTGAGGCGCTCCAGTCACGGTCTGCACGGCCACTACGGTCGGGGGTTCGAATCCCCTTCGGGCACGGATATTTGTGCCGTCCTTAGGATTAGCTAGTTCATAAGTAGTTTGTAAGCTTAGGTACTGATGACCCCGTAGTTAAGTCCCCTAAGTTCTACAAACATTTGAACATTTTTGCTTCATGTGGAATCGCTCGAAGAACTGAGGTCACGCAATGTTGGATCGCCGCAACCGTAGCGAAGTGTAAGCCATTCAGGCCTAATTTAAGGCCAGAAGACAGAAGGAAGTCTGTCGGCTCCAAATCTGGAGAATAAGGAGTGCCGGTCGCGGTGGCCGAGGGGACTGAGGCGCTCCAGTCACGGTCTGCACGGCCACTACGGTCGGGGGTTCGAATCCCCTTCGGGCATGGATATTTGTGCCGTCCTTAGGATTAGCTAGTTCATAAGTAGTTTATCAGCTTAGGTACTGATGACCCCGTAGTTAAGTCCCCTAAGTTCTACAAACATTTGAACATTTTTGCTTCATGTGGAATCGCTCGAAGAACTGAGGTCACGCAATGTTGGATCGCCGCAACCGTAGCGAAGTGTAAGCCATTCAGGCCTAATTTAAGGCCAGAAGACAGAAGGAAGTCTGTCGGCTCCAAATCTGGAGAATAAGGAGTGCCGGTCACGGTGGCCGAGGGGACTGAGGCGCTCCAGTCACGGTCTGCACGGCCACTACGGTCGGGGGTTCGAATCCCCTTCGGGCATGGATATTTGTGCCGTCCTTAGGATTAGCTAGTTCATAAGTAGTTTGTAAGCTTAGGTACTGATGACCCCGTAGTTAAGTCCCCTAAGTTCTACAAACATTTGAACATTTTTGCTTCATGTGGAATCGCTCGAAGAACTGAGGTCACGCAATGTTGGATCGCCGCAACCGTAGCGAAGTGTAAGCCATTCAGGCCTAATTTAAGGCCAGAAGACAGAAGGAAGTCTGTCGGCTCCAAATCTGGAGAATAAGGAGTGCCGGTCGCGGTGGCCGAGGGGACTGAGGCGCTCCAGTCACGGTCTGCACGGCCATTACGGTCGGGGGTTCGAATCCCCTTCGGGCATGGATATTTGTGCCGTCCTTAGGATTAGCTAGTTCATAAGTAGTTTGTCAGCTTAGGTACTGATGACCCCGTAGTTAAGTCCCCTAAGTTCTACAAACATTTGAACATTTTTGCTTCATGTGGAATTGCTCGAAGAACTGAGGTCACGCAATGTTGGATCGCCGCAACCGTAGCGAAGTGTAAGCCATTCAGGCCTAATTTAAGGCCAGAAGACAGAAGGAAGTCTGTCGGCTCCAAATCTGGAGAATAAGGAGTGCCGGTCGCGGTGGCCGAGGGGACTGAGGCGCTCCAGTCACGGTCTGCACGGCCACTACGGTCGGGGGTTCGAATCCCCTTCGGGCATGGATATTTGTGCCATCCTTAGGATTAGCTAGTTCATAAGTAGTTTGTAAGCTTAGGTACTGATGACCCCGTAGTTAAGTCCCCTAAGTTCTACAAACATTTGAACATTTTTGCTTCATGTGGAATCGCTCGAAGAACTGAGGTCACGCAATGTTGGATCGCCGCAACCGTAGCGAAGTGTAAGCCATTCAGGCCTAATTTAAGGCCAGAAGACAGAAGGAAGTCTGTCGGCTCCAAATCTGGAGAATAAGGAGTGCCGGTCGCGGTGGCCGAGGGGACTGAGGCGCTCCAGTCACGGTCTGCACGGCCACTACGGTCGGGGGTTCGAATCCCCTTCGGGCATGGATATTTGTGCCGTCCTTAGGATTAGCTAGTTCATAAGTAGTTTGTAAGCTTAGGTACTGATGACCCCGTAGTTAAGTCCCCTAAGTTCTACAAACATTTGAACATTTTTGCTTCATGTGGAATCGCTCGAAGAACTGAGGTCACGCAATGTTGGATCGCCGCAACCGTAGCGAAGTGTAAGCCATTCAGGCCTAATTTAAGGCCAGAAGACAGAAGGAAGTCTGTCGGCTCCAAATCTGGAGAATAAGGAGTGCCGGTCGCGGTGGCCGAGGGGACTGAGGCGCTCCAGTCACGGTCTGCACGGCCACTACGGTCGGGGGTTCGAATCCCCTTCGGGCATGGATATTTGTGCCGTCCTTAGGATTAGCTAGTTCATAAGTAGTTTATCAGCTTAGGTACTGATGACCCCGTAGTTAAGTCCCCTAAGTTCTACAAACATTTGAACATTTTTGCTTCATGTGGAATCGCTCGAAGAACTGAGGTCACGCAATGTTGGATCGCCGCAACCGTAGCGAAGTGTAAGCCATTCAGGCCTAATTTAAGGCCAGAAGACAGAAGGAAGTCTGTCGGCTCCAAATCTGGAGAATAAGGAGTGCCGGTCACGGTGGCCGAGGGGACTGAGGCGCTCCAGTCACGGTCTGCACGGCCACTACGGTCGGGGGTTCGAATCCCCTTCGGGCACGGATATTTGTGCCGTCCTTAGGATTAGCTAGTTCATAAGTAGTTTGTAAGCTTAGGTACTGATGACCCCGTAGTTAAGTCCCCTAAGTTCTACAAACATTTGAACATTTTTGCTTCATGTGGAATCGCTCGAAGAACTGAGGTCACGCAATGTTGGATCGCCGCAACCGTAGCGAAGTGTAAGCCATTCAGGCCTAATTTAAGGCCAGAAGACAGAAGGAAGTCTGTCGGCTCCAAATCTGGAGAATAAGGAGTGCCGGTCGCGGTGGCCGAGGGGACTGAGGCGCTCCAGTCACGGTCTGCACGGCCATTACGGTCGGGGGTTCGAATCCCCTTCGGGCATGGATATTTGTGCCGTCCTTAGGATTAGCTAGTTCATAAGTAGTTTGTCAGCTTAGGTACTGATGACCCCGTAGTTAAGTCCCCTAAGTTCTACAAACATTTGAACATTTTTGCTTCATGTGGAATCGCTCGAAGAACTGAGGTCACGCAATGTTGGATCGCCGCAACCGTAGCGAAGTGTAAGCCATTCAGGCCTAATTTAAGGCCAGAAGACAGAAGGAAGTCTGTCGGCTCCAAATCTGGAGAATAAGGAGTGCCGGTCGCGGTGGCCGAGGGGACTGAGGCGCTCCAGTCACGGTCTGCACGGCCACTACGGTCGGGGGTTCGAATCCCCTTCGGGCATGGATATTTGTGCCGTCCTTAGGATTAGCTAGTTCATAAGTAGTTTGTAAGCTTAGGTACTGATGACCCCGTAGTTAAGTCCCCTAAGTTCTACAAACATTTGAACATTTTTGCTTCATGTGGAATCGCTCGAAGAACTGAGGTCACGCAATGTTGGATCGCCGCAACCGTAGCGAAGTGTAAGCCATTCAGGCCTAATTTAAGGCCAGAAGACAGAAGGAAGTCTGTCGGCTCCAAATCTGGAGAATAAGGAGTGCCGGTCGCGGTGGCCGAGGGGACTGAGGCGCTCCAGTCACGGTCTGCACGGCCACTACGGTCGGGGGTTCGAATCCCCTTCGGGCATGGATATTTGTGCCGTCCTTAGGATTAGCTAGTTCATAAGTAGTTTGTAAGCTTAGGTACTGATGACCCCGTAGTTAAGTCCCCTAAGTTCTACAAACATTTGAACATTTTTGCTTCATGTGGAATCGCTCGAAGAACTGAGGTCACGCAATGTTGGATCGCCGCAACCGTAGCGAAGTGTAAGCCATTCAGGCCTAATTTAAGGCCAGAAGACAGAAGGAAGTCTGTCGGCTCCAAATCTGGAGAATAAGGAGTGCCGGTCGCGGTGGCCGAGGGGACTGAGGCGCTCCAGTCACGGTCTGCACGGCCACTACGGTCGGGGGTTCGAATCCCTTTCGGGCATGGATATTTGTGCCGTCCTTAGGATTAGCTAGTTCATAAGTAGTTTGTCAGCTTAGGTACTGATGACCCCGTAGTTAAGTCCCCTAAGTTCTACAAACATTTGAACATTTTTGCTTCATGTGGAATCGCTCGAAGAACTGAGGTCACGCAATGTTGGATCGCCGCAACCGTAGCGAAGTGTAAGCCATTCAGGCCTAATTTAAGGCCAGAAGACAGAAGGAAGTCTGTCGGCTCCAAATCTGGAGAATAAGGAGTGCCGGTCGCGGTGGCCGAGGGGACTGAGCCGCTCCAGTCACGGTCTGCACGGCCACTACGGTCGGGGGTTCGAATCCCCTTCGGGCATGGATATTTGTGCCGTCCTTAGGATTAGCTAGTTCATAAGTAGTTTGTAAGCTTAGGTACTGATGACCCCGTAGTTAAGTCCCCTAAGTTCTACAAACATTTGAACATTTTTGCTTCATGTGGAATCGCTCGAAGAACTGAGGTCACGCAATGTTGGATCGCCGCAACCGTAGCGAAGTGTAAGCCATTCAGGCCTAATTTAAGGCCAGAAGACAGAAGGAAGTCTGTCGGCTCCAAATCTGGAGAATAAGGAGTGCCGGTCGCGGTGGCCGAGGGGACTGAGGCGCTCCAGTCACGGTCTGCACGGCCACTACGGTCGGGGGTTCGAATCCCCTTCGGGCATGGATATTTGTGCCGTCCTTAGGATTAGCTAGTTCATAAGTAGTTTGTAAGCTTAGGTACTGATGACCCCGTAGTTAAGTCCCCTAAGTTCTACAAACATTTGAACATTTTTGCTTCATGTGGAATCGCTCGAAGAACTGAGGTCACGCAATGTTGGATCGCCGCAACCGTAGCGAAGTGTAAGCCATTCAGGCCTAATTTAAGGCCAGAAGACAGAAGGAAGTCTGTCGGCTCCAAATCTGGAGAATAAGGAGTGCCGGTCGCGGTGGCCGAGGGGACTGAGGCGCTCCAGTCACGGTCTGCACGGCCACTACGGTCGGGGGTTCGAATCCCCTTCGGGCACGGATATTTGTGCCGTCCTTAGGATTAGCTAGTTCATAAGTAGTTTGTAAGCTTAGGTACTGATGACCCCGTAGTTAAGTCCCCTAAGTTCTACAAACATTTGAACATTTTTGCTTCATGTGGAATCGCTCGAAGAACTGAGGTCACGCAATGTTGGATCGCCGCAACCGTAGCGAAGTGTAAGCCATTCAGGCCTAATTTAAGGCCAGAAGACAGAAGGAAGTCTGTCGGCTCCAAATCTGGAGAATAAGGAGTGCCGGTCGCGGTGGCCGAGGGGACTGAGGCGCTCCAGTCACGGTCTGCACGGCCACTACGGTCGGGGGTTCGAATCCCCTTCGGGCATGGATATTTGTGCCGTCCTTAGGATTAGCTAGTTCATAAGTAGTTTGTAAGCTTAGGTACTGATGACCCCGTAGTTAAGTCCCCTAAGTTCTACAAACATTTGAACATTTTTGCTTCATGTGGAATCGCTCGAAGAACTGAGGTCACGCAATGTTGGATCGCCGCAACCGTAGCGAAGTGTAAGCCATTCAGGCCTAATTTAAGGCCAGAAGACAGAAGGAAGTCTGTCGGCTCCAAATCTGTAGAATAAGGAGTGCCGGTCGCGGTGGCTGAGGGGACTGAGGCGCTCCAGTCACGGTCTGCACGGCCACTACGGTCGGGGGTTCGAATCCCCTTCGGGCATGGATATTTGTGCCGTCCTTAGGATTAGCTAGTTCATAAGTAGTTTGTAAGCTTAGGTACTGATGACCCCGTAGTTAAGTCCCCTAAGTTCTACAAACATTTGAACATTTTTGCTTCATGTGGAATCGCTCGAAGAACTGAGGTCACGCAATGTTGGATCGCCGCAACCGTAGCGAAGTGTAAGCCATTCAGGCCTAATTTAAGGCCAGAAGACAGAAGGAAGTCTGTCGGCTCCAAATCTGGAGAATAAGGAGTGCCGGTCGCGGTGGCCGAGGGGACTGAGGCGCTCCAGTCACGGTCTGCACGGCCACTACGGTCGGGGGTTCGAATCCCCTTCGGGCATGGATATTTGTGCCGTCCTTAGGATTAGCTAGTTCATAAGTAGTTTGTAAGCTTAGGTACTGATGACCCCGTAGTTAAGTCCCCTAAGTTCTACAAACATTTGAACATTTTTGCTTCATGTGGAATCGCTCGAAGAACTGAGGTCACGCAATGTTGGATCGCCGCAACCGTAGCGAAGTGTAAGCCATTCAGGCCTAATTTAAGGCCAGAAGACAGAAGGAAGTCTGTCGGCTCCAAATCTGGAGAATAAGGAGTGCCGGTCGCGGTGGCCGAGGGGACTGAGGCGCTCCAGTCACGGTCTGCACGGCCACTACGGTCGGGGGTTCGAATCCCCTTCGGGCATGGATATTTGTGCCGTCCTTAGGATTAGCTAGTTCATAAGTAGTTTGTAAGCTTAGGTACTGATGACCCCGTAGTTAAGTCCCCTAAGTTCTACAAACATTTGAACATTTTTGCTTCATGTGGAATCGCTCGAAGAACTGAGGTCACGCAATGTTGGATCGCCGCAACCGTAGCGAAGTGTAAGCCATTCAGGCCTAATTTAAGGCCAGAAGACAGAAGGAAGTCTGTCGGCTCCAAATCTGGAGAATAAGGAGTGCCGGTCGCGGTGGCCGAGGGGACTGAGGCGCTCCAGTCACGGTCTGCACGGCCACTACGTTCGGGGGTTCGAATCCCCTTCGGGCATGGATATTTGTGCCGTCCTTAGGATTAGCTAGTTCATAAGTAGTTTGTAAGCTTAGGTACTGATGACCTCGTAGTTAAGTCCCCTAAGTTCTACAAACATTTGAACATTTTTGCTTCATGTGGAATCGCTCGAAGAACTGAGGTCACGCAATGTTGGATCGCCGCAACCGTAGCGAAGTGTAAGCCATTCAGGCCTAATTTAAGGCCAGAAGACAGAAGGAAGTCTGTCGGCTCCAAATCTGGAGAATAAGGAGTGCCGGTCGCGGTGGCCGAGGGGACTGAGGCGCTCCAGTCACGGTCTGCACGGCCACTACGGTCGGGGGTTCGAATCCCCTTCGGGCATGGATATTTGTGCCGTCCTTAGGATTAGCTAGTTCATAAGTAGTTTGTAAGCTTAGGTACCGATGATCCCGTAGTTAAGTCCCCTAAGTTCTACAAACATTTGAACATTTTTGCTTCATGTGGAATCGCTCGAAGAACTGAGGTCACGCAATGTTGGATCGCCGCAACCGTAGCGAAGTGTAAGCCATTCAGGCCTAATTTAAGGCCAGAAGACAGAAGGAAGTCTGTCGGCTCCAAATCTGGAGAATAAGGAGTGCCGGTCGCGGTGGCTGAGGGGACTGAGGCGCTCCAGTCACGGTCTGCACGGCCACTACGGTCGGGGGTTCGAATCCCCTTCGGGCATGGATATTTGTGCCGTCCTTAGGATTAGCTAGTTCATAAGTAGTTTGTAAGCTTAGGTACTGATGACCCCGTAGTTAAGTCCCCTAAGTTCTACAAACATTTGAACATTTTTGCTTCATGTGGAATCGCTCGAAGAACTGAGGTCACGCAATGTTGGATCGCCGCAACCGTAGCGAAGTGTAAGCCATTCAGGCCTAATTAAAGGCCAGAAGACAGAAGGAAGTCTGTCGGCTCCAAATCTGGAGAATAAGGAGTGCCGGTCGCGGTGGCCGAGGGGACTGAGGCGCTCCAGTCACGGTCTGCACGGCCACTACGGTCGGGGGTTCGAATCCCCTTCGGGCATGGATATTTGTGCCGTCCTTAGGATTAGCTAGTTCATAAGTAGTTTGTAAGCTTAGGTACTGATGACCCCGTAGTTAAGTCCCCTAAGTTCTACAAACATTTGAACATTTTTGCTTCATGTGGAATCGCTCGAAGAACTGAGGTCACGCAATGTTGGATCGCCGCAACCGTAGCGAAGTGTAAGCCATTCAGGCCTAATTTAAGGCCAGAAGACAGAAGGAAGTCTGTCGGCTCCAAATCTGGAGAATAAGGAGTGCCGGTCGCGGTGGCCGAGGGGACTGAGGCGCTCCAGTCACGGTCTGCACGGCCACTACGGTCGGGGGTTCGAATCCCCTTCGGGCATGGATATTTGTGCCGTCCTTAGGATTAGCTAGTTCATAAGTAGTTTGTAAGCTTAGGTACTGATGACCCCGTAGTTAAGTCCCCTAAGTTCTACAAACATTTGAACATTTTTGCTTCATGTGGAATCGCTCGAAGAACTGTGGTCACGCAATGTTGGATCGCCGCAACCGTAGCGAAGTGTAAGCCATTCAGGCCTAATTTAAGGCCAGAAGACAGAAGGAAGTCTGTCGGCTCCAAATCTGGAGAATAAGGAGTGCCGGTCGCGGTGGCCGAGGGGACTGAGGTGCTCCAGTCACGGTCTGCACGGCCACTACGGTCGGGGGTTCGAATCCCCTTCGGGCATGGATATTTGTGCCGTCCTTAGGATTAGCTAGTTCATAAGTAGTTTGTAAGCTTAGGTACTGATGACCCCGTAGTTAAGTCCCCTAAGTACTACAAACATTTGAACATTTTTGCTTCATGTGGAATCGCTCGAAGAACTGAGGTCACGCAATGTTGGATCGCCGCAACCGTAGCGAAGTGTAAGCCATTCAGGCCTAATTTAAGGCCAGAAGACAGAAGGAAGTCTGTCGGCTCCAAATCTGGAGAATAAGGAGTGCCGGTCGCGGTGGCCGAGGGGACTGAGGCGCTCCAGTCACGGTCTGCACGGCCACTACGGTCGGGGGTTCGAATCCCCTTCGGGCATGGATATTTGTGCCGTCCTTAGGATTAGCTAGTTCATAAGTAGTTTGTAAGCTTAGGTACTGATGACCCCGTAGTTAAGTCCCCTAAGTTCTACAAACATTTGAACATTTTTGCTTCATGTGGAATCGCTCAAAGAACTGAGGTCACGCAATGTTGGATCGCCGCAACCGTAGCGAAGTGTAAGCCATTCAGGCCTAATTTAAGGCCAGAAGACAGAAGGAAGTCTGTCGGCTCCAAATCTGGAGAATAAGGAGTGCCGGTCGCGGTGGCCGAGGGGACTGAGGTGCTCCAGTCACGGTCTGCACGGCCACTACGGTCGGGGGTTCGAATCCCCTTCGGGCATGGATATTTGTGCCGTCCTTAGGATTAGCTAGTTCATAAGTAGTTTGTAAGCTTAGGTACTGATGACACCGTAGTTAAGTCCCCTAAGTACTACAAACATTTGAACATTTTTGCTTCATGTGGAATCGCTCGAAGAACTGAGGTCACGCAATGTTGGATCGCCGCAACCGTAGCGAAGTGTAAGCCATTCAGGCCTAATTTAAGGCCAGAAGACAGAAGGAAGTCTGTCGGCTCCAAATCTGGAGAATAAGGAGTGCCGGTCGCGGTGGCCGAGGGGACTGAGGCGCTCCAGTCACGGTCTGCACGGCCACTACGGTCGGGGGTTCGAATCCCCTTCGGGCATGGATATTTGTGCCGTCCTTAGGATTAGCTAGTTCATAAGTAGTTTGTAAGCTTAGGTACTGATGACCCCGTAGTTAAGTCCCCTAAGTTCTACAAACATTTGAACATTTTTGCTTCATGTGGAATCGCTCAAAGAACTGAGGTCACGCAATGTTGGATCGCTGCAACCGTAGCGAAGTGTAAGCCATTCAGGCCTAATTTAAGGCCAGAAGACAGAAGGAAGTCTGTCGGCTCCAAATCTGGAGAATAAGGAGTGCCGGTCGCGGTGGCCGAGGGGACTGAGGCGCTCCAGTCACGGTCTGCACGGCCACTACGGTCGGGGGTTCGAATCCCCTTCGGGCATGGATATTTGTGCCGTCCTTAGGATTAGCTAGTTCATAAGTAGTTTGTAAGCTTAGGTACTGACGACCCCGTAGTTAAGTCCCCTAAGTGCTACAAACATTTGAACATTTTTGCTTCATGTGGAATCGCTCGAAGAACTGAGGTCACGCAATGTTGGATCGCCGCAACCGTAGCGAAGTGTAAGCCATTCACCCCTAATTTAAGGCCAGAAGACAGAAGGAAGTCTGTCGGCTCCAAATCTGGAGAATAAGGAGTGCCGGTCGCGGTGGCCGAGGGGACTGAGGCGCTCCAGTCACGGTCTGCACGGCCACTACGGTCGGGGGTTCGAATCCCCTTCGGGCACGGATATTTGTGCTGTCCTTAGGATTAGCTAGTTCATAAGTAGTTTGTAAGCTTAGGTACTGATGACCCCGTAGTTAAGTCCCCTAAGTTCTACAAACATTTGAACATTTTTGCTTCATGTGGAATCGCTCGAAGAACTGAGGTCACGCAATGTTGGATCGCCGCAACCGTAGTGAAGTGTAAGCCATTCAGGCCTAATTTAAGGCCAGAAGACAGAAGGAAGTCTGTCGGCTCCAAATCTGGAGAATAAGGAGTGCCGGTCGCGGTGGCCGAGGGGACTGAGGCGCTCCAGTCACGGTCTGCACGGCCACTACGGTCGGGGGTTCGAATCCCCTTCGGGCATGGATATTTGTGCCGTCCTTAGGATTAGCTAGTTCATAAGTAGTTTGTAAGCTTAGGTACTGATGACCCCGTAGTTAAGTCCCCTAAGTTCTACAAACATTTGAACATTTTTGCTTCATGTGGAATCGCTCGAAGAACTGAGGTCACGCAATGTTGGATCGCCGCAACCGTAGCGAAGTGTAAGCCATTCAGGCCTAATTTAAGGCCAGAAGACAGAAGGAAGTCTGTCGGCTCCAAATCTGGAGAATAAGGAGTGCCGGTTGCGGTGGCCGAGGGGACTGAGGCGCTCCAGTCACGGTCTGCACGGCCACTACGGTCGGGGGTTCGAATCCCCTTCGGGCATGGATATTTGTGCCGTCCTTAGGATTAGCTAGTTCATAAGTAGTTTGTAAGCTTAGGTACTGATGACCCCGTAGTTAAGTCCCCTAAGTTCTACAAACATTTGAACATTTTTGCTTCATGTGGAATCGCTCGAAGAACTGAGGTCACGCAATGTTGGATCGCCGCAACCGTAGCGAAGTGTAAGCCATTCAGGCCTAATTTAAGGCCAGAAGACAGAAGGAAGTCTGTCGGCTCCAAATCTGGAGAATAAGGAGTGCCGGTCGCGGTGGCCGAGGGGACTGAGGCGCTCCAGTCACGGTCTGCACGGCCACTACGGTCGGGGATTCGAATCCCCTTCGGGCACGGATATTTTTGCTGTCCTTAGGATTAGCTAGTTCATAAGTAGTTTGTAAGCTTAGGTACTGATGACCCCGTAGTTAAGTCCCCTAAGTTCTACAAACATTTGAACATTTTTGCTTCATGTGGAATCGCTCGAAGAACTGAGGTCACGCAATGTTGGATCGCCGCAACCGTAGCGAAGTGTAAGCCATTCAGGCCTTATTTAAGGCCAGAAGACAGAAGGAAGTCTGTCGGCTCCAAATCTGGAGAATAAGGAGTGCCGGTCGCGGTGGCCGAGGGGACTGAGGCGCTCCAGTCACGGTCTGCACGGCCACTACGGTCGGGGGTTCGAATCCCCTTCGAGGATGGATATTTGTGCCGTCCTTAGGATTAGCTAGTTCATAAGTAGTTTGTAAGCTTAGGTACTGATGACCCCGTAGTTAAGTCCCCTAAGTTCTACAAACATTTGAACATTTTTGCTTCATGTGGAATCGCTCGAAGAACTGAGGTCACGCAATGTTGGATCGCCGCAACCGTAGCGAAGTGTAAGCCATTCACCCCTAATTTAAGGCCAGAAGACAGAAGGAAGTCTGTCGGCTCCAAATGTGGAGAATAAGGAGTGCCGGTCGCGGTGGCCGAGGGGACTGAGGCGCTCCAGTCACGGTCTGCACGGCCACTACGGTCGGGGGTTCGAATCCCCTTCGGGCACGGATATTTGTGCCGTCCTTAGGATTAGCTAGTTCATAAGTAGTTTGTAAGCTTAGGTACTGATGACCCCGTAGTTAAGTCCCCTAAGTTCTACAAACATTTGAACATTTTTGCTTCATGTGGAATCGCTCGAAGAACTGAGGTCACGCAATGTTGGATCGCCGCAACCGTAGTGAAGTGTAAGCCATTCAGGCCTAATTTAAGGCCAGAAGACAGAAGGAAGTCTGTCGGCTCCAAATCTGGAGAATAAGGAGTGCCGGTCGCGGTGGCCGAGGGGACTGAGGCGCTCCAGTCACGGTCTGCACGGCCACTACGGTCGGGGGTTCGAATCCCCTTCGGGCATGGATATTTGTGCCGTCCTTAGGATTAGCTAGTTCATAAGTAGTTTGTAAGCTTAGGTACTGATGACCCCGTAGTTAAGTCCCCTAAGTTCTACAAACATTTGAACATTTTTGCTTCATGTGGAATCGCTCGAAGAACTGAGGTCACGCAATGTTGGATCGCCGCAACCGTAGCGAAGTGTAAGCCATTCAGGCCTAATTTAAGGCCAGAAGACAGAAGGAAGTCTGTCGGCTCCAAATCTGGAGAATAAGGAGTGCCGGTTGCGGTGGCCGAGGGGACTGAGGCGCTCCAGTCACGGTCTGCACGGCCACTACGGTCGGGGGTTCGAATCCCCTTCGGGCATGGATATTTGTGCCGTCCTTAGGATTAGCTAGTTCATAAGTAGTTTGTAAGCTTAGGTACTGATGACCCCGTAGTTAAGTCCCCTAAGTTCTACAAACATTTGAACATTTTTGCTTCATGTGGAATCGCTCGAAGAACTGAGGTCACACAATGTTGGATCGCCGCAACCGTAGCGAAGTGTAAGGCATTCAGGCCTAATTTAAGGCCAGAAGACAGAAGGAAGTCTGTCGGCTCCAAATCTGGAGAATAAGGAGTGCCGGTCGCGGTGGCCGAGGGGACTGAGGCGCTCCAGTCACGGTCTGCACGGCCACTACGGTCGGGGGTTCGAATCCCCTTCGGGCATGGATATTTGTGCCGTCCTTAGGATTAGCTAGTTCATAAGTAGTTTGTAAGCTTAGGTACTGATGACCCCGTAGTTAAGTCCCCTAAGTTCTACAAACATTTGAACATTTTTGCTTCATGTGGAATCGCTCGAAGAACTGAGGTCACGCAATGTTGGATCGCCGCAACCGTAGCGAAGTGTAAGCCATTCAGGCCTAATTTAAGGCCAGAAGACAGAAGGAAGTCTGTCGGCTCCAAATCTGGAGAATAAGGAGTGCCGGTCGCGGTGGCCGAGGGGACTGAGGCGCTCCAGTCACGGTCTGCACGGCCACTACGGTCGGGGGTTCGAATCCCCTTCGGGCACGGATATTTTTGCTGTCCTTAGGATTAGCTAGTTCATAAGTAGTTTGTAAGCTTAGGTACTGATGACCCCGTAGTTAAGTCCCCTAAGTTCTACAAACATTTGAACATTTTTGCTTCATGTGGAATCGCTCGAAGAACTGAGGTCACGCAATGTTGGATCGCCGCAACCGTAGCGAAGTGTAAGCCATTCACCACTAATTTAAGGCCAGAAGACAGAAGGAAGTCTGTCGGCTCCAAATGTGGAGAATAAGGAGTGCCGGTCGCGGTGGCCGAGGGGACTGAGGCGCTCCAGTCACGGTCTGCACGGCCACTACGGTCGGGGGTTCGAATCCCCTTCGGGCACGGATATTTGTGCCGTCCTTAGGATTAGCTAGTTCATAAGTAGTTTGTAAGCTTAGGTACTGATGACCCCGTAGTTAAGTCCCCTAAGTTCTACAAACATTTGAACATTTTTGCTTCATGTGGAATCGCTCGAAGAACTGAGGTCACGCAATGTTGGATCGCCGCAACCGTAGTGAAGTGTAAGCCATTCAGGCCTAATTTAAGGCCAGAAGACAGAAGGAAGTCTGTCGGCTCCAAATCTGGAGAATAAGGAGTGCCGGTCGCGGTGGCCGAGGGGACTGAGGCGCTCCAGTCACGGTCTGCACGGCCACTACGGTCGGGGGTTCGAATCCCCTTCGGGCATGGATATTTGTGCCGTCCTTAGGATTAGCTAGTTCATAAGTAGTTTGTAAGCTTAGGTACTGATGACCCCGTAGTTAAGTCCCCTAAGTTCTACAAACATTTGAACATTTTTGCTTCATGTGGAATCGCTCGAAGAACTGAGGTCACGCAATGTTGGATCGCCGCAACCGTAGCGAAGTGTAAGCCATTCAGGCCTAATTTAAGGCCAGAAGACAGAAGGAAGTCTGTCGGCTCCAAATCTGGAGAATAAGGAGTGCCGGTTGCGGTGGCCGAGGGGACTGAGGCGCTCCAGTCACGGTCTGCACGGCCACTACGGTCGGGGGTTCGAATCCCCTTCGGGCATGGATATTTGTGCCGTCCTTAGGATTAGCTAGTTCATAAGTAGTTTGTAAGCTTAGGTACTGATGACCCCGTAGTTAAGTCCCCTAAGTTCTACAAACATTTGAACATTTTTGCTTCATGTGGAATCGCTCGAAGAACTGAGGTCACACAATGTTGGATCGCCGCAACCGTAGCGAAGTGTAAGGCATTCAGGCCTAATTTAAGGCCAGAAGACAGAAGGAAGTCTGTCGGCTCCAAATCTGGAGAATAAGGAGTGCCGGTCGCGGTGGCCGAGGGGACTGAGGCGCTCCAGTCACGGTCTGCACGGCCACTACGGTCGGGGGTTCGAATCCCCTTCGGGCATGGATATTTGTGCCGTCCTTAGGATTAGCTAGTTCATAAGTAGTTTGTAAGCTTAGGTACTGATGACCCCGTAGTTAAGTCCCCTAAGTTCTACAAACATTTGAACATTTTTGCTTCATGTGGAATCGCTCGAAGAACTGAGGTCACGCAATGTTGGATCGCCGCAACCGTAGCGAAGTGTAAGCCATTCAGGCCTAATTTAAGGCCAGAAGACAGAAGGAAGTCTGTCGGCTCCAAATCTGGAGAATAAGGAGTGCCGGTCGCGGTGGCCGAGGGGACTGAGGCGCTCCAGTCACGGTCTGCACGGCCACTACGGTCGGGGGTTCGAATCCCCTTCGAGGATGGATATTTGTGCCGTCCTTAGGATTAGCTAGTTCATAAGTAGTTTGTAAGCTTAGGTACTGATGACCCCGTAGTTAAGTCCCCTAAGTTCTACAAACATTTGAACATTTTTGCTTCATGTGGAATCGCTCGAAGAACTGAGGTCACGCAATGTTGGATCGCCGCAACCGTAGCGAAGTGTAAGCCATTCAGGCCTAATTTAAGGCCAGAAGACAGAAGGAAGACTGTCGGCTCCAAATCTGGAGAATAAGGAGTGCCGGTCGCGGTGGCCGAGGGGACTGAGGCGCTCCAGTCACGGTCTGCACGGCCACTACGGTCGGGGGTTCGAATCCCCTTCGGGCACGGATATTTGTGCCGTCCTTAGGATTAGCTAGTTCATAAGTAGTTTGGAAGCTTAGGTACTGATGACCCTGTAGTTAAGTCCCCTAAGTTCTACAAACATTTGAACATTTTTGCTTCATGTGGAATTGCTCGAAGAACTGAGGTCACGCAATGTTGGATCGCCGCAACCGTAGCGAAGTGTAAGCCATTCAGGCCTAATTTAAGGCCAGAAGACAGAAGGAAGTCTGTCGGCTGCAAATCTGGAGAATAAGGAGTGCCGGTCGCGGTGGCCGAGGGGACTGAGGCACTCCAGTCACGGTCTGCACGGCCACTACGGTCGGGGGTTCGAATCCCCTTCGGGCATGGATATTTGTGCCGTCCTTAGGATTAGCTAGTTCATAAGTAGTTTTTAAGCTTAGGTACTGATGACCCCGTAGTTAAGTCCCCTAAGTTCTACAACCATTTGAACATTTTTGCTTCATGTGGAATCGCTCGAAGAACTGAGGTCACGCAATGTTGGATCGCCGCAACCGTAGCGAAGTGTAAGCCATTCAGGCCTAATTTAAGGCCAGAAGACAGAAGGAAGTCTGTCGGCTCCAAATCTGGAGAATAAGGAGTGCCGGTTGCGGTGGCCGAGGGGACTGAGGCGCTCCAGTCACGGTCTGCACGGCCACTACGGTCGGGGGTTCGAATCCCCTTCGGGCACGGATATTTGTGCCGTCCTTAGGATTAGCTATTTCATAAGTAGTTTGTAAGCTTAGGTACTGATGACCCCGTAGTTAAGTCCCCTAAGTTCTACAAACATTTGAACATTTTTGCTTCATGTGGAATCGCTCGAAGAACTGAGGTCACGCAATGTTGGATCGCCGCAACCATAGCGAAGTGTAAGCCATTCAGGCCTAATTTAAGGCCAGAAGACAGAAGGAAGTCTGTCGGCTCCAAATCTGGAGAATAAGGAGTGCCGGTCGCGGTGGCCGAGGGGACTGAGGCGCTCCAGTCACGGTCTGCACGGCCACTACGGTCGGGGGTTCTAATCCCCTTCGGGCATGGATATTTGTGCCGTCCTTAGGATTAGCTAGTTCATAAGTAGTTTGTAAGCTTACGTACTGATGACCCCGTAGTTAAGTCCCCTAAGTTCTACAAACATTTGAACATTCTTGCTTCATGTGGAATCGCTCGAAGAACTGAGGTCACGCAATGTTGGATCGCCGCAACCGTAGCGAAGTGTAAGCCATTCAGGCCTAATTTAAGGCCAGAAGACAGAAGGAAGTCTGTCGGCTCCAAATCTGGAGAATAAGGAGTGCCGGTCGCGGTGGCCGAGGGGACTGAGGCGCTCCAGTCACGGTCTGCACGGCCACTACGGTCGGGGGTTCGAATCCCCTTCGGGCATGGATATTTGTGCCGTCCTTAGGATTAGCTAGTTCATAAGTAGTTTGTAAGCGTAGGTACTGATGACCCCGTAGTTAAGTCCCCTAAGTTCTACAAACATTTGAACATTTTTGCTTCATGTGGAATCGCTCGAAGAACTGAGGTCACGCAATGTTGGATCGCCGCAACCGTAGCGAAGTGTAAGCCATTCAGGCCTAATTTAAGGCCAGAAGACAGAAGGAAGTCTGTCGGCTCCAAATCTGGAGAATAAGGAGTGTCGGTCACGGTGGCCGAGGGGACTGAGGCGCTCCAGTCACGGTCTGCACGGCCACTACGTTCGGGGGTTCGAATCCCCTTCGGGCACGGATATTTGTGCCGTCCTTAGGATTAGCTAGTTCATAAGTAGTTTGTAAGCTTAGGTACTGATGACCCCGTAGTTAAGTCCCCTAAGTTCTACAAACATTTGAACATTTTTGCTTCATGTGGAATCGCTCGAAGAACTGAGGTCACGCTATGTTGGATCGCCGCAACCGTAGCGAAGTGTAAGCCATTCAGGCCTAATTTAAGGCCAGAAGACAGAAGGAAGTCTGTCGGCTCCAAATCTGGAGAATAAGGAGTGCCGGTCGCGGTGGCCAAGGGGACTGAGGCGCTCCAGTCACGGTCTGCACGGCCACTACGTTCGGGGGTTCGAATCCCCTTCGGGCATGGATATTTGTGCCGTCCTTAGGATTAGCTAGTTCATAAGTAGTTTGTAAGCTTAGGTACTGATGACCCCGTAGTTAAGTCCCCTAAGTTCTACAAACATTTGAACATTTTTGCTTCATGTGGAATCGCTCAAAGAACTGAGGTCACGCAATGTTGGATCGCCGCAACCGTAGCGAAGTGTAAGCCATTCAGGCCTAATTTAAGGCCAGAAGACAGAAGGAAGTCTGTCGGCTCCAAATCTGGAGAATAAGGAGTGCCGGTCGCGGTGGCCGAGGGGACTGAGGCGCTCCAGTCACGGTCTGCACGGCCACTACGGTCGGGGGTTCGAATCCCCTTCGGGCATGGATATTTGTGCCGTCCTTAGGATTAGCTAGTTCATAAGTAGTTTGTAAGCTTAGGTACTGATGACCCCGTAGTTAAGTCCCCTAAGTTCTACAAACATTTGAACATTTTTGCTTCATGTGGAATCGCTCGAAGAACTGAGGTCACGCAATGTTGGATCGCCGCAACCGTAGCGAAGTGTAAGCCATTCACCCCTAATTTAAGGCCAGAAGACAGAAGGAAGTCTGTCGGCTCCAAATCTGGAGAATAAGGAGTGCCGGTCGCGGTGGCCGAGGGGACTGAGGCGCTCCAGTCACGGTCTGCACGGCCACTACGGTCGGGGGTTCGAATCCCCTTCGGGCACGGATATTTGTGCTGTCCTTAGGATTAGCTAGTTCATAAGTAGTTTGTAAGCTTAGGTACTGATGACCCCGTAGTTAAGTCCCCTAAGTTCTACAAACATTTGAACATTTTTGCTTCATGTGGAATCGCTCGAAGAACTGAGGTCACGCAATGTTGGATCGCCGCAACCGTAGCGAAGTGTAAGCCATTCAGGCCTAATTTAAGGCCAGAAGACAGAAGGAAGTCTGTCGGCTCCAAATCTGGAGAATAAGGAGTGCCGGTCGCGGTGGCCGAGGGGACTGAGGCGCTCCAGTCACGGTCTGCACGGCCACTACGGTCGGGGGTTCGAATCCCCTTCGGGCATGGATATTTGTGCCGTCCTTAGGATTAGCTAGTTCATAAGTAGTTTGTAAGCTTAGGTACTGATGACCCCGTAGTTAAGTCCCCTAAGTTCTACAAACATTTGAACATTTTTGCTTCATGTGGAATCGCTCGAAGAACTGAGATCACGCAATGTTGGATCGCCGCAACCGTAGCGAAGTGTAAGCCATTCAGGCCTAATTTAAGGCCAGAAGACAGAAGGAAGTCTGTCGGCTCCAAATCTGGAGAATAAGGAGTGCCGGTTGCGGTGGCCGAGGGGACTGAGGCGCTCCAGTCACGGTCTGCACGGCCACTACGGTCGGGGGTTCGAATCCCCTTCGGGCATGGATATTTGTGCCGTCCTTAGGATTAGCTAGTTCATAAGTAGTTTGTAAGCTTAGGTACTGATGACCCCGTAGTTAAGTCCCCTAAGTTCTACAAACATTTGAACATTTTTGCTTCATGTGGAATCGCTCGAAGAACTGAGGTCACGCAATGTTGGATCGCCGCAACCGTAGCGAAGTGTAAGCCATTCAGGCCTAATTTAAGGCCAGAAGACAGAAGGAAGTCTGTCGGCTCCAAATCTGGAGAATAAGGAGTGCCGGTCGCGGTGGCCGAGGGGACTGAGCCGCTCCAGTCACGGTCTGCACGGCCACTACGGTCGGGGGTTCGAATCCCCTTCGGGCACGGATATTTTTGCTGTCCTTAGGATTAGCTAGTTCATAAGTAGTTTGTAAGCTTAGGTACTGATGACCCCGTAGTTAAGTCCCCTAAGTTCTACAAACATTTGAACATTTTTGCTTCATGTGGAATCGCTCGAAGAACTGAGGTCACGCAATGTTGGATCGCCGCAACCGTAGCGAAGTGTAAGCCATTCAGGCCTTATTTAAGGCCAGAAGACAGAAGGAAGTCTGTCGGCTCCAAATCTGGAGAATAAGGAGTGCCGGTCGCGGTGGCCGAGGGGACTGAGGCGCTCCAGTCACGGTCTGCACGGCCACTACGGTCGGGGGTTCGAATCCCCTTCGAGGATGGATATTTGTGCCGTCCTTAGGATTAGCTAGTTCATAAGTAGTTTGTAAGCTTAGGTACTGATGACCCCGTAGTTAAGTCCCCTAAGTTCTACAAACATTTGAACATTTTTGCTTCATGTGGAATCGCTCGAAGAACTGAGGTCACGCAAAGTTGGATCGCCGCAACCGTAGCGAAGTGTAAGCCATTCACCCCTAATTTAAGGCCAGAAGACAGAAGGAAGTCTGTCGGCTCCAAATCTGGAGAATAAGGAGTGCCGGTCGCGGTGGCCGAGGGGACTGAGGCGCTCCAGTCACGGTCTGCACGGCCACTACGGTCGGGGGTTCGAATCCCCTTCGGGCACGGATATTTGTGCCGTCCTTAGGATTAGCTAGTTCATAAGTAGTTTGTAAGCTTAGGTACTGATGACCCCGTAGTTAAGTCCCCTAAGTTCTACAAACATTTGAACATTTTTGCTTCATGTGGAATCGCTCGAAGAACTGAGGTCACGCAATGTTGGATCGCCGCAACCGTAGTGAAGTGTAAGCCATTCAGGCCTAATTTAAGGCCAGAAGACAGAAGGAAGTCTGTCGGCTCCAAATCTGGAGAATAAGGAGTGCCGGTCGCGGTGGCCGAGGGGACTGAGGCGCTCCAGTCACGGTCTGCACGGCCACTACGGTCGGGGGTTCGAATCCCCTTCGGGCATGGATATTTGTGCCGTCCTTAGGATTAGCTAGTTCATAAGTAGTTTGTAAGCTTAGGTACTGATGACCCCGTAGTTAAGTCCCCTAAGTTCTACAAACATTTGAACATTTTTGCTTCATGTGGAATCGCTCGAAGAACTGAGATCACGCAATGTTGGATCGCCGCAACCGTAGCGAAGTGTAAGCCATTCAGGCCTAATTTAAGGCCAGAAGACAGAAGGAAGTCTGTCGGCTCCAAATCTGGAGAATAAGGAGTGCCGGTTGCGGTGGCCGAGGGGACTGAGGCGCTCCAGTCACGGTCTGCACGGCCACTACGGTCGGGGGTTCGAATCCCCTTCGGGCATGGATATTTGTGCCGTCCTTAGGATTAGCTAGTTCATAAGTAGTTTGTAAGCTTAGGTACTGATGACCCCGTAGTTAAGTCCCCTAAGTTCTACAAACATTTGAACATTTTTGCTTCATGTGGAATCGCTCGAAGAACTGAGGTCACGCAATGTTGGATCGCCGCAACCGTAGCGAAGTGTAAGCCATTCAGGCCTAATTTAAGGCCAGAAGACAGAAGGAAGTCTGTCGGCTCCAAATCTGGAGAATAAGGAGTGCCGGTCGCGGTGGCCGAGGGGACTGAGCCGCTCCAGTCACGGTCTGCACGGCCACTACGGTCGGGGGTTCGAATCCCCTTCGGGCACGGATATTTTTGCTGTCCTTAGGATTAGCTAGTTCATAAGTAGTTTGTAAGCTTAGGTACTGATGACCCCGTAGTTAAGTCCCCTAAGTTCTACAAACATTTGAACATTTTTGCTTCATTTGGAATCGCTCGAAGAACTGAGGTCACGCAATGTTGGATCGCCGCAACCGTAGCGAAGTGTAAGCCATTCAGGCCTTATTTAAGGCCAGAAGACAGAAGGAAGTCTGTCGGCTCCAAATCTGGAGAATAAGGAGTGCCGGTCGCGGTGGCCGAGGGGACTGAGGCGCTCCAGTCACGGTCTGCACGGCCACTACGGTCGGGGGTTCGAATCCCCTTCGAGGATGGATATTTGTGCCGTCCTTAGGATTAGCTAGTTCATAAGTAGTTTGTAAGCTTAGGTACTGATGACCCCGTAGTTAAGTCCCCTAAGTTCTACAAACATTTGAACATTTTTGCTTCATGTGGAATCGCTCGAAGAACTGAGGTCACGCAAAGTTGGATCGCCGCAACCGTAGCGAAGTGTAAGCCATTCACCCCTAATTTAAGGCCAGAAGACAGAAGGAAGTCTGTCGGCTCCAAATCTGGAGAATAAGGAGTGCCGGTCGCGGTGGCCGAGGGGACTGAGGCGCTCCAGTCACGGTCTGCACGGCCACTACGGTCGGGGGTTCGAATCCCCTTCGGGCACGGATATTTGTGCCGTCCTTAGGATTAGCTAGTTCATAAGTAGTTTGTAAGCTTAGGTACTGATGACCCCGTAGTTAAGTCCCCTAAGTTCTACAAACATTTGAACATTTTTGCTTCATGTGGAATCGCTCGAAGAACTGAGGTCACGCAATGTTGGATCGCCGCAACCGTAGTGAAGTGTAAGCCATTCAGGCCTAATTTAAGGCCAGAAGACAGAAGGAAGTCTGTCGGCTCCAAATCTGGAGAATAAGGAGTGCCGGTCGCGGTGGCCGAGGGGACTGAGGCGCTCCAGTCACGGTCTGCACGGCCACTACGGTCGGGGGTTCGAATCCCCTTCGGGCATGGATATTTGTGCCGTCCTTAGGATTAGCTAGTTCATAAGTAGTTTGTAAGCTTAGGTACTGATGACCCCGTAGTTAAGTCCCCTAAGTTCTACAAACATTTGAACATTTTTGCTTCATGTGGAATCGCTCGAAGAACTGAGGTCACGCAATGTTGGATCGCCGCAACCGTAGCGAAGTGTAAGCCATTCAGGCCTAATTTAAGGCCAGAAGACAGAAGGAAGTCTGTCGGCTCCAAATCTGGAGAATAAGGAGTGCCGGTTGCGGTGGCCGAGGGGACTGAGGCGCTCCAGTCACGGTCTGCACGGCCACTACGGTCGGGGGTTCGAATCCCCTTCGGGCATGGATATTTGTGCCGTCCTTAGGATTAGCTAGTTCATAAGTAGTTTGTAAGCTTAGGTACTGATGACCCCGTAGTTAAGTCCCCTAAGTTCTACAAACATTTGAACATTTTTGCTTCATGTGGAATCGCTCGAAGAACTGAGGTCACACAATGTTGGATCGCCGCAACCGTAGCGAAGTGTAAGGCATTCAGGCCTAATTTAAGGCCAGAAGATAGAAGGAAGTCTGTCGGCTCCAAATCTGCAGAATAAGGAGTGCCGGTCGCGGTGGCCGAGGGGACTGAGGCGCTCCAGTCACGGTCTGCACGGCCACTACGGTCGGGGGTTCGAATCCCCTTCGGGCATGGATATTTGTGCCGTCCTTAGGATTAGCTAGTTCATAAGTAGTTTGTAAGCTTAGGTACTGATGACCCCGTAGTTAAGTCCCCTAAGTTCTACAAACATTTGAACATTTTTGCTTCATGTGGAATCGCTCGAAGAACTGAGGTCACGCAATGTTGGATCGCCGCAACCGTAGCGAAGTGTAAGCCATTCAGGCCTAATTTAAGGCCAGAAGACAGAAGGAAGTCTGTCGGCTCCAAATCTGGAGAATAAGGAGTGCCGGTCGCGGTGGCCGAGGGGACTGAGGCGCTCCAGTCACGGTCTGCACGGCCACTACGGTCGGGGGTTCGAATCCCCTTCGGGCACGGATATTTTTGCTGTCCTTAGGATTAGCTAGTTCATAAGTAGTTTGTAAGCTTAGGTACTGATGACCCCGTAGTTAAGTCCCCTAAGTTCTACAAACATTTGAACATTTTTGCTTCATGTGGAATCGCTCGAAGAACTGAGGTCACGCAATGTTGGATCGCCGCAACCGTAGCGAAGTGTAAGCCATTCAGGCCTTATTTAAGGCCAGAAGACAGAAGGAAGTCTGTCGGCTCCAAATCTGGAGAATAAGGAGTGCCGGTCGCGGTGGCCGAGGGGACTGAGGCGCTCCAGTCACGGTCTGCACGGCCACTACGGTCGGGGGTTCGAATCCCCTTCGAGGATGGATATTTGTGCCGTCCTTAGGATTAGCTAGTTCATAAGTAGTTTGTAAGCTTAGGTACTGATGACCCCGTAGTTAAGTCCCCTAAGTTCTACAAACATTTGAACATTTTTGCTTCATGTGGAATAGCTCGAAGAACTGAGGTCACGCAATGTTGGATCGCCGCAACCGTAGCGAAGTGTAAGCCATTCAGGCCTAATTTAAGGCCAGAAGACAGAAGGAAGACTGTCGGCTCCAAATCTGGAGAATAAGGAGTGCCGGTCGCGGTGGCCGAGGGGACTGAGGCGCTCCAGTCACGGTCTGCACGGCCACTACGGTCGGGGGTTCGAATCCCCTTCGGGCATGGATATTTGTGCCGTCCTTAGGATTAGCTAGTTCATAAGTAGTTTTTAAGCTTAGGTACTGATGACCCCGTAGTTAAGTCCCCTAAGTTCTACAACCATTTGAACATTTTTGCTTCATGTGGAATCGCTCGAAGAACTGAGGTCACGCAATGTTGGATCGCCGCAACCGTAGCGAAGTGTAAGCCATTCAGGCCTAATTTAAGGCCAGAAGACAGAAGGAAGTCTGTCGGCTCCAAATCTGGAGAATAAGGAGTGCCTGTCGCGGTGGCCGAGGGGACTGAGGCGCTCCAGTCACGGTCTGCACGGCCACTACGGTCGGGGGTTCGAATCCCCTTCGGGCACGGATATTTGTGCCGTCCTTAGGATTAGCTATTTCATAAGTAGTTTGTAAGCTTAGGTACTGATGACCCCGTAGTTAAGTCCCCTAAGTTCTACAAACATTTGAACATTTCTGCTTCATGTGGAATCGCTCGAAGAACTGAGGTCACGCAATGTTGGATCGCCGCAACCATAGCGAAGTGTAAGCCATTCAGGCCTAATTTAAGGCCAGAAGACAGAAGGAAGTCTGTCGGCTCCAAATCTGGAGAATAAGGAGTGCCGGTCGCGGTGGCCGAGGGGACTGAGGCGCTCCAGTCACGGTCTGCACGGCCACTACGGTCGGGGGTTCGAATCCCCTTCGGGCATGGATATTTGTGCCGTCCTTAGGATTAGCTAGTTCATAAGTAGTTTGTAAGCTTACGTACTGATGACCCCGTAGTTAAGTCCCCTAAGTTCTACAAACATTTGAACATTTTTGCTTCATGTGGAATCGCTCGAAGAACTGAGGTCACGCAATGTTGGATCGCCGCAACCGTAGCGAAGTGTAAGCCATTCAGGCCTAATTTAAGGCCAGAAGACAGAAGGAAGTCTGTCGGCTCCAAATCTGGAGAATAAGGAGTGCCGGTCGCGGTGGCCGAGGGGACTGAGGCGCTCCAGTCACGGTCTGCACGGCCACTACGGTCGGGGGTTCGAATCCCCTTCGGGCATGGATATTTGTGCCGTCCTTAGGATTAGCTAGTTCATAAGTAGTTTGTAAGCGTAGGTACTGATGACCACGTAGTTAAGTCCCCTAAGTTCTACAAACATTTGAACATTTTTGCTTCATGTGGAATCGCTCGAAGAACTGAGGTCACGCAATGTTGGATCGCCGCAACCGTAGCGAAGTGTAAGCCATTCAGGCCTAATTTAAGGCCAGAAGACAGAAGGAAGTCTGTCGGCTCCAAATCTGGAGAATAAGGAGTGTCGGTCACGGTGGCCGAGGGGACTGAGGCGCTCCAGTCACGGTCTGCACGGCCACTACGTTCGGGGGTTCGAATCCCCTTCGGGCACGGATATTTGTGCCATCCTTAGGATTAGCTAGTTCATAAGTAGTTTGTAAGCTTAGGTACTGATGACCCCGTAGTTAAGTCCCCTAAGTTCTACAAACATTTGAACATTTTTGCTTCATGTGGAATCGCTCGAAGAACTGAGGTCACGCAATGTTGGATCGCCGCAACCGTAGCGAAGTGTAAGCCATTCAGGCCTAATTTAAGGCCAGAAGACAGAAGGAAGTCTGTCGGCTCCAAATCTGGAGAATAAGGAGTGCCGGTCGCGGTGGCCGAGGGGACTGAGGCGCTCCAGTCACGGTCTGCACGGCCACTACGGTCGGGGGTTCGAATCCCCTTCGAGGAAGGATATTTGTGCCATCCTTAGGATTAGCTAGTTCATAAGTAGTTTGTAAGCTTAGGTACTGATGACCCCGTAGTTAAGTCCCCTAAGTTCTACAAACATCTGAACATTTTTGCTTCATGTGGAATCGCTCGAAGAACTGAGGTCACGCAATGTTGGATCGCCGCAACCGTAGCGAAGTGTAATCCATTCAGGCCTAATTTAAGGCCAGAAGACAGAAGGAAGTCTGTCGGCTCCAAATCTGGAGAATAAGGAGTGCCGGTCGCGGTGGCCGAGGGGACTGAGGCGCTCCAGTCACGGTTTGCACGGCCACTACGGTCGGGGGTTCGAATCCCCTTCGGGCATGGATATTTGTGCCGTCCTTAGGATTAGCTAGTTCATAAGTAGTTTGTAAGCTTAGGTACTGATGACCCCGTAGTTAAGTCCCCTAAGTTCTACAAACATTTGAACATTTTTGCTTCATGTGGAATCGCTCGAAGAACTGAGGTCACGCAATGTTGGATCGCCGCAACCGTAGCGAAGTGTAAGCCATTCAGGCCTAATTTAAGGCCAGAAGACAGAAGGAAGTCTGTCGGCTCCAAATCTGGAGAATAAGGAGTGCCGGTCGCGGTGGCCGAGGGGACTGAGGCGCTCCAGTCACGGTCTGCACGGCCACTACGGTCGGGGGTTCGAATCCCCTTCGGGCATGGATATTTGTGCCGTCCTTAGGATTAGCTAGTTCATAAGTAGTTTGTAAGCTTAGGTACTGATGACCCCGTAGTTAAGTCCCCTAAGTTCTACAAACATTTGAACATTTTTGCTTCATGTGGAATCGCTCGAAGAACTGAGGTCACGCAATGTTGGATCGCCGCAACTGTAGCGAAGTGTAAGCCATTCAGGCCTAATTTAAGGCCAGAAGACAGAAGGAAGTCTGTCGGCTCCAAATCTGGAGAATAAGGAGTGCCGGTCGCGGTGGCCGAGGGGACTGAGCCGCTCCAGTCACGGTCTGCACGGCCACTACGGTCGGGGGTTCGAATCCCCTTCGGGCACGGATATTTGTGCCGTCCTTAGGATTAGCTAGTTCATAAGTAGTTTGTAAGCTTAGGTACTGATGACCCCGTAGTTAAGTCCCCTAAGTTCTACAAACATTTGAACATTTTTGCTTCATGTGGAATCGCTCGAAGAACTGAGGTCACGCAATGTTGGATCGCCGCAACCGTAGCGAAGTGTAAGCCATTCAGGCCTAATTTAAGGCCAGAAGACAGAAGGAAGTCTGTCGGCTCCAAATCTGGAGAATAAGGAGTGCCGGTCGCGGTGGCCGAGGGGACTGAGGCGCTCCAGTCACGGTCTGCACGGCCACTACGGTCGGGGGTTCGAATCCCCTTCGGGTACGGATATTTGTGCCGTCCTTAGGATTAGCTAGTTCATAAGTAGTTTTTAAGCTTAGGTACTGATGACCCCGTAGTTAAGTCCCCTAAGTTCTACAAACATTTGAACATTTTTGCTTCATGTGGAATCGCTCGAAGAACTGAGGTCACGCAATGTTGGATCGCCGCAACCGTAGCGAAGTGTAAGCCATTCAGGCCTAATTTAAGGCCAGAAGACAGAAGGAAGTCTGTCGGCTCCAAATCTGGAGAATAAGGAGTGCCGGTCGCGGTGGCCGAGGGGACTGAGCCGCTCCAGTCACGGTCTGCACGGCCACTACGGTCGGGGGTTCGAATCCCCTTCGGGCACGGATATTTGTGCCGTCCTTAGGATTAGCTAGTTCATAAGTAGTTTGTAAGCTTAGGTACTGATGACCCCGTAGTTAAGTCCCCTAAGTTCTACAAACATTTGAACATTTTTGCTTCATGTGGAATCGCTCGAAGAACTGAGGTCACGCAATGTTGGATCGCCGCAACCGTAGCGAAGTGTAAGCCATTCAGGCCTAATTTAAGGCCAGAAGACAGAAGGAAGTCTGTCGGCTCCAAATCTGGAGAATAAGGAGTGCCGGTCGCGGTGGCCGAGGGGACTGAGGCGCTCCAGTCACGGTCTGCACGGCCACTACGGTCGGGGGTTCGAATCCCCTTCGGGTACGGATATTTGTGCCGTCCTTAGGATTAGCTAGTTCATAAGTAGTTTTTAAGCTTAGGTACTGATGACCCCGTAGTTAAGTCCCCTAAGTTCTACAAACATTTGAACATTTTTGCTTCATGTGGAATCGCTCGAAGAACTGAGGTCACGCAATGTTGGATCGCCGCAACCGTAGCGAAGTGTAAGCCATTCAGGCCTAATTTAAGGCCAGAAGACAGAAGGAAGTCTGTCGGCTCCAAATCTGGAGAATAAGGAGTGCCGGTCGCGGTGGCCGAGGGGACTGAGGCGCTCCAGTCACGGTCTGCACGGCCACTACGGTCGGGGGTTCGAATCCCCTTCGGGCACGGATATTTGTGCCGTCCTTAGGATTAGCTAGTTCATAAGTAGTTTGTAAGCTTAGGTACTGATGACCCCGTAGTTAAGTCCCCTAAGTTCTACAAACATTTGAACAGTTTTGCTTCATGTGGAATCGCTCGAAGAACTGAGGTCACGCAATGTTGGATCGCCGCAACCGTAGCGAAGTGTAAGCCATTCAGGCCTAATTTAAGGCCAGAAGACAGAAGGAAGTCTGTCGGCTCCAAATCTGGAGAATAAGGAGTGCCGGTCGCGGTGGCCGAGGGGACTGAGCCGCTCCAGTCACGGTCTGCACGGCCACTACGGTCGGGGGTTCGAATCCCCTTCGGGCACGGATATTTGTGCCGTCCTTAGGATTAGCTAGTTCATAAGTAGTTTGTAAGCTTAGGTACTGATGACCCCGTAGTTAAGTCCCCTAAGTTCTACAAACATTTGAACATTTTTGCTTCATGTGGAATCGCTCGAAGAACTGAGGTCACGCAATGTTGGATCGCCGCAACCGTAGCGAAGTGTAAGCCATTCAGGCCTAATTTAAGGCCAGAAGACAGAAGGAAGTCTGTCGGCTCCAAATCTGGAGAATAAGGAGTGCCGGTCGCGGTGGCCGAGGGGACTGAGGCGCTCCAGTCACGGTCTGCACGGCCACTACGGTCGGGGGTTCGAATCCCCTTCGGGTACGGATATTTGTGCCGTCCTTAGGATTAGCTAGTTCATAAGTAGTTTTTAAGCTTAGGTACTGATGACCCCGTAGTTAAGTCCCCTAAGTTCTACAAACATTTGAACATTTTTGCTTCATGTGGAATCGCTCGAAGAACTGAGGTCACGCAATGTTGGATCGCCGCAACCGTAGCGAAGTGTAAGCCATTCAGGCCTAATTTAAGGCCAGAAGACAGAAGGAAGTCTGTCGGCTCCAAATCTGGAGAATAAGGAGTGCCGGTCGCGGTGGCCGAGGGGACTGAGGCGCTCCAGTCACGGTCTGCACGGCCACTACGGTCGGGGGTTCGAATCCCCTTCGGGCACGGATATTTGTGCCGTCCTTAGGATTAGCTAGTTCATAAGTAGTTTGTAAGCTTAGGTACTGATGACCCCGTAGTTAAGTCCCCTAAGTTCTACAAACATTTGAACAGTTTTGCTTCATGTGGAATCGCTCGAAGAACTGAGGTCACGCAATGTTGGATCGCCGCAACCGTAGCGAAGTGTAAGCCATTCAGGCCTAATTTAAGGCCAGAAGACAGAAGGAAGTCTGTCGGCTCCAAATCTGGAGAATAAGGAGTGCCGGTCGCGGTGGCCGAGGGGACTGAGGCGCTCCAGTCACGGTCTGCACGGCCACTACGGTCGGGGGTTCGAATCCCCTTCGGGCACGGATATTTGTGCCGTCCTTAGGATTAGCTAGTTCATAAGTAGTTTGTAAGCTTAGGTACTGATGACCCCGTAGTTAAGTCCCCTAAGTTCTACAAACATTTGAACATTTTTGCTTCATGTGGAATCGCTCGAAGAACTGAGGTCACGCAATGTTGGATCGCCGCAACCGTAGCGAAGTGTAAGCCATTCAGGCCTAATTTAAGGCCAGAAGACAGAAGGAAGTCTGTCGGCTCCAAATCTGGAGAATAAGGAGTGCCGGTCGCGGTGGCCGAGGGGACTGAGGCGCTCCAGTCACGGTCTGCACGGCCACTACGGTCGGGGGTTCGAATCCCCTTCGGGCACGGATATTTGTGCCGTCCTTAGGATTAGCTAGTTCATAAGTAGTTTGTAAGCTTAGGTACTGATGACCCCGTAGTTAAGTCCCCTAAGTTCTACAAACATTTGAACATTTTTGCTTCATGTGGAATCGCTCGAAGAACTGAGGTCACGCAATGTTGGATCGCCGCAACCGTAGCGAAGTGTAAGCCATTCAGGCCTAATTTAAGGCCAGAAGACAGAAGGAAGTCTGTCGGCTCCAAATCTGGAGAATAAGGAGTGCCGGTCGCGGTGGCCGAGGGGACTGAGGCGCTCCAGTCACGGTCTGCACGGCCACTACGGTCGGGGGTTCGAATCCCCTTCGGGCACGGATATTTGTGCCGTCCTTAGGATTAGCTAGTTCATAAGTAGTTTGTAAGCTTAGGTACTGATGACCCCGTAGTTAAGTCCCCTAAGTTCTACAAACATTTGAACATTTTTGCTTCATGTGGAATCGCTCGAAGAACTGAGGTCACGCAATGTTGGATCGCCGCAACCGTAGCGAAGTGTAAGCCATTCAGGCCTAATTTAAGGTCAGAAGACAGAAGGAAGTCTGTCGGCTCCAAATCTGGAGAATAAGGAGTGCCGGTCGCGGTGGCCGAGGGGACTGAGGCGCTCCAGTCACGGTCTGCACGGCCACTACGGTCGGGGGTTCGAATCCCCTTCGGGCACGGATATTTGTGCCGTCCTTAGGATTAGCTAGTTCATAAGTAGTTTGTAAGCTTATGTACTGATGACCCCGTAGTTAAGTCCCCTAAGTTCTACAAACATTTGAACATTTTTGCTTCATGTGGAATCGCTCGAAGAACTGAGGTCACGCAATGTTGGATCGCCGCAACCGTAGCGAAGTGTAAGCCATTCAGGCCTAATTTAAGGCCAGAAGACAGAAGGAAGTCTGTCGGCTCCAAATCTGGAGAATAAGGAGTGCCGGTCGCGGTGGCCGAGGGGACTGAGGCGCTCCAGTCACGGTCTGCACGGCCACTACGGTCGGGGGTTCGAATCCCCTTCGGGCATGGATATTTGTGCCGTCCTTAGTATTAGCTAGTTCATAAGTAGTTTGTAAGTTTAGGGACTGATGACCCCGTAGTTAAGTCCCATAAACTATACAAACATTTGAACATCTTCATTTGAATAAGGAGTGTGTAGCAGCACAGTGACGTTGCGTCTAGCGAGACAGTTGAGCACTAGGATCTCAGTGTTTTGACGGCCATTGTCGTGCAGGAATCTCCACTGTCCACTGCGGTACAGTTCTGACCGAAGCCGCCGGATGCGTTGCAGCAGCCGTTTGAAAACTCCCTCGTAAACTACCGCATTGACAGTTTGACCCTCGGGTGCAATTCATTATATGTCAAGCTCTTCGCACTCCATGTTCTCACACTGTCCCTGTTAGCTGGGTCACAGCGTGTTCCACCGCTTCATTGCAAGATAGTGGGCGCTTGTCGAAATGTCTATGCCCGGGTATTTCATCCTCGCCAGCGCGATTTGTAAAATATGGGACCATTCACCTTACTTTTCAGACGTCTCGCCGGCCGCGGTGGCCGAGGGGACTGAGGCGCTTCAGTCACGGTCTGCAGGGCCACTACGGTCGGGGGTTCGAATCCCCCCTCGGGCATGGATATTTGTGCCGTCCTAGTTCGTAAGTAGTTCATTAGTAGTTTGTAAGTTTAGGGACTGATGACCCCGTAGTTAAGTCCCATAAGATTTACAAACATTCATTCATTCATTCAGACGGCTCTCCCCATTGCAATTCCGCCTATTAAATAGTTATTACAATCTGAGCACGAGATCGCAGGCAACGGAAGGAGGTCGGCTGTGAGATTTACAAATAAATAGTCCGGGCTTTCGCCATAATCGGCTTAGAAATACCACCTAAAGCTAAACAAACACCGCTTGAATAAATAAATAAGAAAAAAAAGGTTCCAGAGAAAATTGATGCATCCAGAAGATGTAGTCTGATATAAAAGTAACTTCGTATTACTAAGTACATTGTTTCATTTCTCAATGAATATTGGAACGCAGAATGCATTAATGTTGAGCGTGTTTAGTCTTGTAATCAAGTCTGGTAGAGTATGTAAGTAACGTGAACAGTATCAGATGTGAAGCGACCACTCAAGGAGGCAGAGATGAGTTGCAGTCATTTGATACAGCGTTACCAGCACAAAAAAGGAAATTGAAGATGGTACACAATGACATACAAACACAGATGTTCAGATGTTTGTACAGCTTATGGGACTTAACTACGGGGTCATCAGTCCCTAAACTTACAAACTACTTATGAACTACTTACGAACTAGGACGGCACAAATATCCATGCCCGAGGGGGGATTCGAACCCCCGACCGTAGTGGCCGTGCAGACCCTGACTGGAGCGCCTCAGTCCTCTCGGCCACCGCGGCCGGCATACAAACACAAACTAACACATAAAATAACAAATATTTTCAAAAGACAAAGTATAAAAATAGTTTTCAAAACAGACAACACAATCCAAAATTACTCCTTAGCCCCCCCCCCCCCCCGACAAACAAAAAAACATATCTGTGGAATATACCAACTACGATGTAACTCATGTGGTGGAATGCAGGTGAGCTAAACCAACAGAACATTTGACAGCCGATACAAAGAACATATCAGGGCATGGAAGTATGGAACAAGCCACTCAACTTTTTGTCACGGTGGATTAGCCGAACGGCTCAAGGCGCATCGCTGCGCGGAGCGCGCGGTTGCTCGCCCTCGGAGGTTCTAGTCCTCCCTGGGGCATGGGTGTGTGTTTGTCTTGTCGTTAGGTTAGTTTACTTTAGTTGAAGTTCTTTGTAAGCTACGGACTGAAGACCACGCAGTTTGGTCCGATAGATTTACAAACATTTGAACTCCACTTTTTCGGAACATCTGAAAGAATTTAACCACAAATCTACCACAATAGGAAAAGTCATTAAGATAACTAGAATAAATAATTAAAACCATCTCCTATCATCGCAAGAAAATTATCATATATAAAAAACAGAAGTTGAGAAAGAGTTGCTACTAAAGGACCAGTTAAACTTGACTAATCAAACACTGTTTTCTCTGACTGACCATATGGTAGGCAAAAATTCCAACACATAATCCAATTCCTCCCCCCCCCTCCATACCCACATACACATACACGCACCCTCACACACACACACACACACACACACACACACACACAGAGAGAGAGAGAGAGAGAGAGAGAGAGAGAGAGAGAGAGAGAGAGAGAGAGAGAGCGAGAGAGAGAGAGATAACTCCAACACACTTTCACTAAAACATTTTATTTACAAATAATCCGAGAAATTTGTCAACACTTACAAATCAGGCTGCATTGGACACAGTTATGACAGTAGACGGCGGTGCAAGTATGAAGATGTGGAGTTTTTCGCAAAATAGTGCAACATTTCAACCTGGCTGTCAGAAGTAGGGAGATATGGAGTATCAAGTGCTTTAAGTACCGTACACCATTTTATACAAAGACACGAACTGTTTTGAATAATAAACGAAATATTTTTGTACATATGTAAAATCATAACCTATATTTGTAAACAAAAACGTGTAAATATTTCAGGACACCTACTGCTGAAAAGGCGAAACGCGTATAGGTGAATTGTAGAAATAAAAAAAAAATTCATTTGCAGTAGCAGACGGCATTTCTTTAAAATACTACTACGAAAATACTTGGTTTAAGTAATTTGTGAGTATAGGGCAGATGACCTTAAAAGTTTCATCCAAAAGGTTTAAAATCACTTGAACCTTCGTCTTCTCGCTTGGGTTTCAGTGTTGAAGGCACTAGTGACGTACGCTTCGTACTGATCAAATTACGCTCCAGTGTCTGACGGGCTGGATACAGTCACTGCGCATGCGATTTGCGGTCGGCGATTGTTGCTAGCTTTTCATTGTCTCACCGGGCGAGACTGCCGATTCAGCGATTTGGCTCAAACTGCGTGAGAAAAAAAAAGCACGTAGATGAAACTTTTAAATGCCTGAAATATATTTTTGATTGGGTCAAAGGAAAAGTGAAACCTTGATCTTTAATGAAAGCATTCTGGCTAGTAAGTGTGATGAAGATATGTACTGTATAAGAGACCTGCATCCCTGGATGGTATAAATCATGCTGCTCGCAGTCAACGCTTGTTCTTGTTTGACTATTATGACAGACAGCTGATAGCTCAAAATCTCTAGCGCGCTGGTCAGGTATACTGCAATACTTGCGTTAGGACTGGCTTCTTTCGTGAATTCTATCAGCAAACGCAGAGACTACGTGCTTCATAGACTTACATTAGGCCATCACACTAATTTTATAGAATAGTAGGTAGATACATTTTAATTTTTTAGAAGAGTGTGTAGCTGTCACAATTTCGTTGATGCGAAATATTACAGTAAAGCTAAACAAATCGACATAACGCAGAGATCTGTGTGCGTCGTGGTGCTCGTCATTAATTATCGCTCGCACATGGTTACACAACGAACGCCGGCGCGTGTCAAACGTGTTTATAAAGAGAATAAAAGCAAAGTGCGGAACTAATAAATAGCAGCAAATGGGCTGTGGCGCGCACAGAGATGGAGTGTAATTACGAGCGAAGCGCCTCTGATCCGCGTTTCAGTCGGTGATAGTGTGTGTTTGTGCGGAGTTTCCCGAGCATCAGAGTTCCGCCATTTCAGCGATGCGGACTTCTTTGAATCTGAAAAAAAAAAAGGAATCCTGAGTCTGACAGCTGTTAGAATTCTTGGAATACCTTTTAAGAAACTATACTTCACTATCAGCCAACATTCCTCTTGACCTTTAATAATAAAATCCTAAATGATAATGAATTTTATATACGGAACACATTATTGGGGCGATCTAGAATTGTTTAATAAGAGGTTTTCAGCCAAGATCGCTTGCCATCTTCAGACCTAATACATCAAGTTTTTTTACAAAATGAGCTGCATTATATATAGAAAAAAATCTTATCTATCTACAATTACATAGTTACATACCGGTCGTAATTTTTTACGTCACCGCTACTGAAACAATTTTTAACATAGCAAATTGGTATACATCCCCCTGATGTGTCATCCAAATAAAATTTACATGTCAATAATAAAATGACTGAATCCATCTTTCTCAAGGTCTATGTCAGAGGCACTCCAGAATCAAGCTCAGTACTGACTGAAGTGAAGCACAATATTGACTATTAGGCGGGAAATCATACACAGAGATGTTACATGTACAATAGATTATCTATTACATATTGTCTTTGCCTGTGAGGCAATCGGTATTTTTTTTCATTAAATATGGTACATACATAAATTACGTGATTACATAAAATGCCATTTCATATACATTACATGTCAAACATAAATAATTTGTATAAAGTACAATCCTATTCACCACAGAGTATGGGGTGCTTTGTCAAGTATCAAATATAGAAGTCAGTGCCATGTCACTTGAACTAGAAGGAAATTTAAAATTGTTATATTACATTTTTTTTATTTAATAAAGCTGTGAATAAAACCAGATTACATATAAGTTAATATACCTTGGAAAAAAGTTTCCATGTGAAAAGGAAGCAATTGCATCAAATGTACTATCCACATTCTACCCTTTGTGTGGCAGACAATGGCAACAAGAGCTTAGGTCATTGTCCTAGATGGATTCTATATGAGGTATAGTATCCCACGAAGTGTAATATTTTGTGCTCTCCGTTTCACATGTATAAGAAAAAGGGGGGCATGGTCTATTAGCATCTCTGGTCAAGTGCAGACATCATAGTAACTGCTTATGTACCTTATACAGTGGCCATTATTTTTGCTCTTGTCGGTGTTATTTATCGGTGTTATTTTCTGGTAATCTTTTTCCATTTTCGGTACTACATTTTTGGCATATTTAACAATTTAATTGTATTCTAAAATTACACTATTACTAAGATACGTTGAGTCAAATTTAATGTAGGTGTTAAAAATATTGGGGCAAAAATGTATATAAAATTTCTTTTATACACCACGTACCTACTGTAAAAAAATGCCAATTATTCTATCCAGCAGGTTACTCCTTTTTCATGTCCACGAACTGTTTTTGATACTAGGACTTTTCTTGCTGAATTCAGGCATCAAAGCAAATCATTAGTACCTGTTGCAGTTTGAGTGGCGGTTTAGGCATTTTCAAACTGAATGTCTCAGTAGCAGGTTTCATGCCAGTGGTCATTTTTTATTATTTTCAGCTAGAATTGGTAGGGTAGTTTATGGGCTTCAATGATTTTTCTGACACTTTCAGGAATTTGAGCAGTCGTAGCGTTCCCCTTCTTATGGCCTTTCAAGGGGAATGAAATAAATCGCAATTTGCGATCACTTTTGCTTCACTGTACGAGGTTTAGATGTAATAACAATGTGCGGCGAATGAAAATTAGTGACTGGCCGGAATTCGAACCCGGGATCTCCTGCTTACTAGCAGACGCGTTGACCACTCCGCCACCGAGGACACAGTGACCAACCCGACTGCAGAGGACTCCTTCCTGCACGTCTCCCGCCACACCCATATCTCCATTCGCCACACTGTCTCTTTCCTATACCACAGCCTATTTGTTCTGTAATGCTCGCAGCCACAATACTGTAATCCCGCATCAGGGAGAACAGACCATGAGGTATCGAGACACAATTAATTGTCGTCAGGAGCCCAGCCACGGCTTGTATACAATTATATATTTTTGACGACGTTACAGCGTTCATTTTAATGAAATAAATTGCAATTTGCGATCACTTTTGCTTTACTGTAGTAGGTTTAGATGTAATACCAATGTGCGGCTGTGGTAATAGGAAAGAGACAGATTTGGGTGTGGCGGCAGACGTGCAGGAAGGAGTTCTCTGCAGTCGGGTTGGTCACTGTGTCCTCGGTGGCGGAGTGGTCAACGCGTCTGCCTAGTAAGCAGGAGATCCAGGGTTCGAAACCCGTCCGGGCACACGTTGGTATTCCATCTAAAACTACTACAGTGAAGCCATAATTGATCGCAAATTACGACGATTTATTTCATTAAAATGAACGCTGTAACGTCGTCATATATATATATATATATGTTTCAAGGGGAAGTCTTGATCACGTGACAAATATGTGATCCTTTAGTAGACCTTCAAGATCTGCACTAAACTGTATAGAAACTGAACCATAACACTTCACATTCCTGAAATGGGACTTCATTACGTAACGTGCTCTGTAGAGCATCTGCCACCAAGTGACGAGTGTTTTACCGAGGACTTTGTCGATGTCAGAATAGCGACACATAGTTTCCTTCCATGTGGGCTGTGAGCTCAGTACTCAACTCGGAAGATGGGGTGGCAATGAAACAGTGGTCCAGTATCACAAAACATTTATTGACACTTCGTTCTTACAATTCAGCGGGAGGCGAGTTGAGTCTGGGTGTGCGTCGTATGGCGCTGAGTAGGCGTCCAGCTGACGCCACGAGTCCCGGCCGTCTGCTGGTCGCTTCCTCCTCTGTACTGTGCAAGGCGATGTGCTGCTTCGGCACCCGGCTACCGCTGTCGTCCTCTTACTTCCCGCGTCTCCCCCCCCCCTTCCCAGCGCCGCCGCTGTCATGCAGACTCCGCGATGCTGCATGTACCGCGACCGGTCGTACAGTGCTGGGTGAGGCCTGCGAGTTGAACCCGTGTACTCCTTTGCCCACTGATGCTGCTTCGCCCTCGAGACGGTCACAGGAGCGCTTTAGATGAGGCCGCGTCCTTTGGTCCACACCATGCCCCTGGGTGAGTAACCCGCCTCTTGCTGCAGCCTTAGCGCGCCATGCATTTGATTGATGCCGTTGTCGAGGCCGGATCCCCGCTGCCCCAGGCTGTGCTGCCGCTAACCCGCAGGCTGTATCTCCCATCTGCCGATATGGTGGGGATCCCAAATATTTGAGCAATACTCAAGACGGAGACGTACAAACGTTTTATATGCGGTCTCCTATACAGGCGAGTCAAAACTTCTCAAAATTCTCCCAATAAACCGAAGTAAACAATTTGCCTTCCCTGCGAACGTCCTGATACGCTCGCTACATTCGTATCGGCGTGCAGCGTTACGCCTGGGTATTTAATGGATGCGTGTTGACTGTGATGATCGGCTGCTGGCCGTGCTGCGTCGAAGTGCTTCCAGCCTGCGACTGACTCAGTTTTGCAATTAACAACAATAACAACTGCTCTCGACGAGTAGCACCGTCCAGGCGGCAGGTGAGTGCTCAGCAGTGTCTGACTGCCGAACCTGTCTTTTCCGCCTGTATTTATACGATGAGGTTGATCCCGTTGGCCTGTGTTTCACAATTGATCGTTGCTACTCGTGACCGGTTTACTACTTCCAATCATGTGCACCCCAGCTACCTGTTCCTTTAAGCAATACAGTTGTTTGGCTGTTATGCAGAACAGCGTCCTTGCCGACCCACTTGCATCACATGGAAGCTTGCTGTGACGCTTCACGTTACTTGCTCAAACGTATAAAGTTAATGATACTCTAATTTGCTTTCAGAAAATAATTTCGTTTCAAACTCATGATAGCTTCTTCCCTTCCTTCACTTTGTTCTCCACAACAGAGGTTCCAGGTTCAAACAAAAAGCTAAATTTTACATGTAAGTAATGTTCATTTCTACTGATTTAAAAGGATTTCGAGAGGATACCTTTAGTTTCACTTTATTTTACATCTGAAGGGCATAGGAGATGGTTTCCTTCTGGTGGACGATAATGCTCGTCCCCAAGGAACTGCACTGATGTTCAAGTTGCTTGAACCTGAAGGAATGGAGTGGCCAGCTTGTTCAGCGGACTTCTATATCTACATACATACTCGGCAATTCACCCAAAGGTGAGTGGTGGAGGGTACTCAGTACGACTACAGTTACTTGCTTTCCTGTTCCATTCTCATATAGAACGAGAAAAAAGGATTGTTATATGCTTTCGTACGAGCCCTAATCTCTCTGATCTTTGTCGCCTTTAAGCGAAATGTAGTTTGGCGGCAGTAGAAACGTTCTGCAGTTCGCCTCGAATTCCGGCTCTAAATTTCTTCAACAGTGTTTTTCGAAATGAACGTCGCCTTCCCTCCATCGGCTCCCATCTGCGTTCCCGAAGCATTTCAGTAACACACGCGCATTGATAGAATATACCAATTACAAACCTAGCCGCCCGCCTTTGAACTGCCTCTATGTACTCCTTTAAGCCGATATGGTGGGAATCCTAAATATTTGTGTAATACTCAAGACGGAGGCGTACAAGCGTTTTATATGCTGTCTCCTTCACAGACGAATCGCACCTTCCCAAAGTTCTCCCAACAAACCGAAATCGACCATTCGCCTTCCCCGTTCCACGTCATATCACTGTGTAGCGTTACGCCTAAATATTTAATTGACGAGGGTCAGTCAAGGAAAACACTACTAATGCTGTATTCGATCTTTACGGGATTGTTTCTCCTACTGATCTGAACCACCTTACATTTTTCTGCATTTAGCGCTAGTTGCCATTCCTCAGACCACTTAGAAATTTGATCCAAGTCATCCTGCATCCTACTACAGTCTTTCAATGACGATACTCTATTGTACATCACAGGTTCACCAGCAAACAGTCGCAGATTGCAACTCACTCTGTCCGTCAGATCATTTATATAGATAGAAAATGTTAGCGGTCATATCATACCTGCCTGGGGCATCCGTAAAAATACCCTAGTCCCTGAGGAACGCTCGCCATCGAGGACAACGTACTGGGTTCAATTAGTTAAGTAATCTTAGACCCACTCACATATTTGGGCACTTATTCCATGGCCGGCCGCGGTGGCCGAGGGGACTGAGGCGCTCCAGTCACGGTCTGCACGGCCACTACGGTCGGGGGTTCGAATCCCCCCTCGGGCATGGATATTTGTGTCGTCCTTAGTATTAGTTAGTTCATAAGTAGCTTGTAAGTTTAGGAACTGATGACCCCGTAGCTATACAAACATTTGAACATTTGAACTTATTCCATAAGGTCATCCCTTCGTTAGTAGTCTGTTGTGGGTACCGTGTCAAACGGTCTTCGAAAATCGAGAAATATGCAGTTTGCCTGTTACCATCAATCCGATTGAGTATGTGTGCGATTCACTTGGCAGACGCACTGCAGCCAGACCAGCATATCCCACAACTTTTGCAATGTTGTATATTGTACTCATGAGAGAATGGCCAAATATCCCTCAAGAACTGATTGCTAACATCATACCGTCCATGCCACGCAGGTGAGCAATTGTACTGGACGTCTGAGGTGATCACAAACCATATTAGAGGGCAACCAGAATGTCTTTTTCACTCTTATGTTAGCCCGATGAAGCCTCGCCCTATGTAAACGCCATGTAAACCTCATGTAAAGAGTTGAGACAGGAAAATATCGTACTGTATCACTCACAAATTACAATTATCACCAACCAGCTTAATCCCGTGGCTCCACTGGCGTGTTGGTTGATTATGAAAGATCAGCTATCTTTCAGTAGTGTGCTATTTATTTATTATTATATTTTTTATTCGTATATTTATCCTTACAGAGAAATATCTAAAGACATTGTAGCAGGCATGGAGCACAGATATGGTCTGTGTCATCACGTTTCGCTGTATGTAACCACCTTGCTATAGAGTCGCAAACGTCATCGCTGGCCTTCAGTCCGAATTTTTTTATAATTTGACGACTTTCAACCACCATATCTCCCACCCCCCTTATAGCTATCGGCATGGAACTGCTATGGTGTGCAACGGTAGACTTCGAACAACAATTACACGCAGATCATTCGTTTGTGTTCTGTAGCTTTCGCTGCAGAGCGAAATATTAACACACACACAAACACACACACACACACACACACGTAGAATTTTATATACACCGATAACTTTCCATCCCAATATAATCCACCCTTTTATCATTATCAACCCTCAAGCAACAATTCAACCAATAAAACCATTTTCATAAAGTAAATATAATTTTCAAAGAGTAATTATTGTTCCGCATTTTGCGTTATATTCTTCAAATTACCAAATATCTCCAAATATCTATAAGATCGCTATAAGACAGTGCCTAAAACTTTCCTCAGGTATGAATTAGTAACTGTACTAATATTTAAGTCTCTGCGTGTTATCCTTCGGACGTGATAAGTGTACACCTAACAGCCATTCACATTAATATATATATAGGGTGTTACAGAAATGTACGGCCAAACTGCCAAACTTTCGGGAAACATTCCTCACACACAAAGAAAGAAAACATGTTATGTGGACATGGAAACGCTTAATTTTCATGTTACAGCTCATTTTAGTATTTTTCTTTAAATGTAAATTGAAATAATTCGTGCAGACAATTGTCAAAATACCTAATTGTTTCGTTAGTATGTACTGTACGTCCTGTACTTCGTCACAGATTTTCAGGGAACGTATGGGCAGGAATTGTTGGTGACGTCTTGATTGGGCCTCATGTTCTTGCACCTACTCTCACTGGAGCACGTTATCATGATTTCATACGAGATACTCTACCTGTTCTGGTAGAACATGTGCCTTTACAAGTACGACACAACATGTGGTTCATGCACGATGGAGCTCCTGCACATTTCAGTTGACGTGTTCGTACGCTTCTCAACAACAGATTCGGTGACCGATGGATTGGTAGAGACGGACCAATTCTATGGCCTCCACGCTCTCCTGCCCTCAACCCTCTTGACTTTCATTTATGGGGGCATTTCAAAGCTCTTGTCTCCGCAATTCCGGTACCAAATGTAGAGACTCGTTGTGCTCGTATTTTGGACGGCTGTGATACAATACGCCATTCTCCAGGGCTGCATCAGCGCATCAGGGATTCCATGCGCCAGAGGGTGGATGCATGTATCCTCGCTAACGGAGGACATTTTAAACATTTCCTGTAACAAAGTGTTTGAAATCACGCTGGTACGTTCTGTTGCGGTGTGTTTCCATTCCATGATTAATGTGATTTGAAGAGAAGTAATAAAATGAGCTCTAACATGGAAATTAAGCGTTTCCGGACACATGTCCACATAACATATTTTCTTGTGTGTGAGGAATATTTCCTGAAAGTTTGTCACATCCTGTATATATATATATGGATAAGACCGTGTCTAAAGCCTTTCCCGGGTAGACATTAGTAATTGTACAAATTTTTAGCTCTATATTTCTTGTATTTCTTGTGGTTCAGACGTGATAAACGTACACCGATCGGACTTTCACATTAATAGATATAGATATCTGAATAAAATAAGTTACCATATGTGAATTGTGCATGATTTCTCACTTGATCCCCTAATTGTTTTGAGCAGTTTTAGCTTCATAGTATTGATCCTAAACACTTCTGGTAAAGCGCTGAATTTGTAACCAGTTTTTCGGGCTCTTTTTCAGTGTTACAGACGCTAAGTAAGCTGGTCGCCATTATACACGCACGACAATACGGGCCATTGAGGTGAGGTGTAAGCGACCGTAGGTGAATGGCGCTGTAGCGAGAGCGCCGCATTGTGAGGCGGCCGTGCTCGGCACGCACAACAGGGGAGCGCAGCGCGTCGTACCCGGGATCGATGCCCGGTCGGTAACCGGGCCCGCGCTGCCGCCGCTGCTGCCGGCTTTGATTAGTGGCGCCTAGGCGCGCAGCCAGCCGTGATAGGGGCAGCCGCGGGTCGCCTCACCGATCACCACCAAGAGCATGAGGGTCGGAGGCTGGGTCGCTATGCCCACCCAACCCACATACTGTACTGTACAGGGTGTTACAAAAAGGTACGGCCAAACTTTCAGGAAACATCCCTCACACACAAAGAAACAAAATATGTTAAGTGCACATGTGTCCGGAAACGCTCAATTTCCATATTAGAGCTCATTTTAGTATTTCTCTTTAAATGTAAATTGAAATAATTCGTGCAGACAATTGTCAAAATACCCAATTGCTTCGTTAGTATGCACTGTACTTCCTCGATTCACTGCCAGTTGACCCAAATGAAGGAAGGTAATGTTGACTTCAGTGCTTGTGTTGAGATGCGACTCATTGCTCTACAGTACTAGCATCAAGCACATCAGTACGTAGCATCAACTGGTTAGTGTTCATCACGAACGTGGTTTTGCAGTCAGTGGAATGTTTACAAATGCGGAGTTGGCAGATGCCAATTTTATGTATGGATTAGCACGGGGCAATAGCCGTGGCGCTGTACGTTTGTATCGATGGATTTGTAGAGGCGGACCAATTCCATGGCCTCCAGGCTCTCCTGACCTCAACCTTCTAGTGTTTCATTTATGGGGGCATTTGAAAGCTCTTGTCTACGCAACCCCGGTATCAAATGTAGAGATTGTTCGTGCTCACATTTGGATTCAATTGCCATCCCCTGCACCATGCGTCAATTCGACACAGATCCTCCTGCATTTCAATATAATTTTCCATTGTTACAACCTCTCTATACAGCGTCATCTGCAAAACAACTCAGTTAGTTTCCGATGTTATCCGCAAGGTCATTTATATATATCGTGAACAGCAACGGACCCATGACACTCCCCCGTGGCACACCTGACATCTCTCTTACTTCAGAAGGCTTCTCTCCATTGAGAATGAAATGCTGCATTCTGTTATCTAGGAACTCCTCAATCCAATCACACAAATGGTCTGATCCCCGTCGCCGTATTGCCTGATTTAAAACAAAACTTGATGTTAACGCGTTGCTTCGTTTTTCGCTTAATGTTGCCGTGACAAGAGTTCAGACACTGACCCTATTAACTAAGTCGGAGCGTGTACCACCGCTTCACTGAAGTGCTTTGCACGACATGGGGCGCTTGTTGGTATGTCCTTCAATGTATAAAATATGGGACAATTCACCGAACTTTTCATACAAATCATGTCGTTCCCACAGCCACAGACAGGAAAGTTCTCCAACGAAAATCTAGCGATCAAAATCAACCAATTACACGTCCAGGAAGGTCGAATCTAATATTAACAAAAGTATTTTTAAGCTTTATTATCTCGGTAACTGATTCTGTTTCATATACTGGGTGTTTAAGGAAGAATGACACACTGGGCTGTATGAATAATAAAGATCACATGCTCAAGAGAAGATTCTCAGACCAAAGTAACATTGTGTGACTGAATTTTCAATTTCGTATGCATGAAAAATTGGAAGCATATGCTCTGAGCAGGAACGTCTTTCTCGTTACCTTCCCTCTGTCTTGAGTAAGTTCTCAGTGTGTATGTCGTGTTGTTATGCCTGGCACAGAATAGCTGTTTAAGCGTAGGTCTGGCTGCGATTTAAGCTACCGTTCCAAACCTAAAGGATGACAGTGTAACCTTCGGACGCTAAGATAAGTCTTTTCAATCAGGTTTCGGCAATAGCTAAGATTGTCTACATCAAAAAATATAAAATTAATACAAGTCACATAATAAAAGTTACAAAATAAGCGCTAAAGCTTATGTCACAAAATAATATAAAGGGTGTTACAAAAAGGTACGGCCACACTTTCAGAAATCATTCCACACACACAAAGAGGAAACGCTTAATTTCAATGTTAGAGCTCATTTTAGTATTTCTCTTTAAATGTAAATTGAAATAATTCGTGCAGACAATTGTAAAATACCCAATTGTTTCATTAGTATGTACTGCACTTCATTGATTCCCGCCAGTTGGCCCAATTGAAGGAAGGTAATGTTGACTACCGTGCTTGTGTTGATATGCGACGGATGAGGCTTCATTCCAACGTGATCAAATTGTAAATTTTCACAATCAACATGTGTGGGCTGACGAGAATCTGCACGCAATTGTGCAATCACGTCATCAACACAGATTTTCTGTGAACGTTTGGGCAGGAATTGTTGGTGATCTCTTGATTGGGCCTCATGTTCTTCCACCTACGCTCACTGGAGCACGTTATTATGATTTCATAGTACCTGTGCTGCTAGAACATGTGCCTTTACAAGTACGACACAACATGTGGTTCATGCACGATGGAGCTTCTGACATTTCAGTCGACGTGTTTGTACGCTTCTCAACAACAGATTCGGTGATCGATGGATTGGTAGAGGCGGTCCAATTCCATGGCCTCCACACTCTCCTGACCTCAACCCTCTTGATTTTCAGTTATGGAGGCATCTGAAAGCTCTTGTCTACGCAACCCCGGTACCAAATGTAGAGACTCTTTGTGCTCGTATTGTGGACGGCTGTGATACAATACGCCATTCTCCAGGGCTGCATCAGCGCATCAGGGATTCCATGCGACAGAGGGTGGATGCAGGTATCCTCGCTAACGGAGGAAATTTTGAACATTTCCTGTAACAAAGTGTTTGAAGTCACGCTGGTACGTTCTGTTGCTGTGTGTTTCCATTCCATGATTAATGTGAGTTGAAGAGAAGTAATAAAATGAGCTCTAACATCAAAATGTTCAAATGTTTGTTAAGCTTATGGGACTTAACTGCGGGGTTATCAGTCCCTAAACTTACAAACTACTTATGAACTACTTACGAACTAGGACGGCACAAATATCCATGCCCGAGGAAGGATTCTAACCCCCGACCGTAGTGGCCGTGTTGACCGTGACTGGAGCGCCTCAGTCACCTCGGCCACCGCGGCCGGCTGCTCTAACATGCTTAAGCGTTTCTTGACTCATGTCCATATAACATTTGCTGCCGAAACCTGGTTAAAAAATTTTATTTTCGAGGGCTGCACCTTTATCCTTTAGAAATGTAAATAATTGTTCGTCCAAAAACCTTCATTTTAGAAAGTTCTTTACCGATAGTTTAAAATTTGTAATAAACTTTGCTTTGTAAAACAGGAAGGTGTTTAGATACCTATCTGTGTAATTAACCCAAATTCATTAGCTTTTTGCAACTTTTGTGGCTACGTTTCCCTATTACAAAATTTATGTAGACTCATATTCACTGAAGAGTGAACGCCTATATAAGACAAGAGGTGTCTGGCGCCCAACAGTCTCAGGTTATCACGAGTGAAGTGAGTTTGATAGAGGTACACCGTGGATATCGGGAATACGGTAAAACATCAAATCTCCGACATCGCTGCGGCATGAAAAAGATCCCGCAAGAACGGGAGCAACGGCGACTGAAGAGAATCGATCAACGAGACAGAAATGCAGCCTATCCGCATTTCTTTCTTTCTCTTTCACCATGTTCCCGCACATGCAGATTCGGCGTTGTTTGTTGGATCTGGCGTGTTAATATTTACGGAGTGGCCGGATGCCCTTTCTGTCGCCACCCCCTGCCCACCGGGAGGAAATGTGTACCCCAAATGTCTGCGTATATTGTTATACGTGTCTCAAAGTGCTACGAAATGTTTTTGAATCGTATAACTGAGGCGGGACTTGGGTACCAGCCCGGTATTCACCTAGGAGGATGTGGAAACCAAGTGCAGCCTATCCGCAAATTAGTACGGATTTCAATGCTGGGCCATCAACAAGTGCCAGCGTGGGAACCATTTAACGAAACGTCATACATAACGGTTTCCGGTGCCCCTTTACGGCGATGGCGCACTTTTTTTCTGTGAACGTCGCGAACACGAATATAAATTGTTATTACTAGAATGTCTTCAATAAGTTTTGAAGAATTAGTAACCCTGGCAGCACCAAGGTATTTTAGGTTACACGAGCACAAAGTAAGGGCAAATTTTGCCTGTATTACAATAGGTTGTCAATCCTGTGAAATACATTTAGTTTTTTGTCTCTCAAACGTACGTACATTGCATTATCTTTATTGCAGTATTGCCGTCTTGGATTACCCGCAGATGTAGGACCGGAAGAGTTTCTATCGCATTCTTGTGAAATTTTGTTTATATAATATTACTTACAATAATTTCAGTAGTTATTAGGTCTGTTAGAAGTGTAAGTTGCTGGGATATACTGAAATTAGAGGTGAAGGACACTGATTTTACAATATATTTTTTTTTTTACATGCTTGGTGGTTGTAGAGAAGACACTAAGAATTATTGCCACATGGAGTAACAACCCAGAGCAAAATGTGCACTTGGGCATAAAATTTCTATATTTTATTTGCAGTTTTTAAAATTGTAAGCATAGAAATGTACGGTGTAGTGAGAGACAAATAGAAAAATGGCTCATAAAGAGAGAAACATTTTAATTATGATTTATTGAAAAAAGAAAAATGTCCTGGTAATTTTGCCCATGGTTGGTGCTTGTAGGGTTAAATAATCTTGGAGGCAGCATAACGGATATAGACACAGCAATCCAATAATGCATTTAAAATGAAGAAAAACTGCTAGTTAATTAAATACAAATAAAGATAAAATAACTGTAAACACGGGTTTTGTTCCAGTGGTGTTGAACATTCACTGCCCCCGAACATCATTGCCACCATCTCCTACATTTTCACACTTTTGTCAGCATATTTGACAAGTCGCACAAAGCAGGCCGCTCCATAATTTTTATTATAAATTTCTCCGTATCGAAATCCATATCAATGGGAGATCCTTCTTATTAACTTCAGCGATCGATGAATAATGTAATGTACTTAACAACCATATACAACCGCTCTCTCAAAGAAGGATCTGTACCAAAAGATTGGAAAGTTGCATAGGTCACACTTATATTCAAGAAAGGCAGTAGGAGTAACCCACTAACTACAGGCCTATATCATTGACGTCAATTTGCAGCAGGGTTTTGGAACATATCTTGTATTCACATACTATGAATTATCTCGAACAGAATGATCTATTGACTCAAGGTCAACACGGATTTAGAAAATATCGTTCACGCGAAACACAACTAGCTCTTTACTCACACGAAATGATGAGTGCTATCGACAAGGGTTCTCAAATTGATTCCGTATTCCTTGATTTCGAGAAGGGTTTTGATACCGTACCTCACAATCGGCTTTTAATCAAATGGCGTGGTTATGGTATATCGCTCCAAATTTGCCGCAGATTTCCAGTCATAAAGAACACTGTTAGTAGTAATCGATGGTAAGACATCGACTAAAACGGAGGTGATATCGGCCGTTCCACAGGGTAGTGTTATTGGTCCTCTGCTGTTCCTTATTTACATAAATGATTTGGGAGAAAATCTAGGTAACTCCGTTAGGTTGTTTACAGTTGACGCCGTCATTTACCGTCTAGTAAAATCATATGAAGATCAAAACCAACTGCAGAACGATCTAAATAAGATATCACTATGGTGTAAAAATTGGCAGTTGACTCTAAATAATGCGAAGTGTGAAGTCGTCCACACGAGTACGAAAAGAAATCCGTTAAACTTTGTTTACAAGATAAATCAATCAAACGTGAATCCGTAAACTCCACAAAATACCTAGGAATTACTATTACTTTAGACTTAAATTGGAAAGAACAGGTACATAATGCCGTGGGAAAGGCGAATCAGACACTGCGTTTTATTGGCAGAGCCCTTAAAAGATGCCATAGAACTACTAAAGAGACTGCATACACAACGCTTGTCCGTCCTTTTTTGAAGTATTGCTGCCCAGTGTGGGATCTGATAAGATGGGTTTGACGGAGGACATCGAAAGAGTTCAAAGAAGGGCACCTCGTTTTGTATTGTCACGATACAGGGGAGACAGTGTTACGGAAGTGATACAGGATCTGGGATGGGAATCATTACAACGGCGCTTATCGCTGCGGCATGGGCTACTTACGAAACTCCAATCGCCAACATTCTCCTGCGGATGCGAAAATATATTGTTGACTCGCACTTACGTTAGTAGAAAAGATCATCAGCATAAAATACGAGAAATCAGAGCTCGAACGGAGAGATTCAGGTGTTCTTTCTACCCCCGCGTTATTCGAGAATGGAATGGGAAATGAATAGTTTAAAGGTTGTTCGATGAACCCTCTGCCAGGCACTTAAATGTGATTTGCAGAGTATCCCATGTAGATGTAGATAACATGTGCACAGCTGTTACCGCATGGCCGGCTGGCCGCACAGCGGCAGTGTGCCGCGCGCGCTGCTCCATTCAGCCACGTGTCAACTCGACCGCAGGCTGGCCGCATGGCCGGGCACGCGGCTGTTCGCAGTCGGCTGCAGTGCGCGTTGTGCGGTACCCCTCCGTGTAAAACTGGCCGCATCCGACAAGCCGCAAGTCTGGCCGTGGCTGCAATAGTGTGCTATAGTCCTTACTGTCTGCGCGACACAAATCTTCAACTCGCCTGCGCCCGTCAACACCGTCATCGCGCTATTGATGACTGCAAACATGTTGCCTGGTCTGACAAGTGTGGTTTCCAATTAAATCAAGGTGATTAAGATACGACCGCACTGAGCGGGACTGCACCGCAGCGGAGCAGAGCGGCGCGACGATAGACGGCAAATTTTGTGTCAGTCGTTTCGATAACCAACGAGTACAGTGGACGGCAGTGACATGATATAGTAATAATTTCATTGTTATATAAGGAAGACGAAAGGCTGCAGCAAAAACAAGCAACAAAAAGGCGAACAATATACGAAGAAGGAGAATGTCACGCACTTTTGCCACGACTTAAAATGGCTCCAGAGAGATTTCATACGTACTTTACAATGTCTCAAGCTAAATTCATCGTGTTAGTACAAAGTAAAATAAATAATAATTCTGATAAAAATTCCTGTGTTATTTATAAGATTCTGATGGGTTTTGTGGACTGTATCCTAGTTTTAATGATTTGATGCTGCCATATTGCGTCAAGCAAGGGTTTTAGTTCAACTCATCTGATATGATACTTTAAGGTCAGTTAACATTCTATTGTTTGTTTTAGTGAGTTTGTGAACGCTAATATTGGGCTTTTAAGTGTTATGCCCCCCACCCCAACCCCCCCCCCCGCCCCCCCCACATTTAATTTAATTTACTTTCTGAGGATGCCCCACAAGGGTGAAACGCGTTAAAAAAAACCAATAAAAACGTTGCAACAACGACTGTCTTTTATTACTAAACAATCTAAATGGGGAACTGTGCGACGCGACACGGCATGTAGAGGCAGAGTTGTCCAGTTGGTCGAATCTGGCGCGCAGTGCTGCGCCTCGCGGTCCCGCTGCCGCCTGGTGCGTGGCGTGCTGCCTCATTAGATTTCATGCAAACAATATCCGGCTGCGTCGCGTCGCGCCGCTCCGCTGCATGATCAGTGCGGTCGTGCCCTTAACCTGTACGGATAATCAGAGACCCTCATGAATCTATGGACCCTGCTTGCAGAGAATTGTTCAAGCTGGTGGAAGCTCTGTAATGGCGTGAGGCGTGTGCAGGGATGTGGAGTGATATGGCACCCCTGAACACTCTTCTGAATTTAAACACCTCCGCTAACCACCAAAATGTCCACACATGAACATTATGGAACTTGCGTAGCAGGCCTTGTAACGAGCTGTGCACAAAAGACCTCCACCCCTTCTCCCTCTTACGTATTTATGGGCAACACTTCAGGATACATGGTGTCAATTCCTTCCAGCAGTACTTCAAACATTAGTCGATTCTATGCCGAGTTGCGGGACTTTTGCTTGCTCGCGGAAGTCCTAGGAGATATTTGGAAAACGTAAATCAAATGTTCAAATGTTTGTTAAGCTTATGGGACTTAACTACGGGGTTATCAGTCCCTAAACTTACAAACTACTTATGAACTACTTACAAACTAGGACGGCACAAATATCCATGCCCGAGGGGAGATTCGAACCCCCGACCGTAGTGGCCGTGCTGACCATGACTGAAGCGCCTCAGTCACCTCGGCCACCGCGGCCGGCGGAAAACGTAACACTTTCTTCGGCTCTTCAGTGTGACAGCAAATGAAACGTATACTTATGACGTTGTGACAAAGTTCCGAAGCTTTCTGTGAAGAACTTACGTACTCATAATATTTTGATCGTAACACTAAATAATGTTCTAGATTAGGTAATGAGTACGTCAAAATGTGATAGAAAATTGACGTAGATGGGAGGCAGGAGGAGATGGAGACCGCGTTATCAGATAGAGCGGTAGAGGGAGAGGGTGGAGGTGAAGATGCTCAAAATGAGGTGGAAGGAGGATCAGATAGACAGAGGGAAGGATAGGGGGAGGTGGGATGGAGAGGGGCGGGTACGGGATGCACAGAGAGAGAGAGAGAGAGAGAGGACGGAGAAGGACACGAATAAATAGAGGAGAACGAGGAGTTTTATACCAAATAAATTAACAAAAGTAGGTGGTGAGCTCCCTTGGTACACAAAACAGGTCACGACACTGTTGCAAAAACAACAGAAAAGGCATGCTAAATTTAAACGAACACAACAGCATTGGCGATCCTACACAGAAGCTAGAAATTTAGCGAGGACTTCAATGAGAGATGCCTACAATACCTTTCACAACGAAACTCTTTATCGAAATTTGACTGTAAACCCAAAGAGATTTTGGTCATATGTTAAATATACTGCGTGCCAAACCCAAACAATACCCTCACTACTTGATAGTAATGGCGATCCTGCCGATGAAAGCGCTATTAAAGCACAGCTACTAGCTTTTTGAAACTCACCAAAGAAGACGAAGCCAATATTCCAGATTGAAATTACAAACGGAGGCCAGAATGAGTAACGTTGAAGTACATATCCTCGGAGTAGTGAAGCAATTTAAATCACTTTCGTTGGGCATCTTGCGAACTGCTTGTTCCACACCACTTATTATGTTCGTGAAAGGGATAGTTCTAGATGAAGGTGCGAAGTTGAGTCCTTTCTTGAGAGCCGACATGGCGCCCTCGTTGATGTTACTCGCCATCATGGTTGATATCGGTGTGTTCTGCTGTTACAATTTCTGTTCCATGCTGTTGCTGAGAAAGCCGGCTGAACTTCTCTTTCTGCCTTTCAGTGGTTTTTGTCTGAGCTGACATTTCTTGTGCCATTGTGGCTGCGTCATTCCAATCAAAATCCACAACCGAAAGAGGCTCAGTCAATTGCAGGTGAACGGCCATTAGTTTGTATCCAACTGCTTCCTAGTCTGATGTATCCTCTCTCGTAGTAAAGCAAACCTTGTACAGCGATAAATTCTTCTAGCCGCAGCGATATTGACATGGTGGCTCAAGATGGCAAAACGTGGAATCGTCTTCTCTTCACGACAGTGCAGTGGGAAAGCTAAAGAGCTTAACAAATTAGCCTTCTTGACACGCAGCTTTCCAAGTCGTTTAATGCTGCGCCACGTTATGCAGGGAAACAAACCGGAATCTCTACTTGTCGAGGCAGTGAGTTACCAGCAGTAGCCACAGTCATGCTTATTTTTATTTATTTATTTGTTACTCACTTTTTTTTCGGAGCGGTTTGTATCCCAACGATATTAATGTAAAAAGGTCATGCAAATCTCAAACATATTGCAAGAATTATGTGTATGGTCTTTCAGCCGAAATGAAAAATCCCTACATAATATTGTATTCATGCTTAAAAATCCCCATACGGTCAATCATAGCGTGTTATTCGACGTTGCCAGTGCAGATACTCAGACAACCTCCAACCCCCAGTGGCAGTACAGAGTTTAATCCGCGAGCAAATGGGATAACGGAAGTGGGAAGACTACATCAGTAGTGTGTGACAGCTGGGAATTTGCGGCGGACGCGAAACGTGTCGGAGGGTGGAAATGACAAGCCATTGCTCACGTAGCGCGGGAACTCCCAGCTCCAGTTCCGGTGATGTACGAAGATTCATTGTTGATGTATTCCAACGTCCGGTAGCAGCTGAAACCAGAAATATCTGCTTCTTTCTGATTGGAAGAAACCTATATAATTCGCATACTGAAGACACTGTTTGAATAGTATCTTACGGTCAATTACAAGTAAAAGACGTCTCTATTTCAAATTCTTTATTACTTATAAACGCGTTTCAAGCTTTTAGCGCAAATTTATGGAGAAATACATTGTTTGGTTACAAAGAGTTTTTATGACTACCTTGCGTACCTAATTAGTATCATTTGTTAACAGATAATTTAAGAGAGTAAAATGAGTTACGTGCCTTGAAACTATGAAAACCTCCAAACATCATGAATTAAAACAATCGAAAATGGCAAAAGAAAGCAATAAATTAAGGAACGTAGCCCTGACTGACGGTTCCAAAAGGGGGTAACGGATATTGAAAAGTGTAAATTGTAAACTGTTGTCAGACAAACTTACCGTATCTTAATAGAGTACGGGTATAGTACGAGACAGGTGCGCAAACAAAGGTGTGTGTTACTGCATAAACAAACTTTGATCTGGCGGGTTGATGAGTGGACATAGTTTAAAAATTAGCCGAGTGGTAGCGCTGGCAGTAAGAATGATCAAATAACATAATTTAATAATTTAAAATAAAAGCAAGAAACTCATAATATATAAAATCGAAACGTATTTGAAGTAATACTGAACAGAGTCAAGTATTCTCAAAAACAGCGAAGTTTGATGTAAGGGAATTCAAGCCAGTGTTGACGTCATATAGCATAGAGGGGGGAGGGGCGAGGAATAGAAGAGGGCTTGACTTGCGAAGAAGAGAGTAATCGGAGGGAAATGAAAATGATGGGGACGGGGGAAGGTGCTAAGAGATTGCAAGAAAACTAAATAATAAATAATAGAAAGGCTCGAATCTAAGGCCTTGGTGGTGGGAGATAACCATCTTGAAAAGAGAAAGGAACCCATCCAGTAATATATATGGAATTTTATTGTGGCTGTTATCAGTGTCATAATATAACTGATTTATTTTGATGAACTGATCATTTAAGCTTAAGGTTTTTGAACGCTTTAAAATTTTTATTGTTTCAAGTTTCTCTAAGAGGATGAGCTTTTGCTTTTAGGTCAACGGTCAACACGAATTACGTTCCTCATTTCATTGGTTTCACTTGCCATTTCAGATTGTCTTACTTCAATGACGGATGCGGTCACTTGCGTAACCGCCAGGATTTTAGGTGGTTTTACGGATGACTAATGCGGTTTTCGCAGTTTCAAGGAAAGTGACTCATTTTACTCTTTAAATTATCTATCAACAATTGGTACTAGATAGTAATGCGAGGTTGTCATAAAAGCTATCTGTAACCTAAAAATGTATTATTTCAGAACTCTGGTGATGCGCCAAAAACTTGAAACGCGTTAATAAGTAATAAATAATTTGCAACAGGGGCGTATTTTACTTGGAATTGCCATATACTGTTAATGCGTCAAGCCGTAATGGAGTGGAGAAACGTTTACTCTTGCGGGTAATTCTAGAGTTTTATTCGACAGTGTAAGACCGTAATCAAATCGGGTAAGTGTAAGAAACAAAGAAGAGAGCGGATCAGGAGTTGTCAGACAGGGAACTAATCCCTCTCAGAAGTCATTAAGTCTGTATATTAAACAAGCAGTAACTGAAATCAACGAGAATTTTTGGAAAGGTGTCTAATGGTTAGGATGAGAAAATTTTGCGGATTGACGAGGACATTCACTCCAACCAGAAATGAGAAAGTACCTACAAGAATTGTTGAACGGATTGAATAGAGTCTTGAAAAGAAATTTTGAGATTAAACTCAAGATAGGTAAAAGAAGAGTAAGGAAATGTAGTCTAATTAACTAATTTACTGAATTCTAGTAATCAATATATCTAATAACATTAAAGTTTATTTGTGCATCTCTCCAAAACTTCGCCTAATTTCGCATGCCCATGGGAGCTTTGCTTTGTTCTGGGACTGTAAGGAATAGTTGCGAGAATTCCGTAATTTTAAGTTTAATATCAAATGTCCTCTCTGTTTGTTTCAGCACGATATTATTCATAACAAGTTTTTGCTAATTGGTTTCACAGGTAACCTGAACGTAGCTTAGGGTAAGAAAAAGGAACACTGAAAAATCAGGGACGCTGCCTGGAGCAACATCATTGAGATGTTATGATGCTCGTAGTGCCATTTCAATTTGAAACAAAGCATTCATGCATCAAGATAACTTCCTATCTGGTTACGTTATTTGTAAGTTATTTGAAACTGATGATCTACATATCGTTGTTGAGAGAAATTTATTCGTGGTTTGCAAACAAAATGACCTATATACAGGGTGTCCATAAAGTAAGTATCCATGTTCACGTTCCAGATGTGCTACAACAAAATAAACATTATATTTAGAGAGAGAGAATGGCTAATTCTGTTCAAAATGTCCACCTTCATTGGCAACCGACAGTTCTCATCGCTTATTTGAGGGGTTGTTTTATTACCAAGAATGCCTCTCGTATTCGCCGTTTCAGTTCATTCAAATGTGGCACCCTGGTAGCATAAACTCGGCTCTTGATGAAACCCCACGCAGTCCCAGGAAGTGAGGTCGGGGGAACGAGAAGACCACGTGCGACCTGCATCTCTTCCTATCCACCTGTTAGGAAAGCTCTCGTTCAGATAGCCCCAGACAATGCATAGTGGGGTGGTGCCCCATCTTGATACATGACAGAGGCAAGGATACCATCTTGCTGCAACTGTGGCTCCAAGAGCAACTGCAGCGTGTCCAGGTAGGTTGCTCCGGTAAACATAAGCGGCCCACTGATCCTATCTTTCATGAGACCAAGCCTCACATTGAATTTGGGAGAGTCCCTTTGCCACTCAATGAATTCTTGTGGTTGCTCCCTCTGCCCAGATCCGGCAATTGTGTTTGTTGGCGAAGCCGCAGACATGAAATGTGGCCTCTTCGCTGAACACAACATGATTCATCAGGTCCTCCTCGACTACAGCCTCCAACAGATCATGACACACGGCTGGTCGTATCGCATGGTTTTCATCCTCTAGCTGGTGAAGCACGTGGATATAATATGCCTTCTTTTTCAGGGTGTCGTGAAGCACTTTCCACACAGTGGACTTCGGGATGAGTAGTTCATGACTCTGCCGGCCGGTAGATGCCGCTGGATTTGTTTCGACAGCTTCCTCAAACGCTGTACAGATTGTGGTCGTCCAGCGCGTCTCTCACCCAGCTACAGATCCTGTACGGCGGAATTTGTAGACGAGGTTGCGAATGGCAAGTCTCGTAGGGGCATTCTTTCGATGCTTTCTCTGAGACATCCTCTGGAAGTCAGCACAGGTTTCGCCACGTAAACCCTGTTCCAGAACTGTGATTCTTTCGGCAATTGTTAACACTATGATGTCTCTTCACGGTACCTGGAACAGAAATAATTCACATGTACGTATTCCGCAAAATGGATACTTACTTTATGGACACACTGTATGAAACTGATGATCTACATATCATTGTTTACAGAAATTTGCAAAGAAAATAACCTATAAGTATATGTCGAAGACAGCCATTGACCGTTTCTTGAGTGCTGATGCACATAAGGCCTGATCTCTTGCGGGAATCGGCGACATTTGCGAGTAATGTGAGATGATGGGCAGGGGCAGTACGTCAGTAGTGTGTGGACAAGTAGAGAATTTGTGGCTTTATTCATCAGTCAGTAGTCAGTAGTGTATTGGTCGGCGCAACTGCCTAGAAAGCAACATATCCGGGTTGCGCACTAATTTTCCACATTAATTTATTGCAGTACGCACTAGCAGTTAATGCCATAAATTCCTTTCAGAAAGTAAGTTACGAAAGATGTCTGACAGTAGATACGTATCCCTCGCAGCACTAAGTGGACGTCAAGAGCACAAAAGAGCGGGCTCATTCTGTCTCCGTTCCCTTTTACCAACGGCTGAAGTGGAATTGGAAGACAGGTGATCTGCAGGTTAAGGGCGCGAACACTTATTTTATCTTCCGAATGCGCTAGGGAAGAATATCTACTGAGATGAGACATGCCAATTCTACGTGGTACTACAAAGATTAATACCATTCGTGCGATGCCGATTCGAATCTGTATAGAGACAATAAAAGTAAGTTATTGGGTTTTGCTGTTTTAGTACAAGAGTAACTGATTACGCCTGAAGTAGAGAGGATATACCTAAAACGAAGAATGGCAACAACAAAATAAGCTACTTTGAGAAACAAACATCTGAACATTTGAAACCTGTGCTCAGGTGTAGTCATCTCAGTATTTGCCCCTCTATGGATGTTCATAGAAGCGTTTCCTGGTGGAATGAGAGCGATCTGGCTACCCGTTATCATCTTGAAACACTGCAGAGTTATCCGGGTGTTAGAAGGTCCAAATGGGTGATTTAGCAAAGTCCCTTCTAGAACAACTGGAGGAGCAATTCCATACCAAGGAAATGCACCCTAGGCTACAACAAAGACACTAACACCATGGAGCATGCCCTTCATAGCAGGCAGGCCACATTCAGTTTAAGTCGTGGTTTGTCCGACGTTGTTCCAGTGTCCATCCCTACTTACTAGGGATAAATGCAAGCCGTTGTGCCCGATGACGTTGTGTGGCACCCATGAACTGCGCCGGGTATGTTCCACTGGGAATGTGTCCCGCACGTCCCATACTGATTTAAGGCCTTATTTGTGGCATTGTTGCCCTTCTGTCACTACTGACGATCCGCCGGATGTCGGCGGTCACGGTCATCGAGGGTGGCTGAACGGTCGGTAATTTGTCTGTTGTTGGCTGTGCCTGTCATATTCAACTATTCAAGATACATGATAACCTCATGTAATTGGAAAACATTTTTTTCTCTCCGAGAAACAACGAACTTTGATAAAAATTTATTTTCAATAAAAATCAAATGTTCAAATTTTTGTTAAGCTTATGGGACTTAACTACGGGGTCATCAGTCCCTAAACTTACAAACTACTTATGAACTACTTACGAACTAGGACGGCACAAATATCCATGCCCGAGGGGGGATTCGAACCCCCGACCGTAGTGGCCGTGCAGACCGTGACTGGAGCGCCTCAGTCCCCGCGGCCACCGCGGCCGGCGTTTCTATTGCATAGAAATCTATAGTTTTGTTCCAATATTTAATAAATTTTGCCCACACTACCTTAAAAACAAGAGGAATGTCACTGTCTGTATAAAATTTCGTTAGTTGCGTGGTGGAGGGTACATAACTTACGAAATTTTACAAAATGCATAGCTCCAGTCTTTATGAATTTTTGCACACATGACCTTTAAACCAAGAGGAAGATCACGGGGTACATGAATGTTTGTATGGCACATGACCTCGGCCACCGTGGCCGGCTAATAAAAATCAATCTCGTTGATAAAAATAGTGAAATTTATAATGTTTATAATTAAAACAACGACAAGCAACAAGTATGCTATAACATGTTTATTTTCTTAAGCCATGAACGGTTTCGGACTTGGTCCATCTTCAGATCGTTTTTCATAATTTAAGCTGGACCCTCATTTAGTATCAGTTACAGTATCGCAGCCATGTTGTGTCCTTTTTTGTGACGAATGTTTGTTGTGTATTTTACACTTTCCAAATCTGCACTGTATGAGTCCTTTAAACGTAGGTGTTTTAGACGATACTGTGCACTGTATGAGTGCTGTTAATGTAAGTGTTCCACACGACACCATGCTAGAATTTAACGTAATGCGCACTATAATCACTTACAAACCGTGGCCCAGCTGCACTTCTAAGACATAAATATTAACCTTTAGTCGGTGATTATCAGTAGACCGTTTGTATGGATTACAAATGAATATTTCCTTAGAGGAAAATACGTACTATTTTAAACATGACTGTTAAAGACAGCAACCGTTGCTCAAAATGTAAAACAATCACTTGAAAAATAGCTCTTCGGTCGCGGAAGTTTTGGTAAAATATTTACTTTACCATGGTTTCGGTTTCACTAGAGGAGCCATCATCAGAAGTAAAATAGTTTTTTTACCTATGAATAAAAAGTTTTAAAAGCAGAAAAAATTACAAAGACAGTATGAAGCATCACATCCTAAGATACGTACACTGGAAATTCTAGCTTATACACTTTAAAGTAATGAATTACAATATTTTGAACAAAGAAGCATCCCTTATGCTAGTGCAGAGACGACGAGTGGGATCCACGTGTATGGAGACACGATTGGCGACTGATAAGCAGTTCGAGAAGCTGCGAGTTATGAAGTACACAACCTGATCTAAAGTATCCTTGACACCTCCATCGTTAACGCCGGAATTCAGTATGGTGTTGACCCACTCTTTGCATTTATGACAGGTTCCACTCTCAGAGGCATGCGTTCAATCAGATGCTGGAAGGTGTCTTGTGGAATGGTAGCCCATTCTTCAGGGAATGTTGCACTGAAGAGAGGTATTATATGCGATTCAAGTCAGGATCTGTGAAGTTCAATCCATTAACGGGATGTTATTGTCGTGTAACCACTCCGCCACAGGCTGTGCATTATCAACAGGTGCTCGATAGTGTTGAGACATGTAATCGCCATCCCCGAATTACTCTTCACCACTGGGAAGCAAGAATATGCTTAAAACATCGATGTAGGCCTGTGCTGTGATAGAGCCACTCGAAACAACGACGGGTGCAAGTCCCCTCCATGAGAAACAATAACACCACTGTCTCCGAATTTTACTTTTGGTACTATACACGCTGGTAGATGACGTTCACCAGCCATTCACCACACCCACACCCTTCCATCGGATCGCCACATTGTGTACCGTGATTCCTTACTCCACACAACGTTTTTCCACTGTGCACTTGTCCAATGTTGAAGCTCCTTATACTAAGCGAGGCGTCGTTTGGCATTGATCTTGGGGTTGGGTTGTTTGGTTGGGTTAGAGGGACTAAACTATTGAGGTTATCAGTCCCCCGATGGGGAGGGGAAGCAGTGAGGATAGGAAAAGAGGGGACGGGGAAACGAAATGCAGTACGGGAAGTAAAGAAGGAAGGAAGACTTCATTAGCTCGGGGCCCCGTGCTTGCCACGCACGTACTCAAGAAAGAACAGTGAGCCCCCTGGGAGGGGGGGGGGGAGGGGGGGCATTGATCTGCGTGATGTGCGGCTTATGGGCAACCGCTTGACTATGATATCCATGTTTGCTCACCTCCCGCCTAGCAGTCGTAGTAGTTGGAGTGGATCTTGATGCAGTTTGGAATTACTGTGTGGTTGTCTGTATAGATACCTGTCTATTATACTGTACGATTCTCTTCAACTGTCGGCCGACTCTGTCAGTTAACCGACGAGGTCGGCCTGTACGCTTTCGTGCTGTACGTTTCCCTTCACGTTTCCACATCACTGTCACCTCACAAACAATGAACCTACGGATGTTTACGAGTGTGGGTATCTCGCGTACAGACTTCTGACACAAGTGACACTCAATCACCTGACCACGTCGAGGTCTGTGCGTTCGGTGGAGCACTCCATTCTGCTCTCTCGCGATGTCTAATGAGTACCGAGGTCGCTGATATGGAGTACCTGGCAGCAGGTGGCAGTACAATACACTTAATATGAAAAAAATATTTTTGGAGGTGTTCAAATACTTTTGAACACAGAGCGTGTAAGCTCCGCCCATCAACTGCAGCATGAACACTTCAGGAACCAATGAGTCTTGCCCTCCAGTAGTTATTCAAGAAGAATATAAATAACCCCGTGCGGACCCAAAATATAGAAAGATAGTGTACAGCGGCATTTTATATTCTGTAAAATGTAGTTGTTTCTATTATAAATTTCATATGTAAATTGAAATTACAATTATTTATGAGTAACCAAAGAAACTGGTTGCATACGTAGTACCTGTCAGCTATGAACAGTAAGTAACGCTACAATTTGAATCGTAGACAGAGTCTGAATCTTTGAAAAACTGTTGCAACACCAATGGTTGCCGTGGATACGTCGGCGTGTAGACTCCCGGATAAGTCGCGTTAGTTGCGAAGCAGACGACGTACCAGATATGTAATGCCCAACCTAGAAGTGGTTGATATGTTTGCTCATGATAAACAAGAGCAAAGAACTTATAACGGCTTGCTGTGGTACATATCAGCTCTTTTGTTGTCTTTCTTTTAATATGTGTTATTAATTACTTGATGTTGACTTGTCTTTTCTGACTTTTAAAATTCCAAAATATGTTACGTCAACTACTTATTACAACATATATATTTTAACACTTTGACAAAATTATTGCTTGGTTAACAACCAATAAGGTATTTTCAAATGTTTGTTAAGCTTATGGGACTTAACTACGGGGTCATCAGTCCCTAAACTTACAAACTACTTATGAACTACTTAAAAACTAGGACGGCACAAATATCCATGCCCGAGGGGAGATTCGAACCCCCGAACGTAGTGGCCGTGGAGCGCCTCAGCCACCTCGGCCACCAATAAGGTATTTTAAATATTATTCTAGCCCTCTCACATAATGTATCTACCAGTTGTAGGCATCTTACCCTTGTACCTGCAAGCACCAGTCATCGCACCAGTAGTCTCCGTGGCGGCCCACGGCGTCCACTGACCATTACATCTCAGGCGCGTCGTCTGCTTCCCCACTGACGCGACGTATGGAGAATCTACACGCCGCCGTATCCATGGCAACCATTGGCGTCGCTACATCTGGTTTTTGATTCGGACTCTGACTACTATTCAAATTTTACCGTTACTTACTATCCATGAATGGGGACACTACTCATGCAACCAGTTTACTCATAAATACTCGTAATTTATTTTTACAAATAAAAAATAATGATAATAGCAGCTAATTTTTATAGATTATAAAACCCCAGGTTCATCATCTTTATTTATTTGTATCCACAAAGATTACGTATATCTTTACGTACGTAACTTGTAGTGATACCATCATAAATGAATAACAGGATACCATACTTCATGGAACCACCCGATACCAGCGGAACTATCACATTCAGCTGTTTAGAGACAGGGTATCGTGTGATTTAATACAAAAGAACAAAACACATAGACAAACTGCTTTATCTTTAGCGTGCTAACTAGTAAGGTGACAATTATCAGTGTATGATTTCATAATGAACTGTTTAAACAGTGAGATAAAATGTACTGTGACTGTACAGACTGATAAACTGTGTGTAGGTTTCAGACTGAGTAATTTCAAGGAAAAGTTTCCTAAAGGTTTGAAATTATGTTTAAATTTCGTTTCAAGTGTCTAAGCGCTCTCCTTCTCAAATAGTGAGCTCGTAAAGTCACACTATCACCTGCCTCAAGACGGTGAAGCTTTCATTGTTATGACGTCATATCTCCTGAACTATAGGTTCTATCACAAGAATCCTTAATTAGCTGACGTCTTCTAGCTATAAACTACATTCCTGCCAAATTTCAGTCTCATAGGTGAAGTAGTTTTCGAGATTTCGTGTTTAGTCAGTGAGTGAGTGAGTGAGTGAGCGAGTGTCCATTCGCTCTTATATAAATAGGTATTTGACGTATTGACTCGTTCGATGACCATGGAGCCCTTCTAGTCAATTTTGTCTTACGGAACATTGTACACTTCAGGCCATTAAAATTGCTACACCACGAAGATGATGTGCTACAGATGCGAAATTTAACCGACAGGAAGAAGATGCTGTGATATGCAAATGATTAGCTTTTCAGAGCATTCTGCCGCGGCGGATTAACCGCGCTTACTGGAGCGCCGTGTTGCAGTGCGCGCGGCCGTCCGTCGTCGGGGGTTCGAATCATCCCCTCGGGCCTGGAAGATTATGTCGTCTTTAGTATAAGGTACTTCATAAGTAGTTTGTAAGTTCAGAGACTGATGACCCCGCAGTTAAGTCCCTTAAGCTTTAAAAACATTTGAAAATTTGAACAAAGCATTCTCACAAGGCTGGCGGTGGTGGCGACACCTACAACGTACTGACATGAGGAAAGTCTCCAACTGATTTCTCATACATAAACAGCAGTTAACCGGCGTTGCCTGGTGAAACATTATTGTGATGTGTAAGGAGGAGAAATGTGTACCATCACGTTTCCGACTTGGATGGAGGTCGGATTGTAGCCTACCGCGATTCCGGTTTATCGTATTGCGACAGTGCCGCACACGTTGGTCGCGATCCAATAAATGTTATCAGAATATGGAATCGGTGGGTTCAGGAGCGCAGTATGGAACGCCGTGCTGGATACCTACGGCCTCGTATCACTATCAGTAGAGATGACAGGCATCTTATCCACGTGGCTGTAACGGATCCTGCAGCCACGTCTCGATTCCTGAGTCAACAGATGCGGACGTTTGGAAGACAAGAACCATCTGCACGACCAATTCGACGACGTTTGCAGCAGCATGGACTATCAGCTCGAAGACCATGGCTGCGATTACCCTTGACGCTACATCACAGACAGGAGTGCCTGCGATGGTGTACGCAACAACGAAACTAGGCAAAACGTCATTTTTTTCGCATGAATCGAGGTTCTGTTTATAGCATGATGATAGCCGCACCCGTGTTTGGCGACATCGCGGTGAACGCACATTGGAAGCGTGTATTCGTCATCGCCATACTTGCGTATCACCCGGCTTGATGGTATGGGGTGCCATTCGTTACACGTCTCCGTCACCTCTTGTTCCCATCGACGGCACTTTGAACAGTGGCCGTTACATTTCATATGTGTTACGACCGGTGATTGTACCCTTCATTCGATCCCTGCGAAACCCTGCATTTCAGCAGGATAATGCACGACCGCATGTTCCAGACGCTGTACGGGCCTTTCTGGATACGGAAAATGTTCGACTGGTGTCCTGGCCAGCACATTCTCTACATCTCTCACCAACTGGGAACCTCTGATCAATGGTGGGCGAGCAACTGGCTCGTCACAATACGCCAGTTGCTACTCTTGATGAACTGTGGTATCGTATTGAAGCTGCATGGGCTTCTATACCTGTACACGCCATCCAAGCTCTGTTTGACTCAATGCTCGGGCATTCAAGGCCGTTATTAGGGCCAGTCGTGGTTGTTCTGGGTACTGATTTCTGAGGATCTATACACCCAAATTGAGTGAAGATGTAATCACATGTTCATCTTCATGTTTTCTCGGCGCAATGACTGTTCAAAGAAGGTTCGGGCGTGCTGCCGCATATAGTTTACTTCTTCTAATATTTCGGCTGAGAAACGCTCACCCATCTTTTGACGTCAAAAATCGGACGGATTATGAACAAACACGATGTTAAAGTAATTTTTCGACCCCCACCAAAGACAGCAGCACTTTTGGGTTCTATCAAGGATGATTTGGAGCTCCGGAAGGCTGGGGTTTACAAGATCCCATGTGAATGTGGCCTTTCGTACATAGGACAGACGACACGTACAGTCCAGGAAAGATGCACGGAACACCAGATATATACCCGTCTTTTACAACCAAATAAATCGGCAGTGGCAGAACACTGTATTGGACACTCCATGACGTACGAAAACGTCAAAATTTTAGCTTCCACTTCATCTTTCTGTGACTCAGTAGTGAAAGAAGCAATAGAAATTCGCTTGGGGACGAATTTAATTAACAGAGACAGTGGCTTCAGTTTAGATAAATCTTGGAATCCGGCACTTTCTTTAATAAATTTACAAAGACGCCGCCACAGCACAGATCATAATATATCGATTTCTCCGCAGTAATCGACCATGCAGCCACAGACATAATTTACACATACGAGTACTTCCTTGCCGCCGAGTTACGTCTTTGGTGCCTTGTTGTATCTGTGGCCGCATGCGCAGTAGCGCGGCCCGCGCGTTTATAAGCACGAAGCGCGTGCTGGAGCGTCCCCCTCTCCCATGCCCAGAGTCTCGTCAATCCTTCTTTCCCCTCCTTTTCTCTCTCTCCCCTCCCCCCTCCCCCGCGCTTCCCCCATCCCTGTCCCACCTCTTCCCCCTCCATCCCCTCCCCGTCTCCCGCGGGGCGTCTCGACTTTTTAACAACGTGTACAGTGGTCAGTGTGCCCAGTGTCTTGTGTGGTTTTAATCAGTGCCTCCGCGATCTACGTCTCCAAGTTTTTATCCTGTGCGGCGTCAACTTTCTTCGTGTTTGTCCTTAGTCTTTTCTGCAATGTACTTTTAAATCGTCGCTGTGGCCAACTATTTTTACTGACCATGTACGTTTTATTACTACTCGTCTGTTCTCGTTCTCCGATATATGTTTGTCTCGTTGTCCATGTACGTTTTAGTCCTTCAAAAACTCTGTGTGTCAATTGTTTTTAAATTCCGCAATTTTATCCTCTTTTTATATATTGTTTTTTGCTCTCTGTCTTAACATGTATGTCACATGGCTGTTTCACACAGTTGGCTTCAAAATTACAATAAATAAAAGGAAAAAAAAAAAAAAGCTGGAGCATCAGTCTTCGACTCTCTCTGAAGATGGCTGAACGTTTCTCAGCCGAAATATTAGAAGAAGTAAACTTTATTCGGCTGCACGCCCGAAACTTCTTTGAACATGTAATCAGATGTCAGTTCTAGTATAATGTATTTGTTCAATGAATACCCGTTTATCATCTGCATTTCTTCTTGGTGGAGCAATTTTAATGTCCAGTAGTGTATATAAGAATAACGAATTGCAGCCGCTAACGTGTCGCACACGAGTTGTTTGAAATGTATTATTCTGTTGCGCCCAGAGGTGGTCGGGCGTTAACTGCAGGTCATGATGTGCCCGCCACACTGCAGCTCGGGGACTTGCGCGTGGCGGCGGCGCGCCGTAAACAGTTGATGGCGGCCGTAAAAAGGCGCCGCCTTCATCTGGCGCGGCCGCGTCCATTATTCACCCACCACCACCACCAGCAGCAGCAGCGACGGCGGCGGTGCCACACCCAGGCGGGCCGACCACTGTCCTCTCACCGACTATTTGCCGCCATTAAACCCATAATAAACGCTAAAATGTGCCACACACTGCTAATGCACAACACAAAGCAGTTATTGGAGTGCTGTCCTCGTTACGCCTGAACGTCCTGCTTTCGAACACGAATGTGATGTAACCATTGTGTTACTGTAGACTAAGCGTACATTCAACGGCCTTGCGACTCTGCTCATCTTCCACACGGATGCAGTGCATTCTTCTTCTTCCTTTTCTTCTTGCCTTACGGCCTCTGTACGATCACGGCTAGCTCCTTAATGGATTGCGTCTTTCTCTTCTTCTACCACAAACTCTTCATCCTCGCTCTTCTTCTCTCCAGCTCTTCTTCATAAATCTTCGGTATCCTTCCCTATGTCCTGCCCCACTGGTTTTTTTCTATCCTTTTCCTGTATCTTTCGGTGGTCAGTGTATACTTGCTTCTTCGGTTTTCCTTTCCTTCTACCATCCCAATTCTAACCAGTCCTTCTGGAGCTCAACAACCAATTTGGTTCCTGGCTTTCCTCTTGTCCTCCATGTTGTTTTCCATACTCATTTCGTCATACTGTCCATATTAATTATATTGATATGTGCCGGAAAAATTGCTGTTCAGAGTCTCATTGCTACCGATATTTTTCTCATCTTCTGGTGCAGCTCTTCCTTAGATCTTCGAATCCATTTCTCACCACCTCTTTTTAGGTCCAGTATTTTTCTTTCGTCCTCGAGTTGTTCTGCACCATTTCTTTCTAGCGTTATTATCTCACCAGCAAATAATACTGTTGCCTTTTAGTGTCTGATCTTTGTAGCTGTAGATATATTCCTTTTACTGTTTATATCTCTGATCATACAGAAGGCTGACCTCATCTTCCTTATCCTTTCTATAAATCCTTCATTGCTCCTGTTTCTTCCTGTTACATATTCTCATATGTATTCAAATTTGTCCAGATTTTCCACTGTTTCCCAATCTCCAATGGTATTCAATATTTTCGTTTTGTTCTAGGCGAACCAGTCGTATCCTTCTGGCTGTCTTGCTTACACTGTCAAGCTGTGACTTAGCGTCTTCTTCTATTTCACGTTCTGTCGCTATATCGTCTGCAAAGGCAAGGCAATCTACTTGGGCCCTTTTCCTTTTTTTGTCCCCCCCACCCCCCATGTGTTGAAGGTATTCCTATTTTTTTCGTTTATTGTGTACAATGCCTGATAACTTCAATCATTAATATGCTGAACAAAACTGGTGACACTCCATCTCTCTGTTGGACGCCAGTCTTTATCTCGAACTCTTCTAATAACACTCCTCTGAATCGTACCCTAGCCCCTGTGGCAGGATTTCCTTCATGAGTTCTCGTGTAGTGTCCTCTAGTCCTCTGTTCTTAAGGATCCTTCTAAGAGTCTATTTGTCAATGAAGTCATACGCCTTCGAGAAGTCCACGAAGGTTACTAATGTCATTTTGTTCTTTAAGGCCCTATGTTCTATTTAAGGTGCTCTACTTTAGTACCATGGGCTTCTCAAGCGTTCTCCAATCATCGCTGTTCATAGTTCGAGTATAGTCAATCTCTAATGACCATGCTGTCAGCAGTACGTTAGACACTAATCTTCCCTTCCTTCTTCGAAGTATAGTACGGAAGTTGCACAAATACGTTTGATTGCAAAACAGGGAAGTTGATTGCACAAATTTAGACATTTTGTGAGAGTTTTTATCTTTCATGCCAAGGTATCTAATATTCGAGTACGTAATTTCAAAAATCAAATATTTCTAAACCTGTTGGACCAAACTGCTATCGTTATGAGTCCCTTGGCTTACAAGCTACTTAAACTCTCTTACACTAAGGACAACACCAAAACATCCATGCCTGAGGGAGGATTCGAATCTCTGGCGGTCACGGCCACCCAGTCCGTAGCATGACGCCTCACACCACACGGACATACCGTGAGGCCATAACATCACATTTGATTATTTTGCTACCAGATGGAATAAAAGCACGTTAGTGTAGTCAAACAATTTTGTTTTAAAACAGAATAAATAAATCGGACTTCAAAGTCCAACAGGATGTCATGCTATTAGCAGACATTATGAAACGCTTATCTCTGTTTAGATAAGGATATACCAGCAACAAACAGATAGCAGAACTTTAATCGAAATGCTAAGGTATATATTGATCTGAAGGGTAAAAAGCAAATTGTAGCCCTCCCTGAACCAAATTGATATGTCGCAATTCGTAAAGAAAAGAAACCAAATTAAAGCTACTACGGATTGGGCAGCTTTTTTTCCGTCGGAAATTCGAATCCTCCCTCGGGCATGGGTGTGCGTGTGTGTGTTGTCCTTCAGTTAGTTAGTTTGAGTAGTTTGTAAGTCTAGCGACTGATGACCGCAGTAGTTTTGTCCAGTAGGTTTACAAACATTTGAACAACAAACTCGCGTGACAAAATCGTGCACACAGACATAAGACAGTCCGTTGCTTACTGCTCTCTGTGAGCAGAGACCTGAACAATCTCGGCTAGCGAGTATTTCATATGATACATCAAAGGGACACCAAGGTCTCGTCATTCACACAAATCGAATATCAGCTTCCATTTTGTTTTATGACGCCTGAAGTGGGCAGGGACTTTTAATTCACGTCGGGCAGGAAAGGAGGATCAGCTAATTGTTTTGACCAGTGTTGTTAACCCTTTCATTCCCAGTGTTGTTCCTCAACAGCAACGTATTAAAAGGTGTTTTATACCGTATTAGGTGTATCAATCCTTAAAGTCACATTGCTATTGATCAACAACGTGGTTCTAGTACGACATTTTGCCGCTTGGTATGGCGTGTAGCCACTTCTGAGGCATTAATCTGTCCATCTTGGAGGTTGTGTTACGTTTTCGCCTGTACGTGGCTGAGAGTGTGAGCGTATGGCTTATATTATTTTATTTAATCGGTGAATTGTCTTGTTTGTGGTGTTGTGGCGAAGATTATGCTGGCATTATTGATCTGACAGTGTTACCTATCAACAAAATAACGTCGCAAGTAATAAAATACCTCGATACAAACGTCAGTGTTGCGCATGAAATACATGACACAAAGAAACCATAGTTCGATAAAGAATTTTAAAACACAAATTTTGATTAGGTATCTTGAATGACAGCATGAGTCACCTTTTATGCAAAATGATTTTATTGCGTTTTTATCATAACCTGTTTCGATATGCCTAGCATATCATCATCAGATGGTGAACGGGTTTTTACATCAGAAATGGCGTGCAGTGGGATTTGTGCATCTGTTACAATTACAAAAACAAAATAAGTAAAGTATGTCGTGAGCATAAGTGACATAGTAATATTGGCTTAGGCCTAAATGTTGCTACTTACAATTTGTGATATCCATTGCCACAATTGATAGCATGCACACATTAATTGTGGTGCTATGCACTTAACACATCTTACAAAACACAAATTGTGGTATGCACATATTTATTGTGCTGCTAAACACTTTACACATGTTATACTACATAGTTTTCCCACGCTATACAGATGTAAACAGACCAAAGATCTTCGCCAAAGATGTTGTGCAAACATTTTGTATAGGTACACCCCCTTTGGTTGACACTTCCATTATTTAATTATTACATATTCGATTTAGGATATGTCATAAGCTTAAGTTACGTAATTTCTGATATGTTAATTTTAATTATTTGTGGTACAATACTACTAAATTATCACAATTCTTATTTATATTTTTGTTAACATAAGGAAACAGGGCCAAATTTAGTCTGTAATTTAGTAGTAGTTTGATGATGAATTAACATGGGCATTGAACTTTTAGGAATATAGTGCGTGTCAGAGTACAAGAAGAGGAGTTAGTTACTTTAGGGAGAGACAGAAGAGGGAGAAAACAGAAGGAAGAGAGAGAGAGAGAGAGAGAGAGAGAGAGAGAGAGAGAGAGAGAGAGAGAGAGAGAGAGAGAGGGGGAGGGAGGGAGGGAGGGAGGGAGAGAGGCACAGAAAGAGTGCACATATTTTGATGTTTAGTACACTATTAATACAAAAAACGCTGAATTTGAATTTTTCCAAAGCTGAATTCATGTACAGCACTTGATCTTTATCCCACGGATGATACGAAAATAGTATAACCAACCCTACTGCTGTACAAATAAGATGGGTTGGAAGCGTTGTCAGGATGGAAGGCGGAGCGGTGAAGGCCTGTGGGAGCCCTAGGGAAGGTGGCTGATTGGCAAATAAGAGAAAGGCTTCAAGTTTATATTGGGTATATTCTTGACATACGGAATACATGGCGGGACTCGCCCTGGTGTCAGATGCAATGAATGAGTGCCAGTCTAAGTTAGCGGATAAGAAAATGGAAAAGGTAACGGTAATGGTTCACACAGTTGGTGGCTGATACCGAACAGCCGCTAGGCGGGAGCGGACGGCATGTGGCCGTTCGCCCCACACAGACGTTGAGACTCTGGAGTGCGTCTGTTCTGCACGAGAACTCAAACTGGAGAGAGCGAAGGTACTGATTCTCGTACCTCTGAGTCCTCCAGCAGTAGCACATGTGATCAAACGTGGGTGTCTGGTATTGGCTCCACGGTAGCATGGAAACACGTCAGTAGTTTCCGCACGGACGCCAGAAGGGTGGCGTGATTTTAGAATCAGCCGTTAATACTGGTTTTGGCCGGTTCTGTCCTGCAAGGTGGACAGGCTTGGTCACGTTGTCAAGGCGTATGTTACAGTGGAAGAACACTTGTAAAACTTAGGCGAAGTTTTGAAATAAAATATTTGAATTATTTCCTTATTTTAGACTGGCTGGTCATCCTATAGATTCGTAATGTGGGAATGAAAGGGTTAACGTTCATCAATTTTATAATATGTAAGGTAAAGGTAAAGCAGTCAACAATACGAAGATTTGTTTGAACACCACAGTGCTTTACTAGGCTTCTTCCTGTTTGGAGGTGGTATGCCGTTGCCTTCCTCCGACCTTCGAACTGACTTACCCAGCCAGTTATAGGGGAACCTACAGTTCAACGTGGGTTCCGAACCACTGTGCTGCTCGGTATTTTCACAGCATTACTGCCAGAGGTGAAAGAAGTGGAAAGTGACAGATAAAAATCCTAATACCTGGCGGCTATCGAACACGCGACCTTTGAATTTGTAGTCTGCCACACTACCACTGCGCAACCGAAGCGCACTTATGTATAGAGTCATTAATACAGCGGCAAAAAAACTCAACTGTATTTACCTTTATGTAATATCAGCTGAGTGACACAAAACAAAAGACTTGTGTATCGTTGATGAAGAAACATAGACAACTTTTCTTCACTGTTAATCGGCATCACAGAACAGGCCCATACAGTAAATTACAGTTGTCTGAAACGATCACACGAAATTACTCGAGTGGCGTTAAAGCTGTACGTAGCGTTATTCATTAGAGTACCTTACACGACATTTCCGTTTAACAAAATGTAATATTAATAACATCTGAAAGCATTTGGACTTCAGGTCAACGCAATTAGATGGCGGCGCAGCGAACGTTATCTCGCAGCCTCACGGAGGAGGTGGCAGCGGCTGTGGGGAAGAAGGCGGGCGGAACTGGGTCGCGGTTCCTGCTGCGGCAGATAAAGGCGCCGCTCCCACACAAAACGGCCAGCAAGAACGAGGCGAGGCGCCGGGCCATCTCCAGCGCTGCCACAGAGGGCGCCAGGAGGCTCGGGATGACTGCGTGGTGTGGGTGGGGGGAGGCGGTGGCTCACCGGGACGCCAGGAGGCCGAGGCGACACGGCGACACTCTGCAGGTATCAGTCGTGCCAACCCACACTACAGAATTAGTCGCGCTCTCAAGCAACATCAAAATTGAGCATGAGTTTCTACAACATGTTGAATATTTCGTCCTTGGATAGGCAATAGTGCTTCAAACCAACATTTCAGCTCTCGGATACAGCGATGTTTCACTGTATTTTGCGCAAAGTTGAAAGGCGTCGAGAACTTTACTTTTAATTTTACGGTTTACTTGACATTTCCCATGCAGTGAATTACATGGGGAGACCAAGGTAGCAAATTCTACTGGTTTCTAAAGCGCTTCTGGGTGGCTACAAACACACACACACACACACACACACACACACACACAGAGAGAGAGAGAGAGAGAGAGAGAGAGAGAGAGAGAGAGAGAGAGAGAGGCCACACGCAGGCACAGACAAGTATATACAGACGGGAAACCTCTGTAAGGGCCTGGTCACGGGCTTAGGGATCAGGGAAGGAGGAACAGAGCATTTCCGTAAGATGTCCCATGATGGCGCTGCAGTCAGAAGCAGCCCTTTAAAACTGGCCAGAGCAGGCGGCAAGTAGCGACTGTCCCCACCGCCACTTCCCCTCAAACGCCGGACACAGCCGTGGTCTCATGAAAGACGGCACGAGCTCTCCCCTCAGCCTCCCCTCCACGCTACCCTCTGATGTGCGAGATGCACCCTCAGCAGCGCCTCTAGTGTCGTCTACCGGTACTAAGCCAGGGAACCGTCTGACATCTCCTGGCATCTTACGGAACTACGAGGGGAGTGTAGGGCAGAGGTTTAAGGGGGGCTTCTTCTCTGTATTTGTTACTCTGTGATGCAGGAGAGACAGAGAATTTCCCTTCTGAGAAAGCTTGTACCTGCGCCGACACCCCGACGCTGGGACTGGACGCTACTCTGGCGGGCGGATGTAAGCTATTGCACGATTGCCTTGCACCGTGCCGCTATGCAGGCGGCCGAGCCACGTAAACACGCCCGTTAGCCAGAGGAATACGCTCTGCCGGACGGCTGTGTAGGCGTTTTGCGCGGGAATACTGAACATTGGACGATTCAGAGTAGGAGTACGGTTTCTCGAAACTATCTTGGCGCCCTATCTGAGCGATTGGCTATTGATGTCTGGTGAGTGGAGGGTATGTGGAACAGACTCCAGAACTTCACTGCGTGTTAGAACGCCGACCAGGGTAGTCGGTTCGTGTTCGGTGCTTTCTAGTAAGAGCTTCACTTGGTGTTGCACTGCCGCCGCCGTTTTAGATCCAGCGTCGCCGCCTCCAGCAGCATCTTGCTAAGTTGCTCATCTAGGCGAGAGTTAGAGTTCTTCCTTTTTAATGATTTCTTGAATTTCATTCTTACGTAGAAAGCGCTCGTAATTGTAGCACGCTTCCTTGGTCTCCTTTGTGCCGTCCAAAACAACTGTTATCTTAGAACTTGCCAGTCATTTATAAGTGTAATTTTTGTATTATTCATGTCCTTTAATTTGATGTTATTGACATTTAAAATGTCACAAGCATTGTAAATCCATCGATTTCATCCTGTTACTTGCTCTTTATTAAATAAATTAGGTGCATTTTTAATTGAACCCTGCATCTGATTTGGTAGTTAGATTCCCCTATAGTTCATTAGTATTTTGGTGGGTGTTTGTTATCAAGAGGCCAGATTACTTTAGGACACATTTTTACTTATTGTTAGGAGGGTTCTGCCAATCCACCCTCGCCCTTGTGCTCCCTATCTCCCACATACCTGCACCTATCCAATCACCCAACCTGATTCATTGGCCACCTATTTTTACGAAGTTTCATAATAATCTGAATCTTTAGCAGATAGTGCAAGAGTAGGTTACCAGGGTACAAGTCTGTTTTGTGACATGCTATTTTTCTGATATATGGGAAACAGCCCATAAAGGGGAAGAGGAAGTCTCAAAGGTAATTTCTTACCGCAAAAGTATTGGCGAATTTTTATCTGCAACACTGCAAATGCACTGGAGTTTATTGGAAAGAGGAGGCCTGCTATACCGTTATCACATTCACAACCAGTCCAGAAGAACAACAAAATAGCACCTCGTTTATTAGTGAATGATGTACGATACAACAGAGCTGACAATTGGTGTCACTTCCCAGTTTATAGGCCAAAATGAATAAGCAAGTTTTGTCTATACGGGTAGTTGAGTGTCAAATGTAAAAATTGTCGGCTAGTTCTGGAATTTGTAGCAAAAATAACTTGTTTTTATACGTATCACGTGAAATAGTTAAAAATACAATAATTTCTACAGCCATAGGAACAATAGTGTAGTATTTATATTGTATCACACGCGATTTTAGGGCAATGTTACTTAAAGGCAGGAAACTATATTTTGAAAAACATACGAAATAGTTCACATTGCCCTAAACATCTAATTTAAATAATTTAAAATTTTTCTTCTCGTGATTTCTGTGTGTGCCAAATGAATGGTTAAACAGTAAACCTACCCAACACGAATTCCATTCTGTTTCACCTTGAATACGTTGTAGTGGACACAAACAGCTTATAAGATCTACGTAAAGGTATTTTGTTGAGGGTGGCTGACGTCACCAACAGATACATATCTGATTATGTAATCTCCGAAACAGGTTATAAAAGAATAATTTGTATTGAAAATGTTTTGCGACCTATTCACCGTACCCGCAGCACTACCAATTATTTTGGCAAGCTATTTATCTTACTAGGTAGTAAAATGCCAGATCTTGGTCACATATTTTCTGATTACTATAATCTGAAGTGATAGAACCTATTTTAGGTACCTAATTTAAGATGCTTAGAACCTAAACATCCGAGGTCTAGTAATCAGTGATAATGGTCAGCGGCTCAACGTTAGCAGTGTGTGGACAAGCCGAGAATTTGCGTCTGGTGGGATGCGAGCAGGGTGGCCCTCGCATCTGCGGTTATTGCTATGGCCCCAGTGGTAAAAATAAATAAATAAATAAATAAAAATAAAAAAAATAGAAAAAAACCTCATAACGGAACGAACAACCTAGTACAAACACAAACGAACGACCGCAAAGAACGAAACTACACGTAGAGCCAATAAAAAAAAAAAAAAAAAAAAAAAATGCGGAGTGCGCGGTTGCTCGCCGTGGAGGTTCGAGTCCTCCCTGGGGCATGGGTGTGTGTGTCCTTAGGTTAGTTTACCTAGGTTTAAGTAGTTTGTAAGCAACGGACTGATGACCACGCAGTTTGGTCCGATAGATTTACAAACATTTGAACATTTGATTTTTTTGAATAAAAGGAGAAAAACGTGGTCAAGCGCAACTTTTTAGTGGAGAAAACAAATCCGGTTCAAAGTACGGCTGGAAACAAATTTTCTATGCACATTGGGAGCTGGCGAAATAAAATACACTTGCATATTCTTGACATGTTCATTACAAACGTTAACAATCTAATAGCTTGTTCCTTTGACTCAGAAGGATAGGTTGACCCCAGCTGGTTTTTCAAGAACGCATTCGTGCTGTACACTTGACTAGCTATGATTATTTTTTTTGTTTGTTAAGGAACTTGTCAAAGAGTGATTACGTTACCCAGGGTAAAGTCCCTTATAATGTAGGTAAGCTTAGGTTTCATCACAGAGGTTTCTTACAGTTTAATTCCAAGACATAACCACAGTTCCTCATGAGTGGATTTAGAAAATGTCTGTCAAATAGGGTTACTCAAGAATCTTCCATTCCATCTATGTCACAAGATGATTATTCTGTGACGTTGTTATTAACTCCTGTCCGTATACCATCCACTCTGCATTAATGAGAAGGAAGGAAAGGAAGCTTTGAGTTTAACGTCCGTCGACAGCGTGGTCTTTACCTTTAGAGACGGAGCTTAAGCTCGGAAGGTTTGGGTAAGGATGTGAAAGGAAATCGGCAGTGCAATATGAAAGGAACCATCCCAGCATTTGCTTGGGAAATCACGGATAACCTAAATAAGGATGGTCGGAGATGGATTTGAACCACCATCCTTCCGAATACGAGTCCAGTGTGTTACCACTGCGCCACCTCGCTCGGTCATTAATAATAGACAGAAGATCTTGATAAATAATTTTAGCAGTTTAAGGAAGAAACAGTAGCTTTGATAAAGGTATAGAAAGATAACAGAGATGGCGACCCTTCTTACTTTGCGAGGAGTGTCAAGACTAGAATAAACACTCTCCTTAAAACGAAAAGTTCGAAAAATATTACGATATAATATATTATGTGTAATGAATCAGACACAGTGATTTCTGTGTTGGTGATTGTTCGTGAACATCCCAGAACTTACTTGCATTGTAATTGGATGACTCACTATTATGTCAGGATTATGTTAGCGACCGTGCTGCCGTAGACTCGGAATTCTTTTGTGCTGCGCTTCAGCGAGTCCGTAAGATGCGCACTTCTCGCGGTTGAAACTGGTTTGAACTGCATGAAGCTACAACGGCACGCCTGCATCGATCAATAATCCCGTACCCGACCTGCACTGGTTGATGCTGCACTGAACTCGCTTGTTATTCTCTCTGGTTAAAATAAACAGTGGAAACACCTAAGAGACGGATGGAAGAACTAAGTCCGCCTGTTTTCCATTTGTTTACCACCAACTTCTAGTTGCACCTTAATCATTACATGAAAGCAGTGCTTTAAAAATATTTTTTAAAACACCGAGTGTAGAATAACGCATTTTAGTCGATACCGGCGCTCATTTTCATGAGCATTAGAACATGTGCGTTACTGTACATACACAGAGCAGATGGAGCATTGGTGAGCGCGCTGGACTCGCCTTTGGGAGGACAACGGTTCGATCCCGCCTCCGGCCCTACAGATTTAGCCAGTTTTCTATAATTGCCTGTCGAAGTTGCTCCGAAGTAACCTTTTTTATTTCTGGTTACATAGCTGGAACACTTGAATACATTTTCAAATAAACCAAATAAATCCTACAATACCATCAATTCCTAAATCGTTCTTTTACGTGCGTTGATATACCTCTATGACTAGTTTGGTGTACGATTTAATACAAAAAGGTATGCGAACGAAAGAAAATTAGCTATGTGGCGAACGATAATACTGTAGGAGTTAATTAGTTGATTTGGAAATCGACTAAAATGATCGATCCCGAAATGAAAAATAAAAAGACTCTACTTCCATGCAACTTCGTCTGCTGATTATAGAAAATAGGTCAAATGAGGAAATTGCTGCCTACTTCACCCAGCTGGAAATATATAGCTTTATGTTTCATTTTATCTCCCCATTTTTAACAGACTTCAAAAAACAAGGAAGTTCTCAATTCGACTGTATTTTTTGTGTTTGTTACCTCAGAACCTACGACTATGTCTACCTATTTTGATGAGTCTATTTTTATTTGAAATCTAATGCTTCGTGTGTGGTCCCATTTCAATTTGGTCCAGTTCTGACAATGGAATTCATAAGAAAACAATGTTGTTGTTGTGGTCCAGAGATTAGTTTGATGCAGTTCTCAACCCTACTCTATCCTAAGCAAGCCTCTTCATCTCCTCATAAGAACGGCAATCTACATCCATTTGAATTTGCTTACTATATTCATCTCTTGGTCTCCCTCTACGATTTTTACCCCACACACTTCCCTCCAACGCTAAATTCACAATTCCTTGATGTCTAAGAACGTGTCCTACCAATCGAGCCCTTCTTTTAGTCAAGGTATGCCAGAAATTCCTTTTCTTCCCAATTCTGTTCAGTACCTCCTCATTAGTTACGCGATCCACCCACATAATCTTCAGCATTCTTCTGTAGCACCACACTTCAAAAGCTTTTATTCTATTCCTATCCGCACTGTTTATCGTCCATGTTTCACTCCCATACAAGGCAACACTCCACACAAATTCCTTCAGAAACGACTGCCTTACGCGTAAATTAATATTCGATGTTAACAAATTTCTCTTTTTCAAAAACGCTTTTCTTCCCATTGCCATTCTGCATTTTATATCACCTGTACTGCGACCATCATGCGTTATTTTACTGCCCTAGTAACAAAACTCATTTACCACCTTTATTGATTCTTTACCTAATTTAATTCCTTCAGCATTACCTGATTTTCTAAGACAGCATTCCATTACCCTTGTTTTGCTTTTGTTAATGTTCATCTTATATGCTCCTTCAACACACTGTGCATTCCGTTCAATTGCTCCTCCAGGTTTTTTTGCTGTCACTGACAAAATTACAATTTCATCAGCAAAACGCAAGGTTTTTATTTCTTCACCCTGAACTTTAATTCCTTCTCCAAATTTCTCCTTGCTTTCCTTTATAGCTTGCTCAATGTACAAATTGAATAACATTAGGGAAAGGTTACAACCCTGTCTTTTTCCAAACTCTGCATACCTTTCATGCCCTTCAACTCTGATATCTGGTGTCTGGTTTTTGTACAAGTCGTAAATAAAATCCCTATATTTTACTCCTGCTGATTTCAGAATTTGAAAAAGTGTATTCCAATCAACATAGTCAAAACTTTCTTAAAAATCTACAAAAGTTAGAAACATAGGTTTACCTTTTCTTAATCGATCTTCTAAGATAAGCCATAAAGTGAAGATTGCCTCCCGTGTTCCTACATTTCTCCTGAATCCAATCTGGTCTTCCCCAAGGTCAGCTGCTACCAGTTTTTCCACTGATGGTACTGTAATTTTCACACCAGTCTGCACCTGCTTTCTCTGGAATGAGGTTTTACACATTATCTTAAAGTCTGAGGGTATTTCCCCTGTCTCATACATCTTGTATACCCTGTGGAACAGGTGAAATAGTTTTGTCATGGCTGGTTCTCCCAGAGACTTCAGTAGTTCTGAGAGAATGCCATCCACTCTAGGGGCCTTGATTCGACTTAGGTCTTTCAGTGCTCTGTCAAATTCTTCTCTCAGTCTAGTATCTCCTATTTCATTTTCATCTACATCCTCTTACCTTCCTACAATGTTGTCTGTAAGTTCGTTTCCTTTGTAGAGCCCCTCTATATACTGTTTCCATTTTTCAGCTTATCCTTCTTTGCTGAGAACTGGTTTTCCATCTGAGTTCTTTATATTCCTACAGTTGCTTTTCTTCTCTCCAAATATTTCTTTTATTTTCCTGTAGGCGGAATCTACTTTTTCCCTATTTATACATTCTTCTACAGACTTGCATTTGCCTTCTAGCCACTCCTGCTTAGCTATTTTGCACTTCCTGTCAATCTCATTTCTTAGTCGTCTGTACTCCATTTTTGCCTGCATTTTTATATTTTCTCCTTTCATTTATTAAATTTATTATTTCCTGTGATATCCAAGGATATTTGTAGGTCTTAACTTTCTACCTATTTTGTCCTCTGTTGCCTTCATTATTTCATCTCTCAGTGCTACTCATTCCTCTTCTACTGTTTTATTTCCCCACGTTTCTGTCAATTGTTGCCTACAGCTCCCTCTGAAATTCTCAATAACTTCCTTCGATTTATCCAGGTCTCATCTCTCTTATTTTCCTACCTTTATGCAGTTTTTTCAGTTTCAGCCTACAGTTCATGACCAACAAGTTATGGTCAGAGCATATAAGTCTTAAATTTGCATTAAGAATGCGCGCGACAAATGGGCGAATAATCACGATAAACGATTTCGATGATTCGTTTTTAATTAGAAAAGAAGTACTTCAAGGGTAGTTTGATGAGATTTTGGGTAGGTTCTGATTATGGGATCAATGACAAAGCAACGGAACTCTAATTCTTAGGAGCAAATTAACGGTGCTCAGCCGAATCTTTTATAGGCTGTCCGTATATCTGAGTCACCTAACGTAACGTCGTTATGGTCAAGTAATTCCCTGTTCAAACCTTTTTTCATCTAAAGCCGCATTTTTCAAAGTCTATTTTTGCCCTCTGCGCAACTCTCTTTTGAAATGGTCCTCGAAGTAGATTTCCTCTGTCGACACTCTTGCACGTGGATGTTTGTGCTGACTTTAGTATAAGTCAGATTGTAAGTAGTTTGTCTGTTTAGCGACTGATGACCCGTTTAGGGACTGATGACCCCACAGTCCCATAAGCTTAACAATCATTTGAACATTTTTTGTAGAGATAGGCGTTCCTTCCAGACTTAGTTTGTTTCACTTAAATGGCGCTGATTCTTAAGAGCAGCACGTTTCGTAGGTCTACCCATATTCAGAAAAAATTGTTAGTGTACCTCAGATTCGCTAAAAATCAAAAAATAAACAAAAATTAAGAAAAGACTTAAAACAGAAAACTATTTATTTAATATGAACTAAAAAAGTAAAAAAAAAAAAAAAAAAAATTCGTATTCATCGACAACTTAATAATCAACTTGCTTTTTCTAGTAATCAATATGTAGGTACTATTACGTGTTTACGACGCAAGATGATAGATAGGTACCTACCCACTTTAAATCTAATTCAACACACACCTATAAATAACAAACAATGATGAAAATATTTTTAGAGTTGTCATAAGAAAAATGAAATGAAAAATATTAGCTCACTTACAAGTCAATGGATATAATGTAGTTAAAATTATTGTTATTTCTGGAGTCAGTGTCACCCAAGGAAACACAACAATACACCTAGCAAATATAATAAGAGAATATCGAGATCGTAGTCGGATCGGATGTTTTCTTGGCTGACACCGACTCCAAAAATAACAATAATTATAACTACATTATGTTATCGTAATAACTTGATTGACTTTTTAAGTAGTTTAATTTTTTCATTTCATTTTACTTAGGAGAATTCTAAAAATATTTTGATCATTGTTTGTTATTCATACGTATGTGCTGAGTAAGATTTAAAGTAGATAGGTACCTATCTTCTTGCTTGGTAAACACATAGATGGACCTACATATTGATGAGTCGAAAAAGTAAGTTGATTATTAAGATGTAGAAGAATATGCAATTATTATTATTATTATTATTTTACTTTTTGGTGCATATTAATTTGTTTTGGAAAAGTTTTCTTATCTGCAGTCTCTTTTTTTTGGTAAAACTTTTGTTTATTCATTAATTCCTTCAGGCAAATTCCAGAATTAAAAATAATTTTCTGAGAAGGGCAACCACCAATTAAATACATTTTAATAAAATTCAATACACAAACACGACAAAAACTAAAAATTAACTTCAATAATATAAAGTACTGAGTGCAAAATGTGTTCAGATAAAATCGCATAGCTGCTAAGACGTTTTTATTTAGACAAAAACAGTTTCACATCGCTATAGATGCATCTTCAGGTAACATTTCCTTGCTGCTTATATCTACATCTACATCTACATCTACATAGATACTCTGCAAATCACATTTAAGTGCCTGGCAGAGGGTTCATTAACCACTTTCATAACTTTTCTTTACCGTTCCATTCTAGCGCGCGGGAGGAAAGAACACCTAAATCGTTCCGTTTTCGATCTGATTTCTCTTATTTTATTGGGATGGTCATGTCTCCATAAGTAGGTGGGTGCTAGCAAAATATTTTCACATTCATAAGTAAAAGTCGGTGATTGAAACTTCGCAAACAGATAACGCCGCAATGAATAACGTCTTTCTTTTAATGATTTCCACCCCAATTCGTGCAACATTTCCGTGACGCTTTCCCCCCCGTAACGTGATAAAACAAACGAGCTGCTCTTCTCTGAACCTTCTCAATATCTTCCGTCCTACCTGGTGAGGGTCCCACAAGGGGCAACAGTACTCCAGGAGAGGACGCACAAGTGTGATGTAGGCAGTCTCTTTGGTGGAGCTGGTGCATCTTCGAAGCGTTCTGCCAATGAAACGTAACCTTTGATTCGCCTTCCCCACAATATTTACTCTCCAGTCAACGTTGTTCGTAATTGTAACTCCTAGGTATTTGGTAGAATTTACGACCTTAATGTTTGACTGATTTATCGCGTAATTGACGTTCAGTGGATTTCTTTTAGTGGTCAAGTGTATTACTTCACACTTTTCTTTATTTAGTGTGAATTGCCAATTTTCGCACCAAGTAGAAATTTTGTCTAAATCGCTTTGAAGTTGCTTTTGATACTCTGTTGACTTCACTAACCGATAAACTACAGCATCCCAAGCGCTTCTTCGCTAATTTCGGCAATATTTCAGTTAACGGGTATTGTGGTACATATTCCGCTGGAAACTAGTCAGAAAATAGATTCACATCTGTCTTGAACACCAGTCAACAGGTTGCCCACTTACGTATTGACAAATAAATATTGTATCTTCTCCAGACGTTCATGTAATTTTATCCACCTTCTCCAACTCCCACCAATATGCATTCCTGGCGTATCAACATCGCAATGGAGTTTTTCTTTCTGTAACATGTTTACTTTGAGAATGCGGTCTCAGTGTGAACAGGACTATAAATGCAGAGGCGTCTGGTGCTTCAATGACTGGGGTTTCCCTTCTTTGAGGCGATCTCCCCGCCCCCCACCCCCACTCAAAGAGACAATCTGGCGCATCTCTGCGAATGGCACCAGGGGTAAACGCCCCGGTTTGCCTCCCCCCCCCCCCCCGTTTAGATATATTTTCGTTAAACGATCTACAGGATGTCGTACCTCGACTTGTTTCGCTTGCTTCAGCTCGAGCTGAGGCGTCGGCCTAGCAAGCTTCTTTATTTCGCACTTTTGTTCCAAGCTGAAATCTGAGTAATTTTTTCTAAAAGATACTGAACGTTGTTCATTTTTCTCTGTGATAAACACCAAGAACATACAAATATACACATGAACACTAAAACACAGTTAGTAACTGATTGCACTGTTAAGTGACTGTAACAAAAGTAACGAGTAAAGGACAAGCTACTTTCTCGTCATATGACATTGCAAGCAGCACTCCCTGCTAACCTTACGCATGTGCAAAGGCTGCTCTCCCCCCTCCCATATTTTCAAACAGTTAGGTGTTTAAGATTACCTGACATAGTCGGTTCTGGAGGCGAGCTAATCGTTTTATAGTTTTCAAAATGACAAGCCAAGATCGCACGCTAACAATTTATTAAATGACGACCGGTTTCGGTGCACTGTGTCAACATCATCTGCTGACATATATGTTATAATCTGGTCATCTTGTTAAAAGAAATTGGTATAAAATAACAAGTGCAACATTGCACTTAGTCACTATATAAAGAAATACGTAAGTTCAAAACATGACAGCTTACAAAATACTCAATGTTGCACTTGTTATTTTATACCATTATTTTTAACAAGATGACCAGATTATAACATATATGTGAGTAGATGATGGTGACACAGTGCAGCGAAAGCGGTCGTCATTTAATAAATTGTTAGTGTGCGATCTTGGCTTGTCATTTTGAAAACTATAAAGTTTGGTATTTGCTACAAGGAAGAATATAAATGTCATTTCCTCTTAAAATCGTGACACATTTGCTGAAATGTCCAAAGATATGTGGCAGGTAATAATACAAAAGTCATTGTTGTTCCCGTATCTGCTAAAAAAAGATTGGGTTTAAAAAAATGCTTGCAGTCGATCTCGAACGCATTACCTTCGACAGCGTAGCGCTATGCCGCTAACTACACGGCTATTGTTGCTAATTGGAGAGTAGTGACTTCATTATTATTCAGGATCAAATCATTTAAAGGCTTTTACAGTTGATGTATATTTAATTTGTAGTTATAAAATATTTTGCCAGATATGACGTGTTTTTGATGAATCTTCAATGGGCCAAAAACAAATATGAAGGGCGGATGTTGCCTTCATGGAGGATTTGCTCATGCGTAAGGCGAGGTGCGCAGTAACTCGGGGCCATTCGTGCGTAACCGCCAGAGCTCGAGTAGCCAGGAGCTGGTGTCTCTTCCAGCTCCAAAGCCAGTGTTAAAAGCGGCGTTTCGCCTCGCCCGTTCGTGCGAGGGGGTTCAAAAGAGAATCTGAACGTCAGCCGCGCATGAGCATTGCAGCACTGCGGCCACTGCCGCCTACATTAAGGCCGGTATTACAATGTAAAAGATCTTTGACAAAGATTTTATCCAAGATCTTTGACGAAACTACTTCACAGGAGCACATTACACTATCGTAAAATATTTCGTCATAGTTGCTCGGAATAAGACTCCAAAATAGTAAAGCGTCTGTATTATAGTACGTAATGTAATGTTGCTCGGGAATGCATTCATTGGAAAGAACGAAAAATGGAAACATTTTTAGGTAAAACCGTGAATAGCAAGAGGAAAATACGAAAACTGCTCGCACAAATGTACTCCACGGGCTACACGGCTGGGAAATAATAACCTAAATTGTTTAAGAACGTGTGACCAAATATTTTAATTCACCCACATATTTATAAATACTTCATTATAATCGATGTTTCAGGAAGCCCTAAAGCTGTGTCAATGGGTAAATAATGAAAAACTGAAATAATTTAACGTGTGTCATGCTAAACATGATTTCGTTAGACACTTTATGATAATTAAGAAGAGAGAATATTTTCGTAGTTCTTTCATGTTAGGCTTCATTGAGGAATATGCGCTGCGAAAGACATTTTTGTTTGCTGCAGTCTGGCATTTGTTTTGCCTGATTTTCCGAAACATAAAATATCTGTATAAATACCTGGACTTGTGGTTATATGTCGAAAAGCATCGTGCAAAGCAAGAAAAAATATGGAGCTAACTAGTGCAGTACCTCATTACACAAATCATGAATCCCTTTCCACTAAAGATCCTCCCATTTATATCCACATACAAAATCTATTCCAGCAGGCAGTAAAATATACGAATCCTACAGTGTAGGCCTAAGATTTCACGTATTATTCCAGACACGAGCGAACCAAGATGTAAATCACTTTAGGAGGAATTATGAGGTTAGGTTAGAGTAATACAAATAAAAACATGCATTTCACTTTTGCATTTCTATATATCCTTTGATCCACATAATTTCTTCCCTATCATCAACTTCAGTGAGCCACTTTGAATACAACTGACAGCAGTAGCTTTTTCTTTATACGATTCTAACTCTACATTTTTGGAAATGTGCTTTGTATTAATAAATATTCCGCACACTTCTCACTTTTAAACGATCACTGTGGCAGTAGCGACACAACAAATACACTTTTACGTTAATTTGTAGGTTAAAAGGAGTCAAAGCAACGAAAGACGCATGTATACAATGGCGAACTTTTATAAAAGCTAGGCTCACTCGCTAACTTTTATCAAATATCTTTTATAAAAGAAATCTTTTATAAAAGATGACCCATTACACTGTCAAAGATTTGACCAAAGAGCTTTGATAAAAGATCTTTGTCAAAGATCTTTTACAGTGTAATACCCGCCTAAGCATCCGCGCTACAACTCGTATACATGCTGTCTCCGCGACGTAAAACGTTTCTCATGCGATAAAAATACTTTGAATACGCATATAAAATTATCTGATAGAACGAAACGAAGAATGATAGTTTAAGAACACTTTTGATTTTATTTATGGACTTTTTTTCACGACGGGCTTTTTCCGGCGTTCACTGAATCAGTGAACACATAGGACGCGCCGCCACTGCTGTAATGTGAAATCCATATTAACTTTCCGCAATGGTCAAGACTGTGAAATCACTAGATGGGCCTTTATCTGCTCCCGTCGATCGACTGTGTGCCATCGTCCCGCATTCTTGCCCACCCCTGTGTAACGCCCGCTCCTATTTCCTCGGCCCCTGCTGACCCTCGGACTGGTCTTAATTAAACCCTGAGAGCCGCCGACCAGCTGGCGTCGCGGTTAGGTCGTTCCCATTTGCAGCTGACCTCCGCGCCTCCGATCCTCTGCAATCCCGCCCCAGCGCGCCACGTCACGCTCCGTCCACCGCCGCCTATATCAACGGTACGGCACGTTCCGTCCACCGCCGCCTATATCCCCTGCACGTCACGCTCCGTCCACCGCCGCCTACATCCGCGTTCGCCATCCCAGATCACGCCACAGTCTAACATATTCTGACACGATCGAAGAGCTTAAATTTCATAGGGAGGCTTAGACACGAATTACAGCGCTCTTTGCGGCATCTGTGTAAACTCGGCCGCCATAGTTTTGGTCAACGAGTTTGAATTTCATGGGGTGGCGATAGGCCCGCCATGTTTGCGGCAAATTCAACTGCCATGTTATTTGGCGTATCGACTGACAGCTGGTATACCACATCCACTCGAGAATTTTACCTATTTACAGTACCACGTTTTAAATAAAGATGGACTATTGAATATGGATGTTCATCAAGTTCCGTCACACTATTTAGAAGCTGCGAATAGATGAGTCTGGAAGTAAATTTTTGAAAAAATGCGTCACTATATTGTTACAAACCTGTCAGTAATACAGCTCCAGTTCCAAGTATAAGAGTTAGCTGAGGTTTGCAATGATAACGAATGTGCCGCTGCGAAAATATTTTCGTTGATTTTAATGCAAGTACATGGGTTAAACGAGCTGCGAAACTTACGTAGAACAGTAATTGCTATGACGAGCAATCATGAGTATGGATTCGCATCTGCTGATCATGTGTTGTAACAACTGCTTCAATAAAGTGTAGTATACACTTATCTTGTGTTTACTAAACCTATTACGTCTACAAACTTGTAAAATTGCTGTTAAAGAGTTTGGTTGTAAACTTCAGTTGGCCAAGTTGAGTACGAAGATGAAAGTGACAACAAAATGTCGGAGTTAAAAATACGCTAGGTCATCTGCCACAAAAGCATTCCACATCGAAATAAGGTGTCGTTAATTATTTTTCTTGCTGCCATGCTGAAAAAATTTATGCTTCGTTCGTGAAATTCGAGTACAAAAACTAAAGTGACAACAGAATATTGCAATAAAAATGCGCATGGGTTAGTTGCCACAGATGACTTGTACACCTAAATAACGTATCATTAATAACTTTCGTTGTTGCCATGCTGATATAAGTACATATTTGTTCCAAAGAACACAGACATATAGAAGAGAAAAAATTGTGGCTGTCACTACTGCTTCCACACTTTGCACTGGTTGCGCGTCAACTGTGCTCGATCAAGTATCGTTGACAACAAATGAAAATATTTTTAAAGAAGGTGTAATCATTGTTTATATTATGAGGAGGCGATCCAAGTATGATATGTTCCAAAAATGTTACAGCCAAGATGGCTTGAAATTAATTTTATTTGAATGACCGGTTTCACTGGTCTCTGCCAGCATCATCTGGCCCAAAAAATCTTGATGAGGCCATGTAAAAAGATTCTTTGCACCAAATGATGCTGACAGAGACCAGTGAAACCGGTCGTTTAATAACTTCGATTTGCGCATTTAAATGCCAAACACACATTTCAGCAGAAAAAATTGTACAGACAGTACACAACACATCAAGCTTAACAACAACATACGATAGACAGACTTCTCGCAAGTGAACTGACCATCAAAATAATGGCGGCTGAGTTTACACAGGTCGCCGAAAACAGCGCTGTTGCTCATATGTTAGCCACTCTATTAAATTTATGCTCGTTGGTTTTGGTGGTCAGTACACGTGGCAGGAGTCTGTTGTTGTTGTTGTTGAGATGGCCTTTTTTATTTAGTGTAAATTGTTTTTACTGAGTATTGTCTGTACAACTTTTGCTGCTGAAATACGCCCAGAGTGTGCTCAGTACTTAAATGCACAAGTCGAAGTGATAAAACGACATGTACTTCGGGCAAGAACGCCAAATGTTTTGCCTTGTTTGATCTCAGTCTGTCTATACTCAAACAAAATTCCTGACTAATGATATTTAGCTGCTCCGAGAGTGAAGCGTCTGGTGACCTATCCTGCAATTCCCTTGTAGTACACACCATAAATATGTTTACTTTTCCACCTAGTGTTGATGTGTTTTTGAGATGTTTCGTCTTCTGTTGCTCTTGTGGTGGATAAAACTACACTTATGAGTGTCTTAGGCTTCTTTTAAAATGAAATAAATCGCAATTTGCAATCTGTTATAGTTTACTGTACTAGGTTTAGATGGAATACCAAAGTGCGGCGAATGAAAATTTGTGCGCAGCCGGGATTCGAACCCGGGATCTCCTGCTTACTAGGCAGACGCGTTGACCACTCCGCCACCGAGGATAAAGTGACCAGTCCGACTGCAGAGGACTCTTCCCTGCACGTCTGCCGCCACACCCAAATCTCCATTTGCCACGCTGCCTCTTTCCTATTACCACAACATTTTTTTTTTTTTTTTTTTTTTTTTTTTTTTTTTTTTTTTTTTTTTTTTTTTGTAATGCTCGCAGCCACAATACTGTATTCCCGCATCAGGGAGAACAGACCATGAGGTATCGAGACACAATTAATTGTTGTCAGGAGCCCAGCCTCGGCTTGTATACAGTTATACATATTGTTGACGACGTTACAGCGATTTAATGAAATTTTCATTCGCCGCACTTTGGCATTACATCTAAACCTAGTACAGTGAAAGCATAACAGATCGCAAATTGCGATTTTTTTTCATTAAATGAACGCTGTAACGTCGTCAATATATATATATATATATATATATATATATATATATATATATATATATATATATATATATATATATATATATATAATTCTTTTTAAATATTTTCATTTGTTGTTGAAATGCTGATCGAGCATGGTTGACATGAATCAGTGCAAAGTGTGGAATCAGTAGTGACATTCAGAATTTTTTCACTTGTATATGTCTGTGTTCTTTGCTACAAATATTTACTTATTTCAGCTGGCAACAATGAAAGTTTCTAATGATACGTTAGTTCGGTTTGGAAAACGTTTGTTGCTGCTCACCTCGGCGCATTTTTACTGCAGTATTCTGTTGTCACTTTCGTCTTGGTACTCATATTTCAAGTTCGAAACTTGTTTCAGCATGGCAACAAGAAGGTTGTTAACGACGCCTTATTTCGACGTAGAATACTTTAGTGGCAGGTGTCCGAGGCGCATTTGTAACTGCAGTATTTTGTTGTCGCATTTTTCTTTGTAGTTCAAATGTTCAAATGATTGTTAAGCTTATGGGACTTAACTACGGGGTCATCAGTCCCTAAACTTACAAACTAGTTATGAACTAGCTTACACTAAAGACGACACAAACATCCATGGCCCAGGGATGATTCGAACGCCCCGACCGTAACGGCCGTGCAGACTGTGACTGGCGCGCCGCAGACCGCTCGGCAACTGCGGTCGGCTAAAGGACAGAGAACCAAACGTTTCATTGGCAGAACACTTTGAATATGTAACAATTCTGCTAAACAAATTGCCCAAACTACACTTATGCCTGCTATTTTGGAGTATTTCTGCGAATTGTGGGATCCCCACCAAGTGGGACTGACGGGGGCTACAGAGAAAATTCAGAGAAGGGCAGCTAGTTTCCTGTTATAGCGATATACGAGAGAGTCACGGAAATTATGCACGAGTTGGAGTGGAAATAATTAAAACAAAGGCGGTACTCGTTGCGACGAGATGTATTTGCGAAATTTCTTTTACCAAATTTGTCTTTCGAATGCGAACATATTTTGTTAGCTTCCACCTACTTAGGAAGACATGATTATAAAAATGAAATAAGAGAAATTAGATCGTAAACGGAAAGATTTAGGTATTCCTTTTTCCCGCGAGCTGTAACTGTAGAGAAGTATCATAAAAAGGGTTGGATGAGCCCTCTGCCATGCACTTCCATGTCACTTGCAGAGTATTTACATAGCCGTAGATGCAGAATGCTCCCCAACTAATGCTGGCGAAAAGGCACTGGCTGGTTCATAGAAATAATATCGACGCGCACGGCTGTCGAGTTTGTAAGCTCTTGATCTAAGGAGCTGTATAAAGAACAAGAAGCAAGATTACAGAATAGCAGATTTCAAGAAAGACTATATCACAAATAACAGCGTAAGAAAATTCACGCTGTTATTGTTTCTTGGTACACAATTATTTTTGTTCCTTCTATTTTTAGTCTTTTGATACAAACTTACAAACTAATTATGAACTACTTACGAACTAGGACGGCACAAATATCCATGCCCGAGGGGGGATTCGAACCCCCGACCGTAGTGGCCGTGCTGACCGTGACTGGAGCGCCTCAGTTACCTCGGCCACCGCGGCCGGCTTCTTTGTAGTCAAATTTCGTCTACCGAAGTTCACAACCAAACCTTTGACAGCAATTTTATAATTTTCTGGACTTAATACGTTTAGTAAACACAAGATATATGTATACTAATCTTTATGAAAGCAGTTATTACAACATATTAACAACAGATGTAAAACTATGATCACGATTGTTCGTCATAACAATTACTGTTCACTGTAAATTTCGCAGCTCGTTTAGACCATGCACTTGAATTTAAATCAACACAAATATTTTCACAGGCAGTTTACTGCAAACTTATACTTCGAACTGGAACTCTACTACTGACAGGTTCGTGATATTTGTTTGCCGCATTTTTAGGAAATATACTACCAGGCTCGTCAATTCCCAGCTTCGATAGTCTAACGGAACTTGATGCACATCCGTATTCAATAGTCAATCTTTATTCAAAACGTGGAACTGTCATGAGGTAAAATTCTCGAGTAAGGTCGTATACCAACTGTCAGCCGATACCCCAAATAACATGGCGGACACCAGTTCAATTTGCCTCAAACATGGCGGATCTATCGCCATCGTATGACACTGAAGCTCGTTGCTGGCGACACTCCTACTGATTTTTGTCATACACTGCCGCAGCAGCGCTCCAAGCGGTCGGTAAGCTACATCTCTGAATATGGTATTGGATGAGTGCCAATACTATCGTTTATATTGATTTTAACTTGCTTTTTACATTAAAGAACACATGTAGTGCCATAAAAATAGGTAATAACTTAAAAATAGCTCCAAATTTGTCGTTCTTTAGTATACTAACGTCTCTGACAAGGTATGCAACTGTACATTAAAGTACAGCTTATTTACAATTATCTTGTGACCTATAGGTTTATGCTGAAGTATTTCATTTTGAATTATAAATTTAAAAAATGGTTAGTAAACACCAGAAGGAAAAAAAAAAACCAATTCCAAAACTGTCGCTACAGTTGAACCACAAACGGGAAGAAACTTCTGAAAATTGACGTTTTAAGCGAAAGTAAATACACTCAAAAGCATATGCGCGTGTAAGAAAATCGCACGGACGTGTTTTACGGTCCACTGTAGATTTGTAGTTTTATAAGTTTTTGCAAACATTATGGAGCAAAATAATAATCTAAATAATAAAAAATCAATTAATAAGAGTATCTGAAACCCTTTTAAGAAAAAGTGGCGGGTTACGAAACACTGACCTTCAGCGTCATAGTCCAACTCATTGCCCACTACGCTACAGCTAACAATTAGAAGTTACGTTCTTTAACCTCATACTATTGATGGCTGTTGTTAACTGATGCTAATATGGCATTTGTAGACACTAGATTATCATTTATCGTACGAAGAACGACGTGTTTTTGTAAATTCTTCAGTGCGCCATTGCTTTGAAATGACAACGGCAAGTTACAATAAGAAAATAATCAAATACGCAACGCAACATGGCGTATGCCAGAGAGAATTCTGGGCGAGGAATGTCACGTGACATCTGCGAACGGCTGGTTTTCGTTGATTCAATGGAGGGTGCCAAAACTCCGTTATGTTTGTAAATATCTCTAAAACGATACGATATATGAAAAAACATAAGGGAACAAAGTTGTAGAGAATTTTCTCTTCTACAAATTCGGTTATTCAATTTTCGCGTCAGATGAACGGTTTATTTGCAATTAAAATTACATTACAAACGGCTTTGTTTGGAATTACTACCGTATTCGTTGTCCGAAAAATTTGAAAATGGGAGGTTCTGGTGTCTGTCGGCCTGCCATCATGTCTGGAAAATTTGGTGCTGATCGGTTGAATGGTTCGTCTGAAAAACGGGGAACATGTTACGGAAAGACAGACGGACGGACAGACAGACATACATACATCCCAAAATCGCCGTTGTATTTGCAAATATGTCTGAAACGATACGAAATATGAAAAAAACATAAGAGAGCAAAGTTGTAGAGTATTTTCTCCTCTACAAATTCGGTTATTTCATTTTCGTGTCAGATGAATGGTTAAGCCGTTATATTCATTTAAATTTCGAGCTGTCAAAAGACGATCACAAAGGCCAACTTTTAGTGTTACTACCGTAACCTAAAGTGGGCCAAAAGACGAGTGAAGTGTAAAAATATAAGAAATATTAGAGTCTATACCGAATTGATATGCGTCAAAAGAACTGCCTGTCATAGTAAGGACAGACCATAATAGAAATTTATCTCTCTCTTACTTTCAGCGGAATAAGCTGCAAAGAAATACATATTCGTAAGTATTCGTTCTTGACTAAGTTCTTCTTTATACTACTGAATCAGTGAGATTCTTCTGTTTTTACGTTAATTTCCCTTTTATGTATTGTTCTTGGTATCTTACAAATGTTTGAAACACAAAAATTATAGTAACGATGTCATTAATTATGTACGAAACAAACATGTTAGAAACAAACATTATTCTTTCAACGGCTTACCCACGGCTAGGAAAGCTAGTGCCGTTGTTTCACCTGTCGGTTGGTCCACAGCTCTGAGTGTCGCGACTGTTTGTGTTAGACTGTGATCGAGCTCTTACACTTCGTAAGCTGTAAACGCCAGTCACTGAGCCAGTGCGAGTCCATACTACTATGGTTACTTTAAATTCGTGAGAATAAGAAGAAATCGTAAAAAACTTCATTTGCTTGAGCAGTTTTTTACAGCAGTGTACGAGGCTGCCACATAACCTCGCTACATTAAAAATCAGTTGCATCATTATGTCCTAGTTGCTTTGTAGTGCTCTAGGTTCTACTGGGCAATGATGGTAGTGGGTAGCACCTTCGATGTAATCACCACAGTTTAGTTGTTTGCAGATGACAGGTGCTAGAATGACGAAAAGGAACTGTCTCATCTAGAAGTTGTCGTGAATACAGCGTGAATGCAAGTGCCCCATTTGTCGATATATGAACGCAGAATCCCAAATATATATATATCACTCTCATCCGTGTAACCAATGTCAGAACCTCTTCACCCCATCCATCTCTCTCTTCACCCCAACAACAATCCCTCTCACAACCACCTTCATCATTCCACAATCCAAATAATTCGGGTGGTCCAATCATGTATGGCTACTGTGAACATACAATTATGGCCCTCCTTGACCAATATCTCTAATCGATTGCCCGAAATCCAGCCTTCCATCACAAAACTACCAACCACTTCCTTCACTGCCTCTTCACAATTGTAATGGAAGTAATGGAGACAGGCCAGTTTTAATTTTTTATTGAGCTCTGTTTATTCACTTCAGTTTTTAATAAAGTTATTTATATACTGAATAAAGTGAGGAAGAACTTCAGTCTTATTTGATTCATTAACTAGATATTATGGCTGGCTTAAATCCTCATGGAGGTTTGAGGGTAGAAATATGTGTATCACTGTTGCCTTCATGTACGCGTAAGACATTCCTGTGAAAGAACAGTAGCAACTATACGGAAATACACTTAGACCAACATCATCTACGCCGCCCATTAGACGACATTATACCTAATATAACCTTCAAAATGTATGAAACAATCTGACTGTCAGTCCCTTGTCCACCTTGATGTCCCGGTGCACATGCCCCCCCCCCCTCCTCCGAACAGCAACTGGTCGTCTTTATTCTGGCCATTTATTAATGCCTTTATTGTTAATTCGATCTCTATATTTATTACAGTTTTCCTGCCTATGAAAAGGGCTCATATAAAGTGCCGCTTTTATGTTCTCAGTTACTAAAAAGAGATTGGACAGGATTTTATCTCTGAAGAAATTGATTTCAGAGAAGGGAATAAATGTGGGACAAAGACTGGACAATATAATGTAATGATAAGTAACATAAAGGTTTGTGATAATATAAAGTTTTTTTACAGCTGTCAAATAACTGTAACTGTGTACTTCACTGTAGTTGACCGTCAGCTGTCTTTTTTAAACTCAGTGGTACCTGTTTCGATATCAGATCATTAACAATCAAAAGCAGAGAGTACCACCGTGTTACAAAGACATACGAGGGTTGGAACTTAAATAGTGGCAACTATTTATTCACAACCGATACAAAAGCCTTACATGTTTGCACATGTTACTGTCCTTCAAAGTAGTCACCAGCGTTGTGTAGAACCCGTTGCCAGCGGTGCAGATGGCGTAGTATACCTTAGCATCGTCTTTTCTGTTGATGGTGCGAATAAAGCGGTCTACTGTCGAATCTCTGTAACAGTTCTAAAGCGAATTCCTCGGAGTGGTTCCTTCATCTTCGGAATCAAATCAAAGTCACAAAGACTTAAGCTTTGCGAAAGAAGCGGCAACACGTTTTGTGCAACCCACCCATCAATTTTCACGGCAATGAGCGAGAGCATTGAGTGCAAGATGAGGCTGCTCTGTTCGGCCAATGTGACTGGGAAGTACCTCACCATTCACTATTCTCCCCGGGCTTAAGTTCTTGTGACTTTAATTTGCTTCCGAAGATGAATGAACCACTTCGTGGCATTCGCTGCAGAACTGTTCCAGAGATTCGACAGGTACTAGACCGGTCCATTCGCACCATCGACAGAACAGGAACTGCTAACGATATACTACGCCTTCCACATCGATGGCAACGGGTTCTATACAACGCTGGTGACTACTTTTAAGGACAGTAACAGATGCAAACGTGTAACGCTTTTGTATCGGTTCTGAATAAATAGTTGCCACTATTTAAGTTCTAACCCTCGTATGAAGCGTACAAGTTCTAAGCAAATAAATAAACAATATTGGTTTTATTAATTTATTTTCAGTTTTGTAAGACCTGTGTTCTTCAAATGTTGTTGTAACAGATCGGCTACACTCTGGTTGGGCTTGATAATGATCTGAGAACGAAAAGCGGTAGCAATGAGCATAAACAGATGATGGTCAACCAAAATGATGATTTTCAGTAACATCGATTTTGAACTTTTTTTAGTCGTCGAAAGAAATTTTCCTCTGTCTTATGTACTTAACGCTAAGTGAATTTGCCGGAGCCTAATTGTTTACTGATCAGAATAAAAGGAGGTGTGCACCAGTTCCTTGACTCGGCAAGGTGGCGTGTGAAATGTAACGTGATATTTACATCTAAAATGTCGCTATATTTCGGGTCTTCGAACGAACGGAGGATGCGCGCAACAACAATTTTTATTGACGGGTAGGTCAAGGTTTTAAAGGGCCGTAAAGCTGGCGGGTCGTTGGGTCCCATTTGCAGGTGGGGCGCCCAAACCGTGAAACAACGAGGGACCGCGCATAGACGATATTCGCGGGAGCGCACAGTGACGGCCGAGATCAAGGGGTACCTTTCTTGGTCATCATGGAGAAGACGGCCCGCAGCAGCGAGAAGGCAGAAGAAAAAAAAAACAAATGAATTATGTACTTAGTTACGAGATGTATGGTAGTATGTAATGCTTATGAGACATGGTATGGTTTGGTTCTCTTGTAACGAATGTTAAATATTCACCTATTGATTTAAAGGGAACATTTAACTTATTTCTTAAAATATTTGTCAAGATAAAAGTTTCTTATAGTGTTTCCCAGAAGCAATCAGGTGAAGAAGACCGATTTTGCACGGATTGGCAGCACCGCTTTGCGGGACTGCTCCTCAAGAAAATACAAAGGCGACCGAAAGTTAACGGAAGAGAGAAGGTAAATGCTCGAAAGGAAATTATTTACGACTCGAGTTAATGTAATCTCCCGTCAGAACGGCGAGTTCAGTTCGTATTCTCAGTGCACATATCCTACTCGCTAAGGAACTAGCTAGGGACATTGCACGTGCTACGGCGGCGGCTGGCGCAGGTAGCGACCCAGCGACCTGCTGCACATCCTACCCTCGCCCCCGCTCCCCACCCCACCCCCCCCCCCCCGCTACCCCCATTACCAATCTGGGCCTCATCAGTTATTCCCCGCCCGCCCGCCTACTGCTTACTCTTTCATGGAGCTTCCCCTGGCCCCTGCCTCCAGGTGACCGCATCAGCTGCAGCTGCCGCTCCGTGGCCGCCCTGGCTGACTCTCTGGTCAATTCAGTGTACACTGTCCAAAGTAATTAGGGACTCATTTGAGACATCTAGCTTCTGAAGTACTGCCATCCGCAGAATGATCTAAAATGGTTCGACGCCTTTCTGTCGATTCTACGCAGTGGAGACAAACAACATTACGGCAACCGGCATCAAAGACCTACATAATCAAAATTACTAAAAATTTCCGGGCTGTTATGCCGTAGTCTAGTGGATTTATTATTAAAACCCAGCGTGAGCAGACGCTTTTGTTTGTAATCTAAACTAACGTGTAAGCTCTATTATTAGCGGTAAATCAAGCCATGTGTATGTTCGGCGTACAATTGCAACAACCGCAGCGATCATACATAAAGGAAGAGATATGTAATTATATAGGTCGTTGTGTATCAGCGTGTATTTGCCTATAAAAATTCATCATATTTAACTTTCGCATTTACCAAGATTCAAACTTATGTTTACTTCACGACCATCAAAAAGCTAGGCAGAGGACGGATGTATTTGATGTGTTTTAATGCAATGACACTTGTTTATATAGTGTACAAAAGCTTATTAACTATTTGGTAAGTAGCCTAGGTATATGAACTGTAATTGAACCATTATTTATACAGATTTCCGTTGAAAAACAAGGAATTGCTAACCCAATGGGTAACCAGTATGAGGCGTGATTAGTGACAGCCTACAAAGTATAGTTACATATGCTCTTGTCATTTTGAAGAAAATTTATGGGTGCTACCACCGATCGAAAGCGGCTACTTGCAAATGCCATTCCAACACTATTTTCGTTTCCTGGGCTCTTACAGAAACCAAAAGCTGTAAAGGAAAAAAAAAATGTTTGTTAAGCTTAGGGGACTTAACTACGGGGTCATCAGTCCCTAAACTTACAAACTACTTATGAACTACTTACGAACTAGAACGGCACAAATATCCATGCCCGAGGGAGGATTCGAACCCCCGACCGTAGGGGCCGTGCTGACCGTGACTGGAGCGCATCAGTCACCTCGGCCACCGCGGCCGGCTGTAAAGAGAGTACCAAGGAAACGTCAAATTCTGGAAAGCTTGTTAAATACGAAATGTGAAAGCATGAAACATCATTTGAACCACAGGCAGAATAAAGTTAATTAAAGACATTAAAGAAATTCGCCTGTATTTATAGGGAAGATATGTCGGCGAATGCAAACGATTATTGACATTATAGTAACATCAAATAATGCAGAAGTTCGACGGTTATAAACATTATACTTAGGATGAAGTAGTAAACGAGAAATGCTATTCGAAGTGGGAATTACTTTCCGAAATGCGTCGCCCAGAAATTAAGGAAAAATCGGGACTGGCAATGATTAATATAAAACCTATGATTCAGCGTTAGCAGACGTCCAGTAACACCTGGCGTGACACTGACGTCCTCAAAGATGGCGGCCACCTTTCCAATTGGCTTCAACTATGGCGGCGCTGTGGCCAGTCTATGTTGTTTATGCAGGTGTTTGTTGTAAAATGTAAACTTTCACGGCCGGAATGGTCAAAATTACTAAAAATTTCGGGGCTGTTATGCCGTGGTCTAGTGGATTTATTATTAAAACCCAACGATTCGTCCCCGACTGCGGAGGACATTCTCAAGGGGGATCGTAGCACTGTTGGATGTCCGATTCACACCCTGGCTCGCTACTGACTGAAGCCAAATTCCGTTTCCAAGGGCTCGCGCGCAGTGGTGTGACGTCAGATGCTTTTGACATGCATGCGCAATTCGTCGTTGCCGATTGCCTCCGTCTGTTAATGTCTTCCCATGGTGGAAGACTGTTACATTTCTTCTTCAAAACCGGAATCCAGATATCATTTAGTTTCAGGCCCTCCTCCATCCTATTGAAATTATTGGGGTATTTTACAATTTGTATAACCTCTCTATACAGTCTTTCGTGGTATCCATTTGTGGCTGCTAAAACCTGAGTCTTATCAAATTGAATAAGGTGGTCCCCTGGTTGAAAAACATGTTCAGCAACAGCTGATCTGTCAATTTCTCCCCTTCTACAGTTCCCCTTGTGCTTATCTAGTCGTTTTTGAAACTAAATGATATCTTCCACCATGGGACGACATTAACGGACGGAGGCAATCGGCAACGACGAATTGCGCGCATGTCAAAAGCATCTGACGTCACACCACTGCGCGCGAGCCCTTGGAAACGGAATTTGGCTTCAGTCAGTAGCGAGCCAGGGTGTGAATCGGACATCCAACAGTGCTACGATCCCCCTTGAGAATGTCCTCCGCAGTCGGGGACGAATCGTTGGGTTTTAATAATAAATCCACTAGACCACGGCATAACAGCCCCGAAATTTTTAGTAATTTTGACCATTCCGGCCGTGAAAGTTTACATTTTACAACAAACACCTACATAAACAACAATAGACTGGCCACAGCGCCGCCATAGTTGAAGCCAATTGGAAAGGTGGCCGCCATCTTTGAGGACGTCAGTGTCGCGCCAGGTGTTACTGGACGTCTGCTAACGCTGAATCATAGGTTTTATATTCATTATTGCCAGTCCCGATTTTTCCTTAATTTCTGGGCGACGCATTTCGGAAAGTAATTCCCACTACGAATAGCATTTCTCGTTTACTACTTCATCCTAAGTATAATGTTTATAACCGTCGAACTGCTGCATTATTTGATGTTACTATAATGTCAATAATCTTTTGTATTCGCCGACATATCTTCCCTATAAATACAGGCGAATTTCTTTAATGTCTTTAATTAACTTCATTCTGCCTGTGGTTCAAATGATGTTTCATGCTTTCACATTTCGTATTTATCAAGCTTTCCACAGTTTGACGTTTCCTTGGTACTCTCCTTACAGCTTTTGGTTTCTGCAAGAGCTCAGGAAACGAAAATAGTGTTGGAAAGGCATTTGCAAGTAGTCGCTTTCGATCAGTGGTTGCATCCATAACTTTTCTTCAAAATGACAAGAGCATATGTAACTATACTGCCACTAATCAAGCCTCATACTCGTTACCCATTGGGATAGCTACTCCTTGTTTTTTAAAGGAAATCTGTATAAATAATAGTTCAATTACAGTTCATATACCTAGGCTACTTAGCCAATGGTTAAAACGCTTTTGTACACTATATAAACAAGTGTCATTGCATTAAAACACATCAAATACATCCGTCCTCTGCCTAGCTTTTTGATGGTCGTGAAGTAAACATAATTCTGAATCTTGGTAAATGCGAAAAATAAATATAATGAATTTTATAGGCAAATACACGCTGAAACTCAACGACCTATATAATTACATATCTCTTCCTTTATGTATAATATTCCAACAGTTTTATCGCTGCGGTTGTTGCAATTGTACGCCGAACATACACAGGGCTTGATTTACCACTAATAATATCGCTTACAAACAGAAGTGTCTGCTCACGCTGCTGCTTCAAACTGACGTTCTCAAATATGGCGTCCAGTGTTGCTTAGTGCTGCCACCCAGAGCGCTGTAACTTGTCTGTAGCCTCTCTATGTTGTTTATATACCTCTTTGACCGAGATAGTGGTAATAAAGGAAAGTTACGGCAGAGCGGGTTGGTGTTGACTCTACCAAACTAATTACAGGAAGCAGTTTGGTTCATATAGTGTAGTGAGAAGGCAGTGCAATCCAACAGGAATGTGACTTACCATAAGCTACGGCATGAAGAGCCGTAGGAAGATTAGCAGTGAGACAGATACAGAGAGAGAGGTGGCTACAGCTATTGGAGTGTCCCAAAATGTAATCCCCAGGACCTGGATGTGATTTCAGAAAGCAGTATCTGCTAAAAGAAGGCAAGGCCAAGATCGTTCACTGCTAACTTCAGCAAGAGATAACCGTTATCTCCGTACATAGGAAGCTGGATGCAATCAGCTGCAACGCAACGCCCACGCTGCAACCGGACGCGCAATGTCAACACAGACTGACTGACCTAAGGCATCTTCGTAAACGTGTCCTCTAACCAAGAAGTACTGTAGTGTGCGTCCCATTAAAACCACGACACTGATTATCTCGCAGTAACAGGACGTTACCTCGTGTGGTGAAAACGTAGAACTCGGAACCATCCTGCTTAGTGCAGGAAATATCACCATACCGTGGTGATGGACGAATGGTGTGGGCAGGAGTCAATATTAGAGGACTTACGGACATTTATGTTGTTCATCATCACGCAAGTGATAATTCAATATCGTGTGCATAATCTTTCAGTCTGACGATGGATTCCGAACGTGTGTAAAAAATCATTCACACAATTTCGATGATGGCAAAGATAAATAAATGCGTGAGCTATAGAACAGTTAACGTGATGGTCCGTTGATCCAGCTTACTACCAATAACAGAAATACAGTATAACGAGAAAAATTGGATATATTAACCCAAACGAGAATGGCAGTTTACCTTTTCATTTTTGTCTGTAAGTGTTAGTATACAGTGTCATTATTTTTTCTTTGAATCACCTGCTCCTATTGCAGATCAGTTATAGCTTGTGTTGTCGATTGAAAAGTGGTTGGATACAGTTACAAATTTGAGGTTCATACAGAAGATACTGAAGACTTCCTCATGGTAACTTTATTCAATTTTTGAGACATTTATATGTATATATTTCATCTTAAATGTTGTTTTAATAACAACAATTAAGTAGATTATAATTATTAAATATTCATTAAGACGTCATTCCAGAAACAAGAGCAGTATTGCAAAACTAATGGCGTGATTGTAAAAAAATTACTTATAACGATCTTTTGCAGTCATATGAAGGTAATTAAATAGCTTCTGAGAAAAAAAAATTACACCTAAAATAATTCCGCGCTATCTCAGTTAAAATATTAGATTATCAGTTTTCATTCGGAAAGGTAACAACACAAGAGAGTGAGTCGATCTGGAAAAATATTTCAACCGTGTAAAAAATGTGAGTAAGGTTTAGGACAATTTACATTTAGAAGTAGTAATCACGAAGATAGCAAAAATATTCAGGTGTGCGATTGAAATTCGTGGCTCAAGGTTGTCAGTGATAAGATTCGCTGAAGACATTGTTATCCACATCGAAAGTGTAGGTGTATAGCAGGAATTGATAAATGGAATGAACAGTCTAGAAACTATCGAAGAAAGGTGGAAATAATGAGGTGTGGCAGTAGTGAGGTTATCAATGAAAAGAGGTTACACGAAGTAGACGGGGGAAGATAATATATGACGGTCGAAGAAATGGGGAGATGAAGACTAGCACAAGTAAAGGGGGCATTCTAACTCAAGAGTATTTTGCTAATATCACACATTACCTTACTCTGACGAAGACATTTCTGAGGATACACATTTGGATCGAAGCAAGGTACATGCTGTAAGGACAGTGCGATATCCGAGAAGAGCCTGATCCTGTAGGACGGCATGAATCTTCGTCGTACTAGAGTGATCTGCACAGGGTGAAAACTTTAGATGGAGGCAAGTCTCGGAATACATCAAACAAATGAATGTCAAGTGCTGCTCTGAGACGAGTTTCAAATTCATTCCGGAAACGGTAGGTATGCGAAGTCTTGATAACATTAAATGTCTGACAGATATCCAACAAGTATTTAAAAACAAACTAAAAGAATTTCTGACTGATAACTCCTACTACTTAGTACATGATTTCTTACATATAAATTTGTAGTGGAGTACATCGAAGCCCGGTATATTACGACATCTTCGCGGATGGATAAGACAAGCTGCACCCACAGAAACTGGAAGCACATGCTACTAAAGGACGAAAACTGAAGCAGGCCGTCCTCGCTATGTTGACATCTCTAGAAACTGCAATGGCGAGCTATTCCCCAGGTTACTTAAAGACACGTCCAATGGACCCCTGTGCATTTCCGCAGTATGTGAATAGGTCGCTGTAGCCAACCTAACAGTGGGAGGGAGAGGTAACCGGAACAGGTGTTCGTGACCGACGCCAGCGGCTAACTTCCGATCTTCAGACTGGGTGTCCCGGACTGGAGCGAATTCCCAAATCGTGGGCAAACCGTCTCGCTCTCACATCGCATGATTCCAACGTCGGCTTGAATTAACGGTCAGGAAACACTACTACGTTCCACCATATTTGCCTTTTCTACATAAAATAAATGAGGAATGCAAATAATGCGTTGCCCCCTGCAACTGATACTCCTCTATGTAGAAAATATATTAGTAGTGACCCTTGAGCTGGGAATATTAATTTAACCCTCTGCAAATTATCTTGACTTCAGCAGCAGCACGGTGCAGATTTGCTACCACTGTGTATTCCGTGTTACCAACCTGGTATATAGCCATTAATTGATCGTAATGACAAAATAGTTTAATGTACAGGTAGAAATATCACATGAGTTAATGTCTGAATTAGTATATCAATTACCTCAGGTGTATAAATACAACAACTGTAACATTATTCGCAAAGTGGACAATAATCATGTATAATAGACCCAGCAGTACTATCATTTCCTCTTTCGTTACTTTACCGTAGTTGCTGTCTCTTGAGTAATTAGTGTCAGCGTTTTTCTGTGTTATCTGTAACTTAGTACACTTAATTACCTCATCGATGATATCATCTATCATGAATGAGACAGCTTGCCTCTCTGACCTCACGTCCCTTGCGTTCCCTTTTGAACCAAGGAAGATTTTTATGATATTCTTTGTCAGTGTTTTGGAGTGCTACTTGTATGGCGGTTTCCTCCACAGAGTGATACCACCTTCAATACCAGATTGATTGCATCTGAAATCTTGTTTGAGATCGGAACTAGGATATACATTTGAATAACGATATCCTCGTCATGATCTGATGAAGAATCTAGACAAAAATTACTAAGATCTTCATTACTTTTGAAAGAAGTCTATTTACTCATCTGTAAGGCCCATACCAGGTCTACGAGACCAGAAGATTAAATTATGTAGTAGAATAACACTCATTTTCGCATTTTGTGAGGCTTAAAAAAGGGTTAAAAATGAGATTGACGGAAACTGCAGCATGGCTAATCAGGAGAAACTAGAGGACAATTTATCGAGAGTTAAACTTCTATTTACGAAATAAATTTAAATTTTTGAGCATTCTAGGGTACAATTTATACAATAAATATTTACGAGAGCCGCCCGCGGTGGCCGAGGTGACTGAGGCGCTCCAGTCACGGTCACCACTGCCACTACGGTCGGGGGTTCGAATCCCCCCTCGGGCATGGATATTTGTGCCGTCCTAGTTTGTAAGTAGTTCATATGTAGTTTGTAAGTTTAGGGACTGATGACCCCGTAGTTAAGTCCCATAAGCTTAACAAACGTTTGAACATTTTATTTACGAGAAACTGCCACAAATCTATTTGCGAGGAAAACCAGACGTAATACGAAACAATTCAAATCTACTTACATGACAGCAGGTAGCGCGGTGCTAATCTGCTACCAGTGATGCACTCCTTAACAAAACGGTTTTTTTTTTTGGTTTTTTTTTTTTTTTTTTTTTTTTTTTTTTTTTTTTTTTTTTTTTTTTTTTTTTTTTTGGGTGGACACTAGAAACTCAGAACCTTCACTGACATCATTGTTAAGGCTTAATTGAGGAATAGCTAAAGCGGAAGTACGGCATCTCCATTATCGCGACAACAGCGAGCATTTAAAGAAAAGTGGTAGATCTGCACCAGCGCCGCCGCTGGAGGGTAGTGTTAATGACGCAATGAAGTTTGAAGGATTATTAATTAATTGATTATTCTGGTTTATTATCTGTTGTTAGGAACTGAATTTGGAATTAGAATCTGTGATCAGAAATAAAGCATTATTTGAATAAGGCTCTCTGTCTAAGCACTGCTATAGATAGATGTTGCATGTCTGCCGTACTTCACCAAGCTACAGCGTTACAAATTACCATTGTAATTAATACAATTTCAGTATCGGTGAGACACTTAGCAATTGTTTATTTTGGGTCAATGACCGATATTCGAAGCCACTTCTGTCAGAGACAGTTTTGTCCACCTCACACCAAAGACTGCGGTATGAATCGTTCTTTGTGGTCTGCAACTGCAGCGTAGCAACGTGCCTATTAATCCTGAATACGAAGGGTAGGATGCAACTTTCGCACATTCTAATCATGAAGTGTAGGGAACATTGTCATCGTAGGAGGACAGACTTCCCTGAAAGAAAAAAGTTAGCAGGAAATCTAGAACAAAGCACAAAGAGCAGCAATAGCTTCAGGACGGAAATGAGAAGCTTGACCTGGGAAAAGCGGCCCGAATTCTGTTTTGTGATGGCGGCTAACGCGGCGGAAGATTAATTTCCTTTGAGAAAGTTAGGCCCAGGACAATGGGAGAAAAGTGCGCGAGATTAACGGTTCTTTCCTGTCGAGAGAGCATGGAGGGAGTTCACATCTGGAAAACAATACCAGTCTGGAAACTTTACTATTAGCTATCTTAAAATATGATACCTGTTAAAGGAACTATGAATCATAAAAAATGAAGTTCAGGTTCGAAAAAGGATTGCGTTACGGAAGGGTTTTATGTTTTTAAATGCAGTGCCAAAATTAGTCCAACCATACCAGTACTTTTGTGGGTTCTGTTAAGCAACTGTTGTCATCAGAGATAGTACGAGAACTTTTGCGTAATTTCAAACGATGAAGCTAAAGACACTCTTGCAGAGCTCTCTCACGGCAGCTGCAAACAGTCTTTCATGTGAAAAAATTTGTCGTAGTTTCCAAACAACACCGACACAGCATTATACCAGTAAACAACCTACTTACAATAACAAATAATAGTCATCGAAATGCACATGAACTTATTTATCCTCTCTTAGACTCACAAACTGAATCAAACAGCTATTTTCGTACCGAATCGTAGTATTGAGGAGTTTTGTCACACACATTAGTTTCAATGGAAAAATAATTTCCGTCACTATCTCGAGCCGAAAATATTCAAATGCTTGTAAACCTATAGGACCAAATACCTATGGTCATCAGTCTCTAGATTTACGAACTACTTAAACTAACTTTGGCTGAGGGCAACACATGCATTTATTCCCGAGGGAGGACTCGAACTTACGATGGGAACGACCACCAGTCCGTATCATGACGCCTTAGACAACGCGGCCAATTTCCGACATACCTCTTTTTTCGCAAGTATAAACATTTTTGCGTAAGATGCAATCCACTAGTTTCATTTCATTATTTCATTCTCCACACACACACACACACACACAATATATATAATTATTTTGTAATTGGGGCATCAGAAGACATCCTGAGACAATTCAGGAGGAAGAATATTTTACCAGCCTTCTTTATTCCAAAAAGTGTCGGAGCCACATATAGATAGACTAAGGTACTGTCAAAGAGCAGTCCGTACGAGAGAACAGATGTCTATTCAATCACTTCCAATGCCTGTACATACATGTATATTGGACAGACAGGGCGTGGTTTCGATGTTCGTTTTAAAGAAATTGACTAACTAAAGGTCCGCCATCACCGTTCATTTACGAGCCGGACAGTCAATATGCAGAATAAAAAAACAACTTAAAGGTAATATCGCAAATATTCTGAAAGAAGTACAGATCAGAAGATATTTAAAACAGCCGCTCTAACACTAACCAAACCGAGAAGCACCGTTCCATTCTGTTTAATTTTGAGTATTTGAATCTCAATTGACGTCCTTCCACATAGCTCCCCTTTCAAAAAGATTAATCATCCTCAATCATATATTTCTAAGTTTTACTTGACGACGACGTTTTAGGGGGACAAAACTGCGGAGGTCATCAGTCAAGTTTTACTTAATGATACTTAAAAAAAAAAAAAAAAAAAAAAAAAAAAAAATTAAAAAAAATTAACTTTCTACAGTGATCATTGTCGCCGAAAATATTATTCCAATCTATTTGTTTAGAAGCAACTGAATGATACGATAGATAGTGACTAAAAATTTTTTAATACGAGCCTCAACTTGCAGTTGTCTTCCCTGATTACGACCGTCTGAGCAGCGCACTACAGAGCGCCTGCGCTATTGTGTTTTCCTCCGTGACGCCGCGCCATCACCCGCGACCAGTTCGCTTCGCCGCTTCACAGTGTACCCATTTATGCGCACATAGGTCTACCACAGTCCGATGACTCTGATTCAATACCTTCAGTTTTATTTCTTCTCTTTCACACTTCACTTAATTGGCGATCTACTGATAAGTCGTTTTAATTAATTTTAATGCCTACACATCCTAATGGTTACTTCTATTTTGTCAAATCGCATCAGTGCCACCCCTCCGCCATCCCTTTTACGACTTACTATCATTATTCGACCGCAGCCACAAATTACAATGTGTACTGGGGATCGTGCTGCATTGCGCGCAGCCGTTCGCCGTCGGGGATTCGAGTCCCCCCCCCCTCCCCCGGGCATGAGTGTTTGTGTTGTCCTTAGGTTAGTTTACCTTATTTTATGTAGTTTGTAAGCTACGGACCAAGCAGCTGAGTCCGGCCGGCCGCGGTGGCCGAGGGGACTGAGGCGCTCCAGTCACGGATTGCACGGCCACTACGGTCGGGGGTTAGAATCCCCCCTCGGGCATGGGTATTTGTGCCGTCCTTACTATTAGTTAGTTCATAAGTAGTTTGTAAGTTTAGGGCCTGATGACCTCGTAGTTAAGTCCCATAAGCTATACAAACATTTAAACATTTGAGCTGAGTCCGATAGATTTACACACATTTGAAGACGCGGCGGAGCGACCGAGTGCAGTGAGGCGCTGTGCTCCGATGCGCGACGCCGTTCCCCGTCGGGGGTTCGAAACTCCCCTCGGGCATGAAAGTTTGTGTCGTCTTTAGTGTAAAGTGGTTCATAAGTATTTTGTAAGTTTAGGGACTGATGACCCCGCAGTTAAGTCCCTTAAGCTTAACAACGATTGAACACTTGAACAAACATTTGTTGTCCCACGTTTAACGTCGTTGGTTTTTATTCTGGATGTCAGTGATAATTTCTGCTGGACTGGTTCCATACATCCGGGCCTATGAAATTTTATTCAGATGACAGACGAAACCAATTAGAACGTTGGGACACTGTAATGAATTTTGATATGAAAAAAATGTAAATATAAATTTGTTCAATCCCTGTCATGATTATCACTTTCTTTTGCTCTATTTTGAATTATAGTTTTTGTTATTTGAAAGCAGTAACATCTGAAGATGCGTCTTTAGAGTCGTGAAACCGGTCGTGGATCTGTAAAACTAGATATTAATAATAATAAATAAATAAATAAAGTAAATTAAAAAATAAAAAAATAAAAAAAATTAAATAATTGCTGACGTGGTCCGGAATTTATTATTTGTTTTATGGGATGAGAACATCGTAACTCATTTAGAATTACGTTTTTTTATCAATATGTAAAATTTTACCATCAATTTAGAATAATTGATAAATTTATGTAAGAAAATATATACAGGGTTGTCCATTGATATTGACTGGGCCAAATATCTCACGAAATAAGCATCAAACGAAAAACCTGCAAAGAACAAAACTTTTATAGCTGGAAGGGAGAAAATAGATGGCGCTATGGTTAGCCCCCTAGATGGCGCTGCCATAGGTCGAATGGATATCAATTGCATTTTTAAAAAATAGGAAACCCCATTTTTATTACATATTCGTCTAATACGTAAATAAATATGAATATTTTATTTGGAACACTTTTTTCGCTTTGTGATAGATGGCGCTGTAATAGTCACAAACGTGTAAGTACGTGGTATCGCCAGTGCGGACGGTATTTGGTTCGTGATACATTACTCGTGTTAAAATGGACCGTTTATCAATTGCAGAAAAGGTCGCTATGGGATTTATGTATGGCTGTTGTGATCAAAATGCCCAACGGGCCAGTGCTATGTATGTTGATCGTTATGCTGGAAGACATCATCCAAGTGTCCGGACCTTTCGTCGGATAGTTACGCTATTTAAAGAGACAGGAAGTGTTCAGCCACAAGTGAAACGTCAACCACGACCTGCAACAAATGACCAAGTTGATGACCAAGTAAGTGTTTTAGCTGCAGTTGCGGCTAATCCGCGCATCAGTAGCAGACAATTTGAACGAGAATCGAGAATCTCAAAAACGTCGGTGTTGAGAATCCTACATCAGTATACATTTCACCCGTACCATATTTCTATGTACCAGGATTTGCGTGGCGAAGACTTTGAACGTCGTGTACAGTTTTGCCACTGGGCACAAAATAAATTACGGGACGACAATAGATTTTTTCCTCACGTTCTCTTTATTGACGAAGCGTCAATCACATACAAAGGTAACGTAAACCAGCATAATATGCACTATTGGGCAACGGAAAATCCACTATGACTGCGACAAGTGAAACATCAGCGACCTTGGCGGGTTAATGTATGGTGCGGCATTATGAGAGGAATAATAATTGGCCCCTATTTTTTCGATGGCAATCTAACTGGTAATGTATGCTGATTTCTTAGTGTTCTGCCGATTGTACTACAAAATTTTTTACTGCATGATCGAATGGCGATGTACTTTCAACATGATGGATGGGCGGCACATGTCTCGCGTGCAGTTGAAGCGGTCTTAAATGGAATATTTCATGACAGGGGACTGGTCGTAGAAGCACCGTACCATGGCACGCACGTTCACCGGATCTTACATCCCCGGATTTCTTTCTGTGGCGAAAATTGAAGGATAGTTGCTATCGTGATTCACCGACAACGCCTGAAAACATGCGTCAGTGCATAGTCAATGCATGTGAGAACATTACTGAAGGCGAACTACTCGCTGTGGAGAGGAATTTGGTTACACGTATTGCCAAGTACATTGAAGCTGAAGGACATCATTTTGAGCATTTATTGAAGTCATGAGGTAATTCAGGTATTGATGCAGTAAATGTTTAAATGTTCAAATGTTTGTTAAGCTTATGGGACTTAACTACGGGGTCATCAGTCCCTAAACTTACGAACTACTTATGAACTACTTACGAACTAGGACGGCACAAATATCCATGCCCGAGGGGGGATTCGAACCCCCGACCGTAGTGGCCGTGCTGACCGTGACTGGAGCGCCTCAGTCACCTCGCTTTGATGCAGTAACAGCATGCGTAGTAACAATGTATGATAATTCCACAGAAGTTCATGTATCACATTGGAATAACCGAAATAGTGTTGAAACGTACCTATGTTCTGTGTTTCAATCTAAAAAAAAACCTACCTGTTACACACTGTTCGTCTAAAATTGTGAGCAATGTGTTTGTGAATATTACAACGCCATCTATCACAAAGCCATAAAAGTGTTCGAAATAAAACATTCATATTTATTTACGTACTAGACGAATATGTAATAAAATGGGGGGTACCTATTTAAAAATGCATTTGATATCCATTTGACGTATGGCAGCGCCATCTAGCCATCTACGGAACAACCGTAGCGCTATCTGTTTTCCCGCTTCAAGCTAGAAAAGTTTTGTTGTTTGTATTTTATTTTATTTTTTTCGCTAGATGCTTATTTCGTGAGATATTTGGCCCGGTCACTATCAATGGACCATCCTGTATAATTGTTCAAAAGACATAGTGAGGAGGGGATGAACATAGATAAGAAGGTGGATTGATAAAAGAAGAAAAAACGGGCCGAGAGAAGGGGAGGAATTGTGTAAGAGAGGGGAGGAAATGAGTCGAGAGAAAGAGGAAAAGCAGTTATGAGAAAAGTACACTGACATAGTGGGAGAGGAGCTGGTGAACAGCGAAAGGGTAGAAGGAAAGGAGGAGATGGACCAATGGAAGTTTATAAGTACGTAGAATAGGAAATGTGAATTATATACACCATCGCCTATAATAGGATAGGAGGAAGGGAGATGTATGGAGAGGTAGGAGGAGGAGATGGTGGTGGAAGAGGAGCGAAATAGAGGAGGATAGAGAAGTAAAGGAGGTGACGGACTGAGAAAGGTTGAAGTGACGGGAAGAATTTAGTTGGTAGTTCCACCGGTGAGCTGATTATGTAGCAAAATTATTATTACAGCTCAGTCTTCAAATACAGTATGGCGAAGGAAGGGGAGGTGGAGAGAGAGCGAATGTTGAGGAGGGGGTGGGGGGCGGGTCGAAAGAGATGTAAGAGGAAACGAACGGAAAGGAGCGATGAGGAAATGAAAGAGAGAGAGGAGTGGAGATAGAACGATGACTGGAATAAATAAAAAAAAAAAAACCTAAGCAACACCGGATACTATGACTAGTATATAGATACGTATGGTAGTATATTTCACTATATTTCCTTTTTTAGCCAAAACTACCAATGACGTTGGTCATTGGTAGTGTATGACCAATGACGTTTATGCATAGAAGTAGCCTTAAAGTCTCGCATTGTACACTAAGATTTCTTGCGATCTGTAGAAGTCGGTAGTTATGGGGAGCAAAAATAGTCATGGAAAATTATACCTTATTATCAAGCGTTGTTTGTTTTTGTTCGACATTTTAATTGACTAATTCTTCACTACTAACTGAATCACGACATATTTTGCAGGCAGTATGCACATTTATCACTGAATGTACCTGCAAATCTGTACCATTATTCTTCACATGGATCGGCAGACATGGCGTCATAAGCGATGAATTCGTAGGTTGAGAGCAGGCGAATGTGCCGTCGGCAGGTTAGATCGCGACAGCATCAGGTATGACGTCATTACGAATTTTGTACTTTTTATCGAAGACGAAAGAGGCCGCGTGTCGACTAATATCAGCGTAGCTCAGTTAAATTATGTCCTGATGTGCAGAAGGACTCTCTCCTCTCCTCTGACGCTATCTGGACTTAATTTCGTCTGGGCTCAGGCCTGTATTTATTGCTGGGCACGCTCCGAGACGCATAAAGATCTACCGCATCATGAACGACGCTTTTATTCGTTACTTATTTGTCACGTGCTTTACTCGTGCCAAATATTACAGCCAGTATTTACTTATGTCGATGAATGTACTTCTCATATCATTGTGCGGCACATAATTTAGGAGACACGAAGTCATAAAAATGAGAAAAAGAGACGCACAAATTACTACTGCATCACGATTGATATGTTATTATACCTTTACTACTCTATTCGCAGCATATTTCGCACACAGTATCTAAATATACCACTGATAGAACAACAAAATTGTCTCATTGTTTGACCGATTGCTCAGTAGATAGGATGTCATAACCAGTGAGCTACGAGAAAAGGAAAACTACAGGATGAAATTAACTATAGGCATTTGTACAAATACCGTGCATCAATTAAAACCAAGCGTCATATACATATTAATTACAAATTGTTCAAATGTTTGTGAAGCTTACGGGTCATCAGTCCCTAAACTTACAAACTACTTATGAAATAACTTATACTAAAGACAGCACAAACATCCATGCCCGAGGGGAGATTCGAACCCCCGACGGGGAACAACCTCGCACATCGGAGCATATATTGTGCAGACAAAAACCAACCATGAACCCCCTATTGGGATGAATATGATGGAGCAACACAGAGAGTGATTGGTGAGAAGAGGGGGACAGAAAAGGGGAAGAAGGATGCATGTAGCGGGAGTGCCAGATGGGAAGAGAGAGAGAGAGGACAGAGATCTACAGAGAAATTCAAGAGAAAGACTCGGGAGGGAATAGGGAGAAAGGAAGTGGTGGATAGAGACAAGGTTGAGGAGAAATCTAACTTAACGGGCTGAGATGATGTTAGAGGAGATGGATATGGGGTGGGGGTGATAAACAGGGGAGGAGGACCAGTCAGAAACGGAGACGGAGGGGATGATCACACGAAAAGCGAGAGGCGTGTAGATGGAGGTGGGGGGATGAGAAGTTATACGAGTGAAAGACTGCAGTAAATACATAAGTAAATAAATACACATCTAGGTCATACGCTTTGCAACGTCTAGCACTGCAGCTATCAGCAATAATTTTCGCACCTCCTGTAGTAGTTGCCCTTTGACAAGGCGAACCATGGCAATTGAACAGATCAGGAATGACATCTTTCGCTGACGAGGCGCTCTGATTCGTATATTTACTTACATGTGCTAGCCTCTTCGTCAGGTGACGTGACAGAAGCGCTTCTAGAGCAAAGGCTGAAACTACACTGACCGTGACGCTAGTGTTTGTGGAAAGCAACCTCTCCACCGATATGCTACAACAGCAAATAATGCCTCAAGAGACGAATTTTTTAGGGTAAGTCCATGTGATCTTAATCCCATCTCCAGAATTTTACTTTTACTGACACATGTGATGGTTGTTTCTTTACTTCCGTTTTACAACAATTAGCTTTATGTCGAAAAACTCTGTACCGCCGATATTAGCAAAATTCTCTTGAGTTGGAATGCCCCCTTTTCTTATGCTAGTCTTCTTTTTCATCTGTCCATTTCTTGGCCCATCATGTATTATTTTCCTCCTCCTACTTTGTGGTCCCCATTTTTATTGCTAACCTCACTACTGCTTCATTGCACTCAGCAGTTCTTCCCATACTACTACACTTTCGTTGTGGATAGCAATTCTACACTGATATTCTTACAAATGATCAATTAAAGAATGTTGAAGACACCTAAGTAAATCTAAACATCTGATCATGAGTTCCCTGGCACCTTCTAATACAATGGAAAATAAATCTTCCATTAAATCAATGGGACACAATTTATTCATTATAAATTCATTTTCAACACTTGCTCTCTTCTAATAGGTCTACAACGAACAAGAATTATATTATTATGTCAAAAAGAGAAAGAACACAAAAACAAACTAGGCGTATGGAATGCCAGACGATAATAAATTGGCGGTTACTTTTCGATTTTTGGACATATACAGGTTGTTCAAATAAAGTTACTTTGTCAATATCAACAATTTTTAATTATTCCCCTCTTGATCCCGTAGAGGAAAGAAGCTGAAGGGCTCTAGACATGCGTTTCACCTGCTGTTTCAAATAGTCGCAGACAATTTCTAAGTGGGTCAATCGAAGGCCGATAGGATTCCTGCGCGCTTTCTATAGAGATGCTGTCATATTAGAAGAAAATATCTTCACATTTCACTAATTTAGAAGATATGACAAGTGAAAATTTTTGCTCACAGAGAATGTAGTTCATTTCGTAGCGTTCGCTTGCAAACTATTGCAAATTGTTCTGCACCATTGAAATCAATTAACATTGTCAAATTGTTACGCTCGCCTCCATTACACACTTTTTTTTAATCTATCGCACTCACCTACTGGGTTATTAGTCAGAGCTTACAAACTACTTAAACTAAGGTAAACTAACGTAAGTACAACACAAACACCCATGCCCGAGGGGGGCTCAAACCCCCGAGGGCGAACGACCGCGCTTTCCGCAGCTCGGCGCTCCAATGCGCACGGCTAATCCGCCGCGGCTTCACAATTATTATGCCATCCGTAATAAACGCATAATTCTTTAAATAATCTAATTCCAATGTATTAAACATCTTCAACTTCTTGTTACTTTGAACACCGAACAGATAAAGTTAATGGCATCGTATTTCCTGCTAATGGCGTCGTACAGTGGTACAAGGAGATAAAGCCCGCAACGTGTGTTGTGAATACAGTACGTGGTAAAGACGTAATAAATTGAAACCATAGATTTACAGCGTCCATTGTAAGCAGACGGTAGATTTTCCGTGCATTTAAAAGTTTACGATGTCACGTGTGCTGTTCTGTACGTCATACAATGATGTAATTACGCGGTTATTTATTTATTTTTTGTTCTTTAGGTAAATATATGGTTTGCGGTCGTTTCGGTCGTCTTGTTCGTTCTGGGTTGTTCGTTGTAAATTGCGTTCTATTTTTTTTTTTTTTAATTTACAGATGGCGCTGAGTCATCTTTTTTATTTTTCATTAGTTCGATCGTTCCTTGGTGGGTGTTGGTCCTTTTATTTCGTTACGTCGTTAGTGTTTGTCGTTACAGAGCACGCTGAGCTACCACGCCAGCAACCCTCTGACCGAGCGCGCTTAACTAACCCACCCATCAAATTTCGAACCACCGTCTATCATGTTCGTACATCAGAAACTAATGCGCCGCCCGTTACGCGAAAGCGGCGAGAGTAATCCGTAATTCTCGTACCATCGATGGCAGGAGTTATCCGCTATCATGGCATTTTTACACATTACATTATAATTCATTGTACTACGAACGACGTATGTATGAAAATTTTTCTATGCGCCATAGTTAGATGGAGCTCCGGCACATTTTGCTGCTGGTGTGTGACGGCGTCTGTCGCGCAGATACTGCCAAAGATGGGTAGCTGAAGGCGGAGCTGTGCCTTGGCCTCCAAGTTCACCTGATCTAAATCATTTGATTTTTTATTTCTGGAGTCACCTCAAAAGCGAAGTGTACAGCACACCCGTTAACACAGTTGAAGAACTGGCGCGGAGAGTTGTACACGCTTTTCAAGAATTCCGAAAGGATCCAGAGGTTTTCGAAAGAATTCTAAATTAATTGCAGAGACGAGCGTTGCATTTTATACAGATGCAAGGAAGACACTTTGAACATCTCATTTAACAGGTAACCCATACGTGAAATGTGGCCTAAATGAGATGTAAAAATAGTAAAGTATAAATTTCAAATCATTATTTACTAACTAGGACGATGTTTACACTGACGTCAGTGGCGGCTTGGAACCTTACATTCGCAAACGGCCAATTTCCGGACCCATGTTTACTGCGACATGTTTGCTCCTAAAATCGTGCACTTTCAAAAAAATGTTCAAATGTTTGTAGAGCTTATGGAACGTAACTACGGGGTCATCAGTTCCTAAACTTACAAACTACTTATGAACTAGCTAATACTAAGGACGGCTGAAATATCCATACCCGAGGGGAGATTCGAACCCCCAACCGTAGTGACCGTTGTGACAGTGACTGGCGCGCCGCAGACCTCTCGGCCACAGCGGCCGGCTCGTGCACTTTCAACAGTGTACGTTTGCGCCATTCTTTTTGATTCACTCTAAAGGGAGAGTCATAAAAGAGGAAACATATTCCGTACAAATTGTCACACACTGAACAACACACATAAATTCGTTTTCCACAAGTTACTATGTCAATAAATGACAATGTAATTGAATGGTGAACATCTGGAAATACGAGGTGGACTTCTGCATGTTACTGTGCGCTGACATTGGCCAAGGGGACAGATCGGCAACAGGGCACTAGTTCCTTTCCCTATGCCAACTAGCCAGCATACATAACACCGACCAGCGGAAATGTTACGAGACAGATGATAGCGCTGTCATTGCTCGCAAAAGCGTGTGATCAGAATAATTGCCGGAGCCCAACCAAGATCATCCTGAAGACATTTAAAGAGCTTGGGATCTTCACAGTAGCTTCTCAGTATATATATATATATATATATATATATATATATATATATATATATATATATATATATATTCACTTATGAAATTTGTTATTATCAATCCCACCGAATTTAAAAGCAATAGCAGTGTACATAACTACAAGACTAGGAGAAAGAATGATCTTCACTATTCGAGGTTAAATCTAGCTTTAGCACAGAAACGGGTGAATTATTCTGCCACAAAGTCTTTGGTCACCTACCAAACAGCATCAAAAGCCCATCAGATATCCAATAAGCATTTAAAAATAAATTAAAAGAATTTCTGCATGAGAACTCCTTGTACACTATAGACGAATATTAGATATAAATTAGTCAATTTGAAGGAAAAAAAAAGAAAGAAAGAAAAAAAAAGTATTAAAGATAAAAAATAATAAAAATTGTGTCATGTAATATTTAGTACAAAGTAATAATTTGTAAAGACACCTGTCATTAACCTGACACGTTCCACATCAATAAGAAGTATCGTATTCATGATCTATGGAACAAGTAGTAATCTAATCTAATCTAGACTAATGCAGACCGTGGCTTAACGCCGCATGCTTCGCCTTCGCGTGAGTGGCTAGACTACCTACAACACTCGCATTTTGTGCCCTGTTGCAGATCTGTCCCCTTGGACAATGCTTTCCCAAAAGTCCACTTCACATTTCCAGATTTTTACCATTCAATTACATTGCCATTTATTGACAAAGGAACATGCGGAAAAGGAATTTATGTTTTTAGCTCAGTGTATGACAATTTGCACGAAATATTTTTCTTCATTTATGACTCACACTGTATATATCTGGGTTTAAAAAGTTGAGTGGGACACCCTGTATTATTAATGGCTCAAAAATAAAATGCTTACGAACAATTTTTACTAATAGAATAACTGAGTTGTTGAGGAGTTTTTCCTGTGTGTGCAGCATCGTACGCAGAAACTCCAGAATCAGCGATGAGATTCTGACACTGGTAGCGAGTGGACGAGACGTGCGCGGCGGCGCGTGTCCTGTGGCGATATCGGCGGCGCTGCCAGTGCCCGGGTCTCTGGGGGTCAGATGACGTCAGCGGATGGAGCATGTCCGGCGGCGCGCCAGGCATGGTGCAGGGCGCGACCGCAGAGGCAAGCGGAGGCAGGGCGGCACTCTCAACGCTGCTCTCATTCTGTTTGTTGACTCCAGGCCCAGCAAAACCACTTGCGTGCTGACATTGTCACATGGCACTACAGTGTTGCCACATAAGTTTCCGACTACCTCTCGGCTTTAAACATGCACAAACACGGCGGGTTACTTCAAAACTTCTGTTCTTATTATTTTACAACATGGTACAATATCGTAAGAGGCCGCCAATGGTTAATCGCGACAATTCGACAGCGAATTTTAAATCCCATATTGTAACAAACTGCACGTGGTGAACTATTGACACCGTACCTCACAAACGGATTTTAATCATACTGAATGGTTACGGCATATCGCCACAAATTTGCGACTGGATAGGGGGGATTTCCTGTCAGAGAGGACACAGTTCGTAGTAATCGACGGTAAGGCATCGACTAAAACAGAGGTGATATCGGGTGTTCCACTTGGTAGTGTTATTGGTCCTCTGCTGTTCCTTATTTACATAAACGATTTAGGGGCAAATCTAAGTAGCTCTCTTAGGTTGTTTGCAGACGACGCCGTCATTTACCGTCTAGTAAAATCATCTGAAGATCAAAACCAACTGCAGAACGATTTGAATAAGATATCTATATGATGTAAGAATTGGCAGTTGCCTCTAAATAATGAGAAGTGTGAAGTCGTCCACACGAGTACGAAAAGAAATCCGTTAAACTTTGTTTACATGATAAATCAATCAAATGTAAAGGCCGTAAACGCCACAACATACCGAGGGGTTACTATTACTTCAGACTTAAACTGGAAAGAATACGTAGATAATGTGGCGGGAAAGGTGAACCAGAAACTGCGTTTTATTGGTAGAACCTTTAAAAGATGCAACAGAACTACTAAAGAAACTGCATACACTATGCTTGTCCGTCCTTTTATGGATTATTGCTGCCCAGTGTGGGATCCTTATGAAGTGACTTTGACGGAGGACATCGAAAGAGTCCAAAGAAGGGCAGCTCGTTTCGTATTGTCACGATACAGGGGGGGGGGGGGGGGGAGGCGGGCAACAGAGCCCGAACGGAGAGATTCAGGTGTTCATTCTTCCCGCGCGCTATTCGAGAATGCAATGGGAGATAAAATAGTATAACAGTGGTTCGATGAACCCTCTGCCTGGCACTTCAATGTGATTTGCAGAGTATCCCATGTAGATCTAGATGTACTATGTAATCCGCAAAACTGGGTTCAACCATCTACAGCATCAATATATAAATACGTTAACGCGAAAATTATGTTACATATTACTAATTTATTCGTGCAAGAAGGCCAATGAAAGTTACATAATTCGAAAGATTGTTTGTCGTAGATTTCACGAATATAAATACTATGTGTGCATTTAGCCATTAAAAGTGGTAAAAGGAAGTAGAAATTTTCGTATCTACAGCTTGGATCAAGTTCTACATTCTCCAACAATCAGCTCACTGATTGGCTATTCGCCTCGACCAAAGATGCTGTAATGCAGCGCATCTGCAGTATTAAAATAACGTATTAAAATAAGTGAATATCGAAACATGGAGTGTTCCCAACTCACTTTCTTGTGCAGTTCAAATGCTCCATTTTCGCAGTGATTAAGAGTGGTTAAAGGAAATGGATGTTTTCATATAAATGCCAATATAAAGGATGATGCACCGGGAGAGGCAACTAGCGGTGCACGGGTGGAGCTACGGAGTCGACATGTTGTCAGCTATGGAATTCTGAATATCGTAGTATCGAAATATCATTATTTCTTGGCGTTGTATAAATATACGAACACCGAAATTGTAGTGCCATTTCAAATATTAGGATAATGAACGTTATATAATTCGAAAATGGCATGAGAAGTATATACTTCCGTTTTATTTGTTTTTATTGTGTCAGGCATTTTCCTTAACAAGTAAAAGATACCGTTTCATACCTCCCAGTGCCGGTTGAATTTTACCAAATATCCCAGCGGCCTCCTATGATAATTTTGGCAACAGATGCTGAATAGTGAGAATCCTGTGAGTCTTCATTTTAGCCAAACGCTTGACAACGCTGATGTTTTCTCATGGTATCTTCGCTTTCCGAGGGCAATTATTTTTACTGAGCGGACGAGGCTGCATACAAGAACTTGTCAACCATAAAGCAGGAACAGCATTTATTGTTTACTTCATGGTCAATACGAACACTAATCGAGTCATTCTATGTGGTTCGAACAAATGGGCAAAGTTTTCCTATCGTGTTGTTGATGTTGCCAACATAATCACGCGAGGCCGCCGCCATGATACGTAACATTTTACCCCCAGTGACCATTGTAAACACAATTGGTCGATTTTCGACCATAGGCAATACTAGTCTACATAAATAGTCTGCAAGTCACACTGAAGAGCATGGCAGATGGTTCATCGAACCCCTTTTGTGATATTTCTCTATAGTTCCATTCTCTAATATCTCACGGAAAACAAAGGAACACTTAAATCTTTCCGTTTTCGATATTATTTCTCTTATTTTATTTTGATGGACTTGTCTTCCTATGTAGGTGGGTGCTAACAAAATATATTTGCATTTGGAAGTGAAATTTTGTGAAACAAATTTCGCAAATAGACCTCGTCGCAACGATTAACGCCTTTGTTTTACTGATTTCCACCCCAACCCGTCCATCATTGCCGTTATACTCTCTCCCCTATATCGCAGTAACACAAAACGGGCTGCCCTTCTCTGAACTTTCTCGCCTGGTGTGGATCCCAGTGGGCAGCAATCTTCCAAAATAGAACGCACAAGTGTGATGCAGAATTTCTTTAGTGGAACTGTTGCATCTTCTAACTGTTCTACCAATGAGACGAAGTCTTTGGTTCGCCTTCCTACTACATTTTCTATGTGTTCTTTCCAATGTAAGATGTTCGTAATTGTTACTCCTAGGTAGTTGAATTTACAGCTTATAGCTTGGACTGTTTTATCGTGTCAATGAAGTTTAAAAGATTTATTTTAGTGCTCATATAGATGACTTGACACTTATCATTATTAAGGGTCAATTGCCATTTTTACACCACGAAGACAGCTTATCTAAATAATTTTGCAGATTTTTTTTATTTTCTGGTGACCTTATTAACCGATAAGTGACAGCATCATGCGCGAACAGTCTAAGAGAGTTTCGTTTGAAACAGTCCCTGGTACACGAAGTCTGTACACATAAGATGCACAAAATGACGAAAAAAAAACTTCTGGAAATACATAAATGAAACCGCAAATGCAAATATTCTGTTGATCAAGCGATTCGAGGCAATTCATCTCCTCGCGAATCTTCAAATTTGCTTCACTTGGTACCTATTAAAAGCACATCCTTCGATACTGACAATCATCTCCCATCTCATGTAACTGAAGCTTCAAATTCCCGTACGATTCGCGCTCTTTCGTTTCCGTTTCGATAATGTAGTTCACTGACCCAAAAACTATGGAATAACACATTCTCGCTCTAGAAAAACACTCAACAGAGATTTCAGCAATGCACTGCCACTGTTCAGTGATCAACAATGTGCTCGTACCTCGCAACATGATACGATTCTCGGAATGAACAATGCAATGAGCCAGTTTTATCTCTGGAAAATGTCAATGGGACCCTTCTTTCTACACCTACATCTACATAGATACTATGTGAATCACATTGAAGTTCATGACAGAGGATTAATTGAGCCGCTTTTATGGTGTTTTTCTATAGTTTCAGTCTCTAATTGCTCGCGGGAAAAAGGAACACACAAATATTTTCGTTTTCGATCTAATTTGTCTTATTTTATTTTGATGGACTTGTCTTCCTATGTAGGTGGCTGCTAACAAAATATATTCGCAAGAGAAAGTTGGAGAAAAAAATCCGAAAATAGATATAGTCGCAACGAATAATACAAAACGAACTGCCCTGATCTAAATTTTCTCTAAATCGTTTGTCAGTCCCACTTGGTGGGTATCCCACAAGGCACAACAATACTCCGAAACAGGACGCACATGTGCAGTGTAGGCAGTTTATTTAGTAGAACTGTTGCTGCTTCTAAGTACTGTTTGGTTCGCTTTCTATACAATATTTTCTATGTGTTCTTTCAAATTTAGTTTGTAATTGTTAGTCCTAGCTACTCAGTAGAATTTAGGGCCTGTTGTGTGGAATGATTTATCGTGTAAATGAAGTTTAACGGGCTGCTTTTAGTGGTAACAGAGATGACTTCACACTTCTCATTATTAAGGCCAAATTGCCATTTTTTGCACCATTCAGACATCTAAACCTTTTATCAGTTGAATTTGATATTCTTGTTTCTTTACTAATCGATAAGTGAGAGCATCATCCGCGAACAGTCTAAGAGAGCTACTCAGTTTGTTTCCTAAATCGTTTATACAAATAAGGAACAGAAGGGGCCCTATAACAATTCCCTGGGGAACGTCATATATCACTTTAGTTCTCCTCAATGACTTCCCGACAATTACAATGTACTGCGTCCTTTCTGACAGGAAATCACGAATCCACTCCCACAACTGTGGCGATATTCCATAAGCACGCAGTTTGGTTGTGAGGCACAGTGTCGAAAGCATTCCTAAAATCTAGAAATACGGAATCTGTTGACATCCCTTGTCGATAGCTCTCATCACTTCATGAGAGTAAATAGCTAGCTGTGTTTCGCAGAAGCAGAGCTAAAATAAGGATTTCTGTGTTCACAGCAAATAAAGCTTTATGTGCAAACTCAAAGAGAAAAGTTACAGATACGGCAATAAAAGCAAACTCTAATTTCTAGCTGTCGTTGGGTAGCTACATAAAAATATCCCCGCAGTGGCTAGTGGATACATGAGCCTCCGTGTTACGAACCAATCAGCAGTTCTGCTTGACACATAATTACAGGTTATTAACGACACAAGCAGGTTCCAACCTCAGAAAAGAATCATAGGATGAAAAATAAAAGCGAATAAGGAAGTCAGTACTATTATGAAACGTAATAAAGTATTACAACTTCAACAATTCAGTAAAGTTAATGAAAGCAGCCATCAACGTAATTTTGATTTAGAAATTAAAATAATCAAATTTGACGGATTTGGAAAGCACGAACATCTGTGTGGAAAGCTATGAGACGCGGCGGAGTGGCCGGGCACATTGAGACGCTATTCTCCGATACGCGAGGCTATTCCTCTAAATAGTTACCTGGCACAACGAATGTAATAATCGGTATACTCTTGTATATTTATCCCCCGTTTTCAATATCATAACTGTAGTATATAAGACAACAGCAACAAAATTATTAATAAGGACATGGTTGACTCTCAATAATGTAATGCCGCATATATAAGCTCGACCGTTACTGCAGTATTCCGCAGTTGATTTTCACGGCCAACGGTCCCTCACATGACCGCTGCCATGGGTATAACATTTCACATTGTTACTATTTTACTGTTTATTGCCACAATACCATGTTCTTTAATCCTTCTTAATATTCGTAACGTTATTGTATTTCAGTCGACCTAAAGATTGAATCGCAAGCAGACTGAAACCGGTTGCCTAAGAACAATAAAAAATTTCTTGGCTATCGAGACTGTCTTTTCAAAACATATAATTTCATTAACGATCGCTTCTTCTCCAGAAATGTATTATAAAATTGGTAAGAGTAAGATTTTGGGGTCGAAGAAGGATTGAGACATCTGGAGAAAAAGAAAAAATTTACCAATTTTGTGGCGTTTCATGAATCGTTGAACTTTGTGCCACAAATTGGAAAACGGAGATTGGAAGACATTTGGTGCTTGAGAATAATTTCATCTTCAGAGTCAATTGTGAGCGTATTTTTTTAAGTTATATTTCTACTGACTGTTGCTGAGATTATTTTTGAATTGACATCCCTTGGGCTGTGGCTAGGCCATATCTCCACCATATCCTTTCTTCTCGGAGTACTAGTCCTGCAAGTTTCGCAGGAGAACTTCTGTGAAGTTTAGAAAGTATTAGGCGAGGTACTGGTGGATGTTCTTAGGATGGACCGTGAGACGTGTCGGAATAGCTCAGTTGTAGAGCGCTTGCCCGCGAAAGGCAAAGGTCCCAGGTTCGAGTCCCGGTTCCAGCACACACTTTTAATCTGTCAGGAAGTTTCATATCAGCGCACACTCTTCTGCAGAGTGAAAGTTTTATTCAATCGCTAGACCGTTGTAAGCCCTACAACTGTCATTTTTGTATATTTTTCGATCGGAGTTACAGATCTTTCTTTTAATTAACAAAAATGTCTTCTTTTCGCAAATTGCAAATAATTTGGTCAATTTCGCCATCTTGGATCGAGTTTCATGAAATAGAAACTGTATTTAAAAATTAATTTTCTATAGACTTATATTTTTCCACTGCTAAGGACAGATGATTATTAACAGCTGTTTAATATTTTATAAAATGCATTCTGAATCATCGGTTGTTTTATGAAAACCTTCAGTATCATTAGTTTTCGTCATTGATCATCATCACTGGATGCTTCTATGCCATCAGTTTCTTTTTTTCTTTTTTGCTAAGGATATTGAAAAGGGTGTATATTCAAGTTTAATTGATCTTACAACTCTTCATATTCCGGTGACTGGTCTATTTCAACCGCCTATGGAGTATGTCAGAGGAAGTCACCGACATTAAGAAGTAACTGAATGTGGCGTCAACACTGCATCAAATGTGTAAACAGCTGCAGTCCCTCCTTTCATTACCTGGATGATCCCGAATTAATGGAATTTTCTCCTACTTTTCATTCGTTAACATGGTAACAATAAACTTATAATTCGGTTTCTCTTCACTTCGGACAACAGAGTGAATATATAATAAGTAAATACATAAGACAGAAATTGTTGTGAGTGAAGGAACGCAATTTTATCACATAATACAACATTTATTTAAAAAAAAAAAAAAAGCCGCACGCGGTGGCCGCGGGGACTGAGGCGCTTCAGTCACGGTCTGCACCGCCACTACGGTCGGGGGTTCGAATCCCCCCCTCGGGCATGGATATTTGTGCCGTCCTAGTTCGTAACTAGTTCATAAGTAGTTTGTAAGTTTAGGGACTGATGACCCCGTAGTTAAGTCCCATAGACTATACAAACATTTGAACATTTTTTTCAAAAAAATGTAGAAGATTGCAGCGGTCCGTCTACAAACATTTTGTGCTATGGAAAAGAGCGAGAGCCCAAAGAAAATTGAACTACCCCTTCAGAGACTACTGAAACACAAAATGAGGTGTACACTCGAAAGTACGGAGATAGCAGGCGTCATGCTACCGACTGGGCGGCCATTCCCACCGGAGGTTCGAGTCCTCCGTCGGACAAGAGTGTGTGTTGTCCATAGCGTAAGTTAAAGTAGTTTGTAAGTCTAGGAACCGATGATCATAGCGGTTTGGTGGAATAACTTCACAAACATTTGAACATACGAGATGGGCCAAAGTAGAAGTTCCAGCTACGCAGACACACGGTTCTTGTCACAAACAAAGAAGTTCCACAGGTTTAGCGTTGGTCGATAGCGAGATCCAGGTAGGCAAGTTCGTGTCCACTGGCTGCATTCGTTGTGGTGGCTACTGTAGCTTATGTAGCTACCTGGATCCAATCAGGAGGCTATGTAAGAATACTTACAACAGTATCCAGAACCCCATCTCGAAAATCTAGTGCGAGCTAGCAGCGTTTGCTGTACTTTAAATGGAATTATTTTGGTTTCACTGTGGCTGTTGTTTGAAACTGATTAAAAAACAAGGTATTTATGTTATCAATTTGTATACTGCATCCACAATGTGTCTCAAGGGTTTAAGCCCCATAATCAGGTGGAATAATATTATGCTGCGTACATATAGGTTAGGTTGACGTGTTGCACTGCATACAAGAAAAAATGTTCAAATGTTTGTAGAGTCTATGGGACTTAACTACGGGGTCATCAGTCCCTAAACTTACAAACTACTTATGAACTACTTACAACTAAGGACGGCACAAATATCCATGCCCGAGGGGGATTCGAAACCCCGACCGCAGTGGCCGTGCGGATCCTGACTGGAGCGCCTCAATCCCCTCGGCCACCGCGGCCGGCTGCATACAAGAGAAAATACAAAGCAATACATCAGACTGTTGCTTCGTACAATTATTTCAATGAAGTTAAATTAAACAATTAAAATATCATACCTGCAGTGGCCACAGGTATGGTATGGTGGAGGTATGATATTTTCATTGTTTACATTTAACTTCATTGAAATAATTGTACGAAGCAACAGTCTGGTGTAGTGTCTTGTTCAAATGTTTGTTTGTAAATCTGTCGGACTCAACTGCTGGTTTATTAGTCCGTAGCTTACAAACTTCTTAAGCTAAGGTAAACTAACCTAAGGACAACACAAACACCCGCATCCGAGTGGCCCTCAGCCCCCGGCGGCGAACGCCGCACGCACAGCAGCACAGCGCCCCTGTGCGCACGGCTAATCCGTCCCGGCAAGTGTTTTGTATTTTCTCTTGTAGACAGTGCAACAGGTTAATCTGACCTACATGTACATATTAGTCACCTGATGATGGGGGTTTAAATCCTTGAAACGCGTTTTGGGTACAACACACAAAGTGACTGGTAACAGAAATACCTTGGGATTTAATGAAGTGTTTGCTGTAGCTGACTTTCCTGTCAGTCTGTTAACTGTTCGACGGGATAGTCAGCTTCTCGTTTGATTGGAAAAACACGCTGTTCTTAGCGCCTGTGAGGTAGGCTGTCTGTAACATTATTATGTTACTTGTTTAAGGAGCCGTTTGGGTGACCAGTAGATAAGTAAAATTACGAGGGGGGAGCTTTCCCTGTCGTCTGTGGGCGGAGTTGTGTATGACATGAAAAAATTAAAATGAGACATTAAAGGTAAGACGTATCTTTATTTTCCTAAATAATTTTGAAGTACATTGAGACATTTTTCAAACAGCTTTACAAGTTTCAACAAGCAGTCCAGGAAAAAAATCAGGGCGGTGCTTACGGAAGAATTGTTGAACGGCTATGGAGTATAAACATTCATCACCTGTCCGAGAGAAGTTCAAAAGCACTCCGTCTGCAGTTGAAGTGCTACTCACCGCTAAATGGGACGCCCAAGGAGTTTTGTTGCTGGACTTTTTGGAGGATGCAACCATTAATGCTGCTCGGTACTCTGCCACTCTGTCGAAATTCAAAGAGGTCATTCGGAAAAAGCGGCCTTGCCTTCTCAGATCTGGCGTTCTGCTGTTGGATGACAATGCGACACCACACTCGGCGACGACAATGCAAAACCATATTGCAACTCTTGGTTGGGAACGCCTACACCATCCGCCATAAAGTCGTGATCTCGCACCAAATGACAACCCTGTGTGTCCAGCTTTGAAGAAGACTCTCGGTGGAATGCGCTTTGCAAGCAATGCCGACATCAATGAAGCCGTTCAACGCTTCTTCCGTATGCAACAACGTGATTTTTTCCTGGAAGGCATTTTGAAGCTTATAAAGCGGTATGACAAATGTCGCAATGTACATAAAGACATGTCTTGTCATATCAAAAAGGAACAACTTCCTGATTTTCTGGAAACCTCCATGGTCCATCGACTCTTATCTGTACCATTATCTAATTCCGCATTTCTAACAGAATTAGAAACAATCAAACATATAGCATCCAGTAATGGCTATAACCCTGCCCTGATTGACAGAATACTGAATAACAAGCAACAAGTTAGTTGTCAGAAAAACTGGTGTGTCATCCCATATTTGGACAAAATTTCAGATCACATTGCTAAAAAGTTCAAATATCGAAATTACAAGCCTACATTTTGCAACACAAACAACATTCCAAAGTATTTATTCAATAGTAAGTACACAATTCAACCCCTATCACAGAGTGGTGTGAACAAGATCACGTGCAAACATTGTGGAGAAAGTGTATGATGGTCAGTCTGGCTGGGCTGCAGCTATTAGATTGTCAGAACACGAGAGAAGCTGGAGGTTAAAAAAGATTCAATCTTTGCTGAACATCTGCTCAGAGGAAACCATGATTGGCACAGGATGCTAGTTTAGTAATAAACGATCAGATCCAGTTCCCCTTTACACCTCTACTGAAATAAGTTTTACTTTCCAACTTTCCTTTTCAACCAAAATAATCCTGTCAGTTTTGATCCTTTACATATACTTATCCTATTTTTATATAAATGTTAATAACTCTCATAAATATGTACTTGTAATGTACTTTTCTGTGAACTAGTCGATTTTCTGTGATAACATCTTTGTAAATCGTAACATGTTTGTAACAAAGAAATTTTTATATATTGCACCAAAGCTGGTTTTATTTGAAATGCTGACTAGTTTCGGGCTTTGCCCATTTTCTTAAGCCACCTAATTACTTACATTCATATATATTATTTATTTGGATACTGCTTAGGTCACTCTGCTTGTGATAATTACTTTGGTGTAATTTATTGAGCTGTTGAACAAAAGACGTTTTTGTTAAATTCTCTTTGCTTAATTTTGTTTGTGACAATATCGCTGGTTATATGCAGAGTGACGTAAACAGTACCATTGAAAATATTCGTAAAATAAATTTTACATTTAAAATTGTTCGGAATGAAATATAAAATTTATTGTGCGAATATTTGTAATGCATATAGCCAGCGACATTGTCACAAACAAAATTAAGCCAAGAAAATTTAACAAAAACATCTTTTGTTCAACAGCTCAATAAATTACACCAAAGTAATTACAAAAAACAGCGTGACCTAAGCAGTATCCAAATAAAGAATATATATGAATGTAAGTAATTACGACTTGTACGTTCAATATAACAATGCCATATTAATGTATCTTTATTAACACACTTTGTTCTCTGCAATAGTTGGCTTAAGAAAATGGGCACAGCCCGAAACTAGTCAGCATTTCAAATAAAAGCAGCTTTGGTGCAATATATAAAAATGTCTTTTCTACAACATTTAAGAGCTGCAAAACGCGACATATCTAAAACATATGTTTGCAACATGTATACTACAGTCAGTTGTCACCTGATGATGGCCTGAGAAGCCGAAAGCCGTTTTGTGACGAATACATAAGTTTTGCAGAACATCAGGCACTCGCTCCTTTTTGGTATTATTATCACATTCTGTCAAGCACCGACTGAAAATTCAATTAATATGTCTTATCTTTAATGTCTCCTTTTAATTTTTTTTCTTCTCATACGCAACTTCGCCCACAGTCGACAGGGGAAACTTATTTTCCAACTTCCCCTCGTAATTTTACCTTTCTACGGATCACCCATACGGCTCCTAAACCACGGCATAACAACTAACATAATATTGTTGCAGAGAGCCTACCTCACAGACGCTAAGTACAGTGCGCTGCGCCTATCAAACGAGAAGCTGCCTATCCCGCCGAACAGTTACCTCCAGGCAGTGAAGTCAGCTGTAGCAACTGTAGCAGCTGTAGCAACTCTGATCACAGTCGACAGGGGAATCTTATTTCCAACCCTCCTCCTCCTCTTACATGAACTTTTGGCCCACTTTAGGTTACGGTAGTAACACTAAAAGTGGGCCTTTGCGATCGACTTTTGACAGCTCGAAATATAAATGAAAATAACGGCTTAACTAATCATCTGACACGAAAATTGAATAACTTAATTTGTAGAGAGAAAATTCTCTACAACTTTGCTCTCTTATGTTTTTTTCATATCTCGTAGCGTTTCAAAGATATTTGCAAAAATAACGGCGATTTTGGGATGTATGTCTGTCTGTCTGTATGTCCGTCCGTCCGTCTGTCTGTCCGTAAAATGTTCCCTGTTTGTAAGACGAACCGTTCAACCGATCACCACCAAATTTTACAGACATGATTGTACGCCGCCAGAGACCAAAACCTCCCTTTTTCAAATTTTTCCGACAAAAAAATACGGTAGTAATACGTAAAAAAGCCGTTTGTAATATAATTGTAATTGCAAACGAACCGTTCATCTGATAAGAAAATTGAATAACCTAATTGGTAGAGGAGAAAATTCTCTACAACTTAGTCCCCTTATGTTTTTTCATATCTCGTATCGTTTGAGACATATTTGCAAAAATAACGGAGATTTGACACCCTCCATTGAATTAAAGAAAACCAGCCGTTAGGAGATGTCACGTGACATTCCTCGCGCAGAACTCTCTGTGGCATACGCCATCTTGCGCGTATTTGATGATTTTCTTATTGCAACTTACACGTTGTCATTTCAAAGCAATGGCGCACTGAAGAATTAACAAATACACATCGTTCTTCGTACGATAAATGATAATCTAGTGTCTACAAATGCCATATTAGCATCAGTTAACAACGGCCACCAATAGTATGAGATTATATGCCTCATCGTCTGATTGGAAAAAAAATGGCCGTAGCGTAGTGGGCAAGGCGTTAGACTATGATGTAAAGGTCGGTGGATCGGAAGTCGTCACTACCTACAGCTTTTTTTTTCTAAAAGGGTTTCAGACTTATTAATTAAAGATTAAAGAACACATCTCCTAACTGTTAATGTAGGGTAGTGGGCAACGCCTTGGACTGTGACGGTAAAGTACATTGGTGCGGACCCCGCCACTACCTAAAATTTTTATCCCTCAAAGCGTTTCAGACACTCTCATGAATTACTTTTTTATTATTTAGATTATTATTTTGGTCCAAAATGTTCACAAAAACTTATAAAACTACAAATCTAAAGTGGGCCGTAAAACATGTCAGTGCGATTTTTTTAATGGTGAACGTGAGCTGCGAGCTGTAGGAGATTGTGGCGTGTGGAGTAGTGTCAGTGGTGACGGTCAACTGAACTGACCGCAGCGTAAAACAGGCGCGGTGTACGCGGGTGTCTGGTGTCTGGTGTCTGGTGTCGCGGCCTCATCGCGATGCAAATATGATTCGCCGCGGAGGGGCGGGCACCCCCTGCCCCTCCCCCTGCCGGCCCTTAATTAAAGCCGCCGCCGCGCCCCCCACCCCTCCCCTGCCTGTAGCCAATGTCACTGCGAGGCTGCGCCGCAAAATGGGAACAAGCTTCTCGCTACATCTTTCTAAAGTTATCAGCGTTACTAGTAATTTGTTGGTGACCTTCTTTCCTTCCTTTTTATGTAATAATCTCTTTTCCTCTACAGAACTGCTGCGTCATACTAAACGCATAATACGACTCACATATTCTGTTCTTTGTTTGGCCCTGTTGGCTACCTCGGAGTTTTGGTCTTGGTCCATAATCATCAGTGTCGTAGTAAAGCTCTGTCCTTTTTCATCTGCGTAAATACTCCTTTAAGGAAATTTATGCAGATGGCGGAGGGTTCATCGAACCACTTTCATGATATTTCTATATTTTCCTAAATTGCGTACGGCAAAAAGGAACACCTAAACCTTTACGTTTTTTATAAGAATTCTCTTATTTCATTAAGATGATCAAGCCTCCCGGTGTAGAGAGCTGCTATCAAAATGTATTCACATGCGGAAGTCAAAGATGGTGACAGATATATCGCAAATATACCTCGTCGCAACAAATACCGCCTTTCTTTCAATGATTTCCACCATTTTCAGCTTTTCGCGGCTCATTGTATAATACAATAAATTTCGGGAAGGAATCAATATAAATTATATTAGCAGAACTTAATAAATAGAGAAAATGGTTTTAATTTAGATAAGGCATATTCAGAAAATTTTCAAATGTTTGTAAATCTATCGGACTAAACTGCGTGGTCATCAGTCCATTCAAAAATGTTCAAATGTTTGTTAAGCTTAAGGAACTTAACGGCGGGGTCATCAGTCCGTAAACTTTCAAACTACTTATCAGCTAACTTATTCTAAAGACGATACAAATATCCATGCCCGAGGGGGTATTCGAACCCACGACCGTAGCGGCCGTGCAGACAGTGACTGGTACGCCGCAGACCGCTCCGCCACTGCAGGCGACCCATTAGTCCGTAGCTTACAAACTACTTAAAGGACAACACAAACAGTCATGCCCTAGGGGGACTCGAACTCCCGACGGCGAACGGCCGCGCGCACCGCAACACGGCGCTCCAGTACGCGCGGCTAATCCGCCGCGGTTATTTTCATTTTCCTCGATCGCCTTCTGTTAATCGGAAATACTGTAATGAATCCTGTGAATTTCAATCATTGTTCTCTACAGTCTGCCATATTATTAAATTGTATTATAACGTTTAATCCTTCTTCAGTTGTTACTTTCTCAGCCGCGGTGGAGTAGCAGAGTGTTCTAAAAATGTTCAAATGTTTGTTAAGTTTATGGGACTGCGGGGTCATCAGTCCCTAAACTTACAAACTACTTATGAACTACTTACGAACTAGGACGGCACAAATATCCATGCCCGAGGGGGGATTCGAACCCCCGACCGTAGTGGCCGTGCAGACCGTGGCTGGAGCGCCTCAGTCCCCTCGGCCACCGCGGCCGGCGCAGAGCGTTCTAAGTCACCTTGCTGCGGAGCGCGCGGTCGGAGGATCGAGTCCTCCCTCGGTTATGGGTTTTTGTGTTATCCTTGGCATAAGTTAGTTTAAGTAAGGTAGGTGGGCCAAATAATGCCATAGGCCTCAGTAAGGCCACCCCCTTTATTTCAGAAACTTCCATTCAAATCCGTCGGATAGCAGTACCTATATGTCCAGAAACGGCGTCCTAGTAACAAATTAAAATTAAGAAGCGCCATGCTTTCTGTTATTCCGTTGCAGTTATTCAGTTTGATTTTGGAGATTTTTGTTTAGCTACTGAGGTAAGTTTTTGCTAAGGTCTGGAGTAATTAATTTTTGTGGTTGCTTTATAAACTGTAGATTTGAAACCTTTGAGGTATTTTGACATCAGCTTGTTGGAAAGTGCAGAAACATGCACGGGATGGGGTGGCCTTATTGGGCTCTCACACCTGTTTATCCCATCTTTAGTATCTTCCAAGCAACACATCCCATGCCCTCCAGCCAATGGATAGGTCTTTGTTCAAACCCTTTGACTCATTTTGGGATGACGAAGTCTTTAGATACTGGGAAAATACCCCTGACAGAAAAATAACGAAAATATCATTGGCCAAGAGCTTTGACACCAAGAAACGTAACTTCTGGGTTCCGGAGCACAGGAATCTACCAGTTTGACCAGAATGTGATCCATGCTGAAGTTTTTGCTTCCAGTGAAATCACTGAGAAAGAAATGTCAGAACGTACAAGGACCCTCGACGTAGAAGCTTTCATGACAAGGGTAATGGAGGATGATGACTCCATAGATGCCGATGAAAACGCTACTGATCTGGCTGATACATTTGAGATGCAAGCTATGCCTTCAATGGAACCTGGTGTAACCGATATAGCTGCTCGAGTGAAAGTGACAAAGCGACCTCACAAGCAAATGTGAAACGCCTCCTGGAAAGAAAGAACTCTCAGCTCACCTTTCATCATCTGCTGGGAGATCGTTCACTGACATCTTAAAAAACACATCAAATGAATAAGAGTCGCACCCAGAGAAGGAAAAGTTTGAATTACGTAAGGCACAAAGTAACACGAAGTTTATTCCAAGAGAAACCTCAAAGATCAGCACGAGGACAACAGAACATGACGTCAAAAGCTTTGAAGAAAAGCTCTCAAGCAGCCCCCAGCTACTCAAAACCCGATGTGTCTTCTTCTTGGTATTGTTTTATGTTCACTTCGCTTGGTAGAATACATGATTCTCTGCTCACTCTGTGGACTATACGCCCATGAGTTTTTTGCCGGGATCGACAAGAGAGACACTGTTGAAAAATATTTTGTTCCAACTTTGAAATAGAATAATTAGATTCTGTCAGAATTTTTTTTTTTTTTTTTTTTTTTTTTTTTTTTTTTTTTTTTTTTTTTTTTTTTTTTTTTTGCGTATCTTATTGGGAATCCCGTATATCCCAGTAATGCTATTCGCTACGTTTTTTAAATTTCAGTTTAGAACATACTTTGAATGATCAGAAAGTTTATTTCTTAGTAGCTCATGTGTTATTCCTAAGAAATGTGAAGTTAATCGGCTGAATAGTTTGGCGGTGAAAAATTGCCAAACATTAAGGAAGCCTTATTTGGCGCAGCTACCTTAGTTTGTAAGCCTAGGGACTAATGACCACCGCAGCACGTCCCTTAAATTTACAAACAATTGAACATATTTTTACTTTTTCAAAGCACTTAAGCTTACAGTTGCAGTCTTCTCCTAATTTGTGCAACCGAGTTTTTAATTTCTTCACGCCTGTACTCATTTGCCCTCGTATTTGCCTTTTCCGAATACTGTTAGAATCTGAAGCTCTCTGTATTTCTCCCTAGATGAAATACTCATCATTCAGAATCAATAATAAGCTTTTAAACTTAAATGAGACACTCATAACGGTTACCTTACTAAATAAAATGTCTGAAACTAAAGTGACACCTCTGTGCCTACAACGCAAATGTGTCTTGATTTAAGAATATTCGCCAACTTTCAAGGAATCTAAAAACTTAATGCACAATATTGGACAAATCATATTTATTCCCTGCAGAGAGAGACATTAGCACATTCTTCCCTTGCATGAATAATCTAAAATGTGTTATAGAACGTAGACTATTAATGTTCCCACACTGATCGTTTAACAATATTAAAGAATATGTAATCCTACATCTCATAGGACAAGTAACTCATTTTTCAAAACAGAAAAATAAATAAATAAATAAACACTTCATTTCCTGTACTCTTCAGATTCACCTACGAGGCGTGTTTTTTTAAGTAAGTACACATCGCAGCCGCAGCACTGCGGTCGGCGTTCTGCGCATGCGCACTGGGTACCTACATCTGTTGTCTACACACTGACGCCATTACAGTCTGATTCTTCCTTGTTTACGTTGTGTACTGAGTGTTTAAGATGCTTACGATAATCGTGTCCCGCAGACTGTGACGTACGGGCTGTTGTAAGATTTGTCAGTGCTAAAGGCCTAAAAGCGATCAGTATGCATCGAGAGACCTGTTCAGTTTTGGGAGAAAACATTATGAGTGATGGGATGGTAAGAAATTGTGTGAGAGCTTTTAAAGATGGCCTCGCAAATGTACATGATGAACAACGGAGTGGGCGTCCTTCGGTCATTAAAGTAAGTTTGGTGCAGGAAGTGGACAATAAGGTGAGAGAAAATGGACGCTTTACGATTTTCGCCTTGCAGGATGACTTTCTAAAGGTTTCTCGTAGTGTCAGCGTCTTCAAAACGATGACAAAGTCAAAACAGTTGTGATGCAGTGGTTAACAAGTCAGGCGACAGATTTCTGTGTGGAGAGTATTCAAAAACCGGTACAACGTTATGACAAGTGCCTCCAATATTGACGGTTATTATGCAGAGAAGTAGGTAAAAGTACAGGCTTTCATGTAAAAATAAATTTATTGAGATATATTAGCACGTCATTTTGTTTTTAAATTTCAAAACGGTACTTACTTAAGAAACATGCCTCGTATATAACATTTTGCATAATGTTAATAGTGTGCAAGATAACAAAAGGTTAATTGAGTCCTGACCCTCCACGTCCTTAAAACTCCTGTAAACTCTGAATGTACATATAGCAATACTGTCAAAGTAACATAAGACAAGTAGGTTCATTGACAGCTTGATTCGATGATGAGTGCGAGGAAGGGGGGTCCATACAGCGAGAGCGCCGAACTAGGCATCGATTTTCATGAAAAATGATTATGATATTACACAACTAGTCCTCATACTACGCATTAAGGAAACCTTAACAATTTTTAAGCGCTCAATCACTCATACCATAACGACTGTCCCATATATATATATATATATATATATATATATATATATATATATATATATATATTGACGATTTTCGTTTTCAGCTGAGTTTTGAGATTATGTAACTGTGTAGACGGCCATAGTTAGCTTTTAACACAGTCCACTGATGTCACTGAAATTAAACGCCGCAGTAGGGTCATATTAATTGTTTAATGAAGTCATTAATCCATTCATGCCCACCAGCATCACAAATTATTAAGAACTGACCTTTTTTATGAGTGTCAGCAGCTGCCACTGGTAACCTTACCACAAACAACTGTCAAGTACTTCCTCACAGATTAAAATTGTGTGCCGGGACCGGGACTCGAACCTGGGACCTTTGCCTTTCTGGGGTTGCACAGTGGTAGAGCGCTTGCCCGCGAAAGACAAAGGTCCCAAGTTCGAGTCCCGGTCCCGTCATTCAATTTTAATCTGTCAGGAAGTTTCATATCAGCGCACACTCCGCTGCAGAGTGAAAGTTTCATTCTGGAAACATTCCTTAGGCTGCGGCTAAGCCATGTCTCCACCATATCCTTTCTTCCAGGAGTGCTAGTCTTGCAAGTTTCGCAGGAGAACTTCTGTGAAGTTTGGAAAGTAGGAGGCGAGGTACTGGCAGAATTGAAGTTGTGGGGCGGCACCGTGAGTCGTGCCGGGGTAGCTCAGTGGTAGAGCGCTTGCCCGCGAAAGGCAAAGTCCCAGGTTCGAGTCCCGGTTCCGGCACACAGTTTTAATCTTTCAGGAAGTTTCATATCAGCGCACACTCCGCTGCAGAGTGAAAATTTCATTCTGGAACTGTCAAGTACATTATAGAAGCTTCTCAGTACATATCGTCGTATTCCTAATGCAGGTATTGTATTTTCCTACTTACACTGCAGTACGTTTAAAATTACAAAAAAAAAAAAAAAAAAGCGGAAAGAAAGAAACATTGCAGTGGATACAGTGAGTAACTAATTCACAACATGTACTGCGGATGATGGGTATACAGAGATAGTACGTGTTTTTGCAACATTTAAAGTAGTGTCTAAAATGCGGAGAAATACGACTTGGGCGCTGCAGCTGCTCTTACACAGCGGCAGGCGTATTTCTCGCCGCGCTGTTTTGCCCTGCTGAGTCTCCCTGTCCTGTCGGGACGCCCCCGTTTCACGCCTGTTAGACTGCTCCCTCGTTACCGCTTCTCATTACGTCGCTGCTGGCTGCGACGACCTGACGCGTTCGTTTCCAGGATGCTTCTTTCTGGTTCCGAAAGCTCCAGAAGTGATCGTATTACGGAGAACTATCGCGAGGAGATCAACGCGCTTCTTATAGCATTTGTCAAGCTGTTTTCTACATCTATATGTACATGGGATACTCTGCAAATAACATTTAAGTGCCTGGCAGAGGGTTCATCGAACCACCTTTATACTATTTGTCTCCCATTCCATTCTCGAATAGCGCGTGGGAAGAAAGAACACCTGAATCTCTCCGTTCGAGCTCTGATTTCTCGTATTTTATTCTGATGGTTATTTCTACCTATGTAAGTGGGAGTCAACAATATATTCTCGCATTCGAAGGAGAATGTTGGCGATTAGCGATAGGAGTTTCGCAAGTAGCCCACGCCGCAGCGATAAGCGTAGTTGTTGTAATGATTCCCATCCCAGATCCTGTAACATTTCCGTAACGCTGTCTCCCCTGTATCGTGACAGTACGAAACTCTTTCGATGTCCTCCGTCAAACCCACCTGATAAGGTTCCCATACTGGGCAGTATACTCCAAAAATGGACGGACAAGCGTAGTGTAAGCAGTTTCTTTTGTAGTTCTGTTGCATATTTTAAAGGTTCTGCCAATAAAACGCAGTCTTTGGTTCGCATTTCCCACGACATTATCTACGTATTCTTTCCAGTTTAAGTCTGAAGTAATAGTAATTCCTAGGTATAGAACAATTTAGATCATCAATGGTTATATGAACTTAGGTCGTATGCTTGTACTGATGCAAGATGTCAGGCATTTATGTTTTCAATAAGATTGCTATCTCAAGAAAAGTGATTTTAAATTCTGTTTGGAAACAAAAGAGAGTTGTTGGATTTCGTTTGTTAATAAATTGGAAGATGTGTTACTTTATAAATATTAATTCACCATGAGCTCTTATCAACTGAAATCGTGACTCATTTGGCGAAGCAACAGTTTCCCAGTCGTGAAGGGTCCAACCGCTGTGTTCACTAGCTCAGGAGAAGTTCTGCAGGCGATGTTCCGTCAGCAATGTCACTCGAGTCCATTGTCTCTTCCCATAGACCATTAACGCCGTATGAGAACAGCCCATTCCCAGTTTCGCTACATTGTCTCAACAGATGTTTTCGTCGTATGTCCTATACTGGTTCCTGCCGCAGTGCCGACACGGTGCCATGGTACCTTGACCTCGCTAACTTAGTGACTGCACAATCTCCTTAGGATACAGCTTCTCTTTCCATACAGAGCTCTCACCGAACACTCAAGCCTGCACGTTACCTGCTTCGGCACGACTGCGTGGAGACAAAATGAAGCTTTTCTACAGAGCAATATTTTTCTCCAAAGTAACATAACTATATGTCGCATAACTTCGTATGTTAAACATCACCGACTCTACATGTAGTGACCTACTCCATGCCCAATTTACTTTTTCTGAAGCAGAGAAAATAACTACTAAGCAGAAGCTGTTACAATACTTACGGAAAATATGGAGTCTGGTACTGTAGACTTAAGGGCATTCTGATTAAAGCCATTTTCATGGAATAAGTGAATTTACTTGTCAGTGTTCAAACGAATTTAGGACATTAGCTGCTAGTGGGCACTGAATATTTGCGCATAATATGGAGTATGGTGCTGTAAAGGACATTCTGATTAAAGCCATTTTCATGGAATAAGTGAATTTACTTGTCAGCATTCGAACGAATTTAGGATATTAGCAGCTAGAGGGCACTGAATATTTGCGGAAAATATGGAGTCTGCTACAGTAGAGTTAAGGGCATTCTGATTAAAGCCATTTTCATGGAATAAGTGAATTTACTTGTCAGTATTCAATTTAGGACATTTAGGACATTAGCTGCCAATGGGCATTGAATATAATAGATGGAAAAACGTGAAAATGTATGCCGAGCTAGTATTGGAACCTGGGTCTTCCTGTTTACCAGGAAGTGCACTGCCTACTATGCTACTGGGACACAGTGGTAAACACAGTTGCACTGGCCGATCTCGCACGTCCCCAGTCAGATTCAATTTCTCAACTTATCCACACACCACTGGCTTAGTGTCCCAGCTCATTTCCATTAATTACTCGCGGCATTATCCGAAACAACATGTGGTCCAAAAATAAGTGAAAAATTAAGTTTCACGTAGAAGGGACCGCAATAAGCAGATTTCGCATAGGAATGTTTCATCGCTAATAATACATTACTGCAATAACGTTTACAGAAGTTAGAAAGAAATGAAACTGAAAAGGGAAGTATTAACAAAAATTTATTTAGTCATATTTTTCAAGAGGTGTCGTTATATGCACCGTCGCTTTGAATCTTGTATCGCTGTTGGTGGCATCTCTTTCGAGCAACTCTTTTAAACTCTCGTTAAATAAATGTTTTATCTTTACCTCCCTTTTCAGTTTCCTTTCTTTCATATTTCTGTACACGCTATCGCTGTGAAATGCCATTACTAACCTCACATTACTACAGAAAATCTGTTATTTCGGTCCCCACTAGCTGCCGTTTCATTTTTGAACACACACACACACACACACACACACACACACACACACACATATATATATATGGCGAAACGAAATTTGAGCAGCGCGATTCCACACATGCCAGCAATAAAAAATGTCTTTCACAAAATTTCGTACCGTGCATTTTTCCGGCTATACGTGATCGTCGAAGAATAAGGTGGTGTGTGTGAGTTTGTTTTCCATACATCAGTGTATTTCACAATTACACCAAAAACTTCTAGGGTAGTAGAAGGCACCTGGAGAAACACAATGGGCATAGAAACTGATGCCCGGTAACGTCATCCAACGTCTAAGTTGCTGGAGGGGACGTCTAGCGACAGGCGTCTTTGCCTGTAACTTGGACTCTCCGCAGCGGCGTTGAATGGCATTTCCGGGTATTATTTTCTACGCTCTGTTTTTTCATCAAGATTTTTCCTACATCCCCTAGAAGTTTGTTGGTGCAGTTGTGTATTTCTTAAACACACTGACGTATGGAACACACACCCATCTCAGCCTTCAACGTCCATTTATATGCGCGAGACGAAATTTTGTGAGACGCATTTTATTGTCGTTGTTGTTGCTAGCATGTGAGGCGCTGCGAAGCCCGAGTCCGCGAATTTCGCTTTGCCCTATGTAAGGTAGCACAACCGCGACGTCCCCTGTATTTTTCATGTTTCCCGCGTACGTAACTGCAAGAAGGGGTATCTCATCACTGCCGTCCACGTGAGAATTGCGCGTACTGTGTAAGCGAATCTTCACTGAACTCTGCTATCACCCGCCCTTGCGTTTTCGTCCTGGTTTCGCTCTGGCCGTAGTTTGCGTCAGATCTTGTAGTCAGGAGGGTTACAACTGCAATGTACACTACGCAGATGTCGCACTGTTTTATGAGGAGACGCGCCGCAGTGCGGCCGAGACCCGAAGGCTCTATACACAACGATTTACACCGTTACTTCTATCTTCAGCGCAAGTTTTCAGACATACAAATGCGCGTTTAACAACCGGGACACCATCACAGGTACAACGTGTCGAATAAAGACGAATCGGCGACGCACCAGATGTTGAGAGGAAAGTTATAGAGTATTTTGGAGTACGTCCCACGTATTGTAAGCATAGCTTAAATGAAAAAAATGCATACGTACTAAGTAGTATAATCAAAATCTTATGGCACTGCAGTATTTGTACTTCCATTAATAATATGATCATTCTTATTAACATTATGTAAGAGATTAGATCTTACCCACTAAAACCTAATTTTTATCGTAACCAGGATAAGTATGAACTGCAGGAGAACTGTACAATTTTTTCGATACAACGTACTTTGGAAAAATGAAAATGCAGTCCCATTAAGCTGTACCTACACTAACAGTTACATATAAACTCAGGGGTTGTTGTGCAGACGTTTCCTAAATTAATCATAAATCCGGATTTCACCAGGCACATTTTATGTGGAGTTAATCGTTACTTCGCCATTGACTTCACTGTCAGTGGACAGTATCAAATCCTAAGTGGTTACAACCGTATCACATTCAAGCGCACTTCGACGTGACCGTAAGGTGCGGCGATCTAGGAAACTACAAGACCACTTTATTTGGCTTCCAAACTAACTAGTCGTAATTGGAATTGCTGCAGAATAAGCAGAAACTTGGGCGTTTCCTAGATTGTATTCCACTGCACAACAATGTGTGCTCCGAACGGGGCGTACGCCATGGTGGTTGGATTCCATGGACAGAGAGATCAGCTGATTTAACATCATTGGATTTTTTGTTATGGGGATGTAGCAAAGCCAGGGTTTACGAAACTCAAATGTAAAATCCAGATGTCTCAAGAGACTGAATACGTTCAGTATGTGCAGAAACGTTAAGAGCTGCCCTTCCTAATAACGAGAGGCGCTTACTTCACTGCATCCAACAGGGCGGACATGCATTTCAAATATGTGTTAGAAATAATAATACGATAATAAATATCCGGTACTCTATAACATAGCTTCAAAGGAATATCAATTATTGTATTCATTGTCCTGTGTGCACTAAAATATATTTATATAACATTGCCATTTATGACTCTCGAATTGTTGAATTATGTGTTGTTTCAAATTAGCTGTCATGTGTTGATATGCTTCGAATCAAATAATATACTTTGAATCTTGAACATACTGTTTTGGTCAGCGAGAATAATTCTTTTACCCACAATCCGATCTGCAGTCAATGAATCGAAATCGACAACCCACCTACAGCAAGAAAATTTTCTAACGACGAGAAGTAAGACATGTTATGGCTGTGAAGAATTAAAGCTTCGGTCTTAGGTTTACCAGAGCTTCCTTTCTGTTGGTGAGGAGTCCCCTTGACTGTTCTACTTAGGCAAACCTTTCGGCCTTTCGGCATATGTAGTATCCGGGATAAGCTAACGTCAACGGAGGATGTCCTGTTTGAGCCAACTGTAACATACTAGGGTGAGTCAGTAAATAGGTCGCAAACTGAGGCAGACGCGCCAGTACTGCGTTTACAAGCCTGACAATCGCTTTAATTTTCAGCTGACTCCACCTGTAATTTTAAACACCCGTCACATCGTTCTAGAAGGCTTTAAAAGGCTGGAGCTTGGAATTTTTGTGTCGGCGTTTGCATCCTATAAGTGACGCTCTTGAGCTGTAACTTTATTTGGTTCCTTAAATATTGCAACTCACAGAACGAATGTGTTGTCGTAGTGGTAGAGAAATATTTTTACACAACACGAAGTACTAGTGTGTCTACCTCAGTTTGCGACTTACTTAGTGACTCACCCTCGTATATGCATATAAGGCAGGGCGGCCAATTATCCTTTTTTCAGTGCGGACAATCACAATCCCGGAACTCTCACAAGATTTCGCAAAATACTGCGAGTAAAGTAAGGGGCAGCACATCAGTTGAGTGTGGCTAAAGGCGTGGTAGGATATCCCTCGCAGTGGTGGTGATCAAAAAAATGTTTGTAGAGTCCATGGGAATTAACTACGGGGTCATCAGTCCCTAAACTTACAAACTACTTATGAACTAAAACTTCCTGGCAGATTAAAATTGTGTGCCGGAACCGGAGAGGTACTGGCGAAAGTAGAGTTGTGAGGCGGCATCGTGAGTCGTGTCGGGATAGCTCAGTCGGTAGAGCGCTTGCCCGCGAAAGGCAAAGGTCTCAGGTTCGAGTCCCGGTTCCAGCACACAATTTTAATCTGCCAGGAAGTTTCATATCAGCGCACACTCCGCTGCAAAGTGAAAGTTTCATTCTGGAAACATCCCTCAGGCTGTAGCTAAGCCATGTCACCACCATATCCTTGCTTCCAGGAGTGCTAGTCTTGCATGATTTATAGGAGAGCTTCTGTGAAGTTTGGAAAGTAGGACGCGAGGTACTGGCGGAAGTAAAGTTGTGAGGCGGCATCGTGAGTCGTGTCGGGATAGCTCAGTCGGTAGAGCGCAAAGATCCCAGGTTACAGTCCCGGTTCCGGCACCCAGTTTAGATCTGCCAGGAAGTATCATATCAGCGCACACTCCGCTGCAGAGTGAAAGTTTCATTCTGGTACTTATGAACTAGCTTATGCTAACGACGGCACAAACATCTATGCCCGAGGGGGCATTCGAACCCCCGACCGCAGCGGCCGTGCAGACCGTGACTGTCACGCCGCAGACCACTCGGCCACCGCGTCCGGCTGGTGTTGATCAAACTTTCCCACTAGAATAGTGGTCAGCGGGGTAAACTTGAGGATCCGGGTTCGAATCCAAACTGGGCACATATTTCCAACTGTCCCTATCGATTTAATTTAATGACCACTGACAGCATGTGTAGCAAATTCCTTTCTACCTGGATTCATAACAGATGCAGGATCAAAAATGGTGCCTGTTCTTTTGGAATTTACTTGTGCCTAGTTTTCAAATACTCATGAATAAAGCCACGACGGAGAGGCCAAGGGCATTGAGGACGTTCTTCGTCGGGGGTTCGAATCCCCCCTCGGGCATGGATGTTGGTGTCGTCTTTAGTATAAGGTAGTTCATAAGTAGTTTGTAAGTTTAGCCACTGATGACCCCGCAGTTAAGTCCCTTATGGTTCACAAACATTTAAACACTTTGACTGCAGTAGGATGCAGGATAACTTGGGTGAAATATCCAGGTGATGTGAGGAATGGCAACTAGCGTTAAATGAAGGAAAATGTAAGGTGATGCGGATGAGAAGGAGATACAATCCCGTAATGTTAGAATACACCATTATTTGTGTGCTACTTGACAGAATCACATCAATTAAACACCTGGGCGTAACGCTGCAGAGCGAGATGAAATGGAACGAGCATATAAGGACAGTCGTGGAGAAGGCAAATGGTCGACCTCGCTTTATCATGAATAAATTTTTTAAAAGACCGACATTACTTGCTACAAATCACTTTGTTTGAAAACTAATAATAAATATAATTTATTTGTCATGTTAAATAATTTTTCAGTAATATCTGCTCCACACTACACGTATTTACCGTTACCGGTGACAGCGGTCGCCACGTAACGAAGCGATCAAAGTGGTCAGCTCTGACTGAAAGGGCATGGAGTCACGCCGCGTGCTGAATGCTCCTGTTTTATTATTCCCCTTCCCAGAATTTTATGCTCCATATAACAGAAGAACTCCAATACAGAATTTAAATTGATATGTATGATACCCGGAAGGATTAATATTACAGCGTTTTGCTTCTGTATTACTGACTGGTTAAAGCAGTCGCTATATATTGCATTCAGGTATTACAGCAGAATTTAATTTGGTGTATAGGAGATTCTGAGATTTGTGCTTCAATTTATGAGGGAGTGTAGTAAACTAGTCCATCCTTTATCGGCCTGGCGCAGCAACAATGAATCCATCTTTGTGATAAATAAATCTCGCTAATGGCACATCATCAATGTTACCGTTTGATAAGTGGATTGTAGCTCAAACATCTTTTAGTTTTCATTTTTGACTAAGACGTCCATAATCGTGTATTTCTACGATTCACTAATGTGACTTGTCTGTTCGTTAGTGTCCAGCCGTAAGAGTGAAAGCCATTAAATAAATATTATAATTTCACAACAAGGACTTATTTATCACAAAAAGGACTATATCATTCAGTAGCAGATTATAGTGTTGATGTAGAATTTTGTGACATGATTTGTTTTTGGTTGTCACACTTTCTAATAGATTAATGTTGTCTTGCAGATCTAATGGGCCACTCTCTTCACCATCACACATCACTTGCACTCTCCGTATTCTATCAGATACCTCCATACGATCGTGTTGAACATAGCTGGAATGACACCAACCTACTAGGATTTGGAAATAATGATGCACAGCGAACCGGTTGCAGCAAAATTGTTATAATCCTTTATCAGGTTTTCTAACTATGGGCGCCTTCTTCATATAGTTAAGGAGTTACCTACAAAGCAGCTTTCTGTATAAAGACCGGTTTCAGTGTCTTTGACTTTCGTTGCTGGTGGTATATCTGTAGTTGTAAAAGAGCAACAAAAACACCATGTTCAGTATTTCGCTTAATTATTGACCTATTTTAAAATTTAAAACTTATATCCTGATAAATTAAAAACAGATGTGAAAAGGAGAGAAGAAAAGCGTGGTTATGGAGTAGACTTTTAATAAACTATACATTCTAGCAAGAAGCTTAAGAACTAGTAACGCAGACAGCACAACACTGTAAAAATAGCAATATGATGTCGATGAAAAATCATTTAGTTCTTAATGTCCTCTCTGTAGTGGCTATTTGAAGTGTTTCCGCAAAGAAAAGGCTGCTACGAATTCACTGATAGAAATATATCAATTAATATTCCAAAATGATTTTGCTCGTTTTTTGTCTTAATACTAATTGCAAATATTGAAGACGAGAAAGGATTTTTCGAAGTACGCCGCTGTAGTCATGGTAACGCTATTAGTCGATGTCTAGAACGACTATTATAGAAGTGGTATATAGCTGAAATGTATTAGTTTTCAAATAGTTGTGTGTAATTATCTTATTATACAAGGTATCAAATTGATTTACAACCAATAACTGAAATACTACTATTAAGTACATTGCAGTAATAAAAAATAGGTAATAGAGGTGGACCAAAATAAAGGTAACATAGCTTTGTAGCACTGGGTGCTAAGGTATTACAGAATAGTATTATAGCCATTACTTGTAGCAATTTCTTTAAGGATAGAAATTCTCTTTGTTTTTGCTCTAGTGTGAGAGGTAGTTTATTCACTCTATTTAATACTGAGTGGAAGAAGGCTCTTTTATATTTGTTGGAATGAAATGCTTAGCATGAATAATGGCATCAATTGCTGTAGGTCTTCTTTATATAACAAAAGTTTGTTGTCCTTCATTACTGGCGATTGTTAAATCTAAAAAGTTAATAGCCTGTTGGTGTTCGTGTAGAATAGTAAAGATGAGGTTAGAATGCATATGATTCAACGCATCATTAAGATCATTCAATTCTTACTCGGAGCCTTCAAATGAGAGAAGAGGATTTTCAACGGAGTGTTTATAATAAGGAACTTTTTCATGTGTATGTGGGTTGTCTCTAAAACGTAAAATTTCAATGTAAATGACAAATATGTTAGCAGTAGTACTAGCCAGCCGCGGTGGCCGAGGGGACTGAGGCGCTCCAGTCACGGTCCGCACGGCCACTACGGTCTGGGGTTCGAATGCCCCCTCGGGCATGGATATTTGTGCCGTCCTAGTTCGTAAGTAGTTTGTAAGTTTAGGGACTGATGACCCAGTAGTTAAGTCCCATAAGCTTAACAAACATTTGAACATTTGAAGTAGTACTAGCCAGGGAATTACTCATTGTAAAATTGTCTTTCCGAAAAAAAAAAAAAAAATGTGGTGATTAAATAAAGAGTAGTTAAAATCTAATGATGTCTCTAAAAGCCCGATGGTCTCATTGGTTTCATCATGATTCAGCAGTTATGGTTTACAAAATTTTCTCTAATGAGCTTATTGGTTTCAACTACTGGAACATTTGTAAATAGATCGAGTAATGGCGTTACCGTGGCAACAGTCGGCGTCCTTCCATGGATCTCTCTCACTACCGAACCGCCGCGCCGTATTGCCTTCCAGGTTGCCATCCCTTTTATTTTATTACAATACTAGTAGCTTTTAATACCAAAATTTGGACATTTTACCTTATTTGTTTTATCCTTCTTGAGACGTATTCTATAAATTTTTTAAATACCTTAGTACCCAATGACTAAAGTATATTACCCTTTATTTGGGTCCATCTATATTACTATTACTTTACAGTTCCCATTACGTTGTATCACTGTAGTATACCTGATAATAATTAAGTAATTCGTTGTAATTACATTTGGTACCTTGTATAATAATCTGATTACATACGCCTACAAGAAAACTGATATGTTTCAGCGATCTGCATTCTAGATATCGACTTATATCGTTAGCGTGACTACAGTCGGCGTCCTTAAATGCACTTACATAACTGCCGACCCGCCATTGTGCGTTCTGTTTCGGCGTGACAACGGCGTTCCTCAGGGCCGGCGCAAACCAAAGTGTCACCCGTGCAAGCTGCTAAATTGCCGCCCACGTTTATTTATTATTGTTAATTTTGTTTCGTCTTACAAAACGTTTGTGGAGTTGTATTTAAAGAAACCTGTAACAAATGTCAGCAATCAATCGCAATTTTTGTTTTTACTTTTCAGATCTTCCTAGATTTCGTCTACTGAGTGGCCAGTCACAAAGCTTTTCATATGTGCTTACATCTAAATCGTCATGTTGACAGTTACGTTCAGCATGATGGTATACATGTAAACATACCTCAAAGCATTGAGAATCACACTGCGGCAGAAATACATGTAGATCTGGAAAATAAAAACAAAAATTGCGACTGATTTGTGACATTCTCTACAGATTTGTACATACCATTCGCTGGGCACCAGCTGAAAAATGTAGTCAAACCAGATTGAAGAATGCAGCTAATTTTACTAAGTCTTGTACGGGACCAGCCGCATAGTCCATGACTTCAGCGCCTTCCGACGGCACCAGCGCCTTAGACCGTTCGGCTAATCCCGCGCGGCATGTACTTACAGTTAACGTAAATAAACATTTTTCAATGGTCGTGAACAGATAACGAATTCAACAGAAAACAGTGTATTTACAATTTTACGATAATTTGCTTTGAACAATAATATTAACAATAACTATTCAATGTTGAACAAAATAAGAAACAACAAAGTAAATCACCAAGACACTAAACGTAATATAAAAAAAAGGTAAAGCAGTCAACAATCTGAAGATAGGTTTGAACAACACAGTGCTATACTAGGCATAGTCCTGTTGGAGGTGGTATGCCGTTGCCTTCCTCCGACTTTGTTTACAAGATAAATCAATCAAAAGTGAAGGCCGTAAACTCCATAAAATACCTAGGAATTACTATTACTGCAGACTTAAATTGGAAAGAACACGTAGATAATATCGTGGGAAAGGCGAACCAGAGACTGCGTTTTATTGGCAGAACCCTCAAAACATGCATCAGAACTACTAAAGAAACTGCATACTCTACGCTTGTTCGTCCATTTTTGGAGTATTGCAGCCAAGTGTGGGATCCTTATCATGTGGGTTTGACGGAGCACATCGAAAGAGTCCAAAGAAGGGCAGCTCGTTTCGTATTGTCACGATACAGGGGAGACAGCGTTACGGAAATGATACAGGATCTGGGATGGGAATCTTTACAAACAACGGCGCTTATCGTTGCGGCGTGGGCTACTTGCGAAACTCCAATCGCCAACGTTCTCCTCCGAATGCGAAAATATATTGTTGACTCCCACTTACATAGGTAGAAATGATCATCAGAATAAAATACGAGAAATCAGAGCTCGAACAGAGAGATTCAGGTGTTCTTTCTTCCCGCGCGCTATTCGAGAAAGAAATGGGAGATAAATAGTATAATGATGGTTCGACGTCAGGCAGTTAAATGTGATTTGCAGAGTATCCCACGTAGATGTAGACTTTCGAACTGACTTACCCAGCCAGTTATAGGGAGACCTACAGTTTAACGTGGGTGCCACGGTGCCACTCGATATTTTTCACATCAACAACACTGCCAGAGATGAAAGAGGTGGAATGTGACAGAAAAGTCCTAAGACCCGCCGGGTCCTAAGATCGTAATATAAAAATTCAAAAACAAGAAAAACAACATTCTAGACAAATCGAACCTTCCTGGCTTTTACTTGTGTAAATTAAAAAATACTGGCGTGTACGCCAGACTGCTTCCCCTCTCTGTTCCTCCGGCGTAATCACGACGGTGCTGCCACTGTGGCGAGGAAGTAATTAGTCGTCCTCCCTCCGGTAGGTAGGCGCCACGCAAGAGCTCCCTCGGAGGTTTGGTTTCGAATCCCCTCTTGGGCATGAATGTTTAGAAAAAAGGGAGGTGGGGAGCCCTCGACAAGTGGCGGCCCGTGCGGCTGCACGTTTCGCACATGCCTTGCGCCGGCCTTGGTGTTCCTCGTGGCTGCCATTTTTGACCTTCTTGTTGCCGTGAGAACTGGGTCACATTAAACTACACACTGAAGGGCACTGCCACGCAAATATAAGACTAAATACATGTATTTATTAGTTCAATGTTTTAATACAATGATACAGTGTCATCGTTTCTTCTGGCTGTACTAGCAAATAAAATGATAATAATATTCGTTTCATCTATCAAAGTATTGTCAATAGTTGACACTGATCTCTGAATTACGTTTGCTGTGCGCCGTTTTAAATAAACGGCAACAGCCACCCTATATTCTTATTTATAATCTTTTAGTTGTCAGACTATTGTGTTTGATGTATACTTACATAATTAGAAATTTATAGGTACGGCCAAACTTTCAGGAAACATATCTCACACACAAAGAAATAAAATAGGTTAGGTGGACATGTGTCCGGAAACGCTTAATTTCCATGTTAGAGCTCATTTTAGTATTTTAGTATTTAGTATTGAGGCTTCATTCCAACGTGATCAAATTGTAAATTTTCACAATCAACATGTGTGGGCTGACGAGAATCCGCAAGCAATTGTGCAATCACGTCATCAACACAGATTTTCTGTGAACGTTTGGGCAGGAATTGTTGGTGATGTCTTGATTTTACCTCATGTTCTTCCACCTACACTCACTGGAGCACGTTATCATGATTTTATACGGGATACTCTGTGTTGCTAGAACATGTGCCTTTACAAGTACGACACAACATGTGGTTCATGCACGATGGACGTCCTGCAGATTTCAGTCGACGTGTTATTACGCTTCAAAATAACAGATTCGGTGACCGATGGACTGGTAGAGGTGGACCAATTCCATGGCCTCCACGCTCTCCTGACCTCAACTCTCATGACTTTCAGTTATGGGGGCATTTGAAAGCTCTAGTCTACGCAACCTCGGTACCAAATGAAGAGACTCTTCGTGCTCGTATTGCGGACGGCTGTGATACAATACGCCATTCTCCAGGGCTGCATCAGCGCATCAGGGATTCCGTGCGATTCCTCGCTAACGGAGGGCATTTTGAACATTTCCTGTAACAAAGTGTTTGAAGTCACGCTGGTACGTTCTGTTGCTGTGTGTTTCCATTCCATGATTAATGTGATTTGAAGAGGAGTAATAAAATGAGCTCTTTCTTTGTGTGTGAGGAATGTTTCCTGAAAGTTGGGCAGTACCTTTTTTGTAACACCCTGAATAACACTGACAACTCACAGTTTGTGCAGCCTTTTCCCATTGGCTGTTGCTGCCATAATACAAAGATGATGCGAAATCCATACGCTATTTAACTAATAGCTCTAAGGCATTGATCTCTCTATAACCGGTATGTATAACTCTGGTGCCTGAGCAAGTGTTGCGTGCCTGCACATTCATATGTTTTGTACACGATTTTGCAGATTCGACCATGTTGTAAGTTGTCAAATGAATTTCCATCAGTTACTGCGTGACAAATAATAGCTAGATTACCTCTGGATTTTAAATTTATGTCAATATGTGAAGAAACAGACTCGCGTGATTACGGAATCGAAACAGATTTCCTATATGTTTTCTTGTAATACTTAACAGCAGCCATGTTGTAATTAGCCAAAAAACAGAATACGAACATCTTTGACTGGCACGCTCAGAAATCTGTAATTTCAACATCCGGGTAGTGTAGAGATCAATGCTCTAGGATCACTACCCAGCAGTTTCCGACGTGCAGCCACAGAGTGCGTCCACGGCAGCTCTGGAATATCAGCACCAGTCACATGGGTAAATTTTATAGAATTATTCTCTATATTTCGTCTAGTACTAAAACTGAGTAGACCTTAATGTAACTTAGTTGTATCTATCCTTGCATGCTGTATACACAGGGTGATTCAACTAAGCTATACACTTCAAATATTTTTCGAACTGTTTAAGATATCGTAATTACGTTTTCACCTCAAAGAATTGTCAGTTGCCGTTCTCTCACGGGACGTGGAGGAGGACGTGGTGCCGTTGCAGCGTGGAATTCCACGTTGTACTGCCCTGCGCAGCGTGGAATGAAGGCTCCAGCATGTTAGATGTTTGCTTCGTGGAGTGGAACGTGGCCAATGAGAAGCGACCTGGTTTTCACGTGACAAGCGGAACTTTTGATCCGCCATATTGCAAACGGAACTCCGTATTTCGTACCTTCTTTCGTTTTAGCGTACGATGTATAAATATAATCTTCTTAAAGCGCCAGAAAATTGAAGAGCCGGCCGCGGTGGCCGAGGGGACTGCGGCGGGCCAGTCACGGTCTGGACGGCCACTACGGTCGGGGGTTCGAATCCCACCTCGGGCATAGATATTTGTGCCGTCCTTAGTGTTAGCCACTTCATAAGTAGTTTGTAAGTTTAGCGACTGATGACCGTGTAGTTAAGTCCCATAATGTATACAAACATTTTTTGAAAATTGAAGAACTTTTGAAAACGCATGATTTTTGGTATGAATTGTTACAATAAATTACCGGAAACTATTCATTCATAGCTTTAAAGGATATCGTATTTAGTTTAGTCAGTGTTATAATTTGTATATATATTTGAAATAGCGTAGTTGGTAGTGCGTTGAGCTGCGGAGCTGCGGGTCGCGACCTCATACTTTTCAAATATTTTTCTTTTTTCTTTTTTGTTTCCTTAAAGTTTCTTGCTTCTTTCTTATTGATTTAAGTGTAATATCCGATAATCGTTGTTATTTATTTTTAAGACGACGGATTAGTGTGGTGGTTGGCATTACGAGCTATGGAGGAAAAGAGATGTAACAGGTTTGAATCTACACTCTCCCTGATATTTTTAACCATTTCGTTTAATTATGGTCCATCAACTTATTTAATTTAATACAATTATAATATTCCGTATTCGATGTTATTTATTAGAAACAAGAACGAACTTTATTCACGACAAAATTTGTTGAGTTTTCGTTCTGGGGTTCTAGGCCACAGGAACAAATAAAATTTAAGACAGTATCCAACGTAACTTGGTTTTCCCCACGGTGTTTGTATTAAGTTGCAGTTCAGTATACTGTTAGAATAGTTCTGTTTCACAGTGCAAAGTGAATATGGATAGCGCGTGGTTACAGAAGCAGTTGCAGTGTAGGAGGAACAGTGTTTACGTACAATACCAAAAGCAAAAATTATCACAACGAGCATTGTCGAGCTGGGGCGTTGTTCCGCGTCTATAAGAAGTAAAATGTATGGTCACAAACTATTATCTCCGAATATACAGAATATGAACAACGTGGAAAATGGAAATATAAGAGCAAGACAACTGGAGATGGTGGAAATGATGTATTTCACCATTGACAATTTTTATAAGAATTTTTGCCAGAATTGATTTTGTGGTATATTTCGTTATTATCTCAAACGCTTTCACATACATGTACCGTCTTTGTGCTTCAGGAAGAAATAATAATAATTAAAAAAATACAATTTCTGTAAGAGTACTGCATGTCACATGCCAGCATAAGAAAGCATTTCGTTTTTTCCGACGATGGCCAAGAGAGACACCGTGTAATTGTGCGCACATCCATCTTTGTAAACACAATGATCAACGTGCCACCCGCAACGTGCGCTGGGAGCGTTGCGTCGCAAAGCAAATCGCGATTAGCAGCAAGTTCCGTGGGATGTAGCGGGTCGTTTCAGAGCGTGCTGTAGCTAGGTAGACAGCCGTCTGGCCTGCGCCACGTTGGGACAACACGTCCCGTGTGAGGACGGCTTAAGCCCTCACTAAACGACGCATTTGTCTGTTGATTACATAGATTTTAGTATAAGCTACGTGTTTTCAAATAGAACTACAGTAATTTCTGTTGCTAGTATCGTAGACGTCAAAGAGACGATTACAACGCCTTCACACCCATCGAAAGTTGTTTCGGAGAAATTACTATGTAGAACCCAAGCTTTAACTCTGCCAAATGTTTGTTAAGCTTATAGGACTTAACTGCTTGGTCATCAGTCCCTAAACTTACAAACTACTGATAAACGAACTTAATACTAAAGACAGCACAAACAGTCATGACCGAGGGAGATTCAAAACTCCAACGGGGAACGGCCTCGCTCATCGGAGCATAGTGCCTCAATGCGCTCGGCCAGTCCGCCGCTTTAGCTCTTTCGAAGATCAATCTGATTTCTGCATTTCGCTTAAGTCCGTGATTTCGTACCCACATAAGGAAATATGTCACGTTGGATAAAGAATACACAGTGTTGTACACCGGCGATGCCGTTATAAAAGGGCCAGAGAGATAAGGAGTTTATATTATACTTCACGTGTGATTAGTGCTGAGTAGTTGGGGAAAAATGTTTTCACAAACGTAGAGAAATTAGATATTCTACTTCCTTACGGTAACGCAGAAGGAATGCAAAAATTAGAGTTATACGTGTCCAACAATAATGGCAATTCAGCCAATGTGAAAAATTGTTATTGAAAGGGTCCTTGATTTCCGGTTTCGCAAATTCATTTAATTTATGAGATTCAACTTTCTTTGGAGGCCGTGGCACAAACAAAAGCAGTATTGCTACCGCAGTTAACTGGTGAATCGTCCCTAGGTGCTACGCCCTTTGCCTTTCAGTTGATATGTCGTCCAATCATATGAAGCAAAATATGATTGGTATATTTTAAACTAAACTTTTTCAACTATTACAAAATAGTATCTAGGCTCTTAACTGCGTCAGGCTAAATGGACGCGACGGTTTCGTATGATAACAAGAACTTCCGAGTAAAACAGCAATGTGCTTGAGATTTAAAACAGATAAATCGCAGCTTCTAAATATTGTAATTTCTCAACTGCATTTCGGATTTCGATCGGTGAAATGCCATTGAATTCGTCTCGTTGAGATCGACGATACTAGCAGTAGTTCCTTACAATTCATCTGGATGAAAAAAGCGTTACGATATCTTTCACGGTTCCAGAAATATTTGAGGTGAACAGATTAGTTGAATTACCATGTATATACTGAAGATAATGTTGAATATGAGGTTGAAACATGTAAAATGAAATAACCTTTTGCGATCAATACTTCATTTTCAACCTTTCAAACTTGAAAGAAGATCGCTGTTCCTCCAGTGGATAATGTCCAAATTCAAGGGAATAAGAAAGCGTTGTTTTACCTCGAGTTTATATTTATTTGTGGAGTATGTGCATTACTTTGAGCATGTGTAGTTTTTGATTTCGGAGGTTAGTTGGTTATTTTGTTCCTGATATCAGTTATCAAGAAAGTTCCGAAAGAGTTACCTCACGTTGCATTTCAGGCAAACATGTGTGATTTTTTAAAATATCTTTATTGTCGCAAGAAATAAGGGTGTCCCCAAATTGAGTTTTCCCTCAAGTTTGTATGTGTTGTTTTCTTATTCCCAGTTTTATCGATTTCGCAAAAAAAAAAAAAAAAAAAAAAAAAAAAAAAACCGTTATATAGTTTGTTCTTTGAAGTAAACAAGTTTTCAAATGTGCAATTTTTCGTTTGTTACACCTAACCCCATATGGCGTCCAAGCGGACCATTCACACGCTTTTTCTACAAACAATGGAAAAAATATAACGTTTCAAAAATAAATAAAAAATGTTTAAATGTTTATATTTCTATGAGACCAAACTATGTTGGCCATCAATCCCTAGACTTACTAACTACTTAAACTAAATTAAACTAACCTAAGGACAACAAATACACATCATGCCCGAGGGAGGACTCTAACCTCCGACGCGGGAGGCCGCGCGATCCGTAATGTGGCGCTCCAGATATAACGTTTCCCCTCTTGCTGGATTCTTACAATCTTATCAACGTCTCCAGCACTACTGAGTATTCAAGGACAGGGTTAAGGGATGCAATAAGGCGACAAGCGACGGGAAAAAGTGTACCTGGGGTCCCCGCGTAGGCGACGAAGAGTGAATACTACAACCGCCGACGGAACATTATGTCCCATACCAAAATTGTATCCCCTCTCCTGATTTTCTTAAGAGATGGATGATAGTATGACGTTTAATACCTTTTAGCCCAGTTAATTTTCAGTGACACTAAGCTCGGTTGATTGCATAGGTTTTGAGAAAAAATAATATCTAGTGCCACCGATGGGGTATTTGTGTCTCATTGAGTAAAATATGCATTGTTTATTGCTACACATTCTTGTTAGTCTTTATTGTGTCTGCAGATTCAATGTGCATATAACGTCGAGCGGCTTTGACAGAAAATTGCTTTATAAGAGGGATGTTCAAATGAAATGGTACGAAACGTCTCAAAAGACAAACCGGTTGAATTTGAATATGCTGCTTTTGGATAACTGCGGACGTGACATATACGTCGTAAGCTACCCATAAAAATTTCAAGGATGTGCTCTCAGTAGGGTATCAATCAACTCAAGGAAACATTGTAATAATTCGCAGTTCGTTACACCCAAATTCACAAATTGTGACTGCTATGAAGTCAAAGTCTGACAAAATGGCACATTACAGTGAAACTATTTGAAAAGTAGAAATTGTTGACCAGACGCAAACAAGTACGCTGTGGAAACCGATAGAAGAAGGAGTTTTTTTTATAGTTTCCTATTCTACATTTAACAGCCATAAATACTTGAATAATCGTGAGAAGCAATGAACATCCAAATAACATAATACTTCGTTCTCAAAATGGTGCAACATATTACCAACAGTTACATAGAAACCCGGGTCACCACTGTACCTATTCTTATCGTTTCATCACATGTAGGTAGAAGTCCTTATCTATGTACGAAACATTATTGTGTAGTGAAAATTTTTTCGCTTCGATATATTTTTATAAAGTTATATGTCACTACAAACAATTTTCAAATATTTATATTTTTAAGTTGATCTGGATAAAATGAGACAGACCATCAAAGTAACTGTTTATGAAGAGATTGATCTGTAGTCATTCACTTGCTGTTTCATATTTCACTATGTTGGAAAGAGCTTTGTGTAATCGTAACGTGAGTATAGCATAGAGCATATGGTTCGGTGAACAAGTATCCCGTGGGGAAACTCCGCCCAGATTTCCTTCTAAAATCTGATTGGCTCTTACAAATAATATCAGTTCGCCCAAACCCTACAGCATTTTTATTAATATTTAAGACACTATGATTAATTTAAATATATCTGTTTATACAATGTAATTATCTTGTGTTAATCTATATTTCTGTTATATAAGAAGTAATTTAAATATTAGTTTAATAGAAAGATGACTGGCGTAACACCAGAATGTTCCGTTGGCGCCACAATCAGCCGAGCGAGTGGCCTCAGACCGTTAACAACAGTGTAAGTTGAGCTAAGCCTCAGACCGTTAACATCTGAGACTCGATGTAAATCGCGAGCGGGTTTCGCGTGAAAACGTTTTATATTGTTAAATGTTTGTGAATTTCAGTTATACAGTTGTGGATTTCTGTAAAGAAACAGTGAATTGTAAATAAAAAAGAAAAGCCATTGGCACCATGAAACTTCGTTCGACGTACTTCATTACAGAATCGAAGCCTAGCCACAACACACTATTTCAGCCTCACATTAGTAAACAGTGTATCCTGCTGCTCCTGCACAGGGGACAGCAGCAGCGAAAGAAGACACCAAGTCAGTGAACAGAAACTCTAGTGTAAACGAAGGCTTCCGCGGCCGTTGTCATTGCTGATAAAACTCTTCTGGGTATTGGATTGGACCGCATCGTCAATATATCAAATATTTCACCGACATTTCGGCCACTATTGCAAGCGGCCATCTTCTGGGTGTTAAAGGTAACACCCAGAAGATGGTCGCTTGCAATAGTGGCCGAAACGTCGGTGAAATATTTGATATATTGACAATGCGGTCCAATACCCAGAAGAGTTTTATCAGCAGAAACTCTAGTCTTCACAACCTGACGAGGAAGGAAGCAATACGGCTCCTCACTCACAAGTAGGGACATTGGCAAGAAGTGTCTAAGTAACAGGACCGAGAGTGAAAGCGGGGAAAAATTTGGAAACTTTCGTATTCATTTTTAAATATTAACTTTGTCGAACTTTAAAGGCATTTCAACATCTTTTTTCCTTTTATCCCGCCGTATGTTTGCTACAAAACATACATCCCCGAATATATCAAAGATGAAGAAAAAGACGTAAATGCATAGACGAGATTGGACATGGGGTTCGGAAAGAATGCCGGTTCTAGCTTTTTCGGTCCCCCCGTCCAGCAGGCTGGGCGATACTTATCTATATTTTTTAAAGAGAAATCACTTTTTTTCCCTTACTGTAAGTTGCCTCTGGAATATTTTTGTTGGTGTTAATAAGTTTTTGCTGTTGGCTACAATGAGGGTTTCTGCTCAGTGCGTAATGGCCGCTGCTTCTGGCATTACCTCTGAGATGTCTCCCAGAAACAAACGTAATCACGAATGACATACTCAATTTTCCATTATTGTTGTTGCTGTTAATAGATCATAACATTATATTACAATCTGTTCAGTAACCTATAACCGGTAGTTCTTATTATTTCAAGAGTAAATAATGAAGTCTGAAAGTAGCTTGTTAAATTTTCTAGGTAAGATCTCGGGCAGTAGAGATCTGCAAATGCAAGTTAAAAGGCGCACTGCTGCTCTAAATTAATTTGAGAGTGTCCACAGTACTTGCGCAATGGAAATTTATCTGATTGCCCACTCCTTAAGGAGCAGCCAACGTTTTAACAAACACATAATTACTATTAAAAAAGAAATAGATAATTAAACATGAGACAGGGAGCATCAGATTACAAAGCAGTGGTTTGATACTTTAAATCAGCATCTATTCAATAAAACAAACAAGCAAATAAATATTGGGAGACTACATTAAGCATAATAAAGTACACACCTTGTACACAAGTGAATTAAATCAAAAAGTTACTGCCTGTAATGAAATTGTTCCTGCTCTTTACGAATATGGAGGTAATGTGGGAGGAAATTTGCAAAACACAGTGGATAAAGGAAAGCACATTCATTCACTCACAGACATGCACATAATGCTTGTGACACATTACTCATGGCAAAACTAGATAGCAGCGGCGAAGCGAAGCTTTTAATGAGATGGCAGGTGTCTTCAAGCACAATTAAAATCACACTATGCACCAAATGAACTCATGTGCAGGCAGGCAGCAGCATACTATCCTTAAGTACCATGTGGTATGAGACCACAGTTAATTACATAGAATTTACTAAAAGTAAATAATTTAGAATAAGCAAATAAAGCACACACGAAAATTCATACAGAAGATAGCTAGTATCAGTCCAAGCATGGTTGAAGGCTGAAATAATGACCTTTACAAAAGCATGTTGTGCAATCGGTCATATCAAGACAGGAAAGATGGAATAAATCCAGAAAATCTAAGAAAAATTTAGCATACTCGTGGATACAGACACGGTGCGAAAACGTTAGTTAAAAAACAGCAAGCAAATTCAAACATAGTAAGTTTACACAAAGGCTGAAAGCCACACATGTGTATTCTAACTTGAGGAAACCGGACACAAAATCATTACTGGAATGAAAATGCAAATACTAAATTTAAACCAAATTGCTCGAGTTCTGTAAATTAAGAAACACTTCGCATCGCGTAGCAAAAGAATTACTCAAGAAAAACTATCTCTGAGAAACCAAGATTGCCTGGTCACAAACAAAGTAAAGTTCTAACAGCAGACCATCCCCTCAACATGATTCCATGATATACTCACTTCGACGGTCGCAGCAAGAGTGAAGCCTCAGGCCACGCCAAAAGCCTTTCGCTCCAGACACCAGATGTAGGGCGCGCTAAAAGCAATGCAGAGTGCGTTCAGATCCTACTGTCTTTCAACCCTCGCTACCTTAAGAAGATAATACCCTCTGCTAGAGCTCCAGAGAGATCTCTTTTATCTCCTCTTTCGTCCATGATTATGTTGGTACTACACTAAGAACAGGCCACCTTGCCATCTTGCCAAGTAAGCTTGTCTCTGGCCACCCAGCATACGGTAGTGCAGACTACATGCGAAGCCTTGCGTTCTTAACAAAAGCAAACGAGGCCTAAAGCACGAGGCGTCGACTGTAAGCCATTGCGCGACAATCAGTCAATATTAAAAGCAACCTTCCACATTCATACGAACACATAAGTTCAATCACACAGGTGGAAACATATAAAAACATGGCGCATTGATCTTTAATAAAGGAATGAAATAATTGACATACAAATAAACAATATTAATGGTGGAGAAACACTTTAGAGTAATGAATGACTCAAAATGGAACACGACCACACACCCAGTAGACTTGTTTCAAGTCTAGCCGATGGTTGTTGTACTGGATTACTGACTAACGTCTCTGATACCCATGCATCTCATTACTTAGTGATGTGTATAAAATTAACTGTGCATTGGATACTGTAATTCTTTCCTACTTATCATTTACTAATTAACTTTAAAGGTTCACAAATATTTTCCGTCCCACTTGGCGTGAATGAAAGAGTCACAGAAGTGAAATTTCGCACTCAGCCCAATTACAGACAAAAATAAATGGATGAGATGTTCACACAAGGGCTGCAAGGCTAAAACCAAGTTCATGCAATGAAGGCTTTCACGATCGGATGTCATTGTTGCTGGTAGAACTTCCGGGTCATAAGGCCGTGGTCCATAAATTTAAAAATATCCAGTTTCCAATGGAAATAGAGAAAGTCAGCGCAATATCCTTCTTGGATATTTTAGTTATGAGAGAGGTAGATGGAAAACAAACATAAATATTTTTGGAAACGCTACACACACACACACACACACACACACACACACACACACACACACACACACACACACAGACAGATATTTACATAAGAACTCTAATCATCACCCACAGCAGAAGAGAGGTGTCATCAAAAGTCTCGTTGACAGAGCCAAGAAAATTTGCACTCCGGAACACCTGGATGCTAAATTAAAACACCTAAAGGGCGCTTTCAAGAAAAATGGCTATTCAGATAAAGAAATAAACAGGGTTCTGCGACCAAATATCAATATTCTAAGAATACGTGATCAACCAAAGCTATGGAAGAACACATTTTCCCAGCCATTTATCGGAAAACGCGAACACAACATCAGACTGGTTTTCACACCAACTAAGAAAATATGTCAGGTACTTCGTTCTGTGAAGGATAAACAACCTACTCTTTCTGCTTGTGGCGTTTATAAAAGTCCGTGTACATGTGGTAAGGTTGATATTGGAACCACAAAAGAAGTATAGAAACTAGGCTGAAGGAACACAAAAGTCTTTGCCGACTAGGAAAAACAGAGAAATCGGCTGTGGCAGAGCATGCTCTTCAATCTGGAAGGCATATAGTAACGTTTTCCGAAACATCAGTTTTATCTACAATGACGAATTATTATCCACGACAATTCAGGAAAGCTATTGAAATGTATAAACATAAGGAAAATTTTAACAGGAAAGAAGAAGCTATGAAACTTAGCGATATATGGACCGATTGCAATCGATAGTGATGTTTTATCTCTGACAAGGACTATCTCTGCTGATAACGTGACAGCTTGGCCATCCCCACTTTTCACAGTATATATATGTCGCTCTCAGACACCCGACTCATCAGTCGACAAGGCTCAACCCAAGTAAGAAGACCTCTGAAGATGTCTGGCACAGCCCTGGACGAAACGTTAGGAGAAACTGAAAAGTTCTATGGACCACGGCCTTATAACCCGACAGTTCTACCAGTAACTAAAACCAAGTTCATATGCTCAGAATGCGAAGTATATTTGTGTATTACTAAAGACAAAAAAACTTTTTTTTTTGGAACTAAAAGCGATTGTGATGGACTACCACAATTATAGAAATATCTGAAACTTCCTGGCAGATTAAAATTGTGTGCCGGAACCGGGACTCGAACCTGGGACCTTTGCCTTTCGCGGCAAGACTAGGTGCTAGTCTTGCATGGTTCGCAGGAGAGCTTCTGTGAAGTTTGGAAAGTAGGAGGCGAGGTACTGGCGGAAGTAAAGTTGTGGGGCGGCATCGTGAGTCGTGTCGGGATAGCACAGACGGTAGTGCGCTTGCCCGCGAAAGGCAAAGGTCCCAGGTTCAAATCCCGGTTCCGGTAGACAATTTTAATCTGCTAGGAAGTTTCATATCAGCGCACACTCCGCTATCATTTTCTAGTGTCAATTTTGTAGCACCCTAATGTTTTTAATATTAATAAATAATATAAAATTGTACTTGTCTTCTTTCTTGACGGAGAATGTATCATCAATAGTAACTTTGAGTCCCAGTGTCCATCCGACTGGACATAGGAAAATATCCTTCTGGATGAACATTAACAAAAAATTACTGTAACTATGCTCATTCATGATACCCATATAAAATGCTTTTTTTTATAAAATATTGGGAAAAAGATAGAAAAGTTTATCCTTGGGACTGAAGAGGCTAGGGTTAATAACATCTGGTGGGCGGCTCGCCTGATATGATTTAGCTGCACGTATTGCTTTAACTTTCACATAGCACTTCCAGAGAAATTTATTGAGCCTACATGGAATTGGAAGGGAACATACATTTCTTTCAGTCCCGGTTCTCCATTCAGGTGAGACTGGTGCTGTCTGCCTCAGTCCATCACGCTTTTGTATTGAAAGGTGTCGTAAGGGCAAGTTGAGCTTAAAGGCGTTTTAGGCACCGTTGCTTTGAGGGCGAGACAAAGGCGGCCCTGGGCTTGTGTCAGGTGCTGGGGTTCCCGCGGCCGCGTCTCATTGTTTGCCAGCCGGCTTAGTGCTGGCGGCCGGGCGCCTGCCGGCTATGCAAGCCGCAGCGCAAACCACTGCGTCCCAGCGCGCCTGCGCCAACACTGGCCAATGCTGCCTACTCCACAACTCTTCACCACTCTCAGCGACAACATTTACCTAGGAAAATAATGCTTTTAAAGAAACGTTCTGAATCAACACTAGTTTATCTAAGAAATGTTTGTAAATCTATGGCACTTAACTACTCTGGTCATCAGTGTACATGTACATACACGGTGATTCACTAAGTGTGTTTGCCTCTGTAACTTATAAAATAATAGGTGACGGGAAATTTTAATGCTGTAGGTCAACACATGAAATGTTACATTTTCTGCGGAGCTATGAACATAGTTTATTATATCATTTTCCAAAGAGTTACACCACAAAGACATATTTTTTAAAATGGAACAATAGTTTTTTTTTTTCTATCGTGTATTGGATTCGTTGAAACCAGCTGCGTCCAAATCAATTTAAACTACATTCCTATCACTGTTAGTTTGGGAGCTACAACCCTTCAAAGTTTAGGGGGCGGAGGCTACGACAGCATAGCTGAGTGGCTGGTGGTCATGAGACAGTAGGCCGTGCCCCAGGGGATAGCCACTCGGCTAGTAGCTACGCTATCGCTGCCTCCGCCCACGACAGTGTATACCACCGTGTAAGGGAAATCGTGATGCGGATGCAGTACCATTCACAGCCACATCATTCGACACTGAATTTTGCATAACAAGTCACATTACGATGATTTAAGAAAAGCACCTTCAGTTGACACTGTAATAAAACAAAGACTCAGCTGTATACTTACATCCAACACAAGAAATGTTACACTTTCTGCAGAGCTATGAACATAGTTTAGTGTGTCATTTTCCAAAGAGTTACACCACAAAGATATAATTTTTTAATGGAACAATAGTTTTTTTCTATCGTGTATTGGATCGTTTAAACCAGCTGCGTCCAAATCAATTTAAACTACGTTCCTATCACTGTTAGTTTGGGAGCTACAACCCTTCAAATTTCCGGGGGCGGAGGCTGCGATAGCGTAGCTGACTGGCCGAGTGGCTATCCCCTGGAGCACGGCCCACTGTCTCATGACCACCAGCCAGTCAGATACGCTGTCGTAGCCTCCGCTCCCTAAACTTTGAAGGGTTGTAGCTCCCAAACTAACAGTGATAGGAGCGTAGTTTAAATTAATTTGGACACAGATGGTTTCAACGAATCCAATGCACGATAGAAAAACTATTGTTCCATTTAAAAAATTATATCTTTGTGCTGTAACTCTGTGGAAAATGATATAGTAAATTATGTTCATAGCTCTGCAGAAAGTGTAACATTTCTTGTGTTGACCTACCGCATTAAAATTTCCCGTCACCTATTACTTTATAAGTTACAGAGGCAAACACATTTAGTGAAACACCCTGTATATACCTTGCAATTCACCTTGAGGTGCATGTCGGAGGGTACACTGTATCACTACTAGGCATTTCCTTTCCTATTCCACTCCCAAATAGAACGAGGAAAAAAAGAACGCCTATATGCCTCCGTACGAGCCCTAATTTCTCTTATCTTGTCTGTGATCACTACGCGAAATATAAGTAGGCGCAGCAAGATCGTACTACACTCACCTTCAAATTCGAACCCTCTAAATTTTCTCAACAGAAATTCACGAAAAGAACTTCGTGTTTCCTCCAGAGATCCCCAACTGAGTCGCCGGAGCATTTCCGTGACACTCGCGCATTGGTGGAACCTACCAGTAACCTAGCTGCTCGGCTCTGAACAGCTTCTATATCTTCCTTTAAACTGATCTGTTGCAGGTCCCAAACAATTGAGCAGTACTCAAGACGTGGTCGCACAAGTGTTTTATACGCGGTCTCCTTTACAGATGAAGGACATTTTCCCAAAATTCTCCCAATAAACCGAAGTCGGCTGTCCGCCTTACTCACAACAGTCCTTACATGTTCGTTCCATTTCATATCACTCTGCAATGTTACGCAATGTACGACGCGACAGCATCAAGAAGCTCACTACTAATCTGTATTCGAACATTATGGGATTGTTTTTCCTACTCATGCGCATCACCTTACATTTCTCTACACTGAGAGCTAGATGCCATTCTTCACACCAACTAGAAATTTTGTCTAAGTTATCCTGTATGCTATTACAGTCAGTTAAAGACGACACCCTCCCCTACACCACAGCATCATCAGAAAATAGCCGCAAATTACAAGTTACTGTGTCCATCAGGTCATTTATATAAATAAAAAATAATAACGGTCCTATTACACTCCCCTGTGGCACTCCTGATGATACACTCGTCTCTGATGAACACTCGCCGTCCATAACCACGTACTGCGTTCCATAACTTAGGAAGTGTTCCACCCAGTCACAAGTCTGTGAACCTATTCCATAAGCTCGTATCTTCGTTAACAGTGTGCAGTGTGGCAGGTTTACAAGCTACTTAAACTAGCTTATGCTAAGGACAACAAATACACCAATACCCGTGGGAGGACTCGAACCTCCGACGGCGAGCAGCTGCGCGCTCTGCAGCCTGGGCACCTTGGTACGCTCGGCCACTCCGCCGCAGCTTTATCGAAGACTTGCTGAAAACTGGACGTCAGTGGATGGAGTGAAATGGGGTGGAAGCCTCAATGAAGTGTCATGACCTGGGCGCCATTTATGTTCTTTACACCTCTGATCGTGACTTGACACAGTCTAATAAGGTTCGACACATGACATCACGTTTTGATACGACAGGTTATGTCATGTCAGATTGTACTTCGAGATGTAATACATAATAATGTAGCACAATGGGTTTAATAAATTAATACATCAGTTCGCATTGCATAACGTATTGCCATATGGCACACCATCCAGGTAATATTATGCATTATATCAAGTAAAGTAACATGTCATGTATAACATGATACGTGTCATAATGTGATGCAAAAATGGAACTTCTCCTGCAAATGTTCCATGATCAATGTCGTCAAGTTTAGAATGCATGCTTCCCCAACTACTCAGGGATACTTGATATTACAGACAAAAGCCTCCCCTTTACCTCGTTCCCTTGACCACATCGAACGCTCACTATACTGAGGAATTGCGGCTAACTTATAAAAAGTTTCGAATTTGTTAAGATATTTTGATTGGAGTATTTCTGAAGCTGCCAAATAAGTAGAGAACCTAGTTCTACTCTATTAAAACTGTGACTCCGGGCAGAGAATATTCGCATCTTGTTGTGCTGTAATAGAGTATTTCTCATTTTGGAGTAATAGAAGTTACTAATTTTGCTACAAGAACTCTTTGAGCCCCCTCACCCATACCCTGTTACATATCCTAGAGAAGTCAATGGTGACGTACCTTGTCTATACTTTTAAGAAGGTTTGGACCATTTTTGATAAAAATCCATATCTGCTGACCTCATTGCCATTAATACTTTCATTATATTTTTTGGTAATTGATTACTAAGGAATTGATGGAAATGGAAATTTTACATGGCACCTAGAATCGTATATTTCAGTTGGTTAAGTTTAGAATGTTTATTATGTTCCATTTTCCAGTATGGATATAGGGGTGAGTGCATTGAACCGCTCTCCACACCTCACAATAATGCCATAATCCTGAGTTACTCACTACTAAATATGAAAGAACTACTTTGCTCTGTGTGCTGGTCTCAGCTCATTTATAATACGTAAAAGATGAAGTCAAAAGAGTGTTATAACTGAGATACAGGAAAGATGTGTAAATGTATATTTATCTAGGACACCAACTTCTATATTATCTTTCCATCTCTCGAAAATATTCTGCTGATTATGTGGAAGTTGTAGGAGATGTGAACGACTGCCTTTTTGACTTTCTGGAGTCAGGCAGGTCAAGAAAAATAAGCTGAGAGCAGAGTGGGTATGAAGAAGTGATTATGTTTCACATCATATAAATTCTCGGTAACTCCGAATTACTCTTGCAATTATACAAGATTTGCCTGAGATTGCTAACCAGGCGGACACGTAAGTTGAAAATATAACCTGTGGTTTGTAACAGACGTGCATTCACTACTTACTATCTCTGCAATCTTGAGCGCAATCAACATTCTTCACGGCATTAAGATGCTTTCGCTGTCTACATCAAGGCACGTAATGACTTCCACACGTGCTCCAATCAGACTCGAAGTACTGTTTACGGAATTTTATCTCTTGAGCCATTTGCGTTAAGAAATATAATTTTTGTACGTTGGATATAAGTATCCAGCTGAGTGTTTCTATTATTACAGTATGAATTGATGGTGCTTTTTTTAAATCATCTACTCACCTTGACTTGTTATGCAAAATTCAGTGTTGAAGGATGTGGCCGTGACTACTACGATTTCCTTTACACCGTCGTATACACTATCGTGCGTCATTACCAAATTTTCTGTGATATCAACAACTGTTGTGTGTTGTCGCTGGCGAACGGTTTTGACTCTTCGATCGACGGCGTTTGCATTGGCCTTCATGCCCTTTTTGTAGGGCAGTTGTATTGTAAGCTCGACTAATTACGACTGCAGTGGCGACAAAGTTGCCGAAGTTGTGTTACCTTATGCAGCAGTCAACACAGCGACGCCTGTCGTTTGATACTTTTCCACAATTCGATCAGCTATTTGTGCCAATGCATTCAAATCTCCTGGACATACCGCTAAAATCTTCTGTGCGTCCGCTGGTAAGCGGATTAGCCAAATATTGCATCGTCACTGACAATATCACTTGCACGTGTAAGCAGGCGGCGAAGTAGTTGCGATGGCGTACAGTCTCCTAATTTCTCTGTCCGTAAAAGTTATTCCAGGCTTTTAGCTTCTAACTGAGATAGACGCATAGTTACTGCATCTTTATGGCAGAATTCCGATTAATTATGGCTTCACTATACTAGGTTTAGATGGATTACCAAAGTGCGGCGAATGAAAATTTGTGCCCGGCCGGGATTCGAACCTGGGATGTCCTGCTTACTAGGCAGAAGCGTTGACTTCTCCGCCATCTAAACCTTGTACAGTGAAGCCATAACTGATCGGAATTTGCGATTTATTTTATTCGTTGAACGCTGAACGTCGTCAAAATTATATAATTGTACTACGTAATTGTATTTCGTCTGCTGTGATTTACGCAAAGACGAATTGGCTTTCCAGATGCGCGAACCAGAGCAAAGGATGATGTTGCCAAAAGGGTGGTGGTTTGATCATAACCCTGCTGAACTTGAAGCTGCATCTGTAGTCACTGGCGAAGTATTCATTTTGTGCCTTATGCAAAAACGACGCGGCTGGCGCTGGCGTAAATTGTCGTAATTTGACAAGGCGCGGCACACTGAAATTAAATCGGAAAAACTGTTAAGATTGATCACGTCGGAGTCACCAAATTATATGTGGATAATTCCACGGAAAGATTTATTTCCACCTAATAAAAAAATTGTCTTGACCAGAATCTGAATACTGAAAACCTCACTCAAAGAATAATGAAATATTAACAAATGACAAAGAATAAACATAATCAATGTATATCACAACTTCACTGCGCAACGGAGGGTACAAACTTAATAAAATACTTGTTGTTGGTTTTGAGGGTACTAAACAGCTAGGTCATCAATCCCAATAAAATAGTTTCACATACATTATAGGATTTACTAAACATATTTATACAGATAGAATGGATGGGATGACCCAACCAGTTACTTCGTTAAGAGATTACACTCCACGTGACTAGAGAAGACCTTTGGCAGCAAGGACATCGCGAGCTTTCAGCTACCACGTGAATAAGGCGTCACAACAACGACCGCAACACCTAAGTGTCTATAACTGCGCCAACAATAAGCCGTTACCATGGAAATGTAAACAAAATCGCTTTATATCATTGATCGGAGTGGGCGTGCGAAGCTGCGACGGCAAGTCTTTCATCAAATGTCACGGATGTTAACTGGATGAGCAGACAATGGACTATTCACGACGAAACTGTCAATACGGGTGAGCTATTGTACTTGCAATACATTATTCGTGTAAGACGTGCTTACTAGAAAGCGTATAGAACTGTCCGCAATTACAGGATTAGTTTATCTTTCCACTTTACGTGCACTTATTTCCGAGATTATTAGTAGACTCTTGTCTCCTGGGGAATTAGGAACCGCAAGATAAACTAAAAATTGCAGTAGGTTATACTATTGCCTCTTTTAAAGTCCTTTTCCAAATTATGTACAAACTAGGCACACATGTAGTTCTTCCTATGGAGAATATGTGAACTAAATATGATTCATTGGTATGCTATTCATTAAGAAGAAACACTAAATATTATTTGCAATAGCACATTATTACGTAATGTCTGGGTCACATTTTTTTCGGAATATATAACTCTTTGCCGCGACTTGTCCGTTTTCTGTATAAGGCATAAACAAAAGATCAAACGGTTTACCGAATTTGGAGCTTACGAAGTACAATTGTCCTGGTCCAAAAAAAAAAAAAAAATGTTTTCTCATTCCGTCGATCTAATTCCAATACCCTGCCTATATCCAAATATTGCTACCTTCCTCTGTCCATTAGCTATTTAAAATGCAAGAATTAAAAATTAGGAACTTTCAAATTTTTGTAAACCTGGACCAAAGTGCTACGGTCATCAGTCCCTAGACTTACAAAGTACTTAAACTGACTTACACTAAGGACAACACACAGCCTTGTCCGAGGGAGGACTCGAACCTCCGGCGGAAGCGGCCGCCCAGTCCATAGCACGATGCCTTAGACCACGTGGGTACTCTCGCACGGCTTAGGAACTCTCTTTAAATTTTGCGTAACTTCGGGAAATGACCAAGGAGTTATTCTTACAGAAATATAAGCGAAATAACTGAGCCAGCAAAGAGCGTCGCTTACAGACTGCGTTATGACAATGCATAGATTTTAATGAGATATAGGGAAGGTAGCATTAGAGGTATGGAAGCATCTATTCCCTTTCTACCAGTCTTAACGGCTATGTAATCATATAAATATTGTTTTGTGTACATGTAAGACAAAGTGTCTTTCGAAGTGTATAATTTACATTCGCCTCCTTAAACAATAGTTTCTGGGATCAAGTATTACATTTTCCTTTCTGAACCACTCCCAGATTGAGCGATGGAAAACCGAAGGCCAAGAGCCCTAATTACAATATTTTTAACCCGGAATGTTAGCTGGCTGCGGAAGAATCGAACTGCATTCATTTTCAAAGTGCCTCAAACATGTTTCTGAAAAAAAAAAAAAAAAAAAAAAAAAAAAAAAAAAAAAAAAAAATGCTATACATATTCTAGGTGCGAAAGTTTATATGTTTGTTACCTCATAACGCTAAAACTAAAGCATGTACGAAATTTCACGTGGAAATAGCTTATGTCCTAGATTAACATAAGTTACTTTTAAAAGTGTTTATTCCAAGTTATATATAAAGAAAAATACATTACTATCTTTAAAAAACTTCAAATACATCAGCGGAAAAATCAGAAGCTGATAGAGTTGTAACGTTATGTACGTCAGTGGTGTGGGTCGGTGGTTAGTGCCCTACTACAGTTACATTTTCTCTTTCGTTATTATTATTATTTATAATAGTATACACTGTGGATACTTCCAATATGGCTTACAATGACATAATTACAACAAATCCGAAAATAAGCTTTTACGCAGCGCCAATTCGTAACAAATGAAGGAAGTAAGTACATAAATTAATTAAGTCAAAAAAATTCTAAGAATACCATAAAAAATAATGAAGTTTTATGTGAAATGGAATCTACATACCAAACTCTATTAAATGAAAAAGCGTAAACTGTCAAAGAACACATTAGGCAACGAATGTAAATGTAGTACCAAATGCACTGAACAGATGGCAGGTGGTTAACGCTCTGTCTTCAGAATCTTTCTCCTCATATGTTACCCTCCTGTAGTTCCATTTTTACTCACATTCTATATTTTTGTACTTACGGCCTTTTTTTAATTTCTAGTCTGATTTACGAATGCTGAAATGTTACCTTACAATAAAACCATCATTTAAGTCCATAACAAAGTAATATATACTCGAGTAAAGGTTTCTCAGGAGTTATAATTTGTATTATATTGTGATATTAACCGGATTCTTAAACACTGTTTTCTCCTTGGTTTTCGGTTACGTGTATTGGACTGTCATCTACAACTACGGATGCTGAACATTGGCTGCTCACGTGAATCGAGAGCCAGAAATCTCTACATACACAACGAGAACATGAAGTTTTGAAACGTTGTTTACATGGACGTCATGTCATACATTTTTCTCTCTCCATACATTTCACGATAATTACGTGTCGTAAACAGTCGTGCAGCTATTTACTCCCTTTCCTGGAACTTTTGTACTTTGCTACACAATCACGAAAACCGCTTTTTTCCTAAACTAAAGGAATACGTTTCGAGGAACCAGTGTTCCGATCATTTTTCTCCGTAATACTCTCTTGCTGCTTTATATCCAGAAATTCTGTGATGGCGTCAATCTTACCGCAGGTGGGGCGCTGCTAGTAATAATCTATACATCTTATATATATATATATATATATATATATATATATATATATGTGTGTGTGTGTGTGTGTGTGTGTGTGTGTGTGTGTGTGTGTGTGTGTGTGTGTGTGTGCGCTAGACCGAGTTCAACCAAACTTGGTACCGGTATTCCTTACTATCAGGAAACAATAGCTGTTGGGATAAGAACCACCTACGACACATACGTCTGTAGATATGACGTCATAAGCAATGACATTCGTGACAAACGGCCGCGTCATGCGATAAAATTCTACATCTGTTCCTGAACTAATGTACCTATTACAAATAAATTTGGTGCAAAAATCATCTGCGATACATAGTTCATACGATATCACGTCATAACATAAACAATGGAAACTCTCCCATTTTCGGCACGTGAAAGTGAGATTTTATTCGTCAACTAAATGTTCAAATGTTTGTATAGCTTATGGGACTTAAATACGGGGTCATCAGTCCCTAAACTTACAAACCACTTATCAACTAGCTTATCCTAAGGACGGCACAAATATCCATGCCGGAGGGGGGATTCGAACCCCCGACCATATGGCCGTGCAGACCGTGACTGAAGCGCCTCAGTCCCCTGGGCCACCGCGGCCGGCTATTTGTCAACTGTTTGAGAATGAGAGCACTTAGCGATTTGCAATAAACTTTAACCATAATTTCAAAGAATTAAGAAACTTATTCTTGCTAATAGCCCCAACAAAATGATGAAATGAAAAGAAAGTTTATCGCTTACTACTTTCCCGATGTTCATAATGTATATCTACGGCATTTGGCATGACGTTACAAGTTATTACTTCTACACTGGAAATTGTATTCGCGTGACATTTCGCACACACTACACATACATTCCACTGAATGTTCCTTCAATATTATATCACATTTCGACAAATAGATGATGAGATATGAAGTTATAAACAATTTCGTTCATGAAAAAGCGCATCATGACGCAATAGGTTTTGATTTATTACTTCTTTACTACTAACACAATTCACGCCATATTTTGCAGACATTAGGAACATACAGGATGAATGTAAATTCGCGCACTCGGGCTTCGCAGCGCGACTGCTCATCTGCCAACTATGAAAAATGTCTCTTACAAAATTTCATCCTGCGCATATTTCCACCAGTAAATGGACGTCAAAGACTGAGATGGCTGTGTGTTCCATACGTCAGTGTGTTTCATAATTACACCAACAAACTAGTAAGGAATGTATTAGGCCGGCCGCGGTGGCCGAGGGGAGTGCGGCGCGTCAGTCACGGTCTGTACGGCCACTACGGTCGGGGGTTCGAATCCCCCCTCGGGCATGGATATTTCTGCCGTCCTTCGTGTTAGCTAGTTCATAAGTAGTATATAAGTTTAGGGACTGATGACCCCCTAGTTAAATCCCATAAGCTATACAGACATTTGAACATTTGATTTTTTTGGATGTATTAGGCGTCTTGAGGAACAAAATGAACATGGAAACCGATGCCCGGAAACGCCATTCAACGACGCTACGGAGAGTCCATGTTACAGGCACCAGCTCCTGCCGCTAGACATCCCCTCCAGCAATTTTGACGCTCTCTAGCGTCGTTGGATGAAGTTTCCGGGCATGGGTTTCTACGGTCACTTTGTTCCTCAACACCCCTCCCATGTCCCGTAGAAGTTTGTTGGTGTCGTAGGGTAATTCTGAAACACAGTGACGTATATGACACACATCCATCTCAATCTTTGACGTCCATTTACTACCGGAAATATTCGCAGAACGAAATTTTGTGACAGACATTTTTTTAGTAATTAAAACTTCCGGGCTGACAAGCCGTGGTCGAACAGAAGAAATTACTTCCCTTGACGTTTCGTTGCCGGCTGCGGGCAACATCTTCTGACGTTAGTCGACGACTGGCTGCTGGGCCGTGGAGATCCTGCATATATAGAGGGCATAGAGGGTGCCATTACTCGTCCCGTGATGTCAACAGTAAAACTATCTCTGGCTGGCGTCATTACTCTCGATCGAAGGTAATCGATTGTCACATCTTTGGTACAAAGTAGACCGCCATATCCTGTCTAACTTCAAGCCTTCTTCCTTCATGTTAAAATTATTGTGGTGTTTAAAAATCTCTATAGCCTCTCTATTCATGCATGCATAATAATGCGATGTCTTAGCTAGCACGCTTGTCTCACTAAATTTTATTTTGTGGTCACAGTTTTCAAAAACATGTTCCGCTACGGCCGATTTGTCCGTGTGTCCCAGTCGACAGTTCCTTTTGTAAATTAATGAAATGCAGCAACCAGTTGCTTGTGGTTTTTATTTTTAATTTTAACGACCGGTTTCGGGCGCTTGAGTGCCCTTCTTCCGGTATATATTTTTGTACTGTTGCTTAATAAATAAGTAATCAATTACTAACATGTATATTTATTAAGCAACAGTACAAAAATATAGACCAGAAGAAGGGCACTCAAGCGCCCGAAATCGGTCGTTAAAATTAAAAATAAAATCCACAAGCAACTGGTTGCTGCATTTCATTAATTTATAACCTGAACAGTTGCTGAAATGGATAAAACACTTCAGTTCCTTTTGTGTTTAGTTAGGCGAGTATTGATACTTCTTTTCGTTGTTCCGATATAAACCTTCCCACAACTACATGGAATCTTATACACACCCGGAGTAGCCAAAGGGTGTCGCGCATCTTTCGTTGATCGTAAGCATTCACTGATCTGTTTGGTGGGTTTGAATATTGTTTCCACTCTAAACTTGGCCAGTACTTTCCCAATGCGGTCCGTGATATTGTGAATGAATGGGAGAAACACTTTCCCCGCCAAAGGTTGTTGTTGTTGGACGTTAGCAGGGATTTGTCTTCTGGGCTGGAGTGCTCGATCTATCCCCTTATCACTGTATCCGTTTTTCTGAAATGTGGTTCGTAAATGATCGAGTTCCTCTTGCAAATAAGCTGGCTCACAAATTTAGACATTTTTTTTATTGCTAGCATGTGACGAATCGCGCTGGAAGCCCGAGTGCGTGAATTTAGATTCACCCTGTATATCAGTGAATGTACCTTCAAATGTACATTATAGAACGGCATATTTTTCAGGACATATGACGTCACAAACAACGAAATTTACCAATAACTGATACAACGTGCTCTATTTTTCCACATCCCCTCCTAAAATAATGATAAGATTTCTACTAAACTTGGGAGACATATTGCTCACTGTCAGATAACAATGGCTGTGGAGTTAAAAACTAACTCCAACACATAGTTCAGGAGGTATGACGTCATAAATAATGAGTCATAAAAGCTTTCCCATCACGCGACATGGACACAAAAGGAAGAACGAGGTGGACTAAGGTAAGAAAATAAATTACATTAAGCATATTTCTCAACTGTTCTCATGAATACAAGAAGATGAAAAATTTCTGAATTTTTATTTTCGTTTTATTATGAGACTGGAAAAATGCATATATATCCGGGCAAAACCGAGTTTAGCAGCTAGTAATAATAATAAAACCGACCCGTTGCCTCCTACAAGACCGGCATGAGTGTCCGGAGCATCTTTGTAATACTCGCGTGTCGATCTAACCTACGAGTAACACATTTAGCAGCCCACCTCTTAAATTGTTTCTATTTCTCCATTTAAATCAACCAGGTGGGTGATTCCAATTCTTCAGCAGAGATCGCAGAAGCGTACTATGCTTGGTCTTTCTTTTTATTTTATTTTTTATAGATGAAACACGTGTTAATAAAATTCACCCAACAAACCGAAGTCAACAATATATTTCGTATCGCTGAACATTGCCACGCCAACATGCAACATGTTTAAACGACACGGCAGGGTTAAGCAGCTCACTACCAATCCTCTATTCGAAGTATATCGGGTTGCTTAATGAATTAAACAGAAGGTAGCATTATCAACATAGTAATGAAAAAAAAACTTTTTGTCATGTAGTCTTTTCTTAAAGTGCAAATTAAATTCGAATGTTCATGTCGAATACGGTGCAGGTGATGCAAAAGCAAATCAAAATGTTCAAATTTTTGTATTGCTTATGGGACTTAACTACGGGGTCATCAGTCCCTAAACTTACAAACTACTTATGAACTAACTAATACTAAGGACGGCACAAATATCCATGCCCGAGGGGGGAATCGAACCCCCGACCGTAGTGGCCGTGCAGACCGTGACTGGCGCGCCTCTCTCCCCTCGGCCGCCGCGGCCGGCAAACAATACACGCTAATTGAGAGTTTCGGCGCAACGCACAGTTGTGCATTCGCGACTGACGCAAAAGCCACAAGAAAGTAGAACGTGTGTATTTGAATTGCAGCAAAAATGCTCGGAAGTAACGGCACTTGCCTGTATCGGGCTAATGCTTCACATCGTGTTGCCGGTCATTAAAGGCACAAAATCTGAGCGGAGGGCTGGGCTGCGGAAACGCAGTGTGGCGTGTAGCTATGCGAGGCCTGGCCGCCAGCACAGCACGCGAGTCTCTGCTGTTTGTAGATCCAGCGGGCGATAGCGCGCCACGGCTAACGCGTCTGCACGACAACTGTACGCCACCATTCAGAAGGCAAGGCGCTGGCAGCGGTAGCGAAGAGAGCACGGTCCCAGCCCCAACTGTGTCCTCTTTATATGACAAGAAGAAGCGTTACTGTGAAAAATGGAACAAAAAATCTATATACACAAAGATGTAAATGCTCGTTTGTGCCAAACTGTCAATCTCCGAACTCTCTTCACAGACTGTTGTGAAATTTTGAAGTAATGTAGTATTGTATCAGAGGAATGATTTTAGATACATACTTATGTAATATTTGCTGTATAACCTACATACACTAAATGATCACACTCAAAAACATACGTCCATTATATTAAATACACGCATAAGATATACGGGGAAAATGGGGAACATCTACCCAATATATATATAGGGTGTCTCACGAAAGACGCCTGCCAGGCATCCACGGATCGCGCGGTACGGCTCCCGGCCACCGCATCCGCCGGCCACGGCAGCGCCCGATTCTCGGACTCTATTGTACCGCGGGCGCATATGCTGAGTTAAAGTCTAAAAAACATTGCCATATGAGTAAGCTAAGCTTACCTTTATTTACATTAGATGTTCAAAATGATGTCCCTCTATGGAAAGAGCAGCCTGACATCTCTTGAACACATTTGCAAACACAAGACGAATTTCGGCTGCCGAAATCTGGAAATGACTAGTTGATTTTTTTTCACGAAACAATAAATTCTGACAGGTGTGTGAACAATATCCTGTCACCCAAAGAAAAGCTATACGGTTATTTCATGCAGGACAATGCAAGACCACACAGTGCCAATGCTTCTGTGGCAGCAGTACGAAGTGTTTTTGACGATAAGATAGTTGACTGGCCTCCTCGTTTCCAACGGTAACTGCTTCCGGTGTTCACTGTAATTACGGTAAAGTAGTTTCCTGCCGTCTGTTATAAATAATTTCATTAATAACGGACTGGGGTCAGTATTTGCGCAGCTGTTATTCGAGGCATCAAATCGAAATGAATGCAAGTGACGAGGTGAAACTTAAAAAACAAGTACTGTTGCTAAGTTACAGCGGTTAATTTAGCTGCGCTGTCAACAACACTTCTGAAGAGAAGGAGCGGAGCGATGTACAGTGCTTGTCGCTGTTGCGTCCTCAATCGTTAGCAGCATTCAAAAGATGACCATGAATGTTGGTGTGCTATCCATGCAAAACTCTAGGGGCTTGGCAGATGTTTTGCAAAGTATAGATTTCGCTAACTGGAAATAGAAAATAACGTGTTTTCCTCGACCTGCAGTTTTTAGTAACGAGAAATTCGCGCCGAGTGCACCCAATTCCCCAACACTTCTCTCAACGGCAGAGTGGTCAAAACAAAAGAACGCCTGCCTCGGCTTATCTGCGGATACTCGACCGTTTCCGAGGAAACAACGAACAACTTTTCGATGTACTGCGGGTGTTTTCTATTGCGTTTGAGCGCTAGCGAGACCATTTTATAACTCTGCGCCCCGCAATCGAAACCTTCCTGTTTTTTATTTTGCGTTTTGTGAATTATTTATATACCAACGTCCGTAGAACACTACTTCACTGATTTTTTTCTAATGAGTGTTGAAATAACGACGTAATTTTTCCACTAATGGTCCATCTGTTATTTAAACAAAAACCAATAATAATAATAAAGTTTTCACTTAAAATCTTATAGTTCGTCTTTTCGGTAATATTGATGGTACTGTTAGTGAAGATTCTTTGTCAAATGAGATTCATGGCAAGTAATTTGACTGTGGAAGTCTACCTTCACTCAGTACTTATTGCGTTCGGAATTATTATATTTCGCATGTTTATAAGACGGTAACAATAAAATAATGTACCTTTACAATAAAAAATGGACAAAATGTCATAATTATTATAGGAGAATGTGAGAATGAATGTAAGAAGTGATATAATAATCAAATATAAAAATATGAGCATTCGAAAAGATTATAAAAGCCCAAAAGTACCACTTACATGTATTTGAGAATAAATAAGTGATACTAATTTTGAAATCCAGCTACTGTACTTCACGGTTACTACATACACTTACATCCCCTACTTAATAAGAAGCATTCATGCAGTAAGCTTTTAGGAACCTAGATATATAAATAAAATATGGTGTGGGGAGAAATGTGTCGGGCACCTCGGCCACTATGTAGAAAAATCATTATCCATTTGTCTTGATACTTACACAACTTTGTTGTAATAGTGTTATCGTGCCTTTCTGTCCATTTTCTCTCGTAGGTGAATCATTATTCACCTAATCACTAAGGATATGGTACAATAATCTGGAGACTAAGGGTAAACGTGAGCGGTACAATCATGTGGATTCACCTCTCCCAGTTGAACTAAGACCCAGTCATCACCGGGTAAGTGTGTTTGCGAATTCTATCGTTTTAAACTACAAGATTTTTTACTGACGCAAACCCTTAATAGGAGCACTGTTCTGAAGAATTTGTACATGGCTGTGGAAGGCTGTGAAGGCGAAGAGCGGCAGTAACTTAAAATGTTGGTCTGCCAGAATTCGCTTTCCTCTTATTCCTCTGCTGTGAAACGCACTGATTTCTTCATTTTTCAGGGGAAGAAAACATTGCCACACAGTTCTTTCCAAAATTACTATGAGTTAATTTAAGAGATCAAAGGTTACCTGAACAGCGAATACTTTCAACAAGTAGTCTAACGTTGATTGCTGCAAAATGACTAATACGGTTACATAATTTGATAGTCTCAGCCTTATTTTTCGAAGTCATACAATGAAATTTATGTATATACCTCTGTATGTAGCTATTATTACTGTTTAAATGCCTGCTTTCATGGATAGCTGGGTGTTTCCTAGCCTCCGCATTAATCACATATTTTCCACCTTCATCTGATTAGGAAGACGTTTGAAAGAGGGTCTGACAAAGAGGTAGCGACAAATCAGAGTACAACCTAGGGCTCTAGGCATTCCTCTGTTATACAGGAGGGCAACAGTAGACATCCTTTCCATGTACTGGCTCTGCAAGTGGATATTTAAGTGTCTAACGCGTTACTTTTATATGAACAGGAACAAATTAGTAAATAATTATCAGGAACAAATTGTAAAGTGGCTTGCAAGAAGAAGCTTTTCCAAAGTGGAAGAGCAATGCCACTATGTAGGACATGTCAAAATTTATGGGATACATTATTTCTTTTTTAGTACTGCGACGGTTAAATATAAATAACCGTTCCTCAAACAGGAATTTCGATGAACTAAAATCATATTTTCAGACTGATAGTAAATGAACAGATTACTGATTTCTCTTTTTTTTTTTTTTTTTTTTTTTTTTTTTTTTTTTTTTTTTTTTTTTTTTTTTTTTTTTTTTTTTTTTTTTTTTTGCTTACAGTATGATAACGATAAAATAGATTTTTTATTTGTCTCCCTTCAGGAAAATCAAAAAGATTTAGATATTTATCTTTTTTTACATAAGAATGTCAGACCTCACACGCAAGGTGTTCATTGTTAGGAGAATGACTGCTAAATTGAATAGTTATGTAAGCACTCAACGGAGGAATGTGAAGTTAATTTCTGTACTGTTGCACACCAGTTCTGTAGCGGAAGTATTGCGGTAAATGTTTCCAAGTCTTGTTTGCTGTAGAAATATGGCGGTATGTTGACAGAACGGGGAAGGGGAACAGCAGCTACTTTGTGTCATACTTACTGGGTCAAGCTGACAGGAATGGACGCACAAGCGCTGGACTGAATACCACGCATCAGCGGAAGTTAATTGTAACAGTACGAGCTTGCAGTATCACGTTACTTCGTTGCGTCAAGAAACAATGCCTACGTCTGACGCAACAACGCGTATCCGTAGCCTTCTGGAACCACCAGCTAACCTGTTAATTGAACACGGTAAGATGTAAAACGCCGAGAAATTCATTTGATAGGGCGGATGCGGTCATGACAGAGCGCGTAGGAAAAATGTCAGTCGCCCCACACACACTATACATACTTCAGCACTTGATTTCATAGTCAGTCGGTCAGATTAATCGATGATTTACACTTCGTAGCACTCGAATCCCCGACAAGTTCTAACGTCTGTTATAGAACTCCAGCACTCTTCGCAATCAGCTGACAACCGGCGAGATGTCGACTCCTGCGTAGCTCCGAGTTCGACTCCTGCGCTACAACCAAATACGGACGCAGAGGAAGTATCTAGGAGGACTTCCATGTCCTGCACAGCGGAACTCCAGCGTTCCTAGGGAAGACGCCTACCTGCCGGTAGGCCAGGAGTCAGCGCACATCACGACCACACGACAACCGTCAACACAATCAGGTATGAAGCTGATGCGAGACAGCAACTAGGGTAGGGACCGAGAACCACCAGTCCATACGTGTGAATCCCTCATTCACACGTTCCGCCGTACTTCCGTACGGTTCCACAAGAAACGGCGCGGCAGAGGGTTCGCCTATTTCCGCACGTCGAGCTAGTGCGGACGCAGCCGCACAGTATAGCAGGAGGCTGCCGACGCCATCTGCCCGGTCGCCTGGAGTACGCAATGTGTACCATTCAGAATAAATGTTTTACCGAACAATATTCTTTCATTACGCAAACGACGACACCTGGACCGCCTCTACCTCTTCCTGCAGAGCATGCCGTGGCGATTAGGAGTCCGACCTCCTAATAACTACCCAGTTCTCCAACACGACATAAGTGCGCGTCCAGCAAAGGGTGCGCCAGCAACCGCTCGACACCCTGCAGTACAAACATAAAACCAACGTAATACATTTGTCAAAGACAGAAACAAGTGGAGACAGAAATACACTCCCGGAAATAAAAATTAGTACATACTCTTAGAGTTTTCCAATTCACTCAAGATTTATTGTGAAACAGTGTACATGGATAACATGAAATGACTACATTTACAGATCAACACCGAAAACGATCTGAGGTACTAGGTGTCAATCCGTTTCGGAACACCAGTGCCACTATGTCACGTAGCCTTCACGGGCGGCAATGCAGACACTGATAGTCTACATCCACATACATACTCCGCAATCAAATTCAAATGTTCAAATGGTTTGTAGAGCTTATGGGACTTAACTACGGGGTCATCAGTCCCTAAACTTACAAACTACTTATTTACTAGCTTATACTAAGGACGGCACAAATATCCATGCCCGACTGGGGGATTCGAACCCCCGACCGTAGTAGCCGTGCAGACCGTGACTGGCGCGCCGCAATCCGCTCGGCCACCGCGGCCGGCACTCCGCAATCCACCCAAAGGTGCGTAGCGAAGGGTACTCAGTACCATTACTAGTTACTTCTTTCCTGTTCCACTCCCATATAGAACGAGGGAAAAACGAATACGTGTATACATCCGTTCGAGACCTAATCTCTCAGATCTTATCGTTGTGGTCTTTACGTGAAATATAGGTCGGCGGCAGGAGAATCGTTCTGCAGTCCGCTTCCAATTCAGGCCCTCTAAATTTCTCTAAGAAACGTCGCCTCCCCTCAACGACTCCCAGTTCAGTTCCCGAAGCATTTCGGTGACACTCGCCCACTGATCGAACGTACCAGTTACAAAACTCGCCGCCCGCATTTTAACTGCCTCTCAGTCCTCTTTTAAATCGATCTGGTTGTGACCCAACACACTTGAGCAATAGTCAAGACGGGGTAGTACAAGCGTTTTATATGCTGTCTCCTTTACAGACTAATCGCATCTTCCCAAAATTCTCCCAATAAAGCGAGGTCGACCATTTGCTTTCTCCACGATTGTCCTTATACGCTCGGTCCATTTGATATCACTGTGCAGCGTTACGCCTAGGTATTTAATTGATGCGATTCTGTCAAGTAACACACTAATAATGTTCTGTATTCGAACATTACGGGATTGTATCTCCGTCTCATCTGCATCACCTTACATTTTCCTTCATTTAGCGCTAGTTGCCATTCCTCACACCTCCTACATATTTGACCCAAGTTATCTTGCATCCTACTACAATCAATGCGTTCAAATTTTTGTGAAGCTTAAGGGACTGCGGGGTCATCAGTGGCTAAACTTACAAAATACTTATGAACCACCTTATACTAAAGACGACACATTCATGCCTGAGTGTGGATTCGAATCCCCGACGGGGAACGACTTTGTGCAACGGAGCATAGCGCCTGAATGCGCTTGTCCACTCCGCCGCGGCCTAATAGTCATTCAATGACGACAACCTCTTATACACGACAGCATCGTCAGTAATCAAGCGCAGATTGCAACTCACTCTGTCCTTCGGATCATTTATATAGGTAGAAAATAATGGTGGTCCTATCACACTTTCCTGAGGCATCCCTGACGATACCCTAAGTCTCTGATGAACACTCGCCATTGAGGATAACGTAGTCTATTCTATTACCTAAGTAATCGTCGAGATACATATTTGGGTGCCTATAGCATAAGACCGCACCTTCGTCAGCAGTCCATAGTGGGGTACCGTGTCAAACGCCTTTCGAAAATCGAAAGCACCCAAGATGTCATGACAGAAAAGGGCAACCTGGGTTTCGCACGGCCGATGCTTCCTAAAGCCATGCTGATCCATGGACAGAAGCTTTTCCGTCTCAAGGAAATTTACTATATTAGAAATGAGAATATGTTCAAGAATTCCACAGTAAACAGATGTTAATGATATAGGTCTGTAATTTCGTGGGTCCGTTCTGTTGCTCCTCTTATACACGGGAGGCACCTGTGGCTTTTTCCAGTCTCTTGGTACTTCACGCTGGTTGAAAGATTCGCGATAGACGCAAGCTAATTAAGTGGCCATCCATTCGTTTATGCAGACGGCGGATACTGTCTAAGGATTTATTACTGCAGTCCTGCTCTACCGGATCTGACTTTCTATATATTATCTCTCTACGCTATCTGTTGGCGAACTACGTTGAAACCATTATCAGCACATATACTTGCCCCTCCACCCCCTCCGCCCCGCCATGTCTGCCATCATCGGTTCAAATTGACGTCACCTTTCCAGGTATAACAAAATGTTCAAATGTTTGTAACCTAAGGAACGAAACTTCTTTGGTCATCAGTCCCTTGGCTTACAAACTACTTATGTACTAAGGTCAAAACATATGTCCATGCCCAAGGTAGGACTCAAACCTCTAATGCGAGCGGCATGACGCGCCAGTACATATGGTCAAAAGAAAATATTATTAACTACTTCGAAGAGTACGACTCAGTGACGCGTAGTCAACTAGGTTTCGGAAAATATCGTTTGTTGAAACCCAGCAAGCCATTTACTCACATACGGTGTTGAGTGCTATCGACAAGGGATGTCGAATAGATTCCGTTTTCCTAGATTTTCGGAAGGCTTTTGACATTGTATCTAACAAGCGTTTTCTAATCAAATTGCCTTCTTATAGAGAATCGCCACAATTGTGCTATTTCATTCGTGATTTCCTATCAGAAACAACACAGTACGTTGTAATTGACAGTACGTCATACAGCATAACAGAAGTGATATCTGGCGTTGGCCAGAGAAGTGTTACGGGACCCCAACTGCTTCTTATTTTTACAAACGATTTATAAAACAATCTGTGTAGCTCTCTTAGACGGTTCGCGGATGATGCTGTCATTTACCGGTTAGTAAAGTCACCAGAAGATCAAAATCAGCTGCAAAATAATTTATATAAGATAGTTTCATGGTGCAAAATTGGCAACTGATCCTTAATAATTAGAAGTGTGAAATCATCTATATGATCAATAAAAGGAATCCGTTAAAGTTCTGTTACATGATAAATCAGTCAAATCTACAGGCTGTCAATTCAACTAAATACCTAGGAGTAACAATTACGAAAAACGGAAAGTGGAAAGACCACACAGAAAATATTGTAGGGAAAGCAGATTACTTAGAAGATGCATCTACAGAAATTGCCTTACACTACACTCTTGCGTCCTGTTTTGGAGTAATGCTGCGCATTTTGGGATCCATACCAGGTGTGAACAACAAACAATGTAGAGGAAAGTTCAGAGAAGGGCAGCTCGTTTTGTATTATCCACTGATCTCTGCACTACGTGGATGTTGAAGCTCAACTGTCTTAGCGTGCCAGCCACAGATGTTTTGTTTCTTCCCAAATTCAAATATGTCTGTAGGAAGTATTACAAGAAAACGAAAGGAAGTATATTTCAATTCCGCTCCAATATCAGCGTATTACATAGGATATCTAATATATAAAGCCGAGTGTCCGTATGTGTGTACGTGTTGCATACAAATCCACAGTTTTGTTCCAATATTTATAAAATTTTGTACACGTAAGCTTCAATCCATGAGGACGGTCGCCGTAAGTGTATATGACGTCATAAACGCTGAGATGCGCGAAAAACTCCTGCACTTTGCGACAATGCTGCACATTTTCTTCTAAACCATTGGAAAGATTTCAACCAAATTTAGTACACACACTCCTTACCGTGAGATAACAATTGCTGCATGGTTAAGTATCACATACGGCACATGATTCAAAAGATATAAAGTCATAACCAATAGAAATCGCAAAAAATGCCAGATAATGCGGCGAGACTTTCGAAATATACTGTTTGAGAATGACAGTACTTAGCGACTTGCAACAAACTTTAAACATAATTTCAAATCTTTTTCTCGCTAGCAACCATAATAAAATGATGAAAGGAAAAAAGTTTCTCGCTTACTACTTTTCCGCTGTTTATAGAGTAAAACTACGGCATTCGGCATGACGTTACAATTTATAATTTGTACACTACGGATTGCAGTCGCAGGAAATTTTACAGACATTGTACACACATATAGTTGAATGTACTCTTTAAATTGTATCACAGTCCGAACGTAGTTCATGATGTATGAGCACATAATGAGTAACGTTCCGCTGTACATGGACTAACACTACGGCATTCGGTATGACGTTACAATTTATAATTTATACACTACAAATTGTAGGCGCAGGAAACTTTACAGACAGTATAAACGCATATAGTTGAGTGTACCTTCTAAATTGTGTCACAGTACGAGACGTAGTTCATGAAATATGAGCACACAAACAGTAACGTTGATGGAAAACCGCCCCATCACGCACCAAGTTTTAATCTATTACAATTCCTTACTACTAATTCCCACAAGATTTTACAGACATACAGCCCTTATACAAATGAATTTATACGTAAAAGTGGCAGGAATAAATAAATAAAATACCCGGGCAACGCCGGGTTTTCAGCTAGTTGACTTATATTCCAGATCAAGAGATAAGAAACAAAATGTTCATATGTTTGTAAATCTATCGGACTCAACTACTGGGTTATTAGTCTGTAACTTCCAAACTACTTTAAAGTAAACTAACCTAAGGACAACACAAACACCCATGCCCGAGGGGGGACTCGTACCCCGACGGCGAACGGCCGCGCACACCGCAGCACGTCGCCCCAGTGGGCACGGCAAATTCTTTGTCACGTAATAGCTGATGGAAACTCGTTTGCAAAATTTAAAGTTGGCGGACAATGCGAAATCATGTATGAAACATATGAAAGAGCAGGCGCGCTATAATTATATGCTCAGACACCAGAGTTATAGATCCAGTTTCTATAGAGATCACTGGTATTATCGCGATATAGGGTAGAGAATGTCACGGAATTGATGCACCAGTAGGCGTGGAAATCATTAAAAGAAAGAAGTTGTTCATTGCGGCGAGATCTATTTGCGAAATTTCTTCCACCAATTTTCTCTTCCGAATTCGAACATATATTTTTTAGCACCCACCTACGTCGGGAGATATGATCATCACAATAAAATAAGGGAAATTAGGTCGAAAACAAAAAGATTTATGTGTTTCTTCTTGCCGCGAGCTATTAGAGAGTGGAACTGTAGAAAAACATCATAAAAGCGGTTTGATAATCCCTCTGCCATTCACTTTAGTGTGACTTGCAGACTATCTATGTAGATGTAGAGAGGCGAGAAGAATTTCCGATTATTTGGTGGTCAAAGCGAGATTGCAGGTCGCCTGGTGGCACACTACTCATTCCGATTGGTTTGCTGGCGGCGACTAAACTAACATTGCACGTCAACCGCCCTGTGTGCCGTGACGCCTGCAGCGATTTGCTTTTGTGGCACATCGAACGCTATTCCGATACATTCGGTCAAGTGATTAAACCTTTACGACTTCGTTGCACTAAACGATTTTCTGAGGCGATGTAGTTTGGCTGCCATGTGTACTGCGCGATTAAAGCGTTTCCAATATAAATTATTTAGGATTAGGGGGAGGGGGTCGTCTGTTCAACGATGCAGAAGACATTCAGCATCATTACCCATATGGGAACGCTTGGATTCCGTTCGCTGAAATGTGTTTTTCCGCATGCTACGCGCTAGGGATGGCGGTTTATACCGAGTTTTTCATCTCCAGTTGAACTTTACTGTAAAAACCGCTCGAGATAACCGATTTTTTAAATAACTGGTTTTCGGTTATGTTATTGCTATTATTTCCAGTAACAAATGTTGAAATAAAAAATTGAAACAGTTTAAGACTTGAAGAATTTTAAGAATTGGTATCAAGTTGAAATTGTAATTTAAATTTGGTACAGCCACTGTTTATCTACTTTCTGCGTTAATACTAGTTCAGCTTTTCAGTGCATCATATCTGTTTTGTCTTATACTTTGTTAGTACTAATATTCCATTTTTTCTGTCCTTATGTTAATTCTTTATGTAACTGTGAGTTCTATAACTGAATACGTTTATTTTTACCGTTTTTCAGCTCGAGTACGTATCTTCGACTTGTGAAGCATCACAATTCTCCAATGCATCCCACATATACCCTCCCACTCTATCCCTCTATTTTTGGCAGTTTGTTTATTTAGTTATAATAACCTTCAATGTCTCTAATAATTTTTTCTATTTTATAAGGTTTTTGTGTCACCTTGAGTTTTGAACAACCCTTTAAACTTTAGATTTTTGTCTAATTTAATTTTATTCACTGTAGTCATTGTTACCATGAAATTGTTATGTATGCACTGTTTCTCAAGTAATAGTGTTAATGCCGGCCGCGGTGGCCGAGGGGACTGAGGCGCTCCAGTCACGTCTGCACGACCACTACGGTCGAGGGTTCGAATCCCTCCTCGGGCATGGATATTTGTGCCGTCCTTGGCATTAGTTAGTTCATAAGTAGTTTGTAAGTTTAGGGACTGATGACCCCGTAGTTAAGTCCCATAAGCTATAAAAAAGTGTTAATGTTTCCTTCTTACACTACTATTAATTTACAAATTTCATTTAAATATTTATTTACATTGAAACTGCTCCGTCGATGATGATAATTTATTCCTCTGCGTGTATCATCTCTTCCAGTTTGTTGACAATACATGTTGTTTGACTAAATTTCAATAAATGTCTTATGATGGTCCAAGAAGCCGAAAATCGATTTACATATCAACGAGCCTGTAGAACAAACACAGAATTGTATTTTCTAAATCTCATAATTAATTTCTTCTACCAAGAACCGACGGAAGAACCAGTTAACATTTTTAGACTTCCTCACACTTTTGCATTATACTTCTCTTCAACATATGTGGAACCAAATATCTAGTAAAATAGGAAACCGAAACAGAATTTAGTCCGTCAACGGTTTGTTGTTTTTATGGAAATGTAATGCGGGGTTGAATACTACCAAAAAATCAAGTTTCTTCCTACTGACTCTTAATGTCGGCTGGAAAATTATGTTGTAATGAAGGATAATATTGCTATTTGGGAACTGCAAATAGTCAGTACTAAAGGGTGATAACTGAGGTTGGCGAATTATGTCTTTCGTGATATGTTGACCGTTTTCAAAGGGTATAAACAGATAATGGTATATAATATATATGATATAGACTCTAGCAACGAATCAGTTTTGTTCTGATGAAAGATTTAACCAACGTGAGTTGTAGGCAACGACACACTGTTCTTGATGATCCAGTAGTAAAAACAGTCAAGATCACGATATATCTCATATTAAAATGGCCGCTTTCAAAAATCAGATATTCAAATGTTTGTAAATCTATTGGACCAAACTGCGTGGTCATCAGTCCGCAGCTTACAAATTACTTAAACCTAGGTAAACTAACCCAACGACAACACACACACCCATGCCCCAGGGAGGACTCGAACCTCCACGGTGAGCAACACCGCACTCCGCAGCGAGACGCTTTAGACCACTCGGCTACTCCACCGCGTCTGGCCGCTTTCGGCACGCGTAGTCGGCCATCATCAGATTAAGCGCACCAGTTCCCACCACGCTGTTGTTGTTGTGGTCTTTAGTCCGGAGACAGGTTTGATGCAGCTCTCCAATCTACTCTATCCTGAGAAAGCTTCTTCATCTCTTCATAAGAAAGGTCCTACATCCAATCGAATCTGCTTACTGTGTTCATCTCTTTGTCTCCCTTTGCGGTTTTTACCCCACAAATTTCCATCCAATGCTAAATTCTCTGACAAGGAGAAAATTTATGATACATGTAGGAATTAAAAGGAAGTTTGATGCGGATCTATCACCTATACATCTTATCAACTGTCCCTATGAGAGCGTGTTTAGGAAGTGATGTTTGGGTCAGCGGTAAAAGATCGGATTCGTCTTGACAAAGTCGCGGGTTCAACTCCACCCGCCGACAAGTTTTTTCTGCTCCTTGGTAATGCGTACACCCACTTATCATTCCCGAAGGGATCACGAGGACAAGATTAGATTAATTACGCGTATTTGGGGACGTCGCATCGGTATGTTAGTCGATTCTTTTGCAATTGATCAATTACATTTACTGGGGTGATATTCATCTAAGAAACAGGGAAAGCAATAATTTTGGCCGCATCTTGCGCTCTTTTTGCAGTTACATAGAGTTTTTTTTTATGTCGCCATAGAAAAACAAGCTTGATGTTGCGGTTAAATATGAAGTCAATAGTGTACGAACTGCCAAGGAGTAAAAAAAAAAAAAAAAAAAAAAAAAAAAAAAAAAAAAAAAAAAAAATTTGCCGTTGGGCAGAATCAAACACGCGAAACTTTCATTAAAAATATGGTCTCTTACCGGTGAGCGTAATACCGCTTTCTAAACAGATTCTCTCAGGGACAGTTGATAAGGTGCATTTGGTGATAGGTCCGTATCAAAATTCCTTTCATTTCCTAAACGTTTAGCCATCTGGAGTTCTTAATTGGTGCACTCTCACATCTGACCACGCCCTACATGTACCATAAATTTGGACGAATTCGACGATGACGAGTAGACGTCCTCTCCTAGTAAGAATGTGTCCTACCAATCTATCCCTTCTTTTAGTCAAGAGGATTATCTCATTCACTCTTACTTGAGGAATGTAATTAAACGTGACCCAGTACAATTGTTGCAATCAATTTGAAAAGAACAGTGAATTGTTCCGTTATTACTTGCATTTTCAGTACAATTTACACCTTATGGTTCAGATTAGTCGACAACCAGCATCTACGGCACCAGGCGCAACGTACTGATGCATTACAACAATGGCTCAATGTGGCGACCAACAACATCCTTACACACATTGTACCTCCGAAGCATGTTCTAGCACACTCTCCCCATCCCTGTTGCATAGCAGGACAGGAAACTCTGAGACGCTTCATGTCCCTTAGCAGACGTTGACATATGAATTAAAACTGCGGTAGAACGGAAACGATACGTTTCCTTGCATGGGTTCCTGTTCAAAATGTTATGTACTCACTACCCCCTACCAGTCCTAGAAGTTTGTAACTGGAATTTCCGACCACCCTGTATTTGTAAACCATTTTTCGGAAAGAAAATTCCAAACCAAGATAATAATTTTGATAGTAGCTGTAAATTGTAGGACTACCAGTCCTAGAAGTTTGTAACTGGAATTTCCGACCACCCTGTATTTGTAAACCATTTTTCGGAAAGTAAATTCCAAACCAAGATAATAACTTTGATAGTAGCTGTAAATTGTAGGACTGTAACGTCACCGGGGTCACATTACTCAGTTGGAGTGTTTTAACAGCCACTCTGTTAAATATCATTTTCTGTTGTCCTTAAAAACTAGAATTTTACTATGGGAAAAACATGTTACGAACATAAGGTGACTTGCTTAATAATTTAGGACGATTTGCAGAAAATTCTTAAATACCACATTTTTAATGCAGCACAAGACAATTGTGTTGTATACTACAATATTTTTATTACAAGATGAACCGGCTTTTGGCTGTCACACCGTCTTCAGCTACTGACTATAATGATGCAAACATAAACTGAAGCATGCATATATCATGAAATTTTTTTTACCAAAGCCGGGATACGAAACCTGACCTGATGGACTTCCTCCTGAGTCCATAATGTTATCTGCGTAACAATTTAATTGCTGTTCACTCTTAAACACGTAGAATACAGCAAATGCTGCCCTAATCTCCTTGGAACAGCAACCCAGCATAGAATGAAACGGTAATTCTGCCTGAAAGCCACGCATAGGTGTCTTTATGTATGTGCCATGTAGACTGACGAGGAGGTTAAAATTTAGAATAAGGAGGGAGGTGTGCTACCCTGCATACGTGCTGGTCTGTGAAGTCACTGTGCAGGTGATGTTGTGGTTAGCCACACGCTTAATGAATACGAGATTGGGGGGGGGGGGTAATTCAAAACTTGGTTCAAACTTCCATACGGCACATCAGTCTGCACACATACATCCTTTGGCTTTTCAGTGTATGAAGGCGCGCTAAGAAGTAACATATACCAATGCGCTATCGTGTTCTCAGTTTCAGTTGAGGTGCTAAACGTCCTGCACATTGCTCGCTCAACTTTCCCGCTTAGCTGGCACAAGTTGTAGCCCTCTGTTGCTAGAGGACTCCGAATTGTAGCGTCCAACTTGCTGGTCTGTGACGTCAGAGGCAAGAACGCTGTAATCGAGTTCCTAACGCGGCTGGCGCTGGGCCAGCGATCCTCTGCGGCGGAACGCCACTGATGTTCTCTTGTTTACGGGGTCAAACTGGTGAACCCGGCTGTCATCAAAATGCCCAGATGTTTGTTAATCTACATCTACATCTACACATCTCCATGGGATACTCTGCAAATCACATTTAAGTGCCTAGCAGAGGGTTCATCGAACCACCTTTATACTATTTATCTCCCATTCCATTCTCGAATAGCGCGCGGGAAGAAAGAACACCTGAATCTCTCCATTTAAGCTCTGCTTTCTCGTATTTTATTCTGATGATCATTTCTACCTACGTAAGTGAATCAACAATATATATTAACATTCTGAGGAGAATGTTCGCGATTGGGGTTTCGTAAGTAGCCCACACCGCAGCGATAAGCGCCGTTGTGGTAATGATTCCCATCCCAGATCCTGTATCATTTCCGTAACGCTGTCTCCCCTGTATCGTGACAATACGAAACGAGCTGCCCTTCTTTGGACTCTTTCGAAGTCCTCCGTCAAACCCACATGATAAGGATCCCACACTGGGCAGCAATACTCCAAAAATTAACGGAAAAGCGTAGTGTATGCAGTTTCTTTCGTAGTTCTGTTTCATCTTTTAAGGGTTTTACCAATAAAACGCAGTCTCTCGTTCACCTTTCCCACCACATTATCTACTTATTCTTTCTAGTTTAATTCTGAAGTAATAGTAATTCCTATTCCACTATTTTGTGGAGTTTACGGCCTTCACTTTTGATTGATTTATCTTGTAAACAAAGTTTAACGAATTTCTTTTCATACTCATGTGGACGACTTCATGCTTTTCATTATTTAGACTCAATTGCCAATTTTTACACCTTAGTGATATCTTATTCAGATTGTTCTGCAGTTGGTTTTGATCTTCAGATGACTTTACTAGATGGCAAATGACGACGTCATCTGCAAACAACCTAAGAGAGCTACTTAGAATTTTTTCCCAAATCGTTTATGTAAATAAGGAACAGCAGAGGACCAATAGCACTACCGTGTGGAACGCCCGATATCACCTCTGTTTTAGTCGATGTTTTATCAACGATTTCTACAAACTGTGTCCTATCTGACAGGAAATCCCCTATCCAGTCTCAAATTTGGGGCGATATTCCATAACCACGCAATGCTTATGAGACTTAACTACGGGATCATCAGTCCGTAAAGTTACAAACTACTTATAAGCTACCTTATACTAAAGACAACACAAACATCCATGCCCTAGGCAGGATTCGAACCTCCGACGGGGAACGGCCTCGCGCTTCAGAGTATAGCGCCTCAATCCGCTCGGCCAATCCGCCGCGGTCCGGCTTTCATCGCATGCTACAAAATTGTTAAATAATCTGTCACCATAACTGTCGGAAGAGGAAATAAATTGTTAACAGACGTCAAACCTGCTGTTTTCCATGTCAGGAGTGGGCGTTCGAGGCAGCCACCGGCGCATTCAATTTCCTCTAGCGCAGTTCTGCGGTGATGAACTGCTTACGGTATCGAGATAGGCGACTCTTACATCAAATCTTTATCTGTGTTTTCCGACAGTTTTATTTGAGTGCATGATCCCAGTTACGGTGCGTTTGTTCTTTCGCAGTACGCGGTTGTCCACTCCAAGGGCTGCCACTGTAATACATTTTAATTTTTCCAATGGTAGGTGACATCGAATATAAGAAAATGAGAGACACTTTTGTTTACCATAATTGTATCCCTCTGTCACGAGCTTCGTAGGCCTGCGTCGAATGTTTGTAAAATAAATGAATGAACCTTCCTGCTTTTGTCTCTTGTGATAGAGACTCATTCGGTTTCGAGAAGTTATTAAAGACGTTCATTTACCTGTTACTTCTGCCTTAAGTGAATTTATTTCATTTATTCATTATAAATAACCTTCCTGTTGTATAATCGTTTTTATGGATCTTTTACAGCATTATTTAACTGTGGGAATATTTTGTTCGATAATGTGCTCAAAAAATGTTCAAATGTTTGTTAAGCTTAAGGGACTTAACTACGGGGTCATCGGTCTCTAAACTTACAAACCACTTATGAACTACCTACAACTAAGGACGGCACAAATATCCATGCCAGAGGGGGGATTCGAACCCCCGACCTTAGTGGCCGATAATGTGTGTTACCTGCGGCATTGGGCATAGTTTTGAGCTTTATTGCAATACGAACCTGCAAGCATTTTCTTTCGGTAATAAGTCTGATTGATGATTTATTAATCTTTACTGCATCATACGACTCACCAGTCGTATTGATGTATTATCATTACACGCAACATCGTCGAAAATTGCATCATCACCCACATCTTCAACATCATCGATGCTACAATTAACGGTAGCATACCTTCTTAAAAAATATCACCCGTTAGCTCTCCCTCTTCTGGCTCCCCAATCATAAGTGCCAATTATTATCATTATTATTATTTTTATTATTATTATTATCTTCGTCTATATGTATCACACCACATGCATTGAGATTAGCGCCACTGTTTCTTTCATTACGAATATCAACAATCCAACGTCGCAGATTATTGATCATCAACACACACAGCTTTTAATATTCTACGGATTTCAAGAGGACATCGTTATGCCGCATACCGCCACGTTACTCGCTCCAGTTAATGGCCCTCTGGCGGAAAAGTGTTGCTATTTCCGTCAGCAAGGCGGGAAAGCCAGTCGAATATAATATGGCCGCGGTGGAGTAGCCGAGCGGTCTCGGTTGCTCGCAGTGGAGGTTCGACTCCTCCATGGGGCATGGGTGTGTGTGTGTCTGTCCTTAGGTTAGTTTACCTAGCTTTAAGTAGTTTGTAAGCTACGGACTGATGACCACGCAGTTTGGTCCGATAGATTCACAAATATTTGAACATTTTAATAGGGACTGATGACCCCGTAGTTAAGTCCCATAAGCTATACAAACATTTGAACATTTGAATTTGAATATAATATCTGACATCCAATACCTCACTCGATACTGAGCCCCGTAAAAAAATTTCCATACGTTATTTTTCAACAAGCTCTCGTAAAGCTGAAGAGGAACAGCGTCCACTACCTACAGGGTGGACGAAATGTGTGTTCAGTAATTCTTGTGGACGGCCATTAGAGAAGATTGTGACGGAAAAAAAGAGAACGACAGCTGGAAAAGTCACTACTGCATTAGCTCTGCGTATGCAGGGTGTTCATAGGTAACTGAAGACAATGAAATATCTCGAAAACAACACATCAGATCAAAAACTTTTATCTGGAGGGGGCATTAATCACACTGTATTCGCATCTACATGTCTATGAGGCCGATGTGAGAAGACAGCAGCAGAGGTACGTAGCTCCTTTAGGGCCTTCGGCTACACTGCTGCCAGAAGGGAGACAAGGTCCATCACATACTCTGAGTTAAATCGGATTGGTGTCCCATGAGCTCAAGTTGTCTTTCCTCTACTGCGCAATTACAGTTAGTTTTCTATCTCTAAGTCAATTACGATTTTTAAACAGTCAAACATGTCGACTGCTACAGGGTACTGAAATAAATTCAGTGGCGAAATTGGAACTTTTTTGCTGAACCGTGTTTCGAACACGGATATCCCGCTTCGAGTCAGTGGTCGCCTACTGATGACCCCGTAGTTAAGTCCCATAAGCTTAACAAACATTTGAACAGTTGAAATGAAAACGGACGTAATTGAAAATATCGTCCTACTTAGTAAAAATTAATTTGAAATTTAGACTTTACTTATTATTAGGTTCTACGACGCATTTAGTTCACATTTCACGTATGGGTTACGTATTAAAGGAGGTGTTCGAAGTGTCTTCCCTGCATCGGGATGGTGTTCTTTCCAGGTTACGTCTGAAGTAATAGTAATTCCTAGGTATTTTCTGGAGTTTACGGCCTTCATCTTTGATTGATTTATCTTGTAAACAAAGTTTAACGGATTTCTTTTCGTACTCATGTGGACAACTTCAAGGCAAGAGCGAGTAAAGATTACAGAATGCCTTTCATATTATTAAACAAAATACTAAAATAACATTTATCGTAATGGTCTAAGATCTTTGTTATAATTGACTATTTCTATCGTTGGATTAAAACAGACATCTCTGACAACACTACAGTAACATTCGTATTTAACTATATTTCAATAAGGCGTATGGATTGATAGTTCACCAGGAGACGTTACAAACCTCTGTCATTTATTTCGACACTAGCAAACCCGACAACGGTTCTAAGTAGCTAATGTGTATGGGATATATACGCTAATCTCTTCTCTTCTTCTCCCTATGTTTATCATTTCCTCCCTCTTCTAATTCCCCATCGCTTCCTTCTCCCTGCCAAAAGTCGATGTCTTTCCATCAGGAGACAAACCGAACAGTGCAGATGGTTTAGCAACTCTTGAACACGCCACGTACAGCTGCCCATGGGAAAAACACGGCAATTACAGATTTATTCCACAAATGTCCAACGACTGGGGCGAACAGGAAACTGGTCACCCTTAAAATGAAACGGCAAGTCGGTTTGAATCAGTGGTATTCTTGGAATCAGAACATCTTCTGCTTTGAACTTTCCCGTGATTATCGTTGCTGTTTCAATGCCTCTACGATTACCTAGTAGGATTGTGTTGCGCAAACGCCGACCGATATTAGATTTTGCACTATAATGGTGAAGGGTCATTATTATGACGCGATTCCACCCACTTTCAGTTTTTCTCTAATTCTGAAATTTTCTGATAGATTTTCCAGTTGCTCCCTGGCTTCAAGCAATGCCTGTTCTCTGCATAGATAACGCCATCTCTCTTTATTCTAACCTCCTTGGCGTATTTGTTCGCTCCGTTTCAGCGTATCTGGTTGCTAGGCGAGTAGAGAATTAATAAGCTGATTGTTGGAGAATATAAAGACTGAACCGAGCTGAAAGCGTTCTTTCGTTTTTCTCAAATTCTTATATTTTACGGGACAAAAAGTATCCTATGTCCGTCTCCTGCTTCTAAGCTACCTCCCCACCAATTTTGAGCCAAGCCGGTTCAGACGTTCTTTTAGTTATAAATAGTGTAACTAACACGACTTCTTTTATATACAGGGTGTTTCACTGTGTTTGCCTCTGTGACTTATAAAATAATAGGTGACAGGAAATTTTAATGCCTTAGGTCAACACAAGAAATGTTACATTTTCTGCGGAGCTATGAACATAGTTTATTGTAGCATTTTCCAAAGAGTTACAACACAAAGATATAATTTTTAAATGGAACAATAGTTTTTTCTATCGTGCATTGGATTCGTCGAAACCAGCTGCGTCCAAATCAATTTAAACTACATTCCTATCACAGTTTAGGAGCAACAGCCCTTCAAAGTTCCGGGGGCGGAGGCTACGACAGCGGAGCTGACTGGCTGGTGGTCATGAGACAGTGGGCCGTATCCCAGTGGATAGCCACTCGGCCAGTTAGCTACGCTATCGCAGCCTCCGCCCCCGGAACGTTGAAGAGCTGTAGCTTCCAAACTAACAGTGATAGGAATGTAGTTTTAACTGATTTGGACGCAGCTGGTTTAAACGAATCCAATAAACGATAGAAAAAACTATTGTTCCATTTAAAAATTATATCTTTGTGGTGTATTTGGAAAACGATACAATAAACTATGTTCATAGCTCCGCAGGAAGTGTAACATTTCTTGTGCTGACCTACCGCATTAAAATTTCCCGTCACCTATTACTTTATAAGTTACAGAGGCAAACACACTTAGTGAAACACCCTATATAGATTTGAAACACTGTCGCCCGTGCAAAAATATAGGAGAGAAACTACAGTGCAATCTTGCTCTGTGAAACAGCTTCGGAATCTGGACATATGATTTCGATCCGTTTACTGCTGTAACTCGAGACCAGGTCGGTGACCGTCTGTGGCCAGAAAAGCGCTGCTCGTTTGTTTCTGTCGCGGTACTTACTCGACTAAAAGCTGTCCCGTTTCCAGCCGGATGACAGCGTTATTCGTCCAAATTTTCCTTGTCAGAGTTCGTAGCCCCCGTTCCCTATGCTTCTGCGGCGAGTTTCCTGGACTAGAGTTTATGACGAACGTCTCTCGCGAATGCTAGGAGCCACGCGGTGGCTACCCCGCGATGTACGTGAGGAAGCAGCCGCGCTGGCGACAGCTGCGTTCGCTCGCAGTCTTTGAAGAGTTGCTTGTTTCCTCGGATCGCCGAAACGTGAGCGGCCATTTGCTTAAGAGGCTCGTAAACGGCACGTGCGGACAGCGCGCGGCCAGCCGGCGGGCGCGCTGTTAACTACCCGGGACGCAAATAGACGCTATCTGTTTAGCGGCGCGCCAATCTGAAAACGCCATCTCAATTTTCGAGCGGCGGCTATCGGCAGTCCGTGACGATATTACGCGGCTATTACAGCGCGGAAGGGCCACTGCGATGGAGTAATCACGGTAATTGCCTTGTCCGACAGCCATCAGTCCGTCCGAGGTCCGCGCTTGCCAGAGGTAGGGCCGCCAGCAAGTGGTATTGCCCACTGGCCCGAGCTCTGCAGGGGATCCGTGAAGTATTTGCGAAATTTCTTTCACCAACTTTCTCTTCAGAATGCGGACATATATTATTAGCACCCACTTACATAGGGAGACATAATGATCATAATAAAATAAACGAAATAAGAGAAAACAGAAAGATTAACGTGTTCGTTATTCCTGTGAGATATTAGAGAATGGTTCAAATGTTTGTATAGTCTATGGGACTTAACTACGGGGTCATAAGTCCCTAAGCTTACACACTACTTATGAACTAACTAAGACTAAGGACGGCACAAATATCCATGCCCGATGGGGGATTCGAACCCCCGACCGTAGTGGCCGTGCCGACAGTGACTGGAGCGCCTCAGTCCCCTCGGCCACCGCGGCCGGCCAGAGATACAAAGAACACAAACAAGAGACAAACGAAAAGCGACAGTTGGCAACACTAAACATTCGCTAACTAAGCATTCGCCGCCCCACCTGACGCTTCACCACACAAATAATATCACAAAACGCAACTTCGGAGGCACACTGCACCGTCCCTACTGGCGAACCGACAGGTCAAAGTGCAATGCGGCATGGCACACGCAGAGGTCTCTAACGGACGACTGCAGAATTTGGCAGATGCGAGAGTATCACTAGTGCAATAAGGGTTCTTTACATTATCTCTCATACGATTTTGGTATATACGTGTTTGTTCGAGCCCAAGTACTTTCCTTGTTAGTGCTAGACAATGCGAGCCCTGTGCGATTTTCTCTTTTAGAATGCAGCAAACATAGTTTTTCTCTTGCATGTTAATACCTTTCGTTGCATAATCCAGAAAACTTTTACCTGTGTAAGTCGAAATCCAGTTAAGCAGCCCCAATCACAGCAGGTACCCACTAAAAATACATGTGTAATAAATTCCCTTGCACTATATGATGATTCTTATCTAGCTCAATGCCTAGCGGTTGAAGAAAATCGTTTATAATTGACGAATAATTATGGGCTGATTTAATTTTCACTAACAGTAGTAGTCCATGTGAAAATGTTACTACAGTCCACTCTGGATTCGAAAACGACCAAACAATGAAAAAGTCTGAACCGAATTTCCTAGTATCAAGAATTACTGGATGATATAGTAATGATAATAATAAAGACAAAAATGAAGTGAAAATGATTAAGTTCGAAAACGACCTAGCTGCTATGTTTGTTTTTTTTTTTTTTTTTTTTTTTTTTTTTTTTTTTTTTTTTTTTTAAACTATTTATTTGAATGACCATGAAACTAAACACAGATTACTAGGTTCCAATGGTGAAAGCCAAGACGAAAGTGATGAAAAGTAATTAAAAGGGTATTATCGATTTTCTTGACATTTAAACTGGAGAATACACAGCAGTAAAAGAAGTGAAATAGCTCTTTTCACTGACGATTCAGGTTACAATAGTTTGGGTGATGTTAACTAATGTCCTGTTTGGCAAGATATTTCGACTGGTTTTAAAAGTAACATTTGTTTGGTGAATACGTCTCCATCGTTTTAGGCCCGTGAGGCGGTATTCATTGAAAAATTTGACCGTATTAGAGAAGAGGTAACTGTAATGCATAGGATGTTCTTCTACAGAAGGAAGCCAAAAACTACAAGAACTATTCAGAAACAGCACAAAACGATGATATACCCAAATAATTAGATTGGACTAAGTAACAGTTTGACTAGAAAAACAATACGTCAGTGGCAAGGAAAACATTAACACCTTGCCAATAAAAGAAACAATTAAAGCGAGCTGCTGTAATACTTACGGTAATGTTAAAAAAGGATAGGATAAAAAATCAAGGACAACAAAGATAGGTTAATAAAAACACAAGCTTAACAAAACTCAGAATGATATGAAGATCTCTAAAGCTCTTTTAAGCGCGTCCCAAATATAAGTTTTGAATTCTAAACAATGACTCCAGATTGTCTACCTATATTCAGAAAAGTGAAGTATGAATCTTCGTTAAATATTTGCAATTTGTCGGACATAATTTTACAACCTAAACATAACGCACATGTATTATGAAATTTGCGAAACAAATTTTAAATACGTTCTATTAATTACGAGTCACTTCAGCGGCCACCATCTTATTTGACACCAGCTGCATTAACCCTTTCCTGCCCGACGAGACTTAAAAGTCCCAGCCCATTTCCAGCGTCATAAAACAAAATGGAAAATTATATCTGACTTCTGTTCTTCACAGGTCTTTAGTGTCCCTCTGATGTGTCATATGGAAAAACTCGCTGGCCGAGATTGCTCAGTACATCTGCTCACAGAGAACAGTAAACAACGGATTGTTTTATGTCTTTGTGTACTTTTTCTCAAGGCGAATTTTGCTGTCACAAAAAGACGCTATTGTTTGTTCTCACGTTGGTAATTTGGTTTGTACTTTTTTACCTAATGGAAACTGATATTCAAGCAATAAAGCTCTTTTTATTTATATTGCGTTCAAAACTGTGACTGGAAAAATTTAGTATTGGCAGTGTGACAAAGGCATTATGTGCATGTTACTCATATAGTTGTCTTCGTTGCTAGGTGTCATTAACAAATAGTTGTAGTTTTTTTCTTTTGTTTACGAATTACGACATATGAATACGGTTCAGGGAGTTAGCTTTCGTTCCTCCGTTGAGATCGATAGCTAAAACGGCATTTCGGCACAGAAATTTTGTTATCTGTTTGTTGCTGGTAAATTCTTATATTTACAGAGATTCTTACAATGTCTCCCAATTGCATTATATCCTCTTGGAATTTCAAGTCCCATTTTTTAATTTTTTATTTAACATTATTTTCGTCAAATAAGGAAAACAAAAATGTATCAATACACTCATGTGATTTTATTTACTTTGGTAGCTAAATAACCAAATATGAAGTTATGTGCTCGAATTTTTGATAGTTTGGGCAGGAAAGGGTTAATACATCAGTAAACTATATCCTTAACGTCACTGCTGACGTTTCCCGCAGAGTTCTCAGGTCTTACGTTCTTCCTTTCGGACGGAGTTTTCTCCTGCGTTAACGACAGCTGCAGCAGTTCCTGCACTCCAAATGAAATTTAATTATTAAGCGTACAAAAGGAGCTTTGGCTTTCCTAGTTCCGCTTCAGAGTCAGTTGGAAACACTTCGGTATAACAATTTCGGTGAAGTCTTTTTCGGTCCGTAGTTTCTTACCTCCAGTTACGTCATCCCAGGGGAGCCAGAAGCTACTGCGCAGCAGCCAACACGTTTACGTCCTTCTGCGAATGACGTCACAATCGAGCACTTCTCGCGAGCCCACACCTGTCTGTTCGCGACTTTGTGACATCGTGTTTAGCGAGTCCTGTCGATTTCGCCAAGTTACTTTTGTTTAGGGAGGCCTATATCTTTGACGTCGGTTGGCAGCAGGATTTAAGGACATATACTTCCCACAAATATCTTGAACTACCTCGAAGAGAATGACCTATTGCCCCATAGTCAACACGGTTACAGAAAGTATCGTGATACACGGCTAGCTCTTTACTCACATGATGTGATGAGTGCTATCGATACGGGATGTCAAATAGATTACGGATTTCTAGATTTTCTGGAGGCTTTTGACACTGTACCTGCTCACAAGCGCCTTCTAATCAAATTGCGCGCTTATGGAGTATTTCCTATCAGAAAGGACACAGGACGTTGTAATTGACGGAAAGTCATCGAGGAGAACAGAAGTGATATCTGGCGTTCCCGGAAGTGTTATAGTGCCCCTACTGTTGCTTATTTTTATAAATGACTAGCTTAAAACCCGGCGTTGTCCGGGTATTTATAAATTTATTGCTGCAATTTTAAGGTATACATTCATTTGCTCTATATCTGTAAAATCTCTTGGGAATACAATTAGTAGTAAAGGCGTAATAGATTAAAACTTGGTGCGTGATTGGGCGGTTTTCCATGAACGTTACTGTTTATGTGGTCATATCTCATTAATTGTCACACTGTGATACAATTTGGAAGGTACATGCAGTTATATGTTTACATACTGTCTGTAAAATTTCCTGCAGCTACAATTAAAACTGTTAAAATTACAAATTGTAACGTCATACCGAATGCGGTAGTTTTAGTCCATGAACAGCGGAACGTTACTGTTTACGTGCTCATATCTCATGAACTACGTGTCGTACTGTCATACAATTTAGAAGGTACATTCAACTATATATGTGTATACTGTCTGTAAAATTTCCTGTCCCTACAATTTGTAGTGTTCAAATTACAAATTGTAACGTCATACCGAGAGCCGTAGTTTTACTCCGTAAACAGCGGAAAAGTAGTAAGAGAGAAACTTTTTTCCTTTCATCATTTTACTTTGGTTACCAGCGAGAAAAAGCTTAATAAAGGTTTGAAATTATGTTTAAAGTTTGTTCTAAGTCGCTAAGTACTGTCATTCTCATACAGTGTATTTCGAAAGTCTCGCCGCATTATAAGGCATTTATTGCGATTTCTATTGGTTAAGACGTAATATCTTTTGAACCATGTGTCTTATGTGATTCTTAACTATGCAGCAATTGTTACCTCACGGTAAGAAATGTGTGTACCAAATTTGTTTGAAATCGGTCCAATGGTTTGGGAGAAAATCAGCAGCATTGTCGCAAAATGCAGCAGATTTTCGCGTATATCATTGTTTATGACGTCATATCTCGTGAACTATATATCGTATGTGTTTCTTACACTTACGGCGACCGTCCTCATGGATTGAAGCTTACGTGTACAAAATTTGATAAAGATTGGAAGAAACCTGTAGATTTGTATGCAACACGTACAAATATACGGAGACTCTGCTTTATATATTAGATTTAGGAGACAATCTGAGAAGCTCTCTTAAACTGTTTGTGGATAATGCTGTGATTTATCGGTTATTGAAGTCACCAGAAGATCAAAAACAACGGAAAAATTAATGAAGGTAAGATATCTGCATGGTGAAAAAATTAGGTAAGACATCTAAATGGTGAAAAAATTGGCAATTGACCCTTAGTAAAGACAAATGTGAGGTCATCCATATTACCAGTAAAAGAAATCCGTTAAACTTTAATTACACGACACATCAGTCAAACCTACAGGCAGTCAATTCTGCTAAATCCCTAGGAGTAACAATTACGAAAAACTGAACTTGGAAAAAACACATATAAAATATTGTAGGGAACGTGAACCAAAGGCTACGTTACATTGGCAACACACATAGAAGATGCAACAGTTCTACTAAAGAAACTGCCTATACTAAACTTGTGCGCCTTATTTTGGAGTATTGCTGCGCATTGTGGGTTCCACACCATGTAGGACTGACGGACGATTTAGAGAAAATTCAGAGAAGGGCAGCTCGTTTTCTATTATCGCGATATAAGGAAGAGAGTGTTACGGAAATTCTGCGCGAATTGCGATTTAAATCAATAAAGAAAAGGCGTTATTTGTTGTCGCGAGAAGTATTTGCGAAATTTCTTTCACCAACTTTCTCTTCACAATGCGGACATATTAGCACCCACTTACAAAGGGAGACATGATGATCATAATAAAATAAACGAAATAAGAGAAAACAGAAAGATTTACGTGTTCCTTATTCCAGTGAGCTGTTAGAAAATGTAACTATAGAGAAATATCAAAAAAGTGGTGCGATGAACCCTCTGCCATGCACTTCAATGTAGATGTAGTTGAACGTATTTTTAGTACTATTGTTGGCTGTAATTTCTACAATAGAAATAAAAAATTAATATGAGATTTCCGTCTATAAAGAAAGTTTTTGTGCGCCAACGACTGTATTTATGATATCCCAATGGGTGTTTTGCAGCAATCAGCCGTTATTTGTAAGAAACAGCTTTATTTTGCAGATATAGATTCCGGCAAATGACTTGCCATTATCAATGCTAAATTAACAAGAAGTCATTGTCTGTATACATACATTATATGAAATATGACTGACAAATTAGAAAAGAGTCAATAAGATATACTTTACATACCATACATTTTTTATATTAGTATTTTATGCATGTGTATTGTACAATTCTCATAGATGGTCTGTTATACATTGTTTTCCACAGTTAGATATAATACTATTGCCAGTAAAGTGTGTTACAACTTGTGAAATGGATCTGTATACAACAATTATCAGTATGCAACAATGTAAAGTTTCAAATTAACGGTTTGTTTGTTTATGAGTGTTTTTGTCGTAAACTAGTTGATACATTGCCAAAGTATATAAAGTAAATCTGTTAACTATATACGGAATTTTCTATTTATGGTTATGGTATTCATACAGAGATATATCAATGGCTGCTACATATTGGTCCTGGGTCAAATTTTTGTTTATTGTAACACAAACAGTTCCCAAATAATTCCTAAAAGTTTGTATTTTTCATAGTAACTTGGTGATTAAGTAGGGTACGTCCCACGGATCTATGGTGGCAAAAAAATATCAAGCTCTTCGTGTAGATCGAAAAATTTTCCCTTCTCTCCCCCTAAATATGGGACAGACAGGAAGGAAGCTAGAAACTAGGTCTGACGAACACATTGCAATTGAGAACAAAGACGCAATCGAGAGATCATGCATGGCAGTCCATCTGCTTGAAACAAAGCAGCAGATACCGAGCGTAACAAATAATGTGAGGTTACTGCATAGGGGTAAGAAGGGAAGATTTCTCAATCTACATGAAGAGTTGAGATTTTTTTGCCACCAAAGATCCGTGGGACTTTACACTTTTGGATACTGTTCACTGATGCATTTAGTTCCATTTCACAAGTTGTACCCCAGTTTATTGGCAATAGTATTGCTTCTAACTATGGAAAACAATGTATTACAGACCATCTATGAGAATCATACAATGCACATGCATAACATACCAACATGAAAATGTATGGTATGTAAAATACTTCTTGTTGACTCTTTTCTAATTCGTCAGTATTTTATTTAATGTAACGTATATATACAGACGATGACTTCTTGTTAATTTAGCATTGATAATGGCAAGTCACTCGCCGAAATCTAAAGCAGTTTCTTACATATAACGGCTGACTGCTGCAAAACACCCATTTGAATATAACAAAGTAATGTTGAAATGTTTGTAATAGTAAAGACGAAACCCCTAGCGAGGGCTCTAACCTCCGACGGGAGCGGCCGCGAAATCCATGACAGAAAAGGGGAAGACGAGATGAACAGAAAGGGATGAGAGCAAGAGAGAATGGGTAAGGAATGACGTTCAAGTGAAACAGAGACGAGGAGGAGCTGCTGAACAGAGAAAGGAGGAATGAGGAGATGGACAAATGGAAGAATATAATAAATACTTAATTTACGAAGATTAGTGTGGATTACGTGTATTGTTATGTTAGAAGCAGAGGAGGAGTAGATGAACTAGGATATGGATGGAGGTAAAGGAGTGGAGGAAGAGAGAGAGGGGCCAGGAGGAGCAAATGGACAGGAGAGGATGCACAACGAAATGGACAAAGAGAAGAGGTAGGACGAGATGGAATAACTGAAAATTTGAGTAAACAATTACTCGGGCAACACCGGGGTTGCAGCTAATTTCAAATATATGTTAATGCAAATCTCCTGTCATAATACAAGAATGGGTGTACTGGATCGATGTAGAGTTTCAGATGGTCGACTGTAGCAATATGTTTACAAACGCGGACGCTCTCAGATGTGCGAATAGACAATGACGGATGTCATCAGTGGATAAATAAATTTTTCTTACTGAAGCTGATAACGGATATAAACAATAACGGACACTTTTATAAAAATGAGAAAGCAGTCGGTTAAAGATTTTTTTTATTTTAGTTTTAATTTTAGCTGTTGAAATGCCTCGTATGTCAATTGATTCCACTGTGATCTTCGCGTGATGGAAACGGGCGTTGAGATGTGAATATTGACTTGTATCGTGTAAGCGGGCCACTGAAAAGCTTAACCAATGTAGTTCATACGAAATAACTACCACTACATCCGGTACTATTACAACAGGCGCTACGCCACGGTATCGGAAGATATACACATCTCCTGTTTCAAATTTAATCGGTCTATGTCCCCCACTCAGCTGCCAAGAAATCCAGCTGTTACTAAACAGAGTGAACCAGAACTCCACTGACAAGTTTCTAGGGGTGGTAGTAGGGACCAAGACAAAAGAGTAACTAACACGGGCTCAAAAATGCCGAATTCTGGAGCTAAAAGCGGTTATATTCCTTGCTACTCTGAGACATACTTCTTCTGCAGCAAGGAAAGTCTTTAAATATTTTGGGTAGGCAAAATATTCTCAGGTATTGTTGAAAGGAGAGTGCGAGTATTAATTGAGGACAAGTTAGATGAAAATCAGGGTTTAGGCCTCTTAGAGGCTGTCAGGACCAGATTTTTAACTTATGGCAGGTAATGGAAAAGTGCTATGAGTGGAATAGGGAATTGTATCTATGTTTCGTAGACCTAGAAAAGGCTTATGACCGTGTTCCTAGGAGGAAGCTACTATCAGTTCTGCATGATTATGATATGGGAGGCACACTTCTGAAGGCAATTAAAGGGCTTTACGTAGACTGTCAGGCAGCAGTTAGAGTAGATGGCAAATTAAGCTCATGGTTCAGGGTAGTTTCAGGGGTAAGACAAGACTGTAACATGTCTCCACTGTTGTTCTTACTATTCATGGATCATATGTTGAAAACAGTAGACTGGCAGGGCGGGATTAAAATAGGTGAAAACAAAATAAGCAGTCTTGCATATGCAGATGACTTAGTTGTGATAGCCTATTCGATTGAAAAATTGCAACCTAATATTTCAGAGCTCGATCAGAGGTGCAAGGATTATGACATGAAGATCATCATCTCCAAAACGAAAGTAATTTCTGTGGGAAAGAAATTTAAAGAGATTGAGTGCCAAATAGGAGGAACAAAGTTAAAACACGTAGACGGTTTCAAATACCTGGGATGTATTTTCTCACAGGATGGCAACATAGGGAAAGAACTGGATTTGACGTGCAGCAAAGCTAATGCAGTGACTGGTCAGCTAAGATCTACTCTCTTCTGCAAGAAGGAAGTAAATACCAAGACTAAGTTAGCAGTGCACTGCTCTATCTTTCGACCAACTTCGTTGTATGGGAGTGAAAGTTGGTGGGATACAGGTTACCTTATTCACAAGATAGAGGTTACAGATTTGAAAGTAGTAAGAATGATTGCAGGTACTGGTAGATGGGAACAATGGCAGGAGGGTGTCCCTAATGAGGAAATCAAAGAAAAACTGGGAATGAACACCATAGGTGAAGCCGTTGGAGCGAACAGACTGAGATGGTAGGGTCATGTTACACGCTTGGGAGAAGCAAGTTACCTAGGAGACTCATGAACTCGGCAGCGGAGGGTAAGAGGAGTCAAGGTAGACCAAACAGAAAGTACTTGGATTCGGTGCAGAATTATTTTGACGTAAAAGGCTTAACATCAGACGAGCCATCAATGTTAGCATTGAATAGGGGATCATGGAGGAATTTTATTAGAGGTACTATGCACCAGACTGAACGGCCTAATCAGTCTCTAGTTATGATGACGATGCTGACGATTGGGGCAAATGTCAAGGCAACCGTTTTTCTTCTCGTAGATATGTGAACAGATCACAAACGTATATGTATCGTGTAGAAGTTCTGCAGGCATTGTGTGTATGCAGAACAACAGACAGCAATGTGGTAGCTGGTAACAGGGCAGCGAGAGCTGTGAAATCAGTCAGTTGGTGAGTGTCGTGCGAAACGGAAGTAACCCGTATTGAGCAGCATGCTTACAGAAAAGTAACCGTTCTCCGAGGGAGAAATGGGTAGCAATGTCTCAGCGACTTTGTGGACGTCCTTGGGAATAATGTCTTACTATACCGTACAACAGCACGGTGGGTAGAAAAGTGTCAGCAAGCACGTGTGTCAGCCAGTGATGAGTACCATTCAGGACGACCTGTCAGTGTGCGGACCGACGTGGCACGCGCCGTCATCGAGCAACTCCTGGATGAAGGCAGACGATGGACGCTACTGGAGTTAGAGAGGGTAAGTGGCATAGACACTGCAAGACATATAAAGTAGAATGTGCAGGGCAGCCACTGCGACGTTAGGGTGGTAAGAAGTGGAGCACCCAGCGTATTCTCCCGACACTTTAGCATGTGACTTTAATCTTCGTTACAAACATTGAAGAACCACTACGTGGTAGGCGGCTTGCAATACGAGAGGTGATTGCTAATGATGTACACGAACAGGTGACTCGATTCGGACATGCTGCAGCAAATGCTGAGGCAGAGGATATTCAGCGCCTTCCACATCGTTGGCAGTGTCTGGCGATAGTAGCAGGAGACTACTTTGAGAGTCTGTAGACCCAGATTTGTCATGACAACTGTATGTGTACAATGTTGTCATTCTTTTGCACCATGAGGGCCATATCGCCCTGTATACAACCGTAATAAATTAGTGTATTTCCATATCTCAGTGCCCTTCATTGACCACACATGTAGTTAACATCTTATCCTTTCGTCTGTATATGTCACATTTTCCAACCGCACTGGTATCTGCAAAGATAGTTGTCATGACTTTTGACCAAACCCTCGTATACATAAGTTGAAAATTTCTATCTGACGGAAGCCGTACTTAAGTATGTAACACTATAATACAGATGTGAATTTTACTGTCTTGAAAACTTGGTAGCGTAATTATCTACAACTACATACACACTCCGCAATCCACCGTAATGTGTGTGGCGGAGCGTACACTGTACCACTTCTAAACATTTCCGTAGCAATTCCACTCCCAGTTAGAACGAGGAAAAAAAGAATGCCTATATGTCCCCGTACGAGCCCTAATTTCTCTTATCTTGACATTGTACGCGAAATGTAAGTAGGTGGCATCAAGATCGTACTACACTCAGCTTCAAATTCCGGCCCTCCAAATTTCCTCAACATAAATACACGAAAAGAACGTCGTCTTTCCCCCAGCGATCCCCAATTGAGTTGCCGGAGCATTTCCGTGACACTCGTGCATTGGTCAAACCTACCAGTAACAAACCTAGCTGCTCGCCTCTGAACTGTTCTATGTCTTCCTTTAAACTAATCTGCTGCGACCCCAAACACTTGAACAATACTCAAGACGTGGTCGTACAATCGTATTATACGTGGTCTCCTTTACAGATGAAGTAAATTTTCCCAAACTTCTCCCAATAAACCGAAGTCGGCTGACCGCCTTACTCACAACTGTCCTTACATGTTCGTTCCATTTCATATCGCTCTGCAATGTTATGCCTAGATATTTGAACAACGCGACTGATCAAGAAGCTCACTCTTGCTGTATTCGAATATTATGATATTGTTTTTTCTACTCCTACTCATGCGTATCACCGTACATTTTTCTACAGTGAGAGCTAGCAGCCATTCTTCGCACCAACTAGAAATTTTGTCTAAATCATCCTATATGCTATAACAGTCAGTTAAATACGACACAGTCCCATACACCACAGCATCATCAGCAAACAGTCGTAAATTACAAGTTAGTCTGTCCATCAGATCATTTATATAAATAGAAAATAATAGCGATCCTATCACACTCCCCTGGGGCACGCCTGACGATACACTCGTCTCTGATGAACACTCGCCGTCGAGAACAACGTACTGCGTTCTATTACTTAGGAAGTCTTCCAGACAGTCACAAATCTGTGAACCTATTCCATAAGCTCGTATCTTCATTAGCAGTCTGCAGTGTGGCACCGCGTCATACGCCTTTTTGAAATCGAGAAAAACACAATCCGCCTGTTGCTCTTCAGCCATGGCTCGCATGATGTCATGTGAGAAAAGGGCAAGCTGAGTTTCACATGAACGATGTTTCCTAAACCCGTGCTGAATCATAGAAAAAAGCTTTTCCGTTTCAAGGAAATTTACTATATTCGAACTGAGAATATGCTCTAAAATTCTACATGAAACTGATGTCAACGATATTGGCCTGTAATTGTGTGGGTCAGTTCTCTTTCCGTTCTTATAAACGGGAGTCACCTCCGCTTTCTTCCAATAAGTAGGAACTTTGCGCTGAATTAAAGATTCGCGACAATTGCAAACTAAGTACGGGGCCAGCAGACGTTTTCGTATTAGCTCTCTCAGCTGCTTCTGTACACCGGAAATACCTATTACTATGTCCTCCATTTCGGAATTAGTATGGTGATCAAATGGTGGTGCATTTGTGCGGTCCTCCTGCGTGAAAGATTTATTAAAGGTTAAATTTGGAACTTCAGCTTTCCGTTTCCTTTCTTCTATTACTGCCCCGGAATGAACAACGAGTGAGTGGATAGGTAGCTTTGACCCACTTATCGATTTTACATAGGACCAGAATTTTCTCGGGTTCTCGGAAAGATCTTTTGCTAAGGTATGGCTGTGGTAATTATTGTGTGCTTCGCGCATCGATCTTTTTATAGAGGCTAGAATCTCTACAAACTTGTTCCTGTCATCAACTGAGTTTATTTTTAGTTTTTTATTTGTTTTTATTTATTTTTTATTTTTATTTCGGTGAACCGATTGTGCAACAGTCTTTGCTTTCTCAATAGCCTTCTAACATTATTATTATATCACGGCGGATCTCTTCCACCCTTAATCGACTTTACAGGAACATATTTCTCTAACCCTTTATGTACAATGCATTTAAATTTGGTCCACAATTCCTCTACATCCATAGTACCGGAACTAAACGATGCCCATTCATTTTGTAAGTGCGATACTAACAATTGCTTACCGGCTCTTCCTAACAAAAACACGCTCCGAGTCTTCTTGATTGGTTTATGAACTTTGGTCACCATCGACGCTATGACGATGTCATGATTACTAATTCCTGTCTCTACACAAGCATCGTTAATAAGGTCAGTTCTGTGTTATAATTATCTGTGTGTTTTGTAATAATGTTTTGTTTATTCACAAGTAATTTTACTGCAAAGAAAAATTGTAAACACAGGGTAAACGTCGTTAGGGAAATTAGTATTAACATCTCTGTCAGAGATATGTATTGTGTGGAGTGTGGTCTGTGGCGGACGAGTGAGCGCGGATGTACGCCAAGAGAGAGGGTGTCGCGTGCTGTCGCCTGAGGTGGGAACGTGCAGCGCCACGTTCTGTATTACTAGGCCAACTCTGGCGGAGTACCAAGTTTGTGGCGCGTTGTACGGTGATGAGTAAGGGCAGTTATCGCAGCCTTTAATTACATCAAGTCCAGGCCCTTGAATTTCTCATTAAATGGAAATGTGGCCATGTCTTCTACTTCGGCGTTGTCTACGACTGCCTGACCGGTTTCTCAAGAAAGGAGATGAACTGTAAGGCAACTCCGTCATTTTCTACCACACAAAAATTTGTTTGTGAGACATTTACCAAGAATTTTTGTAACACGTATTTGAAATAATGAGTACTCATTTAATACAATCTTACTGTTTATTATCCCGAGTCATTATTACCTGTGCAGTCTCCTATCCCATCCAGTGAAGTGGAAACCAAATGTCGTTACAAAAAGAAAAATTAAATAAAGTGCCAAGCTAGTTAAATTTATGTTTTTAAAAAAGCAAAATTCATTAACTTAGATACTCAAGAATAGTAATTGGACGTCAACTAGTCACAACTTGAAATAATTTCTTGTTACTGAAATCTGGCACTAAAGAAAATATAAATTAAAAAACATGTAAAATGGTTGATATCAAGTTTTTATATATTTTCTACGTAGTTATACCATACAGGTGAGTAAGTGCTAATCTGAGGTGACGTCAATTGTTGTATCATCTACCTCCGATAAATCAAAATTCTCTCACTGAACGAGTGTATTTTCCAAATTATTTTCAATTTGACTTTTGTTATTAAAGTCGGTATATTCAGTCCATTGTTTTCGTAAAAGGTGTTGTACAGTGAGACAAGTGTGTCACAACCTTCTGTTGCGCCACACCCACTTCGGTTATTAGTTAACTGCTATTGTTAACTGCATGTTAACTGATAGTGCCCAACTGGGCTAGCGACCGTATTCAAACGATTATACAGTATTGTATTTCGAATATATGTGTAGTTTTTGTATGCTCCATTTCCCTACTTACTTCAAGACTTAAGTGTAGCCGGCCGCGGTGGCCGAGGTGACTGAGGCGCTCCAGTCACGGTCAGCACGGCCACTACGGTCGGGGGTTCGAATCCCCTCTCGGGCATGGATATTTGTGCCGTCCTAGTTTGTAAGTAGTTCATAAGTAGTTTGTAAGTTTAGGGACTGATGACCCCGTAGTTAAGTCCCATAAGCTTAACAAACATTTGAACATTTGAACTTAAGTGTAGGTTTATTTTAATTGTTTCAAATTTCAGCTAATTAAATCAACAGAGAATATTAGGTGGAACGGGTAATCAGATATGATAATTCGTTGTGGCTACTGTCTTTTACTTGTCGTTCTTTTGTGCATAATACTTCGAAAACGACAGCTTTATCGAAATTATTGTAGGCAACACTTAAACACGATCCACTTAAATTAATAGAAAAATAGCCGGTAGGTGAGGGGGTGCTACAAGTAGATACCTATCAGTACTATTTGTCACATAGGTACGTTTGTTAACTATGTGATTATCGATAGAAGATTTTGTCACGTTATGAATTCATTTCAAGACTAATTATAATGTTTGAGTATTCAATATGTATGAAAAGCATGAACATTAATCATAAATTTATCGTAATGTATTTTTCAGAACATATAATATCTCTATGTAATTGCTAGAAAGAAATAGTGGTTGTTCTTTGCTGGAGTAGTCTGCATATGGGGATTATAATTGGCTTCTGTATGAAATGTTAATGAATGTATCACAAATGCTCATTATACGTTTCAACTCAAAAGTAAGTTCTGCATTCGTCTACAGTTATTTAATCTCCTGGACATACAATTCCTTTCGAGTACAAATGTAGCCTGTGGGAGCTACCTCATCTGGAATTAAGAACCTGCAGATTATACAATTGGGACTTTATCTGAAACTGATCGTAAAACTGACTGTTCGGTGCAGAGACACTCATTCTCGAGAGTCTCCCTCTTATGCAAAAAATGAATTCTAGGTACACAGGTTCATACAGTTGCAGGCCATGAATCGAGAATGTAGGAGCTGCATCGCCACCACAACTTCTAGCCTGTGGTGGTAACAAAATAAAAAACTGTTCTCTTTCAGGATGTTCGCAGCATCTTAGCAGAACCTGACCACAGACTTTTAAATTTCATCGATTCTAAAGAAAGAGTTAATTTTAAATATATTTCAGACATATTGAATTTATTTTTTATTCATTTATTAATTTACAGTAGCCCGTGCAGTTACGGTCATTGCTGTGTCTCCAGTGGTGTAGGGGTCAGCGCGGGTTCGAATCCCAGCTGGTACACATTTTCAACTTTCCCCATTCGAAGTTAATGTAGTTATTTCTGTAAATACAAGTAAAAGATGTTTCGCAAACAGTGGCAACAAAGTGCACTATCAGCGCGTGTGGTACTGTGTTACATCTCACTTTTAGTAAATATGTGCTCATGAGGTACAAGCGTTTTACAGCACATTTTTCTACATTTTTGTCTTAATTTCGTCCATACTGCCACTTACGAGACTTTTAGATTTTAGTATTGGTTCTCTGTATATTACCGTGACACTTCAGTAACTTACTCCTACCTCATACAGAGTGTTTCCCTACGACAATGCAAAAGTTTAACAGGGCATGTAGGATGCTCCACTGGACAGTTCGAACTAGGGGAACGGAAGCTTAAGGAGATAATAGGACTACAAACACATTTACTCTGTATCTTTGTATTTGCACGATGTACAGGTAACTGCAAATATCATCATCAACACAATGATCGTACCATTTGCACTGCATCTTACAAGATGTGCTGACACTGACGGCCATCAACCTCAGTGCAAGCAAGACATTAGCTTAGATTAGATTAATACATGTTCCATAGATCATATACAGGGTGAAGAGTATTTAAGCCGACAAACTCTGGGAGGTTGTAGGGGATACCAAAACAAATATTTTTCCCTAATATCATTTTTTCATATGAGGGGTATTTAAACCGGTGGATACCGTATTAAATGTCAGACACTATTGCAGTTTTCTCGCCAGAGCATTGCCAGAATAGCTGGAAGACGTCCCGCTCCTTACAAGATAACGCATGTCGTTCCAACATGACAGGGCGTCGTGTGCGTCGATTCCTGGACCGACGGTTCCCAATAACATGGATTGTCAGAGGTGGTCTCGTACCATGGCCTGCTCGAAACCCAGATATGTCCCCTCTAGACTTTTATGTGTGGGGAGAGATGCACAACCATGTTTACGCAACTCCTGTTGCATCAGAAGAGGATCTGGTTGCCCGGATAGTAGCAGCAGTACGAACAATTCAGGATACATAATTATATCTAAAATGGATGTGAGGTAGCGGTTATATTAATTATTTTGTCAAGTAGGCTCAACAACAGAAATCATGTAAAAACACTAAAATATGACGCGTTTCAAGGGTCAAGCTCTCATCATCAGATAAATGTACAAGAATCTTGAAACATAAAAATCTAAAACTCAATGAAACAAAACATGGTTACTTCCCTTGTAACCGTGTCTACGCAGAAAGATCCTCAGCATACGATGCTTCATCAGAATTCAAATTAGTAGAATCTGCTTTTAAAACTAATAATACGTTACATCATAAATTACGGAACAATTTAAACCAAGAGACTAATAAATATGACAAAGCAGGGGTTTATAAGATACAGTGTAGTAGTTGCAATGCCAACTACATTGGTCATACCGGTAGATCGTTTAAAGTTAGGTACAAGGAACATATGGACGCCTTCCGACTTAATAATTTTGACAAGTCCGCTGTAGCTACGCATATCCGCGAAACTGGCACCCATTAAAGCGTGTTGAAGGTAACCTTATGATTTTGCATAGACAGGATAAGGCAAGAAAGTTAGATCTGTTAGAACAGCTGGAGGTTATAATACATAACGTTAAAAGCGACGATTCATTAAATGAACAAGTTCAAGGTAATACATACAAATTTTTTTTAAACTTTGTGGACCTATTATAATAAAAGTCGTATATTTTAAATTTCAATCTCTGTCTTACTGTGCAGATGATTTCGTGATACCTGAATGTACCCACAAGCTTGTGGATGATCTTTGGAATTTAGAGGTCTTTGTTTTCATGTGCATACGTGCACCACAGTGGTGTTATTGACTCGGTGCATTTCGGTAGTGTTATGCGCCGCCAGTGCTGGGGTCTGATTTGAATTCTGACGAAGCACAGTATGCTGAGGAGTTTTCTGCGAAGACACGGTTACAAGGGACGTAACCACGTTTTCTTTTATTACCTTTTAGATTTTTATTCTCTCATGTTTTAAGATTCTTGTACGATTATCTGATGATGAGAGCTTGACCCTTGAAACGCGTCATATTTTAGTGTTTTTACACGATTTCTGTGATTGAGTCTACTTGACAAAATAATTAAAATAATTAATTCAGGATACACCTGGGGTTTTTGCGTGTGTCAGATAGAACATTATCCAACGGTGTAACCTTTGTTTATGTGTCAATTGAGGAATTTTTGAAAATCTACTGTTATTGAAATTGGGTTGTGTTAATGTATTGTCTCCTGGTAAAAAAAATGGAAAACTGTTTGTTGGTTTAATTAATTTGCCGCCAGATAAATCTTCCTCTACCGATTTAAATACTCCTCATACGAAAAAATGACATTAGGGAAAATATTTGTTCAAAATGTCTGTAAATCTATCGGACCAAACTGCGTGGTCATCAGTCCGTAGCTTACAAACTACTTAAACCTAGGTAAACTAACCTACGGACAAACACACACACACACACACACACACACACACCCATGCCACAGGGAGGACTCGAACCTCCACGGCGAGCAACCGCGCGCTCTGCAGCGAGGTGCTTTAGACCGCTCCGCTACTCCACCGCCGCAAAAATATTTGTTTTGATGTCCCCTACAACATCTCAGAGTTTGTCGGTTTAAATACTTTTCACCCTGTATACGACATTTGGTAATGATGTGAAACGTCTCAGTTTAGAAAATGTTATCTATACATGACAATAAATATTTTAAGGATTTTTTTTCTTTTTTTCTTTTTTCTTGGCCGGCCGCAGTGGCTGAGCGGTCTGCGGTACGCCAGTCACAGTCTGCACGGTCTTGGAAAGCAGACTGACATTTTTTTAGAATTTTTTTAGAACTATTTTACTAATATGTGAAGCTACTCGATAATGCATAACTTTTTCAAGAAATTGGAATGAAGCTGTCAGAAGTGAGTTGGGGCGGTAGTTGTTGAAATCAAACGCATCCTTTTTTTTTTTATTATTCAAAGATTAACGGTAGCATATTTCAGTCTATCCGGGAAAATACCCTGTTTTGAAGAGCTATTACATATATGACTGAGAATCCTACTTATCTCTTGGGAACAAGCTTTTAACGCCCTGCTGGAAATGCCATCAATTCCATGTGAGCTTTTACTCTTGAGAGAGTTTATTATCTTCCTAATTTCTGAAGGAGAGGTGGATGTAATTATAGTAGGCGAACAAAATTCTGACACGTCCTGACAAATATTCCTGGCGTTTTCACGAATCGCATCACAAGCAGCTGCTCACGGAACTAATGCAATCTGCGTATCCTCTGGGTTGTCAAAGACAAGTGGATTGAGGTCAGGTGACCTTGGAGACCGTGGAAACGGACTTTCCATTCCAATCGAAGCGGCCTGCATCCTGATCTGCTATTCATCAGAGTCAGTGTTTTCTTACGGGAAATAAAGAATGTGCGTATAAATAAACAGCACATTACGCCTAAACTTGTAGGCATGTAAGCTGTAAATAAGCTGGAATACAGTAATGCAAGACAAAGAGGTAAACAAGTCTACTTCCATTTTTTCCCTAAGCAGGCTTCTCTGAACCCCCGCTTCACTACCTTAGATTGTTCAGAGTATCTACATTTACATCTACATAAATACTCTGCAAGTCAGATTGAAGTGCATGGCAGAGGGTTCATCGAACCACTTTTATGATATTTCTCTACACTTCCATTCTCTAATACCTCGCTGTGATGTTTCAGTTTTCGATCTGATTTCTCTTATTTTATTCTGACTAGCATGTGTTTCTAAGTAGATGGGTGCTAACAAAATATGTTCGCATTCGCAAGAGAAAGTTGGTAAAGAAATTTCGGAAACAGATCTCGCTGGAATCAATAACGCCTTTCTCTTAATGATTTCCATCCTAACTCGTGCATCATTTCCTTGACTCCCCCCACCCTATTCGCGATAATACAAAACGAGCTGCCTTGTCTTAACTTTCTCTAAATCGTCCCTCAGTCCCACCAGGTGGGGATCCCACAATGCGCAGCAATACTCCAAAATAGGACGTACAAATAAAGAAAGGAAAGGAAGGAAGGAAGGAAGGAAGGAATCTTAGGATTGACCGTCCTGTCGACAGCGTGGTCATTAAAGAAGGAGCTTACGCTCGGACGTTTGGGTGAGGGTGGGGGAAGGAAATTGGCTATGCCCTTTGAAAGGAACCATCTCGGCATTTGCCTGATTTAGGGAAATCAGGGAAAACCTAAATCTGGATGGCCGGAGGTGGATTTAAACCATAACCTTCCGAATACGAGTCCAGTATGTTACCACTGCGCCACCCCGCTCGGTGACGTACAAGTGTTGTGTAGGCAGTTTCTTTACTGGTTTTGTTGCATCTTCTAAATGTTCTGCCAATGTCTTTGGTTCGCATCCCCTACTATATTTTCTATGGGTCCTTCCCAATTAAAGTTTTTCGTAATTGTTACTCGAAGGTATTTAGTTGAATTTGCGACCTGTATCTTTGCTTGATTTATAGTGTATATGAAGTGCGCCACAGTGGAGTGGCCGAGCGTTCCAAGGCGCCTAGCTGCGGAGTGCGCCGCTGCTCGCCGTCGGAGGTTCGAGTCCTTCCTCGGACACGGGTGTATTTGTTGTCCTCATATCGTAAGTTAGTTTACGTAGTTCGGATGCCTAGGTACTGATGACCAGAGTAGTAAAGTTCCATAGATTTACAAACATTTGAACATTGGAAATGAATTTTAACGGAGTTCTTTTAGTGGTCATATGGATGACTTCACACTTATCATTATTAAGGGTCAACTGCCAATTTTTGAACCATGCTGACATCTTATCTAAATTATTGAACAGTTGCTTTTGATCTTTTGGTGACTTTACTAACCGACAAATTACAGCATTAACCGCGAACAATCTCTAAATCTTTTGTAAAAATAAGAAATAGGAAGGGCCCAATAACACTTCCCTGTGGAACGCCAGATATCACGTCTGTTCTCTTTGTCTTGTTACATTTTTGAACGCTATTACGGAAATACCGTGTATAAAATCATCGAACCGCAAGCTATAGTTTTGTTGTTGGTTTGTGTTGACTTGGGTTTGCTTGTCCTCGCTGGTAGGGAAACGGTGACCTTGCGGAACGCCCACCGCCCTCCCTTGCTGGTGTCAACAAACATGGGCGTGGCTGTTTGATGTGGCGCCGCGAGTATTTCCCTGGGGACGGCCGCCCTCGCCTTTTCCCGGAGCTCGGGAAAATCTCTGTTTGCGTCCTACTGCGTTTCAGCAAAGGAATAACATGACATCAACAAGAAATTTGCTTCCTTTTCAGTGAAAAATGTGTTCTATCAAATTACAATTATTTACACTGGTATCAGAATGTATTCGGTCCAAAAATTTTGCAATGGATGCCACGGTGTTTGCGTTTCTGCAGGGTTTCTTCCTTTTGAACTCTAGTAACATCGAAATTTTCTTGGACCATCGTTCTTCCCAAACTAATACGCTCAATATGTTCTCTATTTCTCCTTTCCAATCTATTTTCCACACTCCACTGTAGTGGTGCAGAGCCCAAAGTAGGTCCCGTTTATGTCCATGCGTGTTTGTGTGTGTTCCATCCACTGCAGTAAACATTAAATCGTCTCGCTTTACACGTGGCTACTCCGGGAATCTAGGGTTTTTGTCTTTCAGTGGAACTCAGCAACACGACTGCAGACGTGGGGCCATCGAGTACTCTGATTTGGGTGAACCAATTCACAGCGGTTGGACATAATAACGGGCCACAAACAGTGTGAGTGGTAACAGTCCGTGACAAACAGTTCGTTACTAACGTATTTTAAAAACAAATAACAGTCCATGACTTAGTTTTCATTTACTTGGATGGTTACCTGTTTTGGTAAACAATTTGATCATATTAAAACCAAGCCGCGGCTAGGTTAACGGAGAGTCTGGACTCGAATAAGTAAAGTAAGTCTACAGTAGTGCAAAAACATTTACGATATTTTCCCACTCTGTCCGTGAGAATTCAGCAGACTGTCATTGACGGTATTCAACGTTTTCTGGACTTTTACATTCGCAGTAACATCGCTAATAGTGACCTACATATACATCTACATACATACTCCGTAATTCACCGTAAGGTGCGTGGCGGAGGGTACACTGTACCACTAGTAGGCATTTCCTTTCCTTTCCACTCCCAAATTGAACGAGGAAAAAAGAATGCCTCTATGCCTCCGTACGAGCTCTCTTATCTTGTCTTTGTGATCTTTACGCGAAATGTAAGTAGGCGGCAGCAAGATCGTACTACACTCAGCATCAAAGTCCGGCCCTCTAAATTTACTTAACAGAAATTCACGAAAAGAACGTCGTCTTTCTTCCAGCGATCCCCAACTGAATTGCCGGAGCATTTCCGTGACACTCGCGCATTGGTCGAACCTACCGGTAACAAATCTGGCTGCTCGCCTCTGAACCGCCTCTATGTCTTCCTTTAAACTGATCTGCTGCGGGTCCCAAACACTTGAGAACACTCAAGACGTGGTCGTACAAGCGTTTTATACGCGGTCTTCTTTACAGGTGAAGTACAACTTCCCAAAATTCTCCCAATGAACCGAAGTCGGCTGTCCGCCTTACTCACAACTGTCCTTACATGCTCGTTCCATTTCATATCGCTCTGCAATGTTACGCCTAGATATTTGAACGACGCGACAGCATCAAGAAGCTCACTACTAATGCTGTATTCGAACATTATGGGATTGCTTTTTCTACTCATGCGCATCACCTTACACTTTTCCACATTGAGAACTAGCTGCCATTCTTCGCACCAACTAGAAATTTTGTCTAAGTCATCCTGTACGCTATTACAGTCAGTTACAGACGGCACCCTCCCATACACCACAGCATCATCAGCAAACAGCCGCAAATTACAACTTACTCTGTCCATCAGATCATTTATATAGATAGAAAATAATAGCGGTCCTATCACACTCCCCTGGGGCACGCCTGACGATACACTCGTCTCTGATGAAAACTCGCCGTCGAGAACAACGTACTGCGTTCTATTACTTAGGAAGTCTTCCAGCCAGTCACAAATCTGTGAACCTATTCCGTAAGCTCGTATCTGCGTTAGCAGTCTGCAGTGTGGCACCGCGTCGAACGCCTTTTTGAAGTCGAGAAAAACACAATCTCGGATATGGACGGTAAAAAATACGGCCCTTTAGTAATCATTCCACCCTGTCTGTTGAAACACAGTAGCAGAAAATACATTTATGATCTTCACGCGTGGTGTTCGCAGGGATAAACGCGGACCCGATGAATAGCACGCCAGCATACAGAGCTTGTTAACCGACGAGCGGAGCCGCAGAGCTGTGGCCGTTCCGCGAATCACGTGTAGCGGATGAGTTCCGAAAGAGAAACGAGTTGCAATATGAAAAGTTAAACCGTATTCCGGTTGGCTACTGCATTAATTTCTGCGAGACAGCTAACTGCGGATACCACCGCCACCGCCGCGAACGTGTTCCCTGATGTATGGAGAGCGAAATTGCCACCGATCAGTCAATACGGCCGGAAATGCAGCACGCTGCTACACGGGATGAGCGCTCTCTCGTCATCACGCGTTTCACTTTGTGTGTGACATATTTTCTAGGTTTAACATTTAAAAAAATACTTTCAGCGAAAGAATAAGTATCAGTTACACAGCACGCAGGCGCATAAAATAATATGCTTCGTATCTCACTGTCCTGATTCCCAATGGTAACTAATATTGCACGCTAACAATCATTAAATGCAACTCTCCTGATGCTCTGGAAAACGAACAAAAGACACACGAAATAATGAGACATTTTCATTTGCTTGCAGCAATAATTCCACTACGAACCTTTAAAATAATGAAATATCGAGCTTTACTTTCGTGTCAATACAATACCGATGAATTGTTTGCACCCAACAGCTTTCTCTAATACTCAACGCTGATAAGAAGTACAGGGTAAAATTTTACGACGCTTCTCTCCGGGCTCCAGTGCTTATGTTGGCAACGGATGAACAATGAAGTGTAGAACTGCGTTAATATTTTTCACGATCTACAGAGTAAATGTTATTGCTGCTCGTTTCACTCGCAGCAAATTTAATACTGTACCTGCTCTATGATCACCAGGTTCTTGTATGGACCCTTGTCCGTTCAGAAAAAAGTAATTTTCGTTTTAATTGAAGTTGTTACGAAAAAACAATTTTTGGTCATCTGAGTTGCCGTTATTACCATTGGTGCCAACATAATCACTGCAGCCCGGGAGAAGCGTCGTATAATTTAACCGAAGTACAGGTTTAGAATTTACATTCTTGATGCTGTAAGCGGTATCGAACTTACGATTTTAGGAATGTTTCAGAAAAGATCCACTGTTCGTAGTTTGACTTTTATATTCTCGCAGATGTATCTCCTGATTTGTAGATCATTATCTGTGTCACACAGTATCGGAACATTAATGTGTTCATGAGAAGGATGACGGTGAAGTAATTGAAATAGATATAGATCATTGTTGCTGTTATCTATAAAATAACATCTCAGAATGTAAACTTTGTTGGTAAAAGTATAAGATCAACGATTAATCCACATTTACTTTTGGACAGATTCACACGAAGTAATCGTCGTTGGCCATTTTAAAATAACATCGTAAAATTTCATGACTTCCTGAGACAGTTGTTAACTATTTCTGCAACGCCCTGAATATTTTTGAAGTTCATGCGAACCTTGACTTTGCACGTTATTTCAGAAGGCAGCGACTTTGTCTTTCCCTGAAAAAAAAAAATGTGTTCAACAGGAGAGTAGATGTAAACAGATGCTTCAACCTTTCCAATCTTGTTGCTCTCGTACTAGAATTGCTTAAATTTTAGGCGAGAAAACGCCTGGTTCTTGTCTCTTGGAAGCTCTTCAGTTTCTGTGGCTATAACGGTCTTCTTAAAGCAACATGAACATCATTTTTCAAAATTTCATCATAGTTTGCTACATGGACTTCCACGACACAGAGCTGTAAATTAATAACTTCGTGACTTAACGCGTTTCTGTTCCGCACACATTACATGCAGCGCCAGCGCCATTTTAACCCTTCCGAAAGTGGACAATAATCCAGCTGTACTATCATTTCCTCTTTCGTTACTTTCCTGTAGTTCCTATCTCTTGAGTAATTAGTGTCCGATCTTTTCTGTGTTATGTGGAACTTAGTACACATAATTACCTCAATCATATTGAGAGCTTTCGTTTCTAACCTCACGCCCCTTGCGTTACCTTTTGAACTAGGGAAGCTTGTTATGATATTCTTTTTCAGTGTTTTGGAGTGCTGCTTGTATGGCGTTTTACTCAACAGAGTGGTACCGTCTTCAGTATCAGATTCGTTGCGTCTGAAATCTTGTTCGGGATCGGAAATGGGATTTACATTTGAATAATAGTATCCTGTTCATCGTCTGATGAGGAATCTGACAAAAATCACTAAGATCTTCATTATTTGTCGAAAGAAGTCTGTTTCCGTTTCTGTTACACCAATACCATGTCTACGAGACCTGAAGATTAAATTACGCAGTAGAATAACACTCACGTTCGCACTGTATAAGGCTTAAAAAGGGTTACAATGAGATTGACGGAAACTGCAGCATGGCTAATCAGGAGACGCTAGAGGACAATTTATCGAAAGTTCTATTTACGAAATAAATTTAAATTTCTGAGCATTATATGTAGGCTAAAATTTATACAGTAAATATTTAATAGAAACTACCACAAATCCATTTGCAAGAAAATTAGACGGAACACAAAACAGATCTACTTACATGACAGGTAGCGCGGTGCAAATCTGCTACCAGTGATGCACTCCATAAAAAAACCTTTTTTTGGGTTGACACAGCTGTGCATTAGAAACTCAGAACCTTCACTGACATCATTTTTAAGGCTTAATTGAGGAATAGCTAAAGCGGAAATACGGCATCTCCATTATTGCGACAACAGCGAGCATTTACAGAAAAATGGTAGCATATTTGCACTAGCGATGCCGCTCGAGTGTTAATGTAGAAGCGAACGTTGTCGTAATTCTCTTCATTGCCGTTTCATACTTCTTGTTCAAGCAACGCTCGATGTCATGTTGGAAAGAACATTGATAACTTTATAAATGAAACTGGAGACGCAAAATGTGCATATCATATATAATTAACGAAACTGAGATTATTACGTACATAACAAAAGTATAGATTTCATATATGCTTTTTAAACTACTGTAGTACATAAGTGACAGAAAAAAAAATGTCCTTACCGTAATCTCCGGGTCAGGCACGGATATCTGCAACATAAAAGAAAAAGTTACACTGTTAGTTTCTACAGAGTGTAAGGTACAGCCTGTTTTTAAAAATACCAAAGATCATACATTTCACGCAAATTCAGTTACTTTTATCGATATTAATTTTTTATTGTCTATGTACTGTAATGACTCACATAATGTTTCGAATTGGCTCTTCGGATTTTTCACGGTACCAGCAAGAGTGGCTGATGCATATCGCATATTACTCACTAACTCTATCTTAGTTGTTAAGATAGACAGTAATGGGGTTGTACTCCCTAATTCTGCTCTTTTTCATACTTTCGTATATTTTACAACATGGCTGTAAATAATGAGTAGAGGGTTCTCTTTTGAAAATATATTGCGAATCAAAAAGCACGGTTGGAAAGCAGTTTGTTAGCTCTGAAGACTCCTCGGTTTCATTTCTAAGTTACTGCTCAAAATGTTGTTGAGAAAATATGTCGTAGACATACACTTACAACAAGAAAACATGCAGCAAGAATTCTGGCACGAATCGCAAGCACGTGGCGAACAAATTTCCCTGTAATCGCTCTGAAAAGATTATTCGCTGTTATGAAAATAAACTAGTGCCAAACATGGCAGGGCGAATGAGCTCATTTTCGAAATTGTAATAAAACAAAGAAATTGGATCATTTGAATACCAAACTTAAAATTCTGATACTAAAATGCTAGTAAAACGAGGATTTCAGGGAATTAATAATTACTCTCCCTTTTAGCTGCGCTGTACAAAGTGCCACTTTCCGGGATGGGGTGTTGTGTAGATCTTATTCCGTTCCGCTTGGCGTATTGACGATGTGGGCCAGTACACATGCCACATTCCAATAGGGGAATACCGTGTTGACAATGTCCCGTCCCATGTAACCCGATTTGCGAATACTTAAAAAAAATCGTACGAACACTTTCTCATGTAGCACATTGTATACGGACTCCAGAATGAATACGGACTGTTTCAGCAGCTCAAACTTTTAGATGTCAGATATTTGGTGTACACATATCACATATTTCCTAGCCTGAGGGGGAGATGGGTGGTGCAGAAAAGAAAGCCAACCAACTCTTGAATTAATCACGACAAATACGAATTCAGCACGCCGATCCTGTGAATGTAAGACAAAGGTAAACGATAAAGACGAAGAAGATGCAAGTTTACATGTTATAAAATAAAGTCCTCCCACAGGGATTGTCCGTCCTGGATAAGCTCATAAGCTTCTGAATGGAATGTCTACCCCCGTAGCCTCCGTAGTCTAGTGGACACCGTGGCTAGTTGCTTCGCAGGGAGCCAGGTCGGGTCGAGTTTTTCTCCGTCAGGGACTGGCTGTAGTGTCGTCAACACCATCGTATGATCGTATCGTTGACAAGCAAGTCGCCGAATTGGCGTCATCTAAAAAGTCTTCCACCAAGCAAGCTGAAGAGACCCCGGCCATAAATGCAACACGGTCTTCATTACCGTTTGATTGCACTTTCATACGGTTTTCACCCATGGACGTTGTAATTCATAAGGAAAGTTTACGTGTGTAACTCATTAAGGTGCCTGGCAGTGCGAAAATGTGAGGAGAAACAAGTCGAGTGGGGGGGGGGTTCGAATCCCCCCCCTCGGGCATGGATATTTGTGCCGTCCTTAGTATTAGTTAGTTCATAAGTAGTTTGTACGTTTAGGGACTGATGGCCCCGTAGCTAAGTCCCATAAGCTCTACAACAATTTAGAAGCTCTCAACATTTTAGAAACAAGTCCCTACAATAGAGCAACAAACTGGCGAACATTGCGTACATGGGAAAATTCGTTTATTGTTGAAGTAGAACATGATAAGCAGAATGCTCAAAAGGAAAGAGAAACGTCTGAAGACAGTTCCGATGACGTATCGATGATATTCGGCACAGAGAGTTGCGGCATAATATACAAACTAATACCGCAACAAACTAATAGCTTGTCCAATGAAGATATTCTGCATTCATTTACGATGAAAATATTGATTACGGAAACTATCCGGTGATATATGTACACTTCTGGCCATTACATATGCTAAGCCACGAAGATGACGTACTACAGACGCGAAATTTAACCGACTGGATGAAGATGCTGTGATAAGCAAATGATTAGCTTTTCAGAGCATTCACACAAGGCTGGCGCCGGTGGCGACACCTACAACGTACTGACATGAGGAAAGTTTCCAATTGATTTCTCAAACACAAACAGCAGTTGACCAACGTTGCCTGGTAAAACGTTCTTGTGATGCCTCGTGTAAGGAGGGGAAATGCGTACCATCACGTTTCCGACTTTTATAAAGGTCGGATTGTAGCCTATCACGATTGCGGTTTATCATATCGCAACATTGCTGCTCGCGTTGGTAGCGATCCAATGACTGTTAGAAGAATATGGAATCGGTGGGTTCAGAAGGGCAATAAAGAACGCCGTGCTGGATCCCGACTGCCTCGTATCGCTAGCAGTCGAGATTATACAGGCATATTATCCGCGTTGTTGTAACGGATCGTGCAGCCACGTCTCGATCACTGAGTCAACATATGGGGACGTTTGTAAGAGAAGAACCATCTGAACGAACAGTTCGACGACGTTTGCAGTAGCGTGGGCTATCCGCTCGGAGACCATGGCTGCGGTTACCCTTGACGCTGCATCAAACGTCATTTTTTTTCGGATGAATCCAGGTTCTGTTTACAGCATCATGATGGTCGCGTCCGAGTTTGGCGACATCGCGGTGAACGCACATTGGAAGCGTGTATTCGTTATCGCCGTACTGGCGTTTACCCCGGCGTGATGGTATGGGGTGCCATAAGTTACAAGTCTCGTTCACCTCTTGTTCGTATCGACGGCACTTTCAACAGTAGCCGATACATTTCAGATGTGTTACAACCCGTGTCTCTGCCCTTCATTCAGTCCCTGCAAAATCCTACATTTTAGCAGAATAACGAACGACCGCTTGTTGCACATCCTGTGCGGGCCTTTCTGGGTACGGAAAATGTTCGACTGCTGCCCTGGCCAGCACATTCTCCAGATTTCTCACCAATTGGAAACGTCTGGTCAATGGTGGCCGAGCATCTGGCTCGTCACAATACGCCAGTCACTACTGTTGATGAACTGTGGTATCGTGTTGAAGCTGCATGGGCATCTGTACCTGTACACGCCATCCAAGCTCTGTTTGACTCAATGCCCAGGCGTATCAAGGCCGTTATTACGGCCAGAGGTGGTTGTTCTCGGTACTGATTTCTCAGGATCTATGCACCCAAATTGCGTGAAAATGTAATCACATGTCAGTTCCAGTCCAACGTATCTGTCAAATGAATAACCGTTTATCATCTGCATTTTTTCTTGTTGTAGCCAAGTAGTGGCCAGTAGTGTAGCATCCCCTTCTGTTGTCTGTCAATACTGCTCTGTTTTGAGATAGAAATGGAATAACTTAAATATACTCCATGTACGATGAATATGAGTTGCTCCAGGCAAAAGGCTGATACGACACTTAAAAATATATATTTTTTTGTTTAAAAAAGCATATTTGCGCTGCTGTTCGTGTTAATAGTGGATTAATGACTATGAGAAGTGTGATTTTAGTATTTAGCGTAAATTTTATTAATGAATGCGCTCTTTTGAAACAGGAACTATAGGGAGATTCTTGCTTGCAAGAAGAATCAGACGCAGTTCGTGGGTTAACTCATTACCACGCATTTTCCATCTATTCTCACTTCCTGACTGGACTGAGATTATTCCTGTCATAATTGGTGTTCTCGAGTACATAATTGACACCCTCAAGAGGGTGTTAAATCACAATTCTTTACGGGATAAATTACACTGTTGTAAAATCATCATCATCCGGAATAGTAACAACCACGAGAGGACCTCAATCCCAATAAATGAAATCAAATGCATCCCATCATAGATTTACTATGCTCATACATGAAAACATGGTTGACCTAGTAAATATGTTCACTGACCTGAAGCGTAAATATTAATCAAGAATAAGACCAAACCTGAAACCTCACACCAGTTGAAGTAATGGGTTTCAAAAGAACATTACAGAGTATGAGTTTTATACAAGTTGGGCTATGTCATGTTTTTCTTCCATGCAGTATCCTTTACAGGGTTCTCGCTGCACATTATCTGTCCTCTCACTTGAGGAAGTTTCTTGGACAGAAGTGGCGTCTGCCCACAAAATTAAGGTCTTTGCCCCAGCTAGGACAACACCGGCGTAATGGCTGAGTAAGCCGCATTATTTCTGGCGAGTAAACATACACCCGCCGCGAAGCCATTAAGGCCGCAAGTTTCTGCACCGAGCCCAGTCAGCACAACTTGTTTTCCAGGGCCAACAAAGGAAAGTAAACGAGGAGAGAACCTGTGGAAGGGTCGCGCTGATTCTGTCGCTGCTGTTGTGCTTTATTATCGTTAGTCATATGCATTTGTATGTGCAAAAGACGATAACGTTTAAATAATATCTAGATAGACTTTTCAACTAATGCTGTGTTTGCCTAGGTATGCTAATATAAAGATGCGTATACAGGAACAAGATTTCGATCATAATTTTCCTGGGCAGGTCACAAAAGTAATTACCGAAGTTGAATAGATATCAAATCAGAACAAATTGGATAATTCAGTGTTTTATGAATTACCTAGCATATTTAACGATGGTGGGAAAAAGGAAAGAACATAGGGATTTAAAGCCCAGGTTTCAGCGTGACTATTAGAGAAGGAACACAAGCTCATGTAATTATGTATTTATCGGTATTTTAAGAATCCTAGGGAAATCGTCCGTGCCTTTTGAAACAAATCATTCTGGCTTTTGCCTAGAGCGATTTTGTAAATCACGGAAAACCTAAATCTGGATGTCCTCCTGAATGGCTGTCCATCATGGTAACCATTCCGCCGTTTCGTTCGGTTAGAATCTTGGAAATATTAGTGTATCGTACTAGTTTAGAGGCAAAAGGTTTTTACACCTGGTTCTAATTGGTAAATCTTCATCTGCTGCACAATATGGTTTGCGAGGAAGCTTATTTAACCATCATTATCACTCATGAAGTGAGATGGTTAGACGATGATTACTTCATGAGTGATGATAACAGGCTACACAATCTATGCAACGGTGTCGTCTGTGGATTCTTCTATCAACATGCCAAACTTACTTATCGGTAATCCCACACAATTTGTCCAAGCCTCACTGTACCGAAACAACAGATTGAAAACACAACGTAGAGACATATTCATACGCTCAGGATCATAACTGATCTACGTGTTACTTCTGACTTTTGTGCTGATAGTAATGTAAACCAATTTTTTAAAACTATTTCGAGTCATCATTGTACTTCAGAATAATCCAAAGACCAACACAAAGTATTCATTGCATTAAATCATGTTGCAAGTGATTTTTTGTCGATCCACGATGTTTCTGCAGGATAGGTAAAACGAAATTTAGATCCAACAATAGCCTGAAAAAGTACAACTTCTTTACGAAATTTGTTTAGAAGGTTCAGGCACAAACTGAAAATAATGGTAGTATTCATAAATACAGTAATAGTAAATAATGCAGAGCTTAACGTTACTCTTGTGAACAAAGAAGGACGGTATGTAGCTATAAAATGTATTTGTGCACCTTACTTAAGAATTGAAGGTGGTGGAAGGTTTAAAAACAATTTTAAATCTTTTCTGCTTCACAAGTTCGTTTGTTTCTTGGTTAATTTTTTTAGTAGATAGTTGCTATAAGTTTAGTGTATATTTATAAAACATTGTTTTAGATTAAGATTTTAAATAATATTGCTCTTAAAATCAGCTGCAAATATCCACGTTTTCAAAGATACACTGTTTCTTAATTCGTAGGAATATGTAGCATGTACAAGCCGCCAAACAAGGGAAACTTTACGAAATCAAATGTTCAAGTTTTTGTAAATTTATGGGACTCAACTGCTTGGTTATTAGTCCCTAGCTTACAAACTACTTAATGTAAGGTAAACTAACCTAAGGCCAACACAAACAGCCATGCCCGAAGGGTGAACCGAACCCCCTCGGCGGACGGCTGCGCGCACCGCAACACGGCGCTCCAGTATGTGCGGCTAATGTGCCGCGGCAAACACCTTTACCATATGAACGATCACTTGAAACGTCACCAATGTTGAATTGCTTCTTCACTAAATTTTGATTGTGAGGCTGTAGTGTCACTGTATTTTCTCATATGTACAGGTTTCAACAATGAAGTCATTTTTATTTTATTTTTGTTAACAACGAATCTCTTGAAAAACAATTAATATGTTTACTTGATACTAATTCATGCGCTACTTACTACACATACGAAACCAATGTCGACTGCTTTAAGATACATGGGAAGTGACAATTCACAAACATTTCAATGATATTTTTCTCCGTATCATTATCTGTTTTCACATACACATTTTTTGTCTACGTTTCCGTCTAACTCTTCGACTAGCACCGCGTGACCTGTTAGATTTAAAAGCAAGTGGATATGAGCAATGGGGTCCTTCTCAAAGTGTTGCAGGTGCTGGTAATGCCTTCTCACAAGAGCATGCGGCACATCCGTGTCCTTCGCAGTGATCACTCAAAATATCACGCTTTAAAGCCAATTATGTATATTATTGCTCTTGTTGACAATACTATACACATACAACACCAATGGCCTCTGGTGACTGTTTGACGAAGACCTTCAACTGTAATCACACAGTCGACGATGGTGTAAACGTCTACGTGGCTACACTAGCATCAGAGATTGTTTTTTAGCCCACGTAGTTACACAGACCGTAATTTCTACAGTATCATTTACGTTTCATATAGCATTTTTGTTTCTTATGATATTACTCCCTTTTACTAGGATATTTATTAGTTGCCAACATTGATTTGCGCTGGAACTTCTAAGACGAAAGTGTGAATAGAGAAAAAATTCGATACTATCAGACAGATAATCCATCTGTTGCAATAGTAAACACAACGTACAAGGAAACACATATAAATATTAGTATGCACTGTAATGGAGAACAGTTTGACCTTACTTATAGCGTTATGTAATAAGGTAAACTTATCTCCACATTTAAAAATGAATCATGGCCCGAACTAAACTTTAGATAGACAATATACGGTTGAAAAGAGTCTAAGTGAATGAAACATAATGCATATTATTTTAAATATATGAAGGCGATTGTGTGATGTGAATTAATTCGTTTAACTTCCAAATTTCGTGACCTACTCTTGTAATATATAATCTCGTAGCAACTTTGATTATGTGAAATGCGTTAAATATTTAATTTGTGCAATTAACAAATTATGGGCACCAGTGAAAGAAAAACCAATGCCAACAAAATAGTGGATGGTTGTTTGTACACGACATAAGCCCACTGACCCAGTAAGAGGCATAGACTCATCTTCCATTATGCCAGTCACATTCCTCAGTGTCGTTTTCTTCCTTGGACATTCGTTCTTGGCTTGTTGTCTGTCATCTGCTGTTTATTTTATTTATTCCGCTGTGAGTTTAGACCCATAAATCTTGCTTTTTCCTCGGATTTCACTTACGAGGTACGTGTAGCATCTGAGCTCTTAGTTACATAATTTTCCTAGCTGTAGTGTCTTGACAGCAAATTTATGACTCTGCAATACCATAAGGGATAAATTATCACTTGTCAAGTTCGAAAGAAAATTCAAATGTAATTAAGCATATGGGACTTAACTGCGGGATCATAAGTCCATAAACTTACAAGCTACTTATAAACCACCTTATACTAAAGACAACACAAACGTCCATGCCCGAGGGAGGATTCGAACCTCCGACCCGAGAGGTCGTGGGATCCGCAACGTGGCGCTCCAGACCGTTCGGCTACTCCCGCGCGGCGAATTCGAAAGAAATTCAATTTGTTTCATATTGCATATATTTTGATATGATAATGTAACCGACTGAGATACTACCAAATTTCCAGAATGAATGTCTTTTACTCTACAGCGACATCAGCTTGTAGGAAGAAACGTCGTATGAAGAGCTAATAGCATTACAGACAGAAAATATACTGAAACATCACTGATGTTTCTCACCGATTAAAATTTAGTATAACGTACTGAATATCACTTTCTGGAGTACTCACCTTAAGATAATTCAGTTAATTTCAGTCAAGAGTACTAATTTATATGAAAATTTATTTATTCAAAAATATGATTCGCATCGATAGCTTCTGCACAACTTCAAATTAATGTACATTCGTTCCTTCCATTGAAAACAGTAACACTATTTTGAAGAAAGGAAGTTATTTATTCTTCGATACAACATTACTCATCATAAAATGTAGTTCGTTCTTATTTAACAATGTCGTGGTTCTAGTTGTTCCCGTTTTCCTTCAGGATTACTCTAAAATCAATAAAACACGTGTTGGGCATAGTTTTTAGAATGTATTTGGCATATGTGGACTGAATCTGGAAAATCCATTTTCTCACATAAACATCTTTACGTTGCTTGTTCACGGGTCGACAGTCACACCTGAACATTTATACACCTCAAGAAGGAAAACAAAATATTGTAAAATTTTAGAATTAAAATAGATTAATTTAAACATTTTTTATTTCTTGAATCAGATTTCATATGTAAAAAAAATGCATATTTAGATTTAAGAGACACACTTTACTAAAATCTAATTTCAATAATTTATGTGAGGTATTGATTAACATATTTTAGCTGCAGACATATTTTATAATAGCGAGGTCTTTGGCACGAAAACTTCCTCCTACCACAAGATCAAAAGTAACTGCAAAATGATTTAGATAAGATATCTACATGGTGCAAAAATTGGCAATTGACCCTTAATAATGGTAAGTGTGAGGTCATCCAAATGACCGCTAAAAGAAATACGTTAAACTTCAGCTACAAGATCAATCAGCCAAATCCACACGCCGTCAGATCTACTAAATATTTAGGAGTAACAAGAACGAACAACTTAAATTCAAAAGAACACATAGAAACTGTTGTAGGGAAGGCTTACGAAAGCCTACGTTTCATTGGCAGAATACGTAATAGATGCAAGAGTTTTACTAATGAAACTGCCTACACTACACTTGTGCGCCCAGTTTAGGAGTATTACTGCGCATTGTGGGATCTACACCAGGTAGGACGGACAGACGGACGGACGATTTGGAGAAAGTTACCTATGGAATTTGAGCAGCACGAATTTACAATTTAATAAACTTCATAATAACAGGATTTGTGCTTCATTCTAAAAGACGTGCCATACCTCACAGTGTGAATAAAAAGTGCCACTTATTTTCGTGTATGTGCCGGGTAGTTATAATTAAACTTTCACTATTTAACGCAAACTCTGTAACATTTAATATCCAGGGTATGGGGTGCATGAGTTCCATGCCGCGGTGGAGTAGCCGAGCGGTCTAAAGCGTCTCGCTGCGGAGCGCGGGGTTTCTTGCCGTGGAGGTTCGAGTCCTCCCTGGGGCATGGGTGTATGTGTTGTCCTTAGGTTAGTTTATCTAGGTTTAAGTAGTTTGTAAGCTACGGACTGATGACCACGCAGTTTGGTCCGATAGATTTACAAACATTTGAACATGAGTTCCATGCATCGCAGTGCCACCGTCCAGTTCCACCTATCGACACCAGGTGCTAGGAGAAGTCATCACCATTCGCAGTCTCATACATCTGACTAGTTGAAGTGGACCTGTTGACGTGTCAATATCAGCCAAGACAAAAGAATTATGGCATTATTGCTGAAGCTCTACTATCAAAACAAGAATAATACTGCAGCTGCACTTCGAAACTATCGCCGGCTGAAAGGATTACGGAAGGGTCCTTTCTCTCCAACAGCTGTGCTGAGCATGGTGAAAAAATTCGTAAGGACTGAATAACTGGGCGTCACTGTGAGAGGAGAGCGCAATTCACGATCATAAAGCAGTGCGCGTGCTTTGTGAGGACACTGGTATACACCCCGGCCCACTGTACGAAAGATGCTTAGAACCATTTCCAAAAGCTATCCGTGCTAGAAACCTATCATACAGCAGCTTGTAGCACAGGACGCACAGCTAAGTGTTGACTTCGCTCTCCACATTCTTGCGCGGATTGAACTTGAGATTGTAACGTGTATCCCCTATAAAATTCCGTTTATTTGGATTAACGAATCGTTCGATACCTATCATAACAAAAACTATCTTTATACATAGTCACAAAATTATTCGTAAAACATTATAATACCTTACAAGACTGTTTCATTGTATCAATAGCAAGATATTTTATTGGACCTTGATAATTATTTTATCATGTTAAAGAAAAACTTAACATTAGTATTACGCAAATTTGTAATTTTAACAAAAATTTCGTCACTAAAATTATCTGATGTCTTCCGTAATGCATTGAGCTTAATGTAATACTTTGCTGACTGTAAAACTGCGTAATTACTTTAATTTAACAATTTAAATAACATAAACAAACATTTGTACTACTGTCATCATAAAATACTTATGTTCACATTATTGATTTTGTTTTGTCACGAAAATGCTTTTAATATAACTGTTATTATTTTATATTTAACAATTACATGTAATATTGTTCTGTAGTAAATCTACACATTTCATAAAGCTGTATTTAACTATTTCCGTGTTCTAGAATGTTCTAGAGTTCAGTCTTTATACAGTGCCAATCATTTGTTTTGTGCTTTAATACTTTAATAAATATCTTGGTTCATGAAAATGGTCACACTTTATGTTAATACAGCTTAGAACCCGCGGTCCTGCTGCTTTCATCAAGAATATTTAAGTCAAGTTGCTAAATCTACGAGATCTACCACTGAACGACCGAGACAAAAAGATGATGTATACAAAATGTGGTACTAGTGTAGTGTAAAATGCATCAAAAGAGGTAGCCAGCATACCTAGCGATATGACTCGGTCTGCTATTGAACGAGGGGCTGGCAGTCATGAAATAATAGAGATACTTCTGGCACAAGTTGTATCCAGGTGTCGCAACATTGAAACACGCCGTTAGATCATCAAAAACAAGGTGGTGCAACCCGTTGGTAAGGTTTCTACTGGAAAACCTCTTTCTGGATTTGCAGGAGAAAAGCAGTGCAAGAATCGCTGCAGAGTTTATTGGATAGTGGGAGTGTACAGTAACAACGTATCATTCATCATACCAGACATTGGCTACGCGGCACGTACGTTTCAATTGTGAACAAACAAGTCTCAGTGACGGAGAAAGATATAGCAAACCATCCTTCCGCGAAGATTCGCGGAACTGAATGCTATGTGGAAGCCCTGAGCTTTCGGACGCTTCGGGTCACTGATGGACACCATATTGAGTCCCTTTTGTAGCAGTAATGGTACCGGTATGCAGTGGAAATATGTAGCGTAGCAGCACGTTGAAAGGGTTTCAGCTGAATTGTTACGGTATTATTGGTCTTTCTAATATCGTTAACGTTAGTGCCAATAAGTTTGGTACTCGTATGGTGATTAATTTCCTTATTGTAAATTGTTTAATATTTGAAAGGTTAGGTATAACCAACCGCTAACACTACCCTTAATACTCAGCTGCACCCGGATATTCCATTTCCTTAATGACCAGTGGAAAGTACAGCTGGGTTGTGGTAATGTCAACACAAAGGATTCTAAAAAAAGCTGATTGGCTGCAGTAATGAAGGAATTGTAGATGTTGTAAAATCTTTTATTTTTCTCTTTATACTGACGCGTTTTGGGCTCAGCCCATCATCGGAACGTCTGGTGACAAAGTACAGAATACCGTATATATAGGTAAAAATTGTTACAAAGACCAAAATAAAAAAAATAAAAACCCTCTGGCATTTACAATAATAATGTACATACCACTCCTGAATGGAGAATGGAAAAAAAATGCATGTAAATTAATTAAATTGTAATTATACTTGTAAATGCCAGAGTTTTTTTTATTTTGGTCTTTGTAACTATTTTTACCTATATATACGGTATTCTGTACTTTGTCACCAGAAGTTCCGATGATGGGCTGAGCCCAAAACGCGTCAGTATAAAGAGAAAAATAAAGGATTTTACAACATCTACAACTCCTTCATTACTGCAGATAATTAGCTTTTTTAGAATCCTTTGTGTTGTCATATTAATAAGGGCTGCCTACCTCTACCAAGACTTTAATTCCGATTTGCAACCTATCATGTACCGGAGTAGCATTCTGTATCACCCAGCTGCCTACCTACATTCATCTCAGGGGCTACATTAGTCGACATCTCATCACCGAGTTGGGTAGAAGAGGCATATAGTCATGAAACTGTCATCGTCATCCTAAATAATATCTTTTTTTTTTTTTTTTTTTTTTTTTTTTTTTTTTTTTTTTTATACAGATTTATATCCAGGTGTTCCAACACTGAAGCATGCCGTTAAATCAGCCAAACAAGATGGTGCAAACCGTTGATAATGGTTTTGCTTAAAACTCTCTTTCTGGACACGGAGGAGAAGAGCACTGCAACAATCGATGCAGAGATGATTGTATAGGGAGTCTACAGTAACAATGTACCATAATAACTGACATTGGCTACGCGGCATATACGTTTCATTCGTGAATGAACAAGTCTCAGTAACGGAGAAGGATACGTCAGACCATCTTTCCGCGAAGAGTCGGGAATCGAATGATAAGTGAAAGTCCTGTATAAAGATCTGTGTATCATATTCTACTCTGATGATCACCCAAGGATAACACCCTTAATGAACATCCAAGTCAAGCAGAATGTTCAGCATCAAGAGACGCACATGATGAGCATTACAGCGCATGCGCACATCAGGGGCGCTAGTAGCGACTTCTGGAAGCGCTTTATAGAGGGGGGACAGACGGCCGTGTGAACGGACTGGAATTGTTTAGTGAGGCTGTTTTGCTTAAGGGGACCTGGTCGTGAACGGGCAGCATTTCCATACCTTGCTTTCGGTGCACATTACTCTTGATCTACAATGCAGAGGAAGTGGAGATTTTGTAACAACACTGAATGACATTAACCCAAGCTGTAATAGGAAATTTATTGAAATATCTGTTATAGTTTAAGAATTACAATATTATGCCTAATAGATGTTTTTATAATACATTTTCCCATTCTGGAACCATTTTCTGCTGCATCGTCAGTCAATAGTATTTAGAGTGTGGCAGGCTGCTGTCAACATTCCCAGGATAATTATGCCTGTTGTTTTGTAGTCTGAAGTATATCTGAGGAAATAGAAAAACCCTTATTACACTTCATAACTATTTTGTTTAAAAATTACGGTTAAAAGAATATACAGAACGACAAACATATCATTTCTGCAATGTATTAGGCAAAATACAATGATACTGTTCCATTATTCAATTGGAAGAAATTTGGTGATCATAGCTAAAGCCATTATAAAGATATATGTACCTAGTGTGCTGAAAATGTAATTTCCAAAAAATGAGAAAACAATGTTCACAGTAGTTTTGACTCACCGTATGCCTCTTTCAGAACATTCCAGTGCCATCATCTTGCTGGCAAGCTGCTTCTTTATCCTCTGCAGACTTTTACAAGTGTCTTTTCTTGCTCTGGACTCTTTAGTGGTAGCTTCCCCAGCCCTTTCAGCTTCAACGATCTGGGGTAGTCAGAGCAGCTATCATATTATTTCCTGGTTGGATGCCTGATTGTCCATTACTTTACATCATTGAAACAAATAACAGCATCCATAACACCTAGTTTGATTACTGTCCATCCAACAAACACAGTGGTTTTTTTTTTTTTTTTTTTTTTTTTTACTCGTTACCATACGCAGCTGTTGAAACTGTCATTAGGATATGCATACGGCCATGTAAACATTTGCTAAGTAATATTTTATCTGCTGGGTCCCTGTATATTGGCTTTTGTTATTTCCATGACTGTGGCAGGCATGGAATGTTCATGGTAATATTCCTTGCCTGGAGCATCAGCGTGAACAGTGCGCAGACATTTGTTCAAAGAGCCTTTAAGACTGTGATAACTATATAAAAGTAAATAAACCAAACATTTGTCTTGACGATGGACGCAATTTTTCTCGACATTCCAGTCATTTGTCACGTCCAGGTCCCCTTAATTGGCTTCATTATGGCTTCGGGAAACGAGCGTCTTTTGACCTGGACCTATAGAGGATCTACGAATTACGGACTATATTCTGATAAATCGGCGATAGAGTCGAAGGATCTGTAATCGCTGTACCTGCATCCATCTCAGGGTGTGCGGTGAACGATACCTTGTATACCGTCATCACTTCCCTTTGTTTTCTATTCCAGTCGCATATGGTACGCGGGAAAAGCTATTCCTCGTTTTCCTCCGTGTAGGTTCTAATCTCTGTAATTACATTTTTGTGGTCTTTTCGCAAGATATATTTAGGTGCCCCCCCAGTGGGCTAACGGTTCTTTCGTGAGTACGTGCGTGGCGAGCACGGGGCCCCGAGGTAATGCAGTCTTTCTTCCTTCTTTACTTCCCAGGCTGCATATCCTTTCCCCCTCCCATCCTTTCCTATCCTCACTCCTTCCCTTCCCCACCGGGGGACTGATAACCTCAGTAATTTAGTCCCCCTATCCGAAACAAACAACCCAACACCCTATGTAGGAGGAAACAATATACTGGTTGACTCTTCAACAGACATAGGCTCTCCGAATTTCTACAGACCATCTCTCTTGCGGCGTCTGTCATTGGAGTGTGCCGATCGTCTGCGTGACGCTTTCGTGCCTATAAAATTAATATGTAGCAAATGCGTACTGCTCTCCGATCAATCTTCCCTGTATCAACCATATCTGGAACGGATCCCACACTGATGAGCTATACTCAACCGTCCTTCGAACGAGTGTTTTCAAATCTACTTCCTTTTCCGATGGACTAGAGTTCCTGGAGATTTTTCGAATGATTCTCTGTTTACCATTGGCTTTACCCACGATTAATTTAATGTGTAATTGTTGAATTGGTGTCTGTTCTTTTCGGACATGTCAGAAAGAACAGACACCATTGGTTCACATTGACGGCCGTCATTTTACGAATTCGACTGAAATAAATTCAACGGCGAAGTTGAAAATTTGTGGTGGACCGAGATTCGGACCTGGATTTGTGCTTCGGGCCAGCGGTCGCCTTAACCAATTAGGCTAACCAGGCGCACTTCCCTTCCAAACCAAATTCTCAACTTGTAGCTCACTACGATGGTAATGCCCCCTGCATATGAATTGATTGGTTTGTTGTTAGTTGGGAAAGGTAGAGCAAACTGCTTAGGTAATCAGTCCCCAGTGGGGAGGAGAAGGAGTGAGGATAGAAAAGGAGGGGAATGGAAAGGAAATACGGTCGAGTGAGGAAAGAAGAAAGAAACACTGCACTAGCTCGTGGTCCCATGCTCGCCATTCACGTACTCACCAAAAAACCGTGAGGCACCTGGGAGGAGGGGGGTGGCGTTAAAAAATTCAAATGTTTGTACAGCGTATGAGACTTAACTGAGGGGTCATCAGTCCCTAAACTTACAAACTACTTATCAACTAGCTTACACTAAGGACGGCACAAATATCCATGCCCGAGGGGGGATTCAAATCCCCGACCATAGTGGCCGTGTAGACCGTGACTGGCGCGCCTCAGTCCCCTCGGCCACCGCCCATTAGTTCATCTTGCTCCCAGCCTATACTGGATTTCCGTTATGGATCGAGCGTATTAATGCGTCTGCACTGAAATTGTCAACTGCCTGTTGGAGGCATTCGAACTTTAAAATAAGATGAGCGTTGTAAAATATCTAACCAAAATTGATATTCTACTAAAAGATATTATAGTACTGTTCAAATGTTTGTTAAGCTTATGGGACTTAACTACGGGGTCATCGATCCCTAAACTTACAAACTACCTTATACTAAAGACAGCTCAAATATCCATGCCAGAGCGGGGACTCGAACCCTCGACGGAGAACGGTCTCGCGCATCGCAGCGTAGCGCCGATAGTACTGAAAACAAACATTATTTTTGAGTTTAACGAATGTGTTTCAAGTTTCGATTAAAGTATGTTTTCGAATGGACAAAGTTTATTTTTCTTTAACTTTGTGGTCCTCGGTCAGAAGAAGGAAATCAATGAGGTCTATTGTCCAAAGAATGTCGAGAGCCACTGTGTTAGATAGCAAATCTGCATTTCCCGCATATCTTCAGGAAAGCTTTGCAAGTGAATTAAAATTTTCACCCCAGATATCATTGGAACAATAATAGACCGGCCATTAGAGGTACTTTTTTTAGAATAAATGACTGGGAACGTCTTATATTCGGTTAAAAAATTTCAGTGTTACAATAATCTGCCATTTGAAGGCAAGCGCTACTGGAGATATGTGAACACGTAGTTTTAGTTACATCATTTCTTGTAATTACATGTTAGCAACCAACAGAGCTACCAGTAGTGTATAAAACACGCCTAATAGCTTTGTTGATGATTCTCCTGGATGCTTGTGACAGTGGCGTCGGCAGCAAAGTCGTGGAATGTGGAAATGGAAGAAGGGTCGTGCTGCTGGTTCAAAGCTCCTCTGGAGCACAAACTTCTTCTTCTTTTATTCTGGTTTCCTGATGAGCCCTAAGACTTTCCTACAAATTTCGTAGAAGTATACTGCATAATATTGCTAAGTAAACATAAGTGGGTATCTTTTGAGGAGTGAGTTTGTTGGATTCGTTTTATGAACAGAACAATTTGCACCTTACTTAGAATAGAAAACGCACTTTATTGTTTCACGTATTGCATTTTACACATTCTTAACATTCTTCTGCTGAATAGTAACATTGACCGTGGAAGAATGACCACTAAGTCTTACTAAAAAGCGAGACTGTTACATTAGTGTTTGCCTCATGTGAAGGTCTTTTCTAATTTCATATCGCACACTGTCATGAAACTTTTATTATTCGCTGCACTTATTAACATAACAAACAACTTTTATAAGAGTCTTATAGTAATAGTTTTTTGTCACTTATGTAGACCTATATTACAGAACATAACGAACATGCACAGGCGTGTAAATAAGCGATTTAATAGAGCTTTAATACGCTTGTCCGTCCTTTTTCGGAGTATTGCTGCCCAGTGTGGGATCCTTATCAGGTGGGTTTGACTGAGGACATCCCAAGAGTCCAGAGAAGGGCAGCTCGTTTCGTATTGTTACAATACAGGGGAAACAGTGTTATGGAAACGATACAGGATCTGGAATGGGAATCATTACAACAACGGAGCTTATCGCTGCAGCGTGGGCAACTTACGAAACTCAAATCGCCAACATTCTCCTCCGAATGCAAAAATATATTGTTGAATCCCACTTACGTAGGTAGAAATGACCAACAGAATAAAAGACGAGAAATCTGAACTCGAATGGAGAGATTCAGGTGTTCTTTCTTCCCGCGCGCTATTCTAGAATGGAATAGGAGATAAATAGTATAATGGTGATTCGATGAACCCTCTGCCAGGCACTTAAATGTGATTTGCAGAGTATCCCCATGTAGATGTAGATGTAGCTGAAGCTAAAGCAGGAATTCCACTCTTTTTGATTTCGTAAACAGTGCAATTCCAGCTCCTGATGGCGTCAACAACTGTCGCTGGAGCGCGCTGCGGTCGCGTGTAGCTCGTCCCGTATGCTCAATTCGCGCCGTCTCCGAGAGTTCAGCCGCACGCTGTATTCGGCACGTTAACTGCACACGTTCAGACACACGCTCCGTGTGCCGACGGCTTAACGACAACACGCGCAACTATGCCCGAGAGAGGACTCGAACCTCCGACGGCGAGCAGCAGCGTGCTCCGCAGCAAGGTGCGTTAGAGCTCTAGGCCACTCTACCGCGGCTACGCGCTTTCACCTTCTCAGATATATTTACTAATAAACAACCACCAACTAGCAGTTATGCATCTCTTACGCTTTCGCGAATAGCGCAGGACTTATTTATTTATTTATTTCCTTGCTTCGGACCAGCTGCCTTTGGGTATAAAACTGGTCAGTTTACATAGACGTTGAGTTTAACAATTACTTTTCTGATGGTTGGGATAGTTTAGTTAATCATTTTCTTATATATTTAAATTTTTTACATGGCTGATTTTACCTGAATTTTTGAGTTACACTATATTATGCTTAAAGATAGAAAGAAAGGGGCGGAGTAGGGGGAGGTTGGATAAAATGGATATAACTAAAATAATTGAAATTGAAACTAAGGAATTTGGTGTTTAAGAAGGTTGCAAAAATAATGGAAAGCTGGGGGTTGTAGAGAGGGGGTAGGCTGGGCTGCGACCAGCCAGGATCAGAGAGAGGCCTCGGAATAAACATCCAGCCCTGTGACCCTGGTGGGTCGCTGAGGGTAATCTATTACGTTTATATTCTACTTTTGCATTACATACATTTTAGGTTTCTATAATATCATTAACGTAGCGAATTTTACTTAGAATTTACAACAATTAACGTTTACAATGCTACATTTAATTCTACAACTGAGAGGTAACAGAATTATTTATACTTCGTACACAATTGTTGTGCGGCTCCGTAGCACAGTGGTAGAGTGCCAGACTACAAATTCAAAGGTCGCGGGTTCGATCCCCGCCAGGACCTAGGATTTTTATCTATCACTTTCCACTTCTTTCCCCTCTGACAGTATTGCTCATGTGAAAAATACCGAGTAGCACCGTGATTCGGAACCCACGTTAAATTGTAGGTTCCCCTATAACTGGCTGGGTAAGTCAGTTCCAAGGTCGGAGGAAGGCAACGGAATACCACCTCCAAGCAGGACCATGCCTAGTAAAGCACTGTGCTGTACAAACCAATCTTCGGATTGTTGACTGCTTTACCTTTTACACAATTGTTGATCTGGGTGCTTTGTCGTTTTTTCTTTTGCATTTGAGGTTGGTATTTGTTTCAGTCGCTGTCGGTATCCGTGGTGGGTGTGCCATCATTTGTAGATGTTGTGTCTGATGTGTCTCGATCACTTTCATGCCAGGAGGTATCTGGCCTGTGGGTTACACGTGGGGCGATCTGGTGTCTACGTGTTTCATTGTAATCGATTTGTTTGATTATGGACACCTCATCAGTGATACGGTTCAGAATGTCCCATTTGTCCTTGTCTCTAATCATGTTGTTAATGACGATATTTTCCTGTAGTAGGGTATGTGATTGTGTTCTGTATATGTTGCAATTTTGGAGTGTATGTTCTGGGGTTCCCTGTTCCCCACATGTGCAGTTCTCATCGTCACTTAACCCTACGCGGCTCAAATGCGCAGGAGTACAGAAAAAGCGTGGCGAGGTTGCAGACGCCGGCTGAAGGGAAGTGGGCAGAGCGGTAGGGGCGGGATGTGGGCGGGCGGTGTCGCCTTCCTTGTGGTGAGTCACGGGGCCCCGCCCCTCTGGGGTGGCCCAGTTTCTGGGCACGCGGGGGCGGTCGATAGCCGCGCCACTGACGCTGTCCACAAGTGGCCGCCGCTCCCCAGGGACCTCGCGCACCCGACCCGAGTCCACACCGGCCAAAGTAAAGGCGCCGCACTGCACTCCGCTAACGAACGTGCCAGATTATCCAGATTCAATCGCTCCGAGACTGCTGAAGCAAGAGGACCCATTAGGTCGTACTCGATGGCGAGCGTTCATCACTGGAGGGAGTGCACCGATGTGTACAGGGTGATTCACGAGGATATGCAACCATTTTAATACGTTATTCTAGTAGCAAAAGTAAAGAAAAAATCGCACCGACTTGTTTTACGGCCTACTTTAGATTTGTAGTTTTACAAGTTTTTGCGAACAAAAATAAGCTAAGATCTACTCTCTTCTGCAAGAAGGAAGTAAGTACCAAGACTGAGTTAACAGTGCACCTCTCTATCTTTCGACCAACTTTGTTGTACGGGAGTGAAAGTTGGGTGGATACAGGTTACCTTATTAATAAGATAGAGGTTACAGATATAAAAGTAGCAAGAATGATTGCAGGTACTAATAGATGGCAACAATAGCAGGTGAGTGTCCATAATGAGGAAATCAAAGAAAAACTGGGAATGAACAGAATAGATGAAGCAGTTAGAGCGAACAGACTGAGATGGTGGGGTCATGTTACACGCATGGGAGAAGCAAGGTTACCTAAGAGACTCATGAGCGCGTTAGTGCAGGGTAAGAGGAGTCGAGGTAGACCAAGAAGAAAGTACTTAGATTCGATGCAGAATGATTTTGAAGTGAAAGGGATAACATCAGACGAGGCATCAATGTTAGCATTGAATAGGGGATCATGGAGGAATTTTATTAGATGTACTATGCTCCAGACTGAACGCTAAAACGCATAATCAGTCTCTAATGATGATGATGATGAAATAATAATCTAAATAATAAAAAAATAATTAAAAAGAGAGTCTGAAACCCTTTTAGGAAAAACAATTTTTAGGCACTGGCGGGTTTCGAACCACTGACCTTCAGCGTCAGAGTCTAACGCATTGCCAACTACGGTACGCATAACAGTTAGAAATTGCGTTCTTTAATTTCATACTATTGATGGCCGTTGTTAACTGATACTATTATGGCACTGTTATCATTTATCGTACGAAGAACGTGTTTTTGTTAATTCTTCAGTGCGCCATTGCTTTAAAATGACAACGTGTAAGTTAAAACAAGAAAAATCATCAAATACGCAACGAAAGATGGCGTATGCCAGAGAGAGAGTTCTGGGCGAGGAATGTCACGTGACATCTCCGAACTGCTGGTTTTTGTTAATTCAATGGAGACTGTCAAAACTCCGTTATTTTTGCAAATATCTCTCAAACGATACGAGATATGAGAAAAACACAAGGGAACAAAGTTGTAGATATTTTTCTCCTCTAAAAATTCGTTTATTCAACTTTCACGTCAGATGAACGATTTATTTGCAATTAAAATTACATAACAAACGGCGCTTTTTAGCATTACTAACGTATTTCTTGTCCGAAATATTTCAAAAAGCGAGGTTCGGGTCTCTGGTAGCCAACAATTATGTCTGTAAAATTTGGTGCCGATCGGTTGAACGGTTCGACCAAAAAAGTGGGAACACGTTAGCCAGACAGACATTGTCAAATCGCCGTTATTTTTGTAAATATCTCTGCAACGATGCAAGATATGAAAAAACCATATTAGAGCGACGGTGTAGAGAATTTTCCCCTCTACCAATTAGGTTCTCTACCAATTAGGTTATTTAATTTTCGTGTCAGATGAACGGCTCATTTGCAATTACAGTTATATTACAAACGGCTTTCTTTGGTATTACTACCGTATTTTTTGTCCGAAAAATTTGAAAAATGGAGGTTCAGGTCTCTTGCGGCCTACACGTATGTGTGCAAAATTTGGTGCTGATCGGTTGAACGGTTCGTCTTAAAAACAGGGAACACGTTACGGACAGACAGACATACATACATCTCAAAATCGACGTTACTTCTGCAAATATCTCTCAAACGATACGAGATATGAAAAAAACATAAGACAGCAAAGTTGTAAAGAATTTTCTCCTCTACAAATTTGGTATTCAATTTTCGTGTCAGATGCATGGTTAAGCCGTTGTTTTTATTTAAATTTCGAGCTGCTACCGTAACCTAAAGTGGGCCAAAAAGATTGGAAACGATTGATTGAGTTCAATTTAGTACAGTTTATTATATACAAATAGATCAATACGAGAATATTCCACAAAATTAACATAACAGGTAACCCTTGAACTTGTACCCACTTAAATCAATATCACCATTCCCAATGGTAATCTAGCGTTTCCTCTATACATATAACAAAATTAGGCAATAGGTACCGACTGGTCGTAACTTAAATTATGTAACAAATATTACAACTCCAACAATGTTCTTGGTATCAACTGTCAATCCTTCCTCTCATACAGTTAAGCAACACCTTTTCAAAGACACAATACGTCGGACAATGTCAATTATAGCCCAGAAGGCTCTGGTTCTATACATAAATACGAAAACAACATCTGCACAGGAACAGCATAATGTCCATATATCAGTAAGAATCCCTGCTCGCGCTCGTTACCCGAGTCCAGTATATATCTATATGTAATAGCACCAATTAATCTAGGAAGACGATCGGGCAAGAATACACATGTTCGCCTCTATACGGAGGACTTCGAAAGAGTCCACAGAAGGGCAGCTCGTTTCGTATTGTCACGATATAGGGGAGACAGCGTTACGGAAATGATACAGGATCTGGAATGGGAATCATTACAACAACGGCGCTTATCGCTGCGGCGTGGGCTACTTGCGAAACTCCAATCGCCAACATTCTCCTCCGAATGCGAAAATATATTGTTGACTCCCACATACATAGGTAGAAATGATCATCAGAATAAAATACGAGTAATCAGAGCCCGAACGGAGAGATTCAGGTGTTCATTCTTACCGCGCGCTATTCGAGAATGGAGTGGGAGATAAAATAGTATAACGGTGGTTCAATGAACCCTCTACCAGGCACTTAAATGTGATTTGCAGAGTATCCCATGTAGATGTAGATACCGTCACAATGCGTAATCATACACCACACCTTCGACTGTAGCAACCACGTTGGGAACCTTCCTTCCCTTTATGTATGTCCAGTCTTCCTCGGCCACCACTACAGGATCCATTTGCCCAAACTCGTCGGCTCTCCTCCGGTGCAGCACGTGATGCCAACACCACCACTACCCCGGCGTCCGACGCCACGTGCTCTCCCCCCTGCCCGTGCGCTCGCCAAATACCTTGTTCCCCACTCCACCACTGAGGTTACCTCTGGACCACAATTGGCACTGCCTACCGGTACCGTATCGATAATTTTCGGACATGTGCCGAGCACAGCACAATTCTAGTAGCAAAAGTAAAGGAAAAAACTAATGCAAACATAGGTCCACATATTTATGGTTACGTCATTACGGCTAATATAAGATTTTGCGTGAAATTCAGCAACCTCACTAATATGAAGCCATCACAAAACTGTACGAGCTCACACTAAAGCACAATTTCTACTTATTTTGTTGTTATTCATCTGGTGAATCTAATGTTCCAGACGTGTATCTTCTTTTCAGAAATTCCAGTAAAGCAAAAATAATAATTTGGGAAAACTCGTTAGTTACCAACTACTTTGCACCCCCCCCCCACCCAAATTGCTTAATTCCAGACGTTCTAGACAATTTAATTTTGGAAAATGATGGTAATAAAGTAAACTAAAACTTTATGAATGTGTCAGGTAATTTGCTTTTATTAATACAGGCTTCCGCGGACCGCGCGTTACGGCTCCCAGCCGCCGCCGCCGTATCCGCCGGCCACGGCAGGGCCAGATTCTCGGACTCTATTGTGCCGCTGGCGCATACACTGAGTTATAGTCTAAAAAACATTGCCATCTGAGTAATCTAAGCTTACCTTTATTTACAGTAGATGTTCAAAATGATGTCCCTCTATGGAAAGAGCGGCCTGACATCTCTTCAACACATTTGCAAACACTCGACGAATTTCGGTTGCCGAAATCTGGAATGACTAGTCGAATCTTTTTTTCACGAAACAATAAATTCTGACAGGTATGTGAACAATGTCCTGCATCCATTTCTTCAAGAACTTTCACCCAACGGAAAGCTGTACGGTTATTTCATGCAGGACAATGTAAGACCACGCAAAGCCAATGCTTCTATGGCAGCAATACGAAGTGTTTTTGGTGGTAGGATAGTTGACTGGCCTCCTCGTTCTCCAGATCTAACTCCCTGTGACTTTGGAGAATGTTAAAAGACAAGGTGTATGCAAGCAATCCCCATACACTCGAAGAGTTGGAAGACTAGTCATTTTCCAGATTTCGGTAGCCGAAATTCGTCGAGTGTTCACAAATGTGTTCAAGAGAAGTCAGGCCGCTCTTTCCATAGAGGGACATCATTTTGAACATCTACTGTAAATGAAGGTAAGCTTAGGATATTCCGATGGCAATGTTTTTTAGACTTTAACCCCGTGCATGCACCCGCGGCACAGCAGAGTGCGAGAATCGGACGCTGCCGTGGCCGGCGGATGCGGTGGCGGCGGCCGGGAGCCGTACCGCGCGATCCGCGGGCGCTTGGCAGGCGTCTTTCTTGAGATACCCTGTATTATGATCTTTCACTGAGAAATACAGAATAGTAAATTGTCTCGAGGTTAGGAAACGACTGAAACCACTCGCTAATGGTTTCCAACATTATTAATAAAAAGTAAACTAATTTATTTCCATAATCGCTGGAACTGACTCGTATAATCTCTGGAATTACTAGCAAATTACTGCAGATACACGCCTGGGACATGTTTTATTGGAGTCACCAGATCAATAACAACAAAATAAATGGAAATTGTGCCTCATTTTAACCTCCTACATTTTTGCGATAGCTCCATATTAGCGACGTTGCTAAATTTCAGGCAAAATCTTTTATTGGGCGTAGTTCCGTAACTGAACATTTGCAGACTTATGTTTATATTAACTTTTTTCTTTAGTTTTACTTGAAAAATGACATTTTAAAAATTTTATCGCTTGAATTTAAGTTTGCAGCATCACATGCCAGTTTGGTAGAGGCAGTTAGGTTCTTTAGGTTACTGCTATTGAAATTTGGTTGAATTTTGTGTTTTAGGCCCTTGTTTATGAGGGCAAGTTCACTGTTTGTAAAACATATGCCAGTTGAGTTAATAATTCTTTCATGGAATTGGTGGGGATTGCTCTGGAAGGTTTTGGCAGTGAGGCTGACCTTTTTAGTTTTCAGAGTTTGAAGTTTTTTGTTATGTCTACACAGTATTTTTTTATGTTCTCTATGAATGATGTCATCTATGTGTTGTGATATGTAGGAGAACTGTAAGCTAGAAAGGCTGTTACAAAGTTGCAAATGTAGACTGTACAGTTGTTTGTAAAATACGTCAATGTCTTATCAATGTACATATTTTTGATAGAAAACATCTTTGACAGTGTTATGTCGACATTGTCACCATCTGTGTATTCAATGTGGCGAAAAAAGTTTGTTTGTGTGTGTGCTTATGTGTGGTTAATTGCGCTATGTTCCTCCATATGTGTTTCAAAATGTGCTTATAGCAGCAACAGCTGCAGTAATCAGCGACACAACGTAATGGAACCGACTTTTCGACGTAATTAAATAAACAATAAGAAAAATTCTATCATAAAAGTTTGTTCACAATATCTGTCGGCATCATGAGTCACATTTACGCTCGATAAAGTCATTATAAACCAAAGAATTATCGCCACAAGCCCCCGCCCCGCCAAAAAAAAAAAAAAAAAAAAAAAAAAAAAAAAAAAAAAAAAAAAAAAAAAAAAAAAAAAAAAAAAAAAATTATCTGCATAAAGGAAAACTGTGACATTTGTGTGGACGTAAACAGCCGTCTGATGATGAACTGAGAGGTTCGAAACCGGTAACGCCGTTATTTAGTTAATAAACAGCATAAACAAAAGTGGTCGGTCGCTATCTTCTTTATTATAAGAATCACCCGTATTTCATACATAACCACGGCTCAAAATGTCAGTTTTTGACAAAATAGCGGAAATTTTTATGTCTTTAAGATAGCGCACATACGTACCACAGCATCACCAGGCATTGTTGTGGTATAGATTTTCTTCTGAACATAGTGATTTACCCTATGGGCGCTACTTCGGCAGGGACGGGCGAGGGTAAACGTAGCTAGCAACATGCGCTTTTGCTCTGGTAAATGTACCAGCTGCTGTGCTACTCCAACTCTGACGGAAAAGCACGACTTGCCACGACCGCAAGATAACGTAGCTAATCACCGCCTCTCACCAATCGCAAGCAAAAAGCCCTGGAGAGTTGCCGAAGATGAACCATTGCCTACGTTGGATCACATATGAATTTCACTGTGTGTTGATAACTTAAAGTAGGCTCAGCTGGTGAGACATACTGTCGACGTCACGTGGCTCAGTCGGAAGTCGACAATAGTCATGGAGTGAGAATAGTTCCCATGATTGCTTTTCTCTGCTATAACAATAAGTAAAAAAATCATCAGCACTATAGTTCATAAGTGCCATTCATTAGCAAATAACTCGTTATCACAAAACTAAAATTTAGTGTTGTGTGTTCCTACAACGTTATCTTCACTTATATGGCGTCGAGTTGCAGAAGTTGGACCAATGCTTGTTTCCTAATTTGGACTGGTATAGTTTAGGGGACACTAATATCAAATAACATTTAAGGTGCCGGCCGCGGTGGCCGAGGGGACGGAGGCACTCCAGTCACGGTCTGCACGGCCACTACGGTCGGGGGTTCGAATCCCCCCTCGGGCATGGCTCTTCTTGTCGTACTTAGTATTAGCTAGTTCATAAGTAGTTTGTAAGTTTAGGGACTGATGACCCCGTAGTTAAGTTCCATAGACTCTACAAACATTAGAACATTTAAGGTCATTTTAACAATAGGTCATCGATAACGTTACGTTATTAGGTTTATTTTCGAGGCGGCAAAACAATTGAAAAATAATGAATAGGTATGGTACTTTTTATGTTTTAAGGATGGCAATAAGGGGATTTACGGGATATGGACAGAAGATGAACTGAAGGTCGCTGTGACAGCATACGGAAACAGTGACCTAACGAGTGTGCTACTCCAACTTTAAAGTACATATTTTATATTTTACATATTAAATCGCTATTTTCAGGCAATACATGTTTTGAACCGTCCTAAAACCAGATTCGTAGACGTTAAATATGCTGTTGGCGGTACTCCCATTCTGATCGACTGTTTTCTCAAGGAGATCGAAGAATAGATTCTCATTATCTCTATTAAACCTCTTTGCCCTGGCCACTGATATTCCTTCTGGCTGACGGAGGGAAAGCTGTGGATTTCGTCTCATAAATGAATAAAACCAGTTTTAACCCGCCATTTTATTTTCTCTGTTGAAAGAATGACTTCCTATTCTCTGCTATGCCGAATGCAAGTTTAAGAACATCTTTGACTGTGAATCCCAAAAACCCCTCTTTAAATAAAAAAAAGGTGATATGCGACATTTTTTTTTAAATCTCACAATCAGTCATAAAGGTTGATTGTGTTTCGAATAACTTAACTTGATTTGCGAAAGTGTTTTTACAAATAGCATGTCTCTTTACTGTAGATTTTGGTACTTTAGTGTTCAGACTCAGTTAGACTTAAACGTGTCAGTCATAATTCCAGATAACAGAAATAATTGGTATAATTCAGCGAGTCAAGTTTTCTTATGTCTTTCGGAGTAACTAGTTTCCTAGTTCACTATTTTGATTGATATGAAGCATTTGTAACTATGAGTATGAACATTTTTTCCGTAATTTCCTAATACTGTATAAAAATGTTAATGGTGATGAACGTTTCTAAATTCTTCGTTTTGTACATTTTGGCCTAACTACCTAAATATGTCTCTTTAATAAATGTACTGAAATGAAGCTTTTTTTTATTTCTTTTTCATCACTGTTTTACCATATGGTTCAATTTAAGCAACTAAAGGTGCAAGTTAGGCGACTGGTTTGCCGGCCGCGGTGGCCGAGGGGACTGCGGCGCTTCAGTCACGGTCTGCACGGCCACTACGGTCGGGGGTTCGAATCTCCCCCTCGGGCATGGATATTCGTGCCGTCCTTAGTTGCAGCTAGTTTAAAGTAATTTGTAAGTTTAGGGACTGATGACCCCGTAGTTAAGTCCCATAAGCTATACAAACATTTGAACATTTAGGCAACCGGTTTCCTAATTTGGACGGTTAACACATTTTAAAAATTTAAATAATACCCATTTCTACTTTGTTTTTATTCAAACTATAATACTAGCAGATGAAAGTGTAAAACATTTAGCTTCTTTTGCACTATATTTCATTTCGATTAGATAGGTAATGTAGGCTTGGGATATCACAATAGAAAAGTGGTCCAACATCTGCGACCTTCCCCTAACATACGCACCTCACAATTGCCTTTGGAGTGTTGACTATTTATCAAATCTTATTATATTTCTTATAACTAAATGTGAACCAATGATTCGTCCGCTATAAAAGCGGCTCGTTCTGGCATGTAACTATTCGTTTCTCCCTCACTGTGTTTGTGATGGTATCATAAAAGGAACGACCGGGAATGACCGTGCGCATTAAGGCGCCTTGCTGCTGAGTGCATGGCTGCTCCCCGACGAAGGTTCGAGTCCTTCCAGAAGGAACGGGCGTACGTGTTATCCTTAGCACAATTTTACTTTAAGTTGTTTGGAAGTTTAGGGACCGATGACTACTGCAGTTTAGTTCCGTAGATTTACAAATATTTGAACATACGTCTAAGTATAATCACAAACCGACACTAGCTATGTCGTCGCTGTTATTTTACTGTCACGGTGCACATTATAGATTTCCAAATAGTAATTATATGACTGCCCTGATGCTACCGTTCTAACGATGGCTCTACCTGCATAATGTTCCGAGTGTAGACGCTAATCTGGTATTGCTGTCTGCAGTCAGAAAATTGCCGTCCAAACTGCCGTACCAAGATGGACTGGAGATATTGCAGTTACATTTATTTGGAAGATAACACGCTGTAAACATATCACATGAATGAAAATACAACCGAATGTGAAATGTGGAAGACGATAAAATCGGTATTGAGTTTAATCGCTACTGTTACCTACACGCCTCGGCTTTGAATAAAACGGATAATCTGTTGTAGCAGTTAGTGGCGTATCTCGGGTGAATTGTTCTGCAATTATCGACCAGAGTTTTCGATAGACCGGGAAAACGAGAAGGCCAAGGAAGCAATAAAATCCGATGGGCGACGAAGAAGTTTCGATCATTGCGCGCCATGTGCGAACGTGCATTACCCTTTTGCAGTGTAACTGTGGGAAAGCTGCGGATGTATAGGACAACAGACTCATAAACTTCAGAGATGTATTGCTGGAGGAGAGCGGGGGTTTGCACTCCAGTACCACAGCAAACCATAACAACTGCTGCAGGAGTAATCTGGCAGCAGCAGTTGAACAGTCCCCACCACGGTTTCTCCAGACTGTATTCTCATCATTCTGGACGCACAGGCGGATTCGGGACTCAGCATATAACATTATAATCCAAGCGTGATGTGTAGATTTTACTGTCTTGAAAAACTGATAGTGTAAATACGTGTTTCAACAATTTTGTGATCAGTGGGAACTATAGTTCCCATTTATTTGTTTACGCTATAAGTTCAGTGGTAACAAGTGTTCCCACTTCTAACTTGTCCTACCATCTCTGTCTGGTAACTACATACAGATTATCAATAGCCGCGCGAAAGTAGTTGTATTTCTACATTGTTAGTCAACCAATGCAAAAACCCAGTTTCCTCGGGAAAACAAACCACTGTTTCGACCGTAACAGCGTTTCTTTCTACAGTGTGCTTTCCTTTTGCGCGTGAAGTGACTTGTATTTGTCTACTTTTATATTTACGAGGGAGATAGTATTCGTTTATATTTGCTGGATATCAATGAAAATTACATAAATATTACAAGGTAAGTTAGTAGGAACTATGTTTCCCACGGAAAGTGTGTGAAGTGCAGTTTGCATGGCTGTGCATTCGACATCGTAGTTATTGTTTGTTTCTTATTGTTTAGAATGCCTAGATTCACGCCAGAAGAGGTTTCGAGAATTTTGTACGCTTTACCAGGATCTGTAGAACATTCAGATGTTGATGCTGACTCGACGATTTTGAGTCACCAAATGCTTCGCAGATTTTGAATGAAATAGTGGTAACATTATTGTTTCAGATGAAGAAAACTGTTTCAATTTGCCAATAGATGCTAGTGAAATTGGGAACATATATACTTGTCAGGCAAAATTATGTGATCCGACTGCAGATTGCTGCAACATTTTCTTCTAGTGATAAAATATGCAATGAGGTCATTTTTTATTTTGAAAATCTTCCTCTGAAATTAGAGGAAAGTGTAGAAAATCGTGCAAATTTTTCAAAGTCTTATAATGAAATAAAATATTTCGAGTCTATATATCTCAGTGAAGCGTGGATATAAAGTGTGGTGGCTAGCTGATGGTGGTACTGGGTTCATCATAAATTTCGACATCTACATTGGACGAAAAGGATACAAATGAAATGTGTGAATTTTTTGGGTGGAAATGTTGCGCTCACTCTAACAAATACAGTGGCTAGAAGCAAAAGGCTCGTGGCTTTTGACATTCATTTTGTAACCTTACGAATAATGGAAGAGTTACACTCTCGTGGACTTTATGGAATTATAACTGTTGGTTAAAATAGGAAGGATTTGCCAGATATGCTGAAAAAAAATTCTAGACTCAGGAGGGGATAATTCGAATTTGCTGTCAGGTCATGTCTTGCAGCAGTGAAGTGGCGGGATAGTAAACCCGTTCGCATACTATCAGATTACCAAAATCCCAAAAATATTACAACTGTTTAGAGAAGAAATTAAGATGGAAGCGGAAGTGAAGTATTCTGCCAATTGGCTGCGGCAGAGTACAATATAATGATGGGAGGAGTGGATCGATTAGATCAGCTGCACGAACGGAATGCTGTAGGTTGTCGTTAATGGAAGTGGCACAGACTAATTTTCTTTCTTGTAGATTGAGCAGTTGTCAATGCCTACAGAAACAGACGAGCTAATATTTAGATTGCATTTGGCAAGGCAGTTCATCTCCGGCTTCTCAAGTCGTAAGCGAAGGGAAGGACCGTTCATTTTCAGACACCAAAAAGAGGCAGGTTTGGAGTTCCAGATGAAGTTGTCTGGTCAAAGTTGGAACTCATTTGCCAACCAAAGGTACTGCAAACAGAAGGTGCCGCCAATGTAGCACCAAAAACATAGAAAAGACAATAAAAATATTGGGCAGCAAGCGTCGTGTACTTTTGCGTGTAGCACCATGCTTCTCTAAGTTAAATAGTACGTCACCTTAGTCAACTCAGTGGACATTGTGAACTAATAGCAAAGTAAATCAAATGTTTAATATGCTTTTTGTACTAAACATGAAGGACATACTTTTTTTAAACTACCAAATCCAGTTACTCCAAAGTTTGGTAGGAACAATAGTTCCCACTAATTTTTTTTATACCCGTAGGCTAAACTCTCACTTTGAAGATTTAAAGTGTGATTTTATGTATGGCTTCTTAGCCCAATATAATATTCATAAAAAGTCTACAACTTCTGGAAATAATTTGGTCACTAAGGGTTTTGTGTCCCAACTTCGTCGCCGCTTTTGTGTCCCAGCCTCGTCGTAGGTGTCGGTGGCCGAGTGGATGAGACCGACACAGGAATAAGATAGCACGCTGGTGCAGGTACGGAGGGGAGCAGCCAGAAACTATAAACACTAGAGTAAATTAGAAAGAGATATATATTGCACAGAATGTAACAATACTTAACTTTTACATAGTACTGCAGAATGTTGATACATAGTTGTTAGAGGCCTGCCTAGTGCCTGTACGATAGCAAAGTCTTCACTGGTGCCTATCAGATTCCGAAGGTCCTAACTGGTTGCTATCTCAGTCCGAAGTGACCGATGTCCTTCAGTGGTGGCCACGAGCGGAGTTGTCGCAGAGGGCGCTCGTGGCTGTCGTCGTGAGAACGCCGCGCCGTGCGTGCATGGCGGCGCGCGGCGAAAGTAGGTGGCGCGCACTTTGTACTTGTGCGACACCACAAAGGGGTTAAACCGAAGGTCGTCTACAAAGTAAGTTCTTTTTCTATCCGCGGCAGGTCTACGATCGCAGTGTCCAGCATGCGCTGCAGTTACCCTGACTCAAGGAGAAGACATGGACGCCATTTTCAGATCGCTGCTGCCAACGCGTGCTTTGTAGTACTTCTTTATAATGGCAGCCGTAATTGAAAATGCCGCCGCGTGTGAAATCAAATCTGTGATTCGTTTTCTCAATGCAAAGAAAGTAAAACCAAAGGAAATTGGTCGGCAAATCTGCAAGGTTTACGGACAAAATGCTATGAGTGATTCAGTGGTTAGACTGCTCAATGAAGGACGTGAACAAGTGCATGATTAAGAACAAGGTGGACGCCCGTCTATGGTTACTGATGAACTGGTTCACACAACTGAAGAGATGATTAAGCAGAACCGTAAGTTCACACTTAGTGCCCTTGCTTTGGAAGTTCCGCAAATCTCACGATCACTAATTTATGAAACTGTTACTGAAAAACTGAAACTTCGAAAAGTTTGCTCACGTTGTGTATCGTACCCAAAATTCTTACTGAACAAGACAAAAAACAACGGATGCAGTGCACTTCAGTTTTTGACACGCCACAAGGATGTCCGAGAAAAAAAAAAACCATCGCCTTGATGTGTTTTTTTTTCTCGGATAGTCACGGGGGATGATACTTGGGTATCGTACGACACACCTGAAACAAAATGGCAGTCAATGGAATGGAGGCACACTTCATACCCAACGAAGGTTAGGCCTAAGCAAATCTTAACACCCCGAAAAGCCATTTGTACCGTTTTTTGGAACATGAAAGGCATTTTATTGATTTCTTTCTTATCACGAGGCCAAACAATCAATGCACATGGTTAGTGTGAGACCATTGAGAAATAGCATCCCGCAATTCAGATCAAGCGCGAGGATTACTATCAAAAGGTGGTATTTTTTCCACGATAATGGCCGACCTCACAAGGCGGATGTGACCAAACAAATCTTATAGGAATTTCTCTGGGACGTGTTTGATCATCCTCCGTACAGGCCGGACCTCGCTCCTAGCGACTTTCATCTCTTCTGACACCTAAAATCCGTCCTTGTTGGTCTACACTTCAATGATGACGATGACGAGCTGAAAGAACATGTTACCAAATGTTTATATAAACAGGCGGTAATCTTGTAAGAAGGAGGCATACAAAAACTTGTGCCACGCTATGACTAGTGTCTACAAAATTTCGGAAACTATGTAGGAAAGTGAAACTTCCTGGCAGATTAAAATTGTGTGCCGGAACCGGGACTCGAACCGGGGACCTTTGTCTTTCGCGGGCAAGCTCTCTACCGACACGACACACGATCACGCCTCACAACTGTACTTCCGCCAGTACCTCGCCTCCTACTTTCATTCTGGAAACATCCCTTAGGCTGTGGCTAAGCAATGTCCCCACCATATCTTTTCTTCCAAGAGTGCTAGTCTTGCATCGTTCGCAGAAGAGCTTCTGTGAAGTTTGGAAAGTAGGAGGCGAGGTACTGGCGGAAGTAAAGTTGTGAGGCGGCATCGTTAGTAGTGTTGGGATAGCTCAGTCGGTAGAGCGCTTGCCAGAGAAAGCCAAACGTTCCAGGTTCGAGTCCCGGTTCCGGCCCACAATTTTAATCTGCCAGGAAGTTTCATAACAGCGTACACTTCGCTGCAGAGTGAAAGTTTCGTACTATGTAGGAAAGTAGTTTAACAGTTTCTTATTTTTTTTTATTTTTGTACAATAAATATTATTTCTGTATGTGTACACGTTTGTTTTATGTAATCGAACGGCACTTACACTGTGGAAATACTTAGTGTATATATGTGTGATTATGTTTGTATGTTTTAATAATGTTTCCTTTATTTATGTGTCATATCTCTGTATAGAAAAAACTTTGTATACGTTATTAGGAAAAATCATAAATGTTATCTTTGTCAGAGATTTTCATTGTGAGGAGTGTGATCTCTGGTGAGCGAGTGAGAGCGCAGTGTGCCAAGAGAGAGGGAGTCGTGTGCTGTCGCTTGTAGTGAGAGGAGTCATAGTTAAGGAAGGAACGCGCAGTGCCACGTTCCATGTTACCAAGACTTTGTTGGCGGAGTACCAAGTTCGCGGCACGTTATCCATGATGAGTGTGGGCAGATGTCGCAGTCCTTAATTACATCAAGATCCTGCCCTGTAAATCCTCACTAAATGGAAATGCGCCCGCATCTTCAACTTCTGCATTCTCGACGACAGCTCGGCTGGCTTCTCAGCAACGTGGACGAGCTACAAGATCGCTCCGATGTTCTCCACCACAATAGTTCAGGCACTTTGTGAAGCGTTTTCCAAGAATTCTTGTGTATACTGGTTTGTTTGGTTTTTTTTTTTTTTTCATTACTTGAAACATTAAACACCCATTTAAAGTGATCTTAGCTGTCCATTATCACGACGGTGGAGTGACCACGCGCCTGGCTGAGGGAGCGCCGCTACTCTCCGTAGGAGGTTCGAGTCCTCCCTCGGGCATGAGCGTTCAAAAATGTTCAAATGTTTATCAACCTTAAGGGACTTAACTGCGGGGTCATCAGTCCCTAAACTTACAAACTACTTATGAAATAACTTATACTAAAGACAACAGGAACATCCATGCCCGAGTGAGGATTCGAACCCCCGACGGGGAACTGGCTCGCGCATTGGATAATAGCGTCTCTATGCGCTTGGTCACTCCGGCGCGGCGACAATTTGTTCATTATCCCGAGTCATTATTACCTACGTAGGGTCCTATCCTCTCCAGTGAAGTGAAAGCCGAGGGTCGTTACTAAAGGAACAATTAATTTAAGTGACCAATTAGTTAATTTTATATTTCAAAAGTTAAGATTTTGTAACACCACATCGCGAGCATAGCATTAGAATCACGGTATTCCGACCTTTTTCATTGTTACGTAATTTTAATAATTTGTTAAGAGGCAGAATTTTCTCATTTTTCAAAATTTTTAGTAAATTCAAATTATATCAGCGTAATTCAGAGTAATAGTATCCAGGGAATACTTAGGTCAAAACATCTCGTATATCAATCATTTGTCAGATTGCTATTATAAATAGTACCCGCATTTGAAGTACTCTTTCTCTATGTGTTTAGCTCTATGTGTTTAATCTCTATGTGCTCAGCTCTCAGTGGAATTATCTCTCAGTACTTAGCTTAAGTATTACAAGCGGTTTCAATCCAAGATAGGAAAAAAAAAAAAAAAAAAAAAACGAGAAAATTTTTAAAATTTAATATAAACTTATGTATCGTGATCATACGCGAAAGCGAACGTTATCTTTGGTCTCTGAGCGGGATAGGCTAGGACGGAAGAATTAGAAACTTCTGCCTCCCGTAATAAACTGATGAACATTCTTGAGAGAAATTAATAAAGACAAACTTTGACAAACTTTCACGAATTGTGAACCTATAAAGTGTGTACTGTGAAGGTGTTATGAATGTAACTATTGATTTCAGAATAGAGAATCTATGTACCTAAAAAAAATCTTAAATAGTTATTCGAGTATTTAGTTCCGTAATATTGTCCCAGCATATTCTAAAAGTGAAGGAATATATCTAACAGTTTTGGCCAGGAGAAACTTATGTTGAAATTTTCTGAAGAATAATTCTGTAAAGGAAAAGTATCAGGCAAAAACAGTATCTTTGTGATGGGCGTCAAATTATCTCAACTACCGGGACTTAATGATTCAAATTTTTATTCTTTGGTTTATTAAATATCAGCCCCTGGGAAACGGATTATCATGCTCAAACATTACAAAAAGTCTTTAAGTTTATGTGAAATACAGAACCAATATTTACAGTGCAAAATTCAACAAAGATATAAATTTTATTAACTGCGAAGAAGTAGCAGGTCTACGAAATTAATTTTCATACTGAGGTGACAAACAGAAGTTTGAACCTATACATCCAATACAACTGCGATAATCAAGACATAATCTACAGCTTAAAAGTCGCAAGTTAAAACCCTAATATAAAACGAAGTCAACACAACTGTCGCCCCAGTCACCAAATCAAACCATGTCGCCGCCCAGTCACAATTTATGACTTTTACTTCATTAACTTGTTTATGCAATTATAGCGACAGAAATTCAACTAGTCAAAACTTAAAAATAGTTTTCCTTTTACTAAAACGTGATACTAATAAAATTACAAGAATCTTGCTATTGCGTTTTGTATATGTTGTACTGTTTGTTGATTGTGTACTGTCTTGTTGGTTGGTTAGTATTTCGGTGTTGTTCATCTGCTGAGATTACACAGTACTTGAGTTGATAAATTGTCTGGAAAGTCAGTATTAATTTTAAGTTAAGTTCCAATGTTTGTCTGCGAACACAGTTATACCATAAAGGTGTGTAATCATTAGTCATCGGACGGATGGACGTCTACGGGTGTAGAGACAACCTCATGAATCCAAGGTCCCTACATCTCATCAGGGCACTGTCCAGGCAGGTGCAGGCTCTGTAATGATGTAGGGCGTTGTGCTGTTATTCCTAAATGAATATCAGACATTGAGGTAAATAGCACTATTCTACTTTACCGCCGTTCGATCTATGGTTGTTGTTCATGCTAGGTATTGATACATTAATTTTTTTATAATCATAATTATTACATTTGTTGTACTGTGTGTTTTATTCGTTTGTTTCCTTGTTTCATGTGATCAAGAACGCTGAGTCGACGACGACGACAGGCAGCAGCAAGTTGTGGCAGTGAAGGGATCTGCCCACTACACGCTTTGACCCGACAGCCATGCCTCGCCAGACAGTGATCTCTACGCAGACCATAGATAATATACACTGCGTGTGACGTCATTCCACTGCAACCAACTTCTAAGTCACGTGACTCGGGGCAGGAAATCGTTTTCATCTTTATGAGTAATGGTGAGTTACAGTTCTTATCCTTTTTAGTGCAAATTAAGCGTATATTTGAACAATAAACATCTTACCGTGTTCTTATTACATCTTTAGTAGCACAATTGGCGTTAGTTCTCCACAATTGCAACAATTAATGCCATGGCTACAGTTTTTACATGTGCCTAGATGAAACGTATTGACAGTCTTGTTACAAGCAACAGAACAACAAGTTTTAAGCGAAAGATTGTTGTCATTGTACTGTGAGTCTTTTAGTTAGTATTTTACACAGGAGTGGAATATCAAATATCAGTTTGGAAGGAGCATCAGTTTCCTTAACATTCCTCAACAAATGTGTGAAATGTTTCGTTGTGCTTTTATAAGAAATTAAATCTGTTTGCATCCATAATGTCCGATTTTAACAAAATACAATCGTTTATATTTTAAGATTTTTGCTACACATCGTCATGCCAAAACGTAAAACAACCAAAAGTATTTGGTGCTAACATTAAATAATATGGTAGTGAAAAAACATCATCGAAGCACTCGACAAGAAGTGACTTTACTGGGAAGATGAATAGTCTGTATGAATGTTCAGCTTTGTATAACGTTATTGAAAGCAGATCTTCACTGACTTACCTGCTGACACATAACTTGCTCAAGAGCAGCTTGAAGTATCTTCCCAACGATAATCACATTCATAAGTTGCAAAAGGTAAAAGATTCAAAGCGTAACACAAACACCGAGTATGTGTAATTCTGTTGCTTCTGAAAATAACTGACAATACTGTACTTTTCACTTGGTCACATGTAAACACGACAATCACTGCATTAATATTAAGATGAAATTACGTTACCTTTACTACTAGACGTGTAATAGGAATACGAGAAATCGATTTATTGTTAAAATCAACGCTTGATTTCACCGGTAAATGAAGAAACTGTTGATCATAATGACTAAAACTCAGTCACGTGACTCGGGGCAATTTTATATGTTGGTTTCAAACACAACACGGCAGAGATAGGGACACGCGTAGTCAATGTTATCTTTGGTATATGGATCTCTATATAACCTGGATATATAACTCTGGTGTCTGAGCATAGAGTTGTAGCGTGCCTGCACATTAATATGTTTCGCACACCAATTTGCATTGTCCGCCATGTTGTAATTAGTCAAACAAATTCGCATCAGTTAATACGTGACAAATAATTGCTAGATTACCTCTGGATTTGGAATTTGTGTCAATATTTGAAGTAACAGACTTGCGTGAGTACGGAATCAAAACATATTTCTTTTTCGTTTTCTTGTAATACTTCATAGCAGCCATGTTGTAATTAGTCAAGAAACGAAATATAAACATTTTTGGCTGGCACGCTCAGAAATCTGTAGTTCAACATCCAGGTAGTATAAAGATCACTGGTCGTTGAGCCAGCGGGCTCTAAATAAAAATAATATATCGCTGGGATATTGATGGGGTTAGTGTGGCGAAAGCTATATGTTCATTGCGATTGTAAGCTAAACTACAAATAATCAATTGTTGGAAGACACTGGTGTGTCTTCCTTTCATGTGGGTTTCAGACGAAGTACGTTTAAATAAAAATAAATGGAAAATAGATACCATTAAAATGAATGGATGTAATGGTGTTAAAATTGATTTATTCCACTAGAGTAAATGTTTCAATCTTCAATATTACGTGGGTATTTGTTTTGTGTGTGTGTAAAACTGTATTTACGGATGTTATGTTAACCTGTCACAAGTATTAACAGTGAAAAATGACAGAATCCATCTCCGGATTGCCTTGGTTACGGAAGCGAACAGCGAGTGTTATAGTAATAAAAAAAGTAATACAGATTGACACTTCGATTATCAAAATTGAAATTAATGCCTGTGTGTCCATTATTATCATGAACCTCGGAAAATAGATGACTAAAATATTATTAGTCACAATAAAGCGTGAGCAACTGGTGTGATACGGGACCCCTGATAGTCTAAATACGACTCTGACAGGTGAGACACACGCATGCTTCCTGGTTGATCACCAGCATCCATTCATGCACATTGTCCACTCTGTCAGACTTGCGTAATTCCAGGAGGAAACTGCAACATCCCACACGTTCAGAATCGCTTCAGAGTAGCTCAGAGGACAGTGCTATGAGTTTAAACTGCTCCGATGGCCACCAAATTCTCCAGAGATGAACGTTATTGGCCACATCTGGGATGCCTCGCAACGGTGCTGTTCAGAAGAATCTCCAACACCTCGCTTTCTTACGGCTTTATGGACAGCCCTGCAGGGTGCATGGCGTCAGTTCCCTCCAGCACTACTTCAGACATCAGTCGAGTCCAAGGCACGTTACTCTGCGGCACTTCTGCGCGTTCGGTGGAGAGATGGCCTACCCGACATTAGGCAGGTGTGTAGTCTCTTTGGCACTTTAGTGTAGAATGGCCTGAAACTATCGTTGTTAGCAGTACCTGACTCGCTAATCAAGTGTATACCAAACTCAACATCCGTCAGAACAAAATAGAAAGTGGAATATCATTCATCTCGAGGAGATTTAGTAAACGTGTGAGGAGGACAAACGAAAGAACAAACTGAAATAGCTGCCACAACCATTTTTGAATTAATAGCAGAAGGGGTATTGACATCAAGTGACGTCTTACGTTTAGATTAACACACAGAGAGTAAGTGATTTTCATGTCTCAAAATTGATGCTTGCGATATATTACATTGATGTACCGCACACAGCTTGCGCTTTATTCACATGAAGTGATAAGTGCCATCGACAAGGGATCTCATATCGATTCCATATTTCTGGATTTCCGGAAGGCTCTTGACACTGTACCCCACAAGCGGCTTCTAATTAAATAGCGTGCTTATGGAATATCTCCCCAATTGTGCGATTGGATTCACGATTTCCTATCAGAAAGGACACAGTTCGTTGTAATTGATGGTAAGTCATCGAGTAAAACAAAAGTGATATTTGTCGTTCCCCAGGGAAGCGTTATAGTGCCCCTACTCTTCCTTGTGTTTATAAACGATTTAGGAGACAAACTGAACAGCTCCCTCAGACTGTTCGCGGATGATGCTGTCGTTTATCGGTTAGTAAAGTCAACAGAGGATCAAAAGCAACTGCAAAGCGATTTAGACCAAATTTCTACATGGTGCAAAAATTGGCAATTGACACTAAAAAAAGAAAAGTCTGAAGTAATACACATGACCACTAAAAGAAATCCGCTGAACTTCAATTACATCTACATCTACATACATACTCCGCAATTCACCGTAAGGTGCGTGGCGGAGGGTACACTGTACCAATACTAGGCATTTCCTTTCCTATTCCACTCCCAAATTGAACGAGGAAAAAAAGAATGCCTCCGTACGAGCCCTAATTTCTCGTATCTTGTCTTTGTGAGCTTTACGCGATGAATCAAACCTTAAGGTCGTAAATTCTACGAAATACCTAGGAGTTACAATTACGAACAACTTTGACTGGAGAGACCACACGGAAAATATTGTTGGGAAGGCGAACCAAAGGTTTCGTTTCATTGGCAGAACGCTTAGAAGATGCACCAGCTCCACCAAAGAGACTGCCTACATCACACTTGTGCGTCCTCTCCTGAAGTACTGTTGCTCATTGTGGGACCCTCACCAGGTGGTACTCACGGAAGATATTGAGAAGGTTCAGAGAAGGCCAGCTCGTTTTGTATGATGTTACGGGGGGAAAGCGTAACGGAAACGTTGCACAAATCGGGGTGGAAATCATTAAAAGAAATACGTTACTCTTTGCGGCGTGATCTGTTTGCGAAGTTTCAATCACCGACTTTTACTTCTGAATGTGAAAATATTTTGCCAGGACCCACCTACCTAGGGAGACATGACTATCCCAATAGAATAAGAGAAATCAGATCGAAAACGGAACAATTTAGGTGTTCTTTCTTCCCGCGCTCTATTAGAGAATGGAACGGTAGAGAAAAGTTATGAAAGTGGTTAGTGAACCCTCTGCCAGGCACGTAAATGTGATTTGCAGAGTACCTATGTTGATGTAGATGTAGAACTGCGTCAATTTCTGCTTCATCCTACATTTAAAGGAAAAAATAAGATACTGTAGACGGCATTGGTCAACAGCTGTTAAACACAATAAAGAGAATAAATGATTGATAAACTCTTTTAGATGCTAAACCGGATGTCCACTCGAGTTCTAAGATTGTACTCACATATTTGCGACTTTCATTGCACGTATTTCCGTAATATATACCTTATGGGCAAATGAATAAATAATCTCGAAAATTATACGGTGTATTCACGAATGGACGTACTGAACATAAATTTTATCCAGAAGTTCCGAGAAGAAAGATATTAAAGAACTATCACAAACATTCTCATCTGAAGGCAATTAATTTATAATTTTTTTAAGAGGTACTATGAAGTAGATGGTGGCGTTTGTCTCTCAGAGAAAAACGTATTAATATTAACAGAATACATGACATCAACTGCGATTGGGCAAAGCTGAAAACGTGTACCCAGCCGGTATTCGAACGCGGGTCGCCTGCTTTGTAGGCAGTTGCGCTGACCCCTACACCACTGGGGACACAGTGATCACCGCACCTGCAAGGACTACCCATGCACGCCTCCCGTCAGATACAAATTCCCAGCTTCGCCCTGCCCACAGTACTCAAAGTCGTAGTTATGTAACTAATTTGTATCTGTATCTGACGGGAGGCCTGCTTAGGTAGTCCTTGCAGGTGTGTCCCCAGTGGTGTAGGGGTCAGCGCAACTACCTAGAAAGCAGGAGACCCGGGTTCGAATCCCAGCTGGGTACACATTTTTAGCTTTGCCCAATCGCAGCTGATGTCATATATTCTGTGAATATTAAATAATAACAACTGCAGGATCAGAAGTGACGTCTGTTCTTTCGGAACAGACGCCACATGTATATATAAAAACGTATTAGTTTTAAGGAAGTGAAGGAGAGATCTGGAAACAGTCGAGGGATGAACAGACAGAACAGTACATCTCGACCTCACCTGCTTGGTGTAAATCATGTAATTTTCACTCGTGCAGTTCGTTATAGCGGACTTAGCACTCGTCACAGCTTTTCAATTTCCTTCACACTAGCTGTATAATGCAGTAGAAGGGAGATGAAGCGAAAGCAGGCCGGCTCTGTAGGCAGAAAGTGAGGTTTTTACGGCTGCGAGTTCTGCGTTGTCATGGTCGCCTGTAATGTGAAAGCCCGGCCTCGTAAAAGTTTTACGTCTGCCGGCGAGGGACCGCCCGTTATGTGGACGTCGTGGAGAATTTCGATACCAATAACCGACGCTGCCCGCAGCCCGAACGTAAAATTAGACATTACCGCGGCCCACTGCTGAATTAACGCCCGCCGAATTTCAACGAGTGGCACGCCGTAAACCTCGCCTCTCGCGCGGTGTTTTTATTATGTGAAGTACTATTGTGACTGCTAGGATGAATGAAAAAGATGGTCATGGTATTTTATCACGCCGCTGTGAGTTTTCTTGAAAGTTATTACCTGACACATCTGGTACATTTGCTAATGTGAGTTGGAATCTACTTCAAAGACTTCCAGCAGTATAAGGTAAAGCAGTCGACAATCCGAAGATTGGTGCTTTACTAGGCATGGTCCTGTTTGGAGGTGGTATACCGTTGCCTTCCTCCGACCTTCGAACGGGCTTACCCAGCCAGTTATAGGGAGACCTACAGTTTAACGTGGGTTCCGAACCACGGTGCTACTCGGTATTTTTCACATGAGCAATACTGCCAGAGGTGAAAGAAGTGGAAAGTGACAGATAAATATCCTAGGACCTGGCGGGGATCGAACCCGCGAGCTTTGGATTTGTAGTCTGGCACTCTACCACTGCGCAACCGAGGCGCACTTCCAGCAGTATAAAAGAAGATATTGTGAAGACTTATTAATATAACCAAGAAGCTGCCCAATAGTAGTTGAAACCATCTGTTGAGTACATCTGCATCCTCATAATTACCTTGCATTATTTAAATACATGGCAGACGGTTCATCAAACCGCTTTGGTGATATTTATATACATATTTTTGACGAATTACAGCGTTCAAATGAATGAAATAAATCGCAATTTACGATGTTATAGCTTCACTGTATGAGGTTTAGATTGAATACCAAACTATGGCGGCCGTGGACAAATTTTCATTCGCCACAGTTTGGTATTCCATCTAAACCTCATACAGTGAAGCCATAACATCGCAAACTGCGATTCATTTCATTCATTTGAACGCTGTAATTCGTCAAATATATATGTAATTGTATACAAGCCGAGGCTGGGCTCCTGACGACAATTAATTGTGTCTCGATACCTCATTGTCTGTTCTCCCTGATGCGGGAATACAGTATTGTGGCTGCGAGCATTATAGAATAAATAGGCAGTGGTATAGGAAAGGAACAGCGTGGCGAATGGAGATTTGTGTGTGGCGGGAGACGTGCAGGGAAGAGTCCTCTGCAGTGGGGCTTGTCACTGTGTCTTCGGTGGCGCAGTGGTCAACGCATCTGCCTAGTAAGCAGGAGATCTCGGGTTCGAATCCCGGTTAGGCACAAATTTTCATTCGCCACAGTTTGGTATTCCATCTAAAGTTCATACAGTGAAGCCATAACATCGTAAATTGCGATTTATTTCATTGGGTGATATTTGTCTTCAGTTCCATTCAAATGTTCAAAAATTTGTAAAGCTATTGGACCAAACTACGTGGTCATCAGTTTATAGCTTACAAATTACTTAAACTAAGATAAACTAACCTAAGGACAACACACACGCTCATGCCCCAGGGAGGACTCGAACATCCGACGGCGAGCAACCGCGCGCTCCGCAGCGAGGCGCCTTAGTCCGCTCGGCTACTCCACCGCGGCGCAGTTACATTCTCTAATAGTCTAACAGAATGCGGGAAAAAGGAACACCAATTTTTCCGCTTTTGATCTTATTTCTCTTATGTGGCTGTTAACAATATTCGGAGAGGAATCCTACTGAAAGAATTTTCTCAAATAGATGTCGGTACAACGCATACCACCTAATTTGTAACGATACCCACCAAAGTCGGACATCATTTCTGTGACACTCTCTCCTCTATGTTGCGATAATGTAGGCATTTCTTTACTAGAATTGTTGCACCTTCTAAGTGTTCTGCTAGTGAAACGTAGTCTATGGTTCGTCTTGCCTCCGATATTTGTATGTGTTCTTCACTTTTATTAGGTATTTAGTTGAATTTGTGTACTGTAGATTTGACAAATTTATCGTGTAAATACAGTTTAAAGGATTTGTTTTACTGTTCATATTACATCACACATTTCGTTATTTAATGCCAACTGCCATTCATCTCACCAAGCAGATATACGATTGAAATCGTTTTTCACTTTCTTTTGACTTTCAGGTGTCTTTACTAGTCGATAAATGACATAATCATCCGCGAACAGACTAAGAGAGTTGCTCAGATAGTCTACTAAATCGTTTATGTATACAAGGAACAATAGGGAATCCATAACACTTCTCTGGGAAACACCAGATATCACTTCTGTTTTACTCGATGACTTTCCGCCAGTTACTACGCATGACACGAAATCTTGAGTCCAATCGCACAACTGTGATGATATTTCTAACTCACGAAAATTGATTCGAAACCATTAGTGAAGTACACTGTCAAACGCCTTCCGGAAATTTAGAAATATGGAAATGATTTGAGATCCCTTGTGGTGAACACTCATTACTTCATGTGCGTAAACAGCTAGCTGTGTTCCACGAGAACGATACTTTTTGTATCCGTATTGATTAGCCGGCCGCGGTGGCCGAGGGGACTGAGGCGCTTCAGTCACGGTCTGCACGGCCGCTACGGTCGGGGGTTCGAATCCCTCCTCGGGCATGGATATTTGTGCCGTCCTAGTTCGTAAGTAGTTCATAAGTAGTTTGTAAGTTTAGGGACTGATGACCCCGTAGTTAAGTCCCATAAGCTTTACAAACATTTGAACATTTTTTTTTTTTTTTTTTTTTTTTTTTTTCGTATTGATTATGGCCACTCCCATGAACCATAAACATTGCCGAGGTGGGGTAGCTTGCGTGCCTCAACGATACATATAAACAGGTGCAACCACAGCGGAGGGGTATTTGTGGAGAGACCAGACAAACGTATGGTTCCTGAAGAGGGGCAGCAGCATTTTCAGTAGTTACAGGGGCAACAGTGTGGATGATTCACTGAGATGGCCGAGTAACATAAGCTAACATGGCTTTGCCATGCAGTTACTGCGAAACGGCTGAAAGTAAGGGGAAACTACAGTCGTTGATCTTCTCGAGAAATTGTAGCTCTATTGTATGAATATAGGATGATGGTGACTTGTTAGGTAAAATATTCCGGAGGTAAAATAGTCCCCCATTCGGATCCCCGGGCAGATGTCGTCATCAAGAAAAACAAAACAGGCATTCCACGGATCGGAGCGTGGAATGCTCTTCCACGTAATCGGGTAAGAAAGATAGAAAAATGAAAACAGAAATGGATAGGTTAAAGTTAGATATGGTGGGGTTTATTGAAGTTCTGTGGGAGGATGAACAGGATTTTTGGTCAGGTGAGTACAAGGTTATAAATCAGTTCGTGGTAACACAACAGTAGGTCTGATTTTGAATAAGAAAATAGGAATGCGGATAAGTTACTATGAACAGCATAGTGAACACGTTGTCGTAAAAAATATAGACAGGAATCCAAAAACGACCACAATAGTACAAGTTTATATGCCAACTATCTCTGCCGATGACGAGGAGTTCGAAGAAATGTACAAGAAGGTAAAATAAATTATTTATACAATTAATGGAGAGGAAAGCTTGATTCTGATAGAGGCCTAGAACTCGGTAGTAGGAAAGAGAAGAGAAGGGAAATGTAGTAGGTGAATGTGGACGGTAGGAAAGGAAAGAAAAAGGAGATCTGGTAGAATTTTGTGCAGAGCACAATTTAATCATCTCAAACACTTGGTTTAATCATCATGAATGAATATTGTATACGTGGAAGTGACCAAGAGGCACTGGTAGATAACAGATTGAGTTTATAATAGTAAGGCATAGCTTTAGAAACCAGATTTTAAACTGTAAGAAATATCCAGGGGCAGATATAGATTCTGACTATAACATATTGGTTATGAACTGTAGATTAAAACTTAATAGACTGCAAAAGGTAGAAATGTTAGGAGATGGAACCTGGACAAATTGAGGGAACCAGACGTGGTTGAGAGTCGGAGTATTAGGCAAAGATTGACTGAAACAGGGGAAAGTAATACAGTAGAAGAAGAATGGGTAACTTTGAGAGATAGACTAGTGAAGGCCGAAAAGGATCTTACAGGTACAAGGCGTAATAGAAATCCCCGGATAACACAGAATATACTGAACTTAACTAATAAAGGAGAAAATATATAAATGCAGCAAGTGATGTAGGCAAAAGGAAGTACAGCCAGCTGAACTGAAAACTTGCTTAGCAGGAGTGGCTAGATCACTAATTTAAGACTGTAGAAGAATGTATAAGCAGTGGAAAGATAATTCAAATTCAAATAGTTGTAAGGCTTATGGGACTTAACGGCGAAGTTATCAGTCCCTAAACTTACAAACTACTTATGAACTATCTGATACTAAAGACGGCACAAACATCCGTGCCCGAGTGGGAATTCGAACCCCGACGGGGAACGGCCTCGAGTATCGCCTCAATAGGCTCGGTCGCTCCGCCGCGGCAGGTCTAAGATACGCCTACTGGAAAATAAGGGACATTTGGAATGAAGAAAACCATCTGCATGAAAATCAAGAACTCAAATGGAAAAGAAAAGGAGTGAACGCCGAAAGGTGGAAAAAATATATAGAGGGCATATACAAAGTAAGGGTAATTGATGGAAAACGGAGTTGTGGAGGATGAGATAGGAGATACAAAACTGCTAGAAGAATTTGACAGCTCACTGAAAGATTTGTGTCGTAACAACGCCCCTGGAGCAGATGAAAGTCCGTCTGGACTGATGATATCTTTAAGAGAGCCAGCCGTGAAGAAATTGTTCCACCTGGTATGAAAGATGTATGAAACAGGAGAAATACCCACCGACTTCAAGAAGAATATAGTAATTCCAATTCCAAAGATAATACGTGAAGAAAAGTGTAAAATTTCAGAACTATTAGTTTAATAAATCATGTATGCAAAATACCAACACGAATTATTTACAGACAAATGTAAAACATGTGGAATCTAACCTTGGGGAAGATCAATTTGGATTTAGGAGAAATGTAGGAACACGGGAGGCAATACTCACACATTACGGCTTACCTTAGAAGGTAGGTTAAGGAAAGGCAAACCATCGTTCTTAGCTTTTGTAGATCATGAGAAAGCTTTTGACAAAGTTGACTGGAATACACTCTTTCAAATTCTGAATGTATTAGAGTACAATACAGGGAGCAACAAGTCATATTCAACTTGTACAAAAACCAGACAGCAGCTATTAGATTCGAAGCGCATGAAAGAGACACAGTGGTTACGAAGGGAGTAACACAGGGTTGTAGACTTTCCTCAAAGTCGTTCAATCTGTGCTTTGAGCAAGGTGTGAAGCAATGGAAGGAGAGAATTAGAGAAGGAATTAAAGTGCAGGGACAAGAAATAAAGCCGCGGCGGTGTGGTCGATCGCATTGAGGCGTTGTGCTGCCAAGAGCGAGGACGCTCCCCGTCGAGGGTTCGAATCCTCCCTCGGGAATGGATGTTGGTGTTTTCTTTAGTGTAAGTTAGTTTATAAGTAGTTTCTAAGCTTAGGAACTGATTATCCCTCAGTGAAGTCCCATAAGCTTGACAAACATCTGAACTTTTGTGACGAAATAAAAACTTTGCGGTTTGCCGATGACAAAGTAATTCTGTCAGAGACAGCAAAGAACCTGGAAGAGCAATTGAATGGGATGGACAGTATATTGAAAGGAAATGTAAGGTGAACATTAACAACAAAAAAACAAGGTTAAGGGAATGTAATGTCAGAAAATCAGGCGATGCTTAAGGAACTGGATTAGGTAATAAGGCAATATAAGTAGTGGATAAGTTTTGTTATTTTTGTAGCAAAATAACTTCTGATGGGCGAAGTGAAGGAGATATAAAACATAAAATGGCTATGGGAAGGAAAGCGTTTCTGAAGAAGCGAAATTTGTTGACATCCAATATTCATTTAAATGTCGGGAAGTCCTATCACAAAGCGTTTGTCTGGAGTGTAGCACTGTATGGGAGTCAATCGTGGACGATAAGGGATTCATGCTGAAAGAAAATGACGCTTTTTTAATGTGATGCTACAAAGGATAATGAAGATTAGATGGGTAGATCACGTAACTAATGAGGAGGTACTCAACAGAATTGAGGAGAAAAGGAGTTTTTGGCATACCCTGTCTAAGAGAAGGTATAGGTTGGTGGGACACACTCTGTGCAAACTATACACTCTGAGAGTCAGGGAATCGTCTATATAGCAATAAAAGGAAGTGTGTGGGTTAAAAATCGTAGAGTAAGGCCTTGGGACGAATATAATAAGCAGATTCAAAAGGATGTATTGGTATTCTCAGATGAAGAGGCTTGCACAGGACAGGGTAGCATATAGATATGCGAACAGAAGACCACAACAGCAACATTAATTATGGGTCAATAGGTCGTTCTCTTTGAAGTAGTTCGTAATGAACGAAAAACTTACATGTTATAAAATTCAGGTGAATACTGTCGTCATTGAGACAGGCATGTAATTTTGGGGACCGCCCAGTTTCCCTTTCTGAAGTACTGGAGTGACCTGTGTAACTTTGCAGTCTTTGGATATGGATCTTTCTCTGAGCGAGCGTTTGTCTACGACAGCTAGGTATGGGACTAATGCATCTGCATACTCTGAAAGAAACCCAATTTGTATATGAATTGGAGCAGGATGTTTGATTTTATTAAGTAATTTAAATTGGTGTAATACTCCTGGGATATCTAAGTTACGCATGCTGGCAGATGTTCCTGATTCTAATTCTGGAGTATTTGTTTCGTCTTCTTTGGTGAAGAAACTTATGAAAACAGTGTTCAGCAATTCTGCTTTAGGAGAGATGTCATCAGCAGCATCACCATTGTTATCACTTTGTTAGTTTCGAAAGACTGGAGAGACTCACTCAGGAAAGCGTTAAGCAAATTTTTATTTGCCTCTTTTAATACCACTAAGCTGAATTAAATCACAAAACTCTTGAGAAATGATGACTTGCCGGCGTGTCTTCGAAAGGGGAGCCCACGATATTGTTATCACGGATTTACTTCAAAATTTGTACAGATTCAGTCGGCCATTGTGTTTTTCCGCTAGTATCCGTACGACCAGAATTTATTCGCATTTTCTACCGAATTACGTGACAGGTTTCGTTGTGGAGACTATTATAAGCTTCTCGCATTGAAGCTCGAATTAAATTTCGAGTTTCTGTGAAAGATTGCTAGTATTGGGAGGGGCGGTTGTGTCTATTTGAATTTGGCATCCTTTTTCTTTGCTTTTACAAGTGTAATTTAACCAGTTTTGTGTATCATGGTGGATCAGCCCTTTCCTTTCGTTAATTTGTCACAAGTTTCTCAATATCAGTCGATATTGTTTTTGAATATAAGTCGCATTTGTCTGTATTCACTTTGTTAGTTTTGAAAGACTGGAGACTCTCACTCACGAAAGCGTTTTGCGAATATTACCTGCTTTTTCAAATACCGCAGAGTATTGCTCATCTGCATTTAATTCACAAAACTCTTGACAAATGATGACTTACCGACGTACCTTGCACAGGGGAGGCTACGATATTATGATGACGTAATTACTTCAAAATTTGTACACATTTAGTTAGTCACTGAAACATAATAATGTGGAAGCAGTAAGCTGCACAATTCTGGCAGTTCTGAGTAAATCGCAATAGAAATTATTTCAATGAAGGTGAAAATGAAATCAAATGTTCAAATGTTTGTAGAGCTTATGGGACTTAACTACGGGGTCATCAGTCCCTAAACTTACAAACTATTTATGAACTAACTAATACTAAGGACGTCACAAATATCCATGCCCGAGGGGGGATTCGAACCCCCAACCGTAGTGGCCGTGCAGACCGTGACTGGCGAGCCGCAGAACGCTCGGCCACCGCAGCCGGCGGTGAAAATGAAATGTGGAGCTAAATGTCCTGATAATATTCAAAAAGTAAGCTGTAACTTGTTTCTGAATCGAAGTACATAATAAGCATCTAGAAAAACTGTTTCCCCATGCTATACTAATGGGTTCCACTTTTACTTATCGCTTTGTAATATAAAGAGATTCAAATTCAAATGTATGGGACTTAACTTCTTAGGTGATTAGTCGGAAGGCTTACAAACTACTTGAACTAAGTTAAACTAACCTAAGGACAACCGCCCCCCCCCCCCCACACACACACACGCACAAACATGCCCGAGGAAGTCATGCTTCCGAAGGCTAGCGACCGCGCGTTCCACAGCAAGGCGCCTTAAACTGTTCGGCCAATCCACCGCCGCTAAAGAGATTCATTTAGTTAAGTCCTTCTTTATCAACCTCATCTTCTTTTGCGTGTGAAATAAGTAAAAATCTACACGTAACATGTAACATTACATCTAACATGTAATACAATGTGTTCAGTGTTAAGTGACAATTAAATTACGACATAGTTTAACTTCATTAACCATAAAATTTGTAAGATCTGGAGTTAATATAACATTAATATGCATAATATGGACTAAGCGTTCCTAAGATGGGGTTTACTGTAGCACACACATAAACATTTCGGAGTAATAACACAGATCATGAACAGAGACGTTTTGCAGTATACTTTTCTATACGATAATATTCTGATTTGCATTAAGGACTGTCGTTATTCACTCAGTCAAACGAATTACAGAAAATAGCAGTTGTTCAAATGTTTGTTAAACTTAAGGGATTTAACTGAGGGATCATCAGTCCCTAAACGTACAAACTACTTATGAGTACCTTACAATAAGGACGACACAAACATCCATGCCCGAGGGGCGGATTCGAACCCCCGACGGGGAAAGGCTTCGCGCATCGGAGCATAGCGCCTCGATGAGCTTTGCCGCTCCGCTTCAAATGTTTGTATAGGTTATGGGACTTAACTATGGGGTCATCAGTCCCTAAACTTACAAACTACTTATGAACTAGCTAACACTAAGGACGGCACAAATATCCATGCCCGAGGGGGGATTGGAACCCCCGACCGTAGTGGCCGTGCAGACCATGACTGAAGCGCCTCAGTCACCTAGGCCACCGCGGCCGGCGGCCGCTCCGCCACGGCAACATAGCTGTAGTCTTTTATTTGTTGTCTAACGTATCACAATCTCACCACATGTGTAAACAGTTTTGAAACATCACGCGTTTCTGAACATTATCCTAAAATATAGAAAGTGTGATAAGAGGGTCGTTTGAAAAGTCCGTGCAAAGTCCGAGAGATGGTACCACCGGCGCTTATCGAAGTCATGTTTGGAAAGGACGCTCACTAACAAGGGGAGGCCACGACGATTGGAACTCGTATTCACTGCAAACTTCGTATATTCGTAGTACTCCATGAGGACAATAAAAGGTGTAAGCAGTAGTGCATACTTCTCAACGGTTATTGAGAAAATCGCAAGATCATTCCGGTCGGTCGTCCAATATGTACCATATGTACCTGTGCGTGACCGTCCTTGCCACGAAGCGGCGGCAGCCGAGTGGACAGTCCGCTTTCGGCTGCGGTGGAGCCATGACGTCCGCTGCGTCCCGCCTGTTGTGCTGCGAGCGAGTGCCCGTTTGTTTACTTCCGCGTAGCGGCTTGTCTCAGAGTCCGCAGTCAACGACTGACATGGCGTTTTCATTCCGCCAATCTACGATCAAATTAACGTTCCATAGTGATCGTGTAAGACCAAGAACGCATGAAGTCGAACATTTTATACGCAAAGAAATGCGTCTCCCACCGCAAGACGTTATAGGAATTCATTTTTCGATCCTTAGTACCACAGTGTATGTCAAGTTGGCGAACGAAGAGAAGTGCGCCGACGTAGTATGGCGCCATGCTAATGATCTCATGTTCCGATACTCTGACGGCCATATTGGGTCCGTCGAGATTGATCATGCAGGTTTCGGCCTGAGAACGTTGCGAGTTTTCGAACTTCCGTTTGAGGTGCCGTCGTACGAAGTGGTGGCCGCCTTTCAACCCTACGGCAACGTACTTAGTCACGTTGCAGAAACATGGAAGACCTTTGAAACGTACCGTGTCCTCAACGGTGTCCGACAGATAAAAACTGAACTTAGAAAGCATGAGTCTTCGTACCTCGTTACAGCCGGCTGTAGGGCTGTCGTACGATGGCCAGCCGCGCACTTGCTCCGGTTGGGACAAGAAGGCCACGTCCGTTCGGAATGCCTCCGACGCAGACTAAAGCCCTTTCTACACGGAAAGTGAGAGCATAAAAGATTACCCACGATGCACCGGTCACGCCGTCCGCGTTCAGTGTAGACGTGTCTACTTGCACAAGATGCACGCATACGATCACTAGTAGACGGAATAGCATGACGGATCCTATTCTCACGCGTATGGAACTGCTTCGCGCATGCGCAGACGACTGAATGGGGAACCCAGCTGTCAAACGAAGCCAAGTCCGGAATTCGTTTGAGAATGTGCACTTGTCTCTTACTCAGAGGAACGTAGTTTTTCGACTCAGTCGTAAGTAAAAAGGTGGTGATACTATAGGGGAATTGCATTAAAAATTTAATATAGCATGTGTCAAATATTTATTGAATAGAGAATGTTAATATGAATCCAAACAAACGTAGAGCAAACATGTATACACACCTGAGCTTGTTCATCATATACATAGCCGCCTCAAACTGCAGGGGCTGTAAGTATGTAATCGCATTTTGTAATGAGGACGTTAACACATGTGAGCGACGTAGTTACGCATAACACGAAAACAATTAATTACAGTTTCACAGTGGTAGTCTAAAACACAAATAAATGTTTTAATCATCACAATATATCTTACAGTTCGAAAAGTGATGTTAACGCGGCGATTCATTTGCTGTAACTTGACAACAAACGAAGTCGACGCATGAAGCAGACTACTAACAAATGAGTACCGTTTGAACGCTTGTTTGTAGTTCGACGGTCTATCGCAAGGGGCGCTGCAGCTGACAACGACTTCCTTGTGCGTGTCGCACGTCTCGTATAGAAAGGGCTTAACACAAACGCCGATAGGAGACGACGCTCGCCCAGCGGCGCGCGCGCGACTAGGCGGCCTGTTACGCCCACGCTGAACCATTCCGCACCTGCGTCGAACCAACTCGAAGACGAGATGGAAGTTGCATCTGTCTCCCACACACCAGCACTTGACACAGTACTAAAAGCTGATGCCCAAGCAGCACCACAAGACGTTTATTCCGACCCAATGGAAATTGAAACTGGGACTGTACCGCCATCTGATATTATGCCGTCCTGCCAGATGTCAGACGACAGTCGTACAACGTCCGACACGGAGCAGCATGTACGGAAGCAAAGATCACCAAAGAAACGGAAGAGACAGCACCGTACCTCATCAGACGACAGCCTTAAATAGTTGAATGTCCAGGATGGCGACTCTACTCCTGATAATGCGCAATCCACCAATCCTGACGAAGCGCCACCCGTACCTTTCACCAGTCAACAGCCAACTAAAGATTTTACACCGCTACTGTCTGATAAGTTGCATTCCTTCCAGGGTCTGATGATACTTCCGTGCCCACCAATGAACGTATTCTACCGACCTATCCTGGAGAGGCACCCGTGAACTGGGGAGACACTGTACCTGAAGAAGATGGATGTTCTGGTGGTGTAGAGGGAGGAGGGACACATTACACGACCTTGGGTCCATCCCATTTGGAGTGATGTGCTTCCCCATAGTGCATCACCCATTTTCCTGGCATAGCTACGATCAGCATCAATACGATTTGTGCACGCCATACATTGACATTATTTCCCCTACAGGTAGTGGGGTGGCAATCCTCTTACGTGACGGCTTTGACGTTAATGAAATTGTATACCTCCAGGATGCCAGAGGTATGGCTCTCACGTATGGTGGCGTCAGGATCATAAACGTCTTTGGACCATCTGGTTCAGGTCGGCACCGTGAAAGTTCTACTTTCTTCTCTGAGGGAGTCAGAGGGTCTCTTCCTGGGTCTCTTCCTTGATCATAGGAGGCGACTTTAACTTTACCCAGGCGCCCAAAGACCAACTGCCACGCCACTCTCTGTAAGCGGCACTAGCAACAATTATTCAGAACCTCAATCTAGTGGACTCGTGAGAGCATGTTCATGGCAATCGACCGGGATTTACACATTACACTGGCCATTCATCCAGTCGTCTTGATCGTGTGTACATCTCCCGCGACATTGTCGGTGGCACTCAGGCTGCTGAAATATGGCCAGCTGCATTCTGCAACTATGAAGCATATGTTTGTGCTGTCAACATCTCTCAACAAAAGGTGTGGCGCAGCAAGCGACTATGGAAACTGAACATAAAACATCTTACTTTACTGAACTGCCGACAACAGACTGAGACATCGTGGACGGCTTGTCTTCAACGCCGCAACAGATATCAGTCTGTCCTCTTGTGGTGGGTTCTTTGTGCAAAGCCTAAACTACGCAAGGTCTTGATTAAATACGGAAAGGACATCGCGGAATGGCGACGACACACCCAGGAGTTCTTCTTCACCATACTCCGAGAATGTACGACAATGCCGTATTCACCAGAACGTCAAGTGATAGTGAATCGAGCAAAGGCACAGCCCTCTCGCGACGACACCTTGAAGGAACTATAGTCAGGGCGCGCACACAAGAAGATTAAAATTCAAATGTTTGTATAGTCTATGGGGCTTAACTATGGGGTCATCAGTCCCTAAACTTACAAACTACTTATGAACTACTTACGAACTAGGACGGCACAAATATCCATTCCCGAGGGGGGATTCAAACCCCCGACCGTAGTGGCCGTGTAGACCGTGACTGGAGCGCCTTAATCCCCTCGGCAACCGCGGCCGGCAAAGAAGATTATTTGACGCAGGAACGTCCAGGTATATTTCACGTGATAGCTGAACGGCGCCACAGACGAAGGTATTTGATTACTGTTCTGGCAACTGAGGTTGGAATACGCGTCGATAACCAAGGTGAAATAGGGTATGCCCTTCACACACTTTCCACTACGCTGTACTCTGCACACCATCGTCACCCTGATAACATTGAGGAGGTATCCCGACTTACATTTGGATCGGTTCCTGAGGATACAAAACTGGATATGCTTGGTCACGTCAAAGAGGAAGGTGTCAATGATGCTATCAAAGCAGCATTACCAACAAGTCACCTGGCCCTGACGGCATCCCAGTTGGGTTTTATCGTACATTTAGCCACCTGCTAGCTCCGATGTGGACAGACATTTGTCGGGACCTTATGTCAACCAAGGTGCAGATCCCTGAAGGTTACCTCGACAATATCGTCATTCCAATACATAAACCTCATAAGCGAGTATGGCCCATTGACGTTGCTCAAAGACTTCTGGCTGCGTGGTTCAAATGCACTTCAAGATATGTGTTTTCTTCTTATCAAAATTCCTTGGGTGGTATTAACAACATCCGCGCCGCCATTTCTCGCTATAGAGGCATAATCGCTCTAGCTCATTCCCGACGTATGCCTGAGTTTTTTGGCCACTCTTGACTTCAGCCAAGCTGTCGATAGAGCCGATCACGAGTACTTGGAAGAGGTACTCCGTAATATGGAATACCGTGATACTACCGTCTACGTTATAATGCCCCCTCTTCGAGGATCGACGTCCCGTGTTCTCTACAATGGTCGCCTTACTGAACTAATATTGATACATCGTTCGGTGCGTCAAGGCTGTCCGCTCCCTACATTGTTGTATTCTTATGCAAAGGAACCGTTGCTCTGTGGACTCCGTCAGCGGCTGTCAGGGACCTCACTCGGTGACCAAGTATTTTGCTGCACTGCTTGTGCTGACGATCTCGTCCTCGTTCTACGCAGCGATGCAGAGGTAAGGGAGTCCCTGTCATGGGAGAAGCATCTGGCAGCTGTCTTAATGTCCGAAAATCATGTGCCATGCCTATAGGTGTGGGGCTTCCTGCAGACAGCGCTGCCCCTTTGCGAGTAACTACTGCTACCCGATGCTTAGCCATGCGGCGTACGATCGCCCTCAACTGCCGACGCCTACTAAACCAGTTACGCGCTGGTCTTCTCGATCGTCGCCTCAGGGCCTTCGGCCTTCTACAGCGGACACAGTATGTTAATATTTGCCGTCACGTATCCCTCAAATGGCACAAACCTTACCCATTCCGCCATCCATGGCATTACTCATGTTAGCTGCACTGGATCCATATGTTTACCATGGCTTGCTGTTCAAGATAAGACCCTCACACTCCCAAGAAACAGAGGTGGACTAGGCCTTTACCATGCCTCACAGAGCGAAAGCCCTTTTCCTCAGCTCTCACATGATGCTTTGGCGCCGTAATACCACATGCCTCACCAGCCTGTTGCTGGAGGCCTTTGAAACGCGCTCTCTCTCGGCTCCTATCATGCTTTAGTTCTTCCGACGCCATTCTTTTACTTCGAAGTGTGCCAGTCACGACTTCACAGAATTCACCACACAGACACACCAAAGTGTGTCACCTGTGATGTAATGGACACGGACGAGCATCGCCTGGTATGCAGATCGGCGGAAGGCGTCTGGGTGTCGGTGCGACAGATGCTGGCTTTGATTACCCGTACGACCCCCCATCTGCTCCCTTTCATCGTTTCATCCATTTCAAAATGGATTTGTGGACATGCGGTTCATTACTTGTTTGTGAATTTAGAGAAAAACGAACTTGATTTTGGGAACTTTCAGAACTACTGACATTGCACAATTGTCCTCAATCCAAAATACGGGCAATATTTCTCAAATTTTCTTTATAGTGTTTCCCGTAATCCACCCAGAAGTTGGGGTGTTCCTGTCGTGAACCGTAAAGTAGTTGATCCTTACATTTTCTAAACTTTAGAAGGAAAAAAAAAAAAAAAAAAAGAAAGAAAGAAAAGAACGAGAAAATGCGTTTAATCAGATGTACTTTTATTAAATTTACAATGTTATTTGGCAGTCTACGAAGTTTTATTATCACAAATAATATAATACTAAAATATCCATAACTACCGACTAGTAAACGACCAACGAGGTGAGGGCGGCGCTCGAACCGGGGTGTAATGGCGATCATTAGACGGTTAACTCGCATAGCGGAGAGACCTTGCTTATGTAGTACGGAGAAATAACGTTTTGTTAATTGTTCGTCAAGTATGAAACCTTACATCCTGACTAGAAAAATGGAAGTGACATCCGGTTCGGCGAGAACTGGGGGCGAGGAACGTCATGAATATTCAATCCATAGTGTAGTTGCGAAACGTCGCTTGAAAGATGCGTTCGTATTTTGTGAGAGTCTTCTTCAAGAAGCGGACGTCATTGATACAGAAGCATCAGCAGCGATTTCTGCTGATGCAATTGTGATTGGAGAATAACTGTATCCTGCTACCGTGGAATTGTTAAAAGAAAAAATAATCACCATTGACGAAATTATCGGATGCAAGAGAGGTTTTTGAAAATGTTAGCAAGGTTATAAAATGATTTCCAATCCATGGTGTACAACAGCAATCAGTTAGAATAAATATTCCTTCAAACCGTCTTGGAGTACAGTAATGTATCCATATTCCATCCACAGTGACGAAATGATGCTTAAAATCCTGCGAATTCTTCCTGAACAGCAGCAAAACTTCCTTGCAACACCTCACACGATTCCGTTTTTGGTCAAGTGTGAGCAATCTCGTCACCCATCCTGCAGATAGCTTTCTCATGCCCAAATGTTTATGCAAAATATTATGTACCCGTTCATTTCAAATGCCCACATCACTAGCAATCTCACGCATCTTAACTCTTCTGTCACCCATCACCATATAATGGATTTAATCAATGATATCTGTAATCGTAAACTCCACAGAGCGTCCAGAACGTTCAGCGGCATTTGTGCCCAACTGACCACTCCGAAAATTTTGAAAGCACTTATAAGCTGTTCTAATCGAAGGTGCAGAGTCACCAGAATGTCTGTCAAGCTTCTCTTTAGTCTCACTCGACTTCCTTGATTCACATGAATGCCAAAGACTAAGGAATAGACAAATATGGGTGAAACTTACAAGGGGAGGCCACAACGTGTGGAACGTGGATTTACTGCAAACTTCGCGCAGTGGCCAAGCGGCAAACAGAAAGCTTTCGCCCCTTCTGCGCTATATGTAAGATTTGCATGTTGCCAATGGTAGGTTGTTGATGATCGGATGCTTTAGTGTGTTCCGCAAAAGGGGAGTGTTTTTTGAGTTGGCTTTTTTTTTGTAAGAAGATGCTCCTACATTAAGAGCCCAAATTAAGACCCACAAAATAAACTATCCTATACGACCTGTCATTAATGGAATCCCAAATCCGGGAGAACCTGCCTCTAAATTTCTGTTACGTTTGTTGAAGAAGCTACTCCCTGAAGAAAGCTAAATTTACTGGAAGAGTTTGAGATAGCGAAGCGCGCTTACTTTGGACACCCACACCTCCTAAACGATCAGTTGGCATGCAAAGGTCAAACATTCCTAGATATTATGATGTCTCTGTTCAAATAAAATTCCTCTCATTTACAAATACCAACATAAATTATAAACTTCTGTCCTGATTAATAACCTCCCTTTCGTTAAATTTGTATTCAGATAGCTAGATTTCACCCGTCCCGTCTTATACATCGGCTTCCTATGTCACTCTCTACCCACATTCCCTTAGTCTGTACAAGTCGGCGGAGCAGCACACCACGCCCGCCCACCGCCCGTGAGCGCAATTGTAAACATGGGCTTATCTTGTGTCATCAGAGACCACCGCTTCGATTAAGGTAATCTTAAAAATCGGTTTTATGTTTCTCACATCTTTACCGAGTATGTTCCAACTGTAATTCGTTGTTACCCGAACATCTGTAGGGCCACAAGGAAATCCAAAAAACATACCAGAAAAATAGAAACACCGCAATAACAACTTACGTTGTCACACCACGGAGAGCGCATTGTAAGCTTTGTTTACCATTTGTACTGTCTTCTTAACACAAAATAAGCCCATGTACCATTATAAACGTTTGTAATTCCGCCTTGTAATTTTGTGTAAATTCTGACACGCAGATAATCTGAAGATGCCCTGCTAAAGGGTGAAACGTGTCATTAACTAATAAAGAATTTGCAATCAAAACGGTTGGAAGGAATATTTGTTAGCAAGGTTTGTTTTTTCATGGAAAACCTCAAAAGATCTTGCGTATTTGGAAACATTGCATTTATTCAATGTAGCTGATGCCGTTTAACTTTCTGTTTTCCATGTTTTTACGAAAAATATCATCCTGCAAATTTTACTCTTAATGTCAAAGCGACGATTAGGTGTACATCTTTCAAAAACTGTCTCTCGCGGTCAAAACTTGCAGGTGAATTTTATATTATTTGTGATAATAAAACTTTATTGACACGGGTTAATTACACTTATTTATGAAAGTCTATCTGACTACACGTATATCTTCTGTCGTATCAATTGCAATATAAAAAGTAGCGGATATTAAAAAAATTGACGATCGGTACTCGATCCAGCGACCAACTAGTACGGGGCTCGGACGCTAACCACATTATTTTCTCATCAGGTACATATATGTTTTGCGGTCATTGTTTCAATTCGTACTCGGTTGTTCTTTATATATTTGTCTCGAAATTATCTTGCGATTTTCTCAATATCGCTTGAAAAGTACGAGCTACTGCTTACACATTTTGTTGTCCTCCTGGAGTACTACGAGTGTACGAAGTTTGCAAATGTTGAAATGTTTGTAGAGCTTATGGGACTTAACTACCGGGTCATCAGGCCCTAAGCTTACAAACTACTTATGAACTAGCTAATACTAAATACAGAACAAATATCCATGCCCGAGAGGGGATTCGAACCCCCGACCGTAGTGGCCGTGTAGAACGTGACTAGCTCGCTGTTTGCCGCTTGGCCACTGCGCGAAGTTTGCAGTAAATCCACGTTCCACCCGTTGTGGCCTCCCCTTGTAAGTTTCAGCCATATTGATCTATTTCTTTGTCTTTGGCATTCATGTGAATAGAGGAAGTCGAGTGATTGTCAAAGAATGGACAAAAAAGAATTTGGTGTGATGATGAAACATTTACTTTATGAAAGGCAAAGCGCCTCGGGAGACTAAAGAGAACTTCACTCTGCACCTTCAATTAGAACAGCTTGTAAGTGCTTTCAAAATTTTCCGAGTGATCATATGGTCACAAATGCCGCTGAATGTTCTGGACGTCCTATGGAGGCTAAGTCTCCAGAAATCATTTATAAAATCCATGATATGGTGATGGATAACAGAAGGGAAAAGGTGCGTGAGATTGCTAGTGCTGTGTGCATCTGGAATGAACGGGTACACAATATTTTGCATGAACATTTGGACTTCAGAAAGCTATCCGCACGGTGGGTGGCGCGATTGCTCACAATTCACCAAAAACGGAATCGTGTGAAGTGTTTCAACGAATGTTTGCTGCTGTTCAGGAAGAATATGCAGGATTTTAAGAATCGTTTCGTCACTGTAGATGGACTATGGATAAATTACTGTACTCCTGAGAGAAAAGAACAATCTAAACAATGGGTTACGAAGGGAGAATCTGCACCAAAAATGCGGAGACCGGTCCTTCGGTCGTAAAGGTTATGGTGACGGTCTTTTGGAATTTGCAAGGGATAATCCTCAACGACCATCTGGAACAGGGTAAAACTATTACAGGTGCATATTATTCATCGTTATTGGACCGTTTGAAAGCCGAGCTGCAAGAAAAACGCCTGCGATTGGCCCACAAAGAACCTTTTCCATCACGACAATGCGCTAGCACACACCTCAGCAGTTATGGTTGCAAAATTTTTTGAAATCCAACTCGTTTCAACCCCCCCTCCCCCCTATTTTGCAGATTTGGCTCCCTCGGACTATTATTTGTTCTCCAATTTGAAGAAATGGCTAGCGGGACGAAGATTTCATTCTACGGAGGAGGTGACTCGATTATCTAATAGCTAGTTCCTATCTTTCAGAAGCGATCAACAATTGGGCGAAGTGTATAAGTCTAAAAGCAGACAATGTCGAAAACAAGCTAGTAGTTTTTACTTTTGCACGGACTTTTCAAACGCGCCTCGTACTTATTGTACTTATTGCAGGAAGATCAGAAAAATCTATTACATCTAGACAAAACTTATGATTTAGTCGTCAGTCAGGATAAGTTCAGTAACACTTCAGCTGTCGGAGTATTGATCAGAAACTAGTATTTCCTGAGAGCGTCATAGCCAGGAGTGAATGCATACTGCAGCAGGCAGTGGCACGTGCAATCGACGCAGCCGCGGGTCGCGGTTGTAAATGAACCACCGCTGCTAACGACGTAATTGAATGTACCGGCTGCTGATACCTCATTTGTATCCGCAGCGTGTGCTGTGGTCACCAGACTCATCACTGTCATGTACACAGGAAAAAAATCATTATCTTCAATACATTCCTAAAGCAGATAGGATCTAGCAGTTGTTTTGCAGTAAATCACGAGTAAGCATCGGAAAATCAAAGTTTGGCCTTTAGGGGGACATGTAATCGACAGCTCCGCAATGTAAATTTGTATCTGATGTAAGGTACCTTTTCGCAAAATGTAAATTAGCTAGAGGGTTAATATTTTTTACAGCTTACGCACATATTTATCCTGTCAGTTTTGCAACAACGATGTTCTAAAATCTTGTTCGAAATCTTGAAAATTATTTTTATTCTCTATGAGTTACGCTTAAAAAAGACTCCATATTATTGCCTGTAACAGAGATAATACTGTTTCAGTATATACATAACAGCTATATAATCACTCAAGTAACCGATAGTTCTATTTTCACTTATATCTGCGAAAAGGTCAATTAAATGCGGAAAATTAAATTTTTCGGAAATTGGCTTCGAAGTTAAAACAGCCCTGGTGCATAGGTGCAGTCTTCATCTCCTTCTTCCAATGTACCTTGAAGTCTTTTCAGAGCGCCTCTTTTCATCTTACATGCTCAGTAAACTTTTGACTGAGTTGTCTGCATCTCTAATCATAGCCTGGGTATCGGAATTTAGAATTTCTCTGTATTTATGGCACGTGAAGTTCAGAACTTAAATAACAATCAGCTAAAGGCATTCGACGCAACTCTCAAAATTTCTCGAGAAAATCGAATTTGAAGTTTTGCAAGTACACTTAAGTAACACTAATTAAATCAGTTGCAGCATCTGTCGATGTAGCTCAGTCATTCGAGTGACAGCCGCGGTGTGGGACGGACGAGTGGCGGCAGCGCTGGCCTTCGCGAAGTAAACAACGGCTGAGTCGCTGTGTCTAAGGTTAGTTGTAACCGCTTTGCTTAGCTAATTGTGGCTATTTTTGATACGAAAAAGCAGACAGAATGAGCACGATTAATGTCTTGAGGAAAGATACGATTAAGTTTACTTTCAACAGTATATGAAGTGAAGCAATGGTTTAGAGAAAAAGTACAGATTCATGAGAGTGACGTAATAGGTGTATATTTGTCCTTTGTAACGAACGCTGCGTTCCTGAAACTGAAAAGTCCTGAACTATGCTGTTCAATAATAGATAAGTTTGACGGTATCATGAAGTTCAATCATTCTGACGGTAGAGTGAGTGACGTTCCTGTCTGTCACGCTGGTTTAGGGATTCGGACGGTCCGCATTTTTGAACTTCCTTTTGAAATGCCGGACGAGGAAATCAACAAAGTTCTTCGGTCCTACGGCAGAATAATCTCCAACATCGCCGAAAAGTGGTCAGAAGGCCACATGTTTCCAGTGTTGAACGGCGTCCGACAAGTGAAGATAGAACTTTATAAGCACATACCCTCATACTTAAATGTGGCCGGCCGCTGTGGCCGAGGAGACTGAAGCGCTGCAGTCACGGTCTGCACGGCCACGACGATCGGGGGTTCGAATCCCCCCTCGGTCATGGATATTTGTGCCGTCCTAGTTCGTAAGTAATTCATAAGTAGTTTGTAAGTTTAGGGACTGATGACCCCGTAGTTAAGTCCCATAAACTATACAAACATAACAGAAGGCCAAAGTGGAAACGGAAATGAAAACCAAAGTATGCAGAAGGACGGCAAAGGAAAAGAACTCCAGATTACAAGTGCAACACATTTAAATACTGAGTTGAAAAATGGCAATGCACAACGGATTCCAGATAAGGAACAAGTTTCATCCCACGACAAATCACCTGAGTCATCCAACGGGGGATCCCCACAGCGAAGAAGGAACAAAAAGCGTAGGTTGGCTCACGAAGCCGCAGAGAAAATTGCCCCCCTTCTACAGGAAAAACTTACAACTGTCAAAGAACGACAAAAGCAAAAAGACGACCCACAGGCAGCACAGACTTCAAAGGATCTCCCTCCAGGAAACAGAAGGGAAGAAACTGACAACAACACTGAAGTGGCCAGAGGCGAACCCTTGTTAAGTCCAGGCACTTCAGAGGCGCGATTAGATTGGACACAGGAGACAGATGAAGAAATGGAAGATGCGTCTATACCAGAAGAAGATGATTTTTACTAACAGTCTGAAAGGCAACATTGTAGACAAACAGAAAGAAGATAGAGAAAAGGAGAAACTTAGAAAAAGAAATATAACTGTCCTCAACTATTAACCAGTTTCTCGCATACCATTAATGGAACAAGATTATAACGTGACGACTATCAATATAAACAAAATACAGAACGCAACTAAAATGGCCGTTCTTAAAGACTTTCTGTATCAGTCTGACACAGATATAGCGCTATAGCAAGAGGTTCAAATTATATATGTGTATATATATATATATATATATATATATATATATATATATATATATAATCTGGTTATAATACACTCGTAAATGTAGCACCTGATCACAACTGTGGAACAGCTATCCTTGCAAAGGATGGAATTGAAGTAAACGACGTCTGCCTTTTAGAATCGGGGAGGGGTATCAGGTGCAAAATTTTTAATACAAATGTAATAAATATTTATGCACTATCGGGCAACAATTTAAGAGCAGAAAGGGCCAGGTTTTATAAAAGTGATATTCTCCATTTACTAAAAGACAACCCTGCAAATGTTTTAATAGTAAGTGACTGGAATTGCATTTTAAATGAAAAGGACCAACGTCCTAATTTCAATAAATCTAGAGAACTTGAAGGTTTGGTAACAAATATGAAATGGAAAGATGCATGGGAAATCAAATACCCAACCCTCGTTAGGTTTACTTACATTACTAGTAGATCGCAGAGTAGAATCGACAGAATTTACGTCTCATCGAACTTCGAAAATAAAATAGCTTCAAACGAAGTTATACGCACTATATTCTCCGACCACCTTGCAGTCAAATGCAGTGTAAAGTTGGCAAAACAGAAAACGTACTGGGGTAGATCACTGTGGAAATTAAACTGTTAGAGAACGAGCTAAATCAACAAATAGAAGACGCTTGGCAGGCCTCTTTAAGACAACGTCACAAATATAGGTCATCTGTCCAATGGTGGGTTACGGTTGCGAATTAGAAATTGAGAACTACTTTAATATCATACGGCAAAGAGAGAATGAGATGGACTCGGCACACAATGGAATTTTATTACCCCTGCTTACGCGGCCTATATGGACAACCAATGACAGATTATATTTTACTGCAAATAAATCGAACAAAAGCAAAACTAATAAATATGAAGAGTACACAGCTAGAGGGCTTGAAAATTAAATCCCATGAGCAAACTATTGTAGAAGAGGAAAACGCTTCAGTATATCACCTCATACGGCATGCACAACAGATGAGACGAAATTTCATTGAACACCTGCGAGCGGAGGATAAGAGAATCTTGTCAAATCAAAAAGATATCCTGGATGAGGCTTCTCGATTCTACAACACTCTTTATAGTGAAAAGGAGATAGAAGAAACTGTAACAAGAGAATTTTTATTCACATCTGGACTTGCGGACGCAATAACGGAAGAGGACAATCGGAAACTGCAAGTAGAAATTACTCAAGAAGATGTCCTAGATGTCATTAAGTCATCTCCGACTAAAAAGTCACCAGGCCCTGACGGATTGCCCATAGAGTTTTATAACTCGTATTGGCATACAATAGGGAACAAGTTCACTGAAATGATTAATGAAGTTGTGAATGGGGAACCTGTCCCTACAGATTTTAAACAAAGTATCACTGTATTGATTCCAAAGGGTAGGAATACGGAAATAAAGGATATCAATAAAATGAGACCAATAAGTTTACTTAACTCAGACTACAAAATAATAGCCAGAGGAATTAAGGATAGGTTAACACCAATCTTAGAGAAGATCATTGGGTATCACCAAACATGTCTTTCTGGACGCAGTATTTTTAAAACCGTAAGTGAATATAGGGATATAGTCTCCATTTTTTCGAACACTACTGAACATGGTGGCCCGGTTTTTATAGATTTCACAAAGGCCTTTGACAGGGTTAATCATGCCTACCTTTTTAGAACCTTAAAATTTATGGGCCTCAATGTCCACAATCTGAAAGTTTTAAAAACCATTTTAACGGGAATGAAAACAAATGTATTTATAAATGGTCACTATTCAAAGGATATTTCAATTGCTGGTGGGATTCCCCAGGGAAGCCCCTTGTCCATGGTGCTCTATGTAGTTGCCTTGGAACCTCTGATGCGACGGTTGAAAGAAGCACTGGAGGGTATATCTGTTTCCGGAATGAAGAGGGTATGCAATGCATATGTCAATGACGTTGGTGTGATTATCAGTAATAATGATGATGCTGCAAGATTAACAGAAAATGTATACCTTTACTCTCAAGCAACAGGTGCACAAGTAAATGAAACAAAGAGTGCCTTTTTAAAACTTAATGGACTCATCGACATACAGATTGCCTGGGCAAAATGCGTTGAACAGCATACTGTTTTGGGTCTAACTCTCCATAGTTGCCCTCTTCGAACAATAGCCTCCAATTGGAAGACAATACTAGGCAAAATTCGCGGTTTTCTCATATTACATTACATGAGGGATCTCAATATTAAGCAAAAAATCAAAATAATAAATTGTGCGGTTTTATCCAAAGCAACATATATTGGGCAGGTCGTACCTGTACCGAAAGACATAGCGAAAGCTATAAAGGCAACCGTTTGCCGTTACATCTGGCACGGTCAAATATTTCGAGTGGCTGTCGGAATAGTGACTTTGAGTGTGGAAGAGGGGGGACTTGGTTTAACGGATATCCGGAAGAAAACTACCGTTTTATTTATAAAGAGGACCCTGCAACTTTTTGATAAATATCCAAGCAGTATAACGGCAAAATTGTTCAAATTGTATGAGCTAAAAAGCTTTCAGCCACCTGTCAGCATCATTAATATCAACTATAAATTTAAATATATTCGAGAATTTTTTTAGAACTAAGCTACTTGCAAGACATTGCATGGGATAAAAACAAGCAGAACTGCAAGTATTTTCTCGAAAGAATGAGATCCAAGGACAACCAAAACAAAATTGAGGTTAAGAACCCCAACAAAAAATGGAAAAATATCTGGAAGAATATAAGCAATAAAATTCTTACAACGGATATACAGGCTGCATGGTACGGAGTAGTAAATAATATTATTAGCGCGAATGAAAAATTATATTCAATAGGCCTCAGTGATACAAGCAGATGTCATGGAATCGATGCCATGGAATCGATACATTAGAGCAACGCTTTACTTGTAAAGGATTAGCAGAAATATGGCAGGATGTTAAAAACCCAGTCGCCTTACTAAGACGGAGCGATGGGAGAGACATTAGCCCAAATGTTATTTTCATCCCAAAAGCAATTTATTTCCCAGCTCAAAAAATCAATGCGATCATATGGCTTCTAGGACATTAAGTTACCTATGCTGTATCAGAGGTTTATTTAGTAATCGGTAGTGCGATGATTGATACTCGTCGCTCCCCGGACCAGACTGCCTTCCTCCTGATGCTCGTTGCCCTGGTCCGCCGACGTCCACTCCCCTTGGTCGGCGTCTCCGCAGGTCCGGTACGGCGCCTCTAGCGCCGCGCCCGGAAAGACGACGCGCCACACCTTTGGTGCGCGGCGTCGATATGTGTATCGACACAGCACCTACACCATCAGCAACAAGGGGACTGATTGTCTACAGGAATATAAAGAAAATGTACAAAGGGAATATTATAAAATTTTCCAGAGGAAAGATTATTTGAAAAACTTTGGTAACATGTTGCGAATTGTGTTCAAGAAGCAGGGAGTAGGATGAATGGATTTCGGCGGTAAGTGCTTGCTAAAGTAGGGGATTGCTGCTGAGGGTGAAGTACGGTGGGGACTTCGTGGGCCCCGTGGCCGCTACGGTAGCCGTGAAGGCCTCAGCAGAACCTTAAAACAGCTGGCCATTGGCGTCTGGGAGATTTATTACAATTTTTGGACCATAATACCGTTCTGCAATCCCTATAAATGAAAATAAATTATTCACAATGTTCATACTAAGATAAGTTTGATAAATTTAGTATAATTGAAAGGTGATAAAAATCAGTTATCTCCGCAAGTAGTACCTTTTATTTCTTTTCTACATTTATTTCGTGTGCGAGGTGCTTTGCTCACATTGTGACAAGCATTGTGGGCCTAAATAAGAAATCAGTAGGAGAGGCAATTTGCTTTTAGAATAGCCTGATTTTACAATGTAAGGATATTATTATGATTTTTATTTTTTTTACTCCTTAGTAAGAAAAACCACAAAAAAAAAAAAAAAAAAAAAAAAAAAAATGGCCATAGCTTTCTGGACTCACAACCATATAGTCGGCGGCTTTTTATTTTTTTCGTTGTGTTCGAATACTTACACAATTTTAGTATCTAATGGTAGTTTTTTTTTACGAAAAATGCATGTTTTTTGTTTATTATTAATTTTTTATATTTTATGAAAGTTCGTTAATAATTAAATTACATTTTATTACAGTAATGGCTTTGCTCTAAGCTAATGACGGTAGTCTTTGATTGTTCAGTTTGTGAAGAGCTACGGCGCTGTTTTTCGGAAGTCACCTGCAAAGCTACCAATGGCTTTCCAAGCAGCTAACCTACTCAACCATCGTTTTAGGTGATGGATGACAAGGTGAGCAGTTCGACTACATACACATAAACTAAAACTGACACGACACGTGGAATTAGAGATCAAAAATTTTTTTATATAACTAATTTTGAAACGGAAAAAAATTCCTATCACAGCGGGATTCGAACCAGCAACTCTATGGTTATGAAGCCGAAACACTACCACCTGAGCTACACCAAAAGACGCTAGAACTGTTTTTATTATTGGTATTTAAGTGTACTTGCAAAACTTCAAAAGTTGCGTCGAAAGGCTTTGGCTAATGGATATTTGAGTTCTGAACTTCACGTACCATAAACATCAAAAGGTTCTATAATCCGATACTCATGTGGTCTCTTTGTTAGGCCAACATGACACTCACCGATTGGAAGCAAACCTTAATTCCTAGTAGCTCGAAAACCATGTATTTTATTATGTTACTTTTGTTTGATATACACCAAAATGAAGCGTATTAATGCCCACAAACATTGTTTTTGGGAGACGATGCCTTATTACACTGTTCACGCTTTCATTTGGGTTCTGTGTTCTCCAGTGAAGACATTTCTTCATAATATTCGTCATTTTCTAGATTTGCAGCTCTTGTTCTTGTCGTGTTTGCAGTAAAAAGTTTCTGGGTATGAGGTCCGCCTAAATATGCAAAACACTGATTTATTATACACCCATACTAGTTTCAGCACCTCTGTGCCATCATCAGTGGGTTTTCGATTTATTTAATGCTGCGAAAACAAATACATTGATTTTACTATTGTACTAGCGTACATTTAGGCCTAAAGTGAGAAGTGATTGTCATACAAAAATAATATCCACAGAATATGTTTGTTACATGTGCATGTGTGCCATCTACAAAAACGTGAAAGAGGAAGTACACGCCAAAAGAAACTGTAAGTAATAGACAGTAGGCATACGATCAAAATTTTACGTTTTAACACTATAAGTAGCGTTTTTTAAAATCCTCACAAGGTTCAAAGAGATAATTTTGGTTGCAGATGACAACGTTACCACTACATAAATATGCAGAAAGGCTCCCACGTGACCACAGAATGTACAAGAAGGTAAAAACATAAATAAGACTGACGACTTTTTAGGCCTAAATGTACTCTAGTACAGTAGTAAAATCAATGTATTTGTTTTCACAGCATTAAATAAATGGAAAACCCACTGATGATGGCACAGAGATGCTGAAAGTAGTTTGAATAATAAATCAGTGTTTTGCATATCAGTCGGACCTCATACCCAGAAAATTTCTTCATAAGATTTACTTCAGACAGAACCCTGAAGATTGGTTTAATTTCCTCCATTATAGCTGATGGTGACTGTAATTCTCTCCTGTTATTTTTCCGCTATTATATTTACACAAATTCTTCTGATCATCAGAGCATCGCCGCGCAGAAGAAGCCGAGCGGTCTGTAGCGCCATGTTACGAATCGCTCGGCCTCCAGCGTCGGAGGTTCGAATCCTCCCTCGGCCATGGATGTGTGTGTTCTCTTTAGGTTAGTTTAACTCAGTCTGTAAGAATAGGGACTAATGACCAACGTAGTTTGGTCCCATAGCATTACAAACATCTGAAGATCAGAGCATCTTTTCCGGGCTGGCAAACAGTGAAGCTGTGAATAGGTCACAAACCGCACAAACTATTCGCTGGAAACTAGCAGCCACGAAATCACGATAAAAGACTGACGGATATCCAGTCGGCCATGAGAGGGAGGAAAACTAAGCGTTCCTCTTTGGAAAACTGATTAATTAATATGGTTCGGATTCGAGTACAATGACGTGCAATACATCATTTTAAAGAGGAATTCCCATAGAAAATTTTAACTTTTTTTTTCCTTGTAATCTATCGGACCAAACTGCGTGGTCATCAGTCCGTAACTTATAAACTACTAAAACTAAGGTACACTAACCTAAGGACAACACAGACACCCATGCCCTAAGGAGGTCTGGAACCTCCTTCGATTTTTGGAGTATTGCTGCCCAGTATGGGGTCCTTATCATGTGGGTTTGACGGAGGACATCGAAAGAGTCCAAAGAAGGGCAGCTCGTTTCGTATTTTCACGATACCTGGGAGGCAGCATTACGGAAATGATACAGGATCTGGGATGGGAATCATTACAACAACGGCGCTTATCGCTGCGGCGTGGGCTACTTACGAAACTCCAATCGCCAACATTCTCCTCCGAATGCGAATATATATTGTTGACTCCCACATACATAGGTAGGAATGATCATCAGAATAAAATACGAGAAATAAGAGCTCGAATGGAGCTATTCATGTGTTCTTTCTTCCTGCGCGCTATTCGAGAATGTAATGGGAGATAAATAGTATAATGGTGGTTCGATGAACAAAATTCAAATGTTTGTTAAGCTTAAGGGACTTAACTGCGGGGTCATCAGTCCCTATACTTACAAACTACTTATGAACTAGCTACAACTAAGGACGGCACAAATATCCATGCCCGAGGGGGGATTCGAACCCCCGACCGTAGTGGCCGTGCAGACCGTGACTGAAGAGCCTCAGTCCCCTCGGCCACCGCGGCCGGCGTTGATGAACACTCTGCCAGGCACTTAAATGTGATTTGCAGAGTATCCCATGTAGATGTAGATGTAAGGCGCCTTAGACCGCTCGGCTATTCCACCGCGGCTAGAAAATTTTAAGCCAATTAAAAAAAAAAAAAAAATTTAAAAAAAAATTCATGGAAAATACAATTATATGTCCCCTTAAGTACTCAACTTCAGAAGAAAAACTGATTAGTATACATCTGCAGCTGCTAACATTGGCTGATTCGTTCTTTTTAAGAGACTTTGTTTGCGTAACAGTGCTTAGAGTTCCAGTGACGTAACACAGGCATTCAGCGATGCGCACGCCGACTGCTACTGGGCACAATAGCGCGGCTGTGACTCATTGTGTGCAGTGAATGGCCGTCCGCCACAGACCCAGGCGCTTCACCTCGTCTTCCTTTCATTTCATTCAGCGAGCGGCGCACTGCGCTACACGTTCATACGCGGCTCTCATAAAAAAATAAATAAATAAATGTTCAAATGTTTGTTAAGCTTATGGGACTTAACTACGGGGTCTTCAGTCCCTAAACTTACAAACTACTTATGAACTACTTACGAACTAGGACGGCACAAATATCCATGCCCAAGGGGGGATTCGAAGCCCCGACCGTAGTGGCCGTGCTGACCGTGACTGGAGCGCCTCAGTCACCTCGGCCACCGCGGCCGGCTCTAACAAATCGACAGAGCAAATACTGTAGAGGTCAGTGACTTCTGTAGGGTTGTAGAAACTATTTTCAGGGTGACAATTATTGAACTACATGAAAGAAAACGTAAATTAGTACAAACTATGGCGTTCACAAAGTTTATTCAAAATGTGAACATCACTACAGATATTCGGATTTAGGTCATGGTATCGTAGATGTGCCTGACTCCGTGGCGATTATGTGGATTAGATTACATTAATACTTGTTCCATAGGCCATATATACAACATTTCTCAATGATGTCGAACGTGTGGAGCAGACGAATACGGAAATTCTGCATGACCCGCCTGAAAAGTAAAGTCGTATGGCATGAATGGCAGAGCAGGTTCAGCCACCTAATTGGAAAGTTGCGAAGAATGGCAGCTAGGTCTAAATCTACATAAATACTCCGCAATTCACCGTAAGGTGCGTGGCGGAGGGTACACTGTACCACTACTAGGCATTTCCTTTCATATTCCACTCCCAATTAGAACGAGGAAAAAAAAAAAAAAGAATGCCTATATCCCTCCGTACGAGCCCTAATTTCTCTTATCTTGTCTTTGTGATCTTTACGCGAAATGTAAGTAGGCGGCAGCAAGATCGTACTACACTCAGCTTCAAATTCCGGCCCTCTAAATTTACTTAACAGAAATTCACGAAAAGAACGTCGTCTATCTTCCAGCGAGCCCCAAGTGAGTTGCCGGAGCATTTCCGTGACACTCGCGCATTGGTCGAACCTACCGGTAACAAATCTAGCTGCTCGCCTCTGAACCGCATTTATGTCGTCCTTCAAACCGATCTGCTGCGGGTCCCAAACACTTGAGCAATACTCAAGACGTGGTAGTACAAGCGTTTTATACGCGGTCTCCTTTACAGGTGAAGTACATCTTCCCAAAATTCTCCCAATAAACCGAAGTCGGCTGTCCGCCTTACTCAAAACTGTCCTTACATGTTCGTTCCATTTCATATCACTCTGCAATGTTACGCCTAGATATTTGAGCGACGCGACAGCATCAAAAAGCTCACTACTAATGCTGTATTCGAACATTATAGGATTGTTTTTTCTACTTATGCGCATCACCTTACATCTTTCTACATTGAGAGCTAGCTGCCATTCTTCGCACCAACTAGAAATTTTGTCTAAGTCATCCTGTATGTTATTACAGTCAGTTACAGACGACACCCTCCCATACACCACAGCATCATCAGCAAACAGCCGCAAATTACAACTTACTCTGTCCATCAGATCATTTATTTAGATAGAAAATAATAGCGGTCCTGTCACACTCCCCTGGGGCACGCCTGACGATACAATCGTCTCTGATGAACACTCGCCGTCGAGAACAACGTACTGCGTTCTATTACTTAGGAAGTCTTCCAGCCAGTCACAACTGTGAACCTATTTCATAAGCTCGTATCTTCGTTAGGTCTCATTGTACAAAAACGTAAGGTGATGCGCATGAGTAGAAAAAACAATCCTATAATGTTCGAATACAGCATCAGTAGTGAACTTCTTGATGCTGTCGCGTCGTTTAAATATCTAGGCGTAACATTGCAGAGCGATATGAAATGGAATGAGCATGTAAGGGCAGTTATGAGTAAGGTGGACAGCCGACTTCGGTTTATTGGGAGAATTTTGGGAAGGTTTACTTCATCTGTAGAGGAGACCGCGTATTAAACGCTTGTACGACCACGTCTTCATTATTGTTCAAGTGTTTGGGACCCGTAGCAGATCAGTTTAAAGGAAGACATAGAAGTAGTTCAGAGGCGAGCAGCTAGATTTGTTTCTGGTAGGTTCGATCAATGCGCGAGTGTCACGGAAATGCTCCGGCAACTCAATTGGAGATCGCTGGCGGAATTACGACGTTCTTTTCGTGACTTTCTGTGGAGAAAATTTAAAGGGCCGGAATTTGAAGCTGAGTGTAGTACGATCTTGTTGCCGCATGCTTATATTTCGCGTAGTGATCACAATGACAAGATAAGAGAAATTAGGGCTCGTACGGAGGCGTATAGCCATTCTTGTTTTCCTCGTTCTATTTGGGAGTGGAATAGGAAAGGAAATGCCTAGTAGTGGTACAGTGTACCCTCCGCCACGCACCTTACGATGGATTGCGGAGTATTTATGTAGATTTAGACCTAGCTGCCATTCTTCGCAACTTTCCAATTAGGTGGCTGAACCTGCTCCTTCGCGCCCGCTGGCACCTTTCCTTTGATAATTGTGAGAACTGTGTGCTGAAGTGTCTGTGTTAAGTGTAGGTGACTGTAATGGGTGTGTGTGGTAGGGTAGTGTCCGCGTTGGGGATGATGAGAGAGAGAGAGTGAAATCGGTGCTGGAACAAAGCCTACTGCAGTCGAAAAGCACCAAGGGGCCACCGAGCTGCACGTCTCCATTCGACGGACGGATCACCATCAACAGCGTCCCATGCCCTCACTCCATAAGATCCCGTGGAGAGGTTTGGAATTTAATCCAGCACAGTGGTGCAAAGACTGGTGATCAAAGTCTTTGCACCACCACCCCTCTTGTCTGCCGTAAAGGAAAGGGAAAATTCTCAACAGCGCTTGACGTACCCGGACGGTTACCCATCCAAGCAGTGGCCGTACCCGACAGTGCTTCGATGATCTGTCAGCATTCTGTGTATCCAAGGCATCACGGCCGTTGACATGAACCGCGTGAAATGTGGTAACATCGTTGCGAGATGCCCTCCTGAATGTCTGTTTCCATGTGAAAATGATTTTGGGGTTATTGCTCGCCGGTCGCGGTGGCCGAGGGGACTGCGGCGCGCCATTCACAGTCTGCACGGCCGCTACGATCTGGGGTTCGAATCCCCCCTCAGGCATGGATATTTGTGCCGTCCTTAGTGTAAGTTAATTTGTAAGAAGATTTGGGGACAGGAGGAGATGCCGGACGAGTGGAGAACTAGTGTACTGATCCCAATATTAAAGGGGAAAGGTGATGTGCAGGACTGCAGTAACTATAGAGGTATTAAACTGTTGACACACACAATGAAAATTTGTGAAAGAGTTATACAGGCAAGAGTACGCAAGGAGACTGTGGTGTGTGAAGAACAGTTTGGGTTCATGCCTGGAAGAGGCCCGACTGATGCAATACATGCTTTAAGGCAGATAGTGGAGAGACACCGGGAGATGCAAGCCAATTTACATATGGCTTTCATTGATTTGGAGAAAGCTGATGACAGAGTCCCAAGGGACGAAATATGGAGAAGCATGAGAGAGCAGTGCGTGCCAGAGAAGTATGTGAGGTTAGTGAAGGAAATGTACAGAGGAGCAATGACACTGGTGACACGTAGTGTAGGCGTGACAAAGGAGTTCCTAGTTTTTCAATGTGACCTCGAGTTTCTATTGCATAGAAATCTATAGTTTTCTTCCGATATTGATGAAATTTTGCACACTCTACATTAAAAACAAGAGGAATGTCACTGTCTGTATAAAATTTCGTTCGATGCATGGTGGAGGATACTTAAATTAGGGAATTTTACAAAATGCATAGCTTTGCTCCAATCTTTATGAATTTTTGCACACATGGCCTTTAAATCAAGAGGCAGATTACTGGGTACATAAATGTTTGTAAGTTATATGACAGAGGGTACCTTGTAGAAAACTTTGCCGAGATAGGGAAAGGTGGAAACGAACAGAGAGATGGGAGAGAAAGAGGTGGACGCAGAGAGAGTGGGAGAAGGGCATGTGGACTACGAGAGTGTAAGATAAATAAACATTCGGGTATCGCCGGGTTTACAGCCAGTTAATAAATAAATATTGGCCTCATGGCAATCAGCATTAGATGACTCCATCCAGACAGTGTGGTGCAATGGTGTAGTTTGTGGGAAGTTCATATGATAGGACCTTTCATTGTTGATGAACGTGGGTGGGTGGGACATATCTGAACACGCTGAAAGACAAATTGTGCCTCAAATTGAGGGTTTGGATGAGGGACTTCCAGACTGGTTTCAGCAGGATGGACTCCATTTTGTTGCTTCTTTTGACTGGTTGAATAACAATATTTTCCTCACTGGATTCAGATTAATATGGAGTGGTCCTTCGTTAGACAGATCTTGCTCCATTGATTTATTTTTCTGGGGTATGCTGAAGTAGGGGTTTTACCCCAAGAAGATTAGAAATTTACGCTAGCTAACAAAATGCATTACAAGTCAGTGTGCCTAAATCAACGGCAATTCAGGAATATTCCATCAAGTTCACTTTAATCTTGCAAAAAGTGTCAAGTTATGTATTGAAAACACGTAAATAATTATGAATATAGTTTTAATAACATTAAACTGACTAAAATTTGGATTATTATTATTGTTATATATAAGAATATTCTATGTGCTCATGGAACCCTGTAGTTTTGGCAATTATAGGTCATAGCGAAGCTCCTACGTGATTGTCAATTTAGTAGCTTTAAGTAAAGAGGATTTTAAGGGAGACATCCTTGTTTGGTCACAAAAGCATTTGGCCCATAGCTTCAACCAAGGCCAATTCTCAGCACAGGTAACATAATTTCCACACACTCTAACCTCCTTACGATAGTCGACGCTGAGATGTCGTCAGGTATGCTCTGCTCAGATTGATGCTAGCTGGCAGTTCCAGCAGCCACGACAGCATTTAGGAGCAAGCTCACTGTGTAGAGATAAAAAAAAGTTAAAGCTTGAAAATTGTACATTATAGAACAATTTATATGCAAATTACCTGTGTATAAGCATGGGTCGTTACGTAGTGCACTGTCTCATGAAACATTAAAACACGAGTGTAATACAACGAAAACCGCTCTGATTAAGCACTCAAGAAATCTCGCTGAAAGTGATATTGCCGCACCAGTTACAGACTAATTACCGTAAGTAACATTTGCTAAGGTCCGCGGTATATCACGAAATAATCTATCAGTGCACATAGCCCTGAAATAGCCCTCATACCGTAACACAATTGTAAGATTAGTCAACGTGCATACCGTAAGTTTCGATATCAGGTAATGTGAAGACATTCAGAGCATCAGCGAATAAACACCTAAATCTCACATTTTATTCTCACGGCGTTTAAAGATGCAATCCAGTCTAAGAGGGAACAATTGTGAATACTTTGATCAAATGATGAGGTGACAGCCTAGAAACGACTATTCAACAATCCTTGAGCGTCAATGTGCAGGATGTACTTGCTTAAAATTATTTTTCTTCCAAGTATACAAAACGTTTATAGTTTCCCGGTTTTACTTTTTTATAAATACTCTCGTCTACCTGACCTTATAGAACATCAAATGTCTTAGCCGGCCAGAGTTCTCGTGTTATTTTCTTATCTGTTCACTTTTAAATTATTATTGTGGTTTATTATCAAAATGTTTGTTGAGTTGATCAAGGATTTTCATTTGAAAAACTTTTATAACTCTTGTTTAACTCTTATATTTTAACACAAATGCTAAATCAGTTCACAATACAAAACAGTTTAATACCCATCTTTTGGTGAGAATTCTCTACGATATCTTCCAGTACAATTATGATTTCACTAATAATCGCAGACATCCAAACAGTAAGTTGAATATGTTCACTCCGCGGTAAGACAAATTTATACAAATGTTTATCACGTATCCATTCCATTCGAGTGGGTCAATTTCACGATAAACTAATTTGTCTCATGACAGAGACGTTACGAATTCATTTCCTTTTTTTTTTTTTTTTTTTTTTTTTTTTTTTTTTTTTTTTTTTTTTTTTTTTTTTTACAAGCGCGACGCAATCAAATACGTGCGACGCGATATCGACACTGTTACGATGAACGACGCTCCCGCACTTTCAAAATAAACTTTTATAATCAATACTTCTTCTTCTGTCAACGTACTAATAAATGTTCCGCTCCGCTTTTTCGTGCCGGCGATTGCACGCGACATAACATAGGCGCCGAAAGACGCACGGACGGCGTCCGCACACGACGAGACCCTCTCGCAGACTCTCACTGCCTCTCAGTTAACAATACACTTAAGCAGTAGAGCGCGCTACTGTCACTCTACTGTTTTTACTTATATAACATATTTGCTCAGTCTCTTTACACATATACATAAGAATATACAATTCAAAAATAAAATAAAAGTAAAAAAAAAAAAATCAAACAAATGACAATACATACAAAAATAAGCAATTAAAAAATGCACGAAGGAAAAGTTAAGGAAAAAGAACATATATGTAAATTATACCAGGGTTTGCAGATTCACATAGTGCTTGTCTGCAGTAATCCTGCAGATGTAAAGTCATCATCTGTGACCTTACAACATATCGGCTCAGTGTCATTAACTGTTTGTCTTTCTGTGTAGCATAAGATTTATATCGGTCCTAGAGGGGCACAAGATAGCAACGCCACCGCTTGCGAAGCCGCGCGGGAATGGCCGTGCTCTCTAAGGCGCCTTGCTGCAGAGTGCGCGTCGGCTCCCTGTAGGAGGTTCGAGTCCTCCCTCGGGCATGGGTGCATGTGTTTCACATATCAAAAGTTTGTTTAAATTGTTTGTCAGTCTAGGTACTGATGACCACTGTAGTTAGGTCCCAAACATTTGCATATTTTGGAAACAATACATAAAGGCATGTCGCAGTAATACATGCAGTATGGGCTTGACAGGCATCATATTGTTTCCGCAGGTTCCTCCTAGAGGAGCATCTTCTAGCAACAGTGGCAGATGGTCTGTTTGGAGGCTACAATATATGTTCACATTCAGAGCACTGTCTATGAAAAGTGAGACTATGAGCTGATGGTTAGCTATCCCATACCACACATTTACACTTCATGGAGACTGACGTTCCAAGCCAACGGAGATTGCCAACGGAGCAACAATGCTTTTTTCGGCGGCTTACTTGCCCATGGGAGGTAAATGTCACTTCGTCACTAAATAAGATACTTGATAAATCTAGAGTATCCTGTGGTAATTCCAATGTACACAAGGTAACGCGATTCTCAAAATAGTTTCCATATAGCTCTTGATGGAAAGAGATATGATACGGATGCAACGGATCGATGGAGAATGTGTGTAAGACACTTGCCTCCTCATGCCACTTCCTCGTGCGATTGCGCGGGATCTAATGTCCGGATCCATTGCAACAGCCAAAGAGGTTAGAATAAAGGGAGACGCCCTTAAGCTGAAAAAGGTAAAGCCTGTCTCCGCCATATTGCTAAGTCTTGAAAAAGTGTTCGTATTGTAAAACTGATGTTTTACGTCACTTAAGACAGAAATAATACGTCCGGCGGTTTCGGCATAACGTAAAACGTGTTAAACGAGTGAAAACTAGCGTTGAAATTAATTTTTCAAATATCTTGTGATAAGTATTTATTTAAGAAATATATTGTTTGAAAGTATATACTTTGTACTGACTGCCAATTCAATGCATTAACAGTAAGAGTGCCGCCTTGATGTATAATGAATATCTCCCTGGAATAAGGGTGTAACCCACAAATTTTGGAAGTGTGATTTCAGTGGAAGTAGGGTGTATCTGCATGCCTCTATGTTGTGGTACCATCTTGTGTCATATATTTGAACGTCAAGCTGGTTTACAACCAGCTGAACTTTTCCCACCATGGAATAAGGATGGGACATCAGTCAAGTTGGCGGTTAGTGCTTGTGTTGGTTCATCACCAAATGAAATAAATCAATTAAATAAAGGCCGTAGGCGAAAAATAAATATAGATGAATGGAAAGATGTGAAAAGGAAGTGTCTAAGGCAGAGTGGAAAAGAATGTGAATCAACTAAAGGCACTGTAAATGCTGCAAAGAAGCCAAAAACAGAGGTAAGTGGAATAAGCATGTAACCTCTTCAAACTACGTTTTAAAATCTCTAGTTTTATCCCTGTAAGACCCTAACGGGAATAACTATCTCTGCGAAAAGCAATATATATGTCGTCTACGAGTATTAAAATAAGCAGGCTAAGTAGCAAAGAAGCTGATAGTTAACTGTGTACAATTGTGTTTGCAGGAAAACGCATGGAAGTGTGAATATGAAGGAGGCACAATACTTGACGCAAATGGAAAGAAATGTCTGTTCGTCGAGTTTCATTCTAAGACACTCAGTGGCCAATCGTCATTCTTGGTTTAACAATCCATGGGGATTTGTGATGTTCAAAGACGTTACACTGAGGAAAGTATCTCTCGCAGGCAATGCAGTTTCAAATACTTCTTAATGTGTAATAGGAAGAAAGTACAAGTATGTTTAAAGACTTTGCATAATGTTTATGCTTTAACTCCAAAACGGATCCAGGTTCTGCAGTCGAAAATTAAGAATGGTGAATCACTTGAGGGTCATAGAGGGAAATAAGTTAAATAATGAAACCTGCAAACCACAATAACATTGTAAAATGATGCTTAAAATGAAGTTTCAGATCACGACGTAAGCAGACATGACTTCGTAACTAAGACCTATGCAGGTTGCACGGTAGAAATAAGTTTGGGATTGGAAACAATTCAGAATACGATAGCTCGTAAACGAATGGCACTTGAGTCCTGCAATAAACACCACTGACATTCTAATGACGCTACTTTTAGTTAGTTTACGTCAATAGACATCGTGGCATATTTAAAAAAGTATACGTTTGCTCATAAATATACTTTCTTTGTGTTTTTAAACTCTGGTCCTGTAAAAACCGCATATCAATAGTATTTTTCATTTCCGCAGTATTTGCGGTGCAAGTTTTGGCTGATTTCTCATACATATAAACATGACATGTATGAGTGAAAATGAACAGAGCCATTTTTAATACACTTTTCCTACTTATCTGTATCCTCACAGAGTGATGTGTACACGCCAAGCTGAAGTGCGTTCAGTTGGCAGAATGAAAATATTCGCTGGTGCTACGGAAGGGCGTTGCTAGAAGTGCACATTGTTCTTGTTCTGTTGCAGCAGGAGCAAAATGAACGACCAGACTACCAAGAAGATCATCGTTCTCAATTGCCTAAGACGACAGCGAAGGGTCTGATGCGCAGACATCCCGATAAAAGCCATTACACCGAAAAAAGATCAGATATGCAAACTGCGTCTATGTCGATCTGGATCTGTAGCGGGAGCAAGGTTGTAAGAGATGAGTTGTACGAAAGAAGGTTGGTAGTGTTGCAAAGCTGGTGCATACTGTTACTTCAAATGTTTGTATAGCTTATGGGACTTAACTACGGGGTTACCAGTCCCTAAACTTACAAACTACTTACGAACTAGCTAACACTAACGACGGCACAAATATCCATTCCCAAGGGGGGATTCGAAACCCTGACCGTAGTGATACTTTTACTCAATAAAGTGTTTTGCTAAGGGCACTAATTTACCTCAACACATTCAGCAGGAGATACTTCGTGTAAGTATCTTCGTGTTGTCCTTATAGCGGAGGAGAATATCTGGAAACGGGCGAAGGTTATTAACACCACTGATTCAGCAATAAGTAAATCTCTACATGAAACATCTAGTTCCGTTATTAGACCTGTGCCGTGTATATAGTTCCGTAGTTATATCTATACCTCCGCAAGGAACGGGTTCCTTTCTTAAGAAAAACTGTAATAATTACTAAAAGATAACAGCAATATTCCCTTCGTATTGGCAGATCTGGATTTGGAAATCTAGATCTGCTACAATAAAGAAAATATGTCAAGTGTTTGCTGTCACCTTCCACATATTTAAAACGTCGATGAGCACTAGAATTTCAACAGGTAATCTATTGCTCAATAATTCGGCTGTATAAGAAAAGGAGAATTCGAGATTATTATGTATTTGCGTATTTTACATAAGTATCTCCGTATTTAAGTTCAGAGATAAGAAATAAGGTATTAGCTGTTTTTGACAGAATTGCAGTGTAATCAACAACACTCAAAGAAAATGAGGGAGCAATCAATAGCCGCGCGGGAGTATCCGAGCGGACTGGAACGACACATTGCGGATCGCGGGGTCTCCCGCGTCGGAGGTTCGAATACTCCCTCAGGCATGGATGTTTCTGTTGTCTTTATTATAAGTAAGTTCATAAGTAGTTTGTAAGTTTAGGTACTGATGACCCCGCAGTTAAGTCCCATAAGATTTACGAACATTTGAACTTTTGAGCAATCAATAGACTGGACGGTGTCTTAAAAGGCGAGCACAAGATGAAAATTAACTTAAGACTTACAGAAAGTAAATAGAAATTTAAGAGTAACAGAATGTAGTCTAATTCAGTTACTGCCGTCTTTTTGTCCGAATAATTTGAAAAAGGAAGGTTCTGGCCTCTTGCGTCCTACAATTATGTCTGTAAAATTTGGTGCTGATGCCGGCCGCGGTGGCCGAGGAGACTGAGGCGCTCCAGTCACGGTCTACACGGCCACTACGGTCGGGGGTTCGAATCCCCCCTCGAGCATGGATATTTGTGTCGTCCTAGTTCGTAAGTAGTTCATATGTAGTTTGTAAGTTTAGGGACTGATGACCCCGTAGTTAAGTCCCATAAGCTTTACAAACATTTGAACATTTGAGTAGTAAAGCGACATGGGATCGACGACGTTGTGATGTTATAAAAGAAAGCATTACAAAAACAGATAATCGTTGATAAATAAGTGAATAAATAAAAGATTAACGCAGAATTTAAGTCAGAGCAGATTTCCTTCTGAATCGAGCTGTATCCTTTTATGGAACTGGACGATGGACAGTTTACTTAAAAGAACAGAAGCAGATCAAATGTGGTGCTGCAGAGGAATGCTGAATATTGGATTAGCAGATTGTGTGGCCAGCAAGGATGACGGAATAGTACTGAGGAGAACAGAAATTTAATGGCATTACTGAACCAAAATGAAATCTCGGTTGATGCGGTACGTTCTGATAACTCAACGTCACGTCATTTAAGTATTGGAGGGAAGTGTGTGTATGTGTGTTTCCAATGTTTGTAGACGTAAGAGACCCAACTTTTTTATAAGATTACCTTACATAGTTGGGTTTGGAGGTGATCTGATCGTTTAATAATTTTCAAAATGAAATGCCAAGATCGCACATTAATAATTTATTCACCGACGACCGGTTTCGGTGAACTGTGTCACCATCATCTGGCCACAAACATATTACAAGCTGGTCATCTTGTTAAAAATTTGGTATAAAATAACAAGTGCAACATTGCACTTAGTCACTATATAAAAAATACATAAGTTAAAAACATGATAGCTTACAACATACTGACAGCTTTGAAGATTCTAGTTTATATTTTGGCTCCAGGTGGCAGCACCATAGCTGGATACTGTTTTATATAGTGACTAAGTGCAATGTTGCACTTGTTATTTTATACCAAATTTTTAACAAGATGACTAGCTTGTAATATGGTATGTGACCAGATGATGGCGACACAGTTCCCCGAAACCGGTCGTCAGTGAATAAATTATTAATGTGCGATCTTGGCATTTCATTTTGAAAATTATTACCCAACATTTTGATTTAGGTATAGGGCCAAATTGCAGTGATCATCAGTCCATAGACTTTCAGACTGCTTAAACTTACACCTATACATGAGGCAGGACTCTCATCTCCGTAGGTGAGCAGCCGCACAATCCATGGTAAGGCGCCTTGAACTGCGCGGCATTTCCCATGTTGCTGTCTGTGTGTGTGTGTGGTGTGTGTGTGTGAGAGAGAGAGAGAGAGAGAGAGAGAGAGAGAGAGAGAGAGAGAGAGAGAGAGAGAGAGAGAGAGAGAGAGAGAGAAAGAGATTGTTGCGCGGATGGGGGTGGGGACACAGGAAAACTATGATATGAACACACATGCAAGATAAAATACGCAAATTTGAAATATTTCGGCTCTTACAGGTGATCGACATAAATTCAATGGCGAAATTAAAGTTTGTGCTCGACCGTGATTCGCCCTCTGACAGTGGGCGCCGTACCTACTCTCTTCCTTAAGATATAAAGGTTTCTTGCGATCATGTTTGTCCTATTTTACGGTCGGGGGTTCGAATCCCCCCCCCCCCCTCGGGCATGGATATTTGTGCCGTCTTTAGTATAAGGTAGTTGATAAGTAGTTTGTAAGTTTAGGGACTGATGACCCCGTAGTTAAGTCCCATAAGCTTAACAAACAGTTGAACAGTTGTCCTATTTTGACCGTTGAGATCTTTGCTGTGCTGTTCAGATAGTAATATAATCGTTGAGGATAAGTAGGAAGGTTTGCAATGATTGAGAAAGCGATGTAGCAAAATTAGTGTATGATAGCTTCGACGCTTACCTGCACGTAGCCAAGATAACTGCTGGTATGTGGGACTCAAATGGTCGTAGAAACGTAGGTTACAAATGTATCGGATACAAGAATTCATCGCCAGCTCCAGCCTACGTGAATTTTCGTGTGACAGTCCTTGCAGAATAGCATCACCATAATCTACACTGGGATGTATTAGTGTCTCCACTAGCTTCTTTTTCCGCTGTAAAGGAAATGTTTTTTTGTATTTCTGCAGTAAATGAAGTGACGCATATACCTTCTTACAGTCTGTCGTTGTGTGCTCTGTCAAGTCTAAGTGCTGATCAAATATTACTCCCAAGTTCTTTGCTGAATGAGAAAAGCGTATTTGTGTGTCATTAAGTATTAAAGGTGGAAGAGTTTCTCTGAACTGTGGAGTGATGAGTCTTTTATGGACCACTAAGATTGCCTGCGTTTTTGATGGATTCAGTTTCAAGCCCATGTTATGTGCCCATCTTGATAGTGAAAGTAAGTTTACATGCTGGATGGGCTTAGGTTTTTAGGACTTTCACTGAGATATAATTGTAGGTCATCAGCGTATAGATGATATTTACAGTGGAACAGAACAGAGGACACATCATTAACATATAGTGAGAAGAGTAAAGGCCCCACTAAAGATCCTTGTGGAACCCCTGATTCAACATCCCACCATATTGGCCAATGTTTTGCTGTTATTACGGGCTGTGGTGACTTTTTTGGCATGTGTGGATTGGGATCATACAGGGCATCCATATGCTGCCGTGGAAAAGCAGAGTGCTTGAGAACTTGTCTCGATTCACTAATCATTTCCATTAGGCTTTCTCCACACTGGGTAACTTCTTCACTGAAGGGATCCTGTTCGTAGAGCACTTCATACTTCCTCAGGGTGTTCTTTTATTCATCAGAGAGGCCTGGAATGAAATGCTGTCTACAACCTCAGGGTTTGTCTTCCAGAAATCTTTTGAAGGGTCTTTACGAAAGTTTGTTAATATTCTGGCATTGGGCGGAGATTTTTCATTTCTGCATCCAGTTCCATAGCGTACTCTGTCAAGTTGGCTTTTTTAAAGTTGAAGCGTCTGCGGAATGGTATTTTTGTTGTTCTCAGATCGGCAGATATTTGGATCCCGATAGGTCGTGTTGTGTATGAGGAAGAGGTGCTTACACAGTTCTCAAGCATCGATCTTCCAAGTTTAGGCTTACAAAACAGATATCAGGGTTGAATTCGCGCTTCCAAATCTTGCTACTGAAAGAGCAATACAAGGAAGGAGCCACCACTCGTGCACTATCTGAGATATGAGACCAAACAATCACCTGTCAGATAAGCCGGCGTCCCCCAGAAACGTTGCAACAAAAGGCAGCAGCCAATCCTTCCAAAACCGGAAAAAAATTAGCATGAAAACTATATTGGTTGCCGATACTGTTCTCAGATGAAGAGGCTTGCACAGGACAGTGTCACAGAAACTCAAATGGGAATCGCTGTAGATGTAGATGTAAATATAGAATTCGTGTTTTATTATTGTGTACCAAAATAAATTACACAATAGGTGTTTCTTGTTCTTTATTGTTATTTTAATACCAACATACAAAACATTGGTTGACTGGTAGCAGCCTCTTACGTCGCTCTACATCCGACTGGCTTGTAAAAATGAACATGAAGATTTAAAAAAATGTTCAAATGTTTGTTAAGCTTAAGGAACTTAACGTTGGGGTCATCAGTCCCTAAACTTACAAAATTCTTATGAAATACCTTATACTAAAGCCAACACAAACATCCATACCCGAGGGGGGATTCGAACCCTGACCGTAGCGGCCGTGCAGACTGTGACTTGCGCGCCGCAGACCGTTTGGCCACTGCAGCTGGCATGAAGATTTAGAATAAACAATGACTAGACGTTAAAAACATGAAGGATTTAAAAACATTGAGAGAAGTTTGTTGGTGATACAATACAGAGCAAGACGATAAAAGACATGTATTCTGTTAAAATCGTTGGGCAACGGTGAGTTTAAGAAACACACAAAGTGAGAAACACAACATTGGACAGACGAGGAAGCACTGTTTAAAGCATACGGCGGAGGAACTTGTTTGTATGATTGTGGACGCACTGTTAAGACACTGATACACTGCAGACATAAAACATTAGTCGAAGCACCTATTAACACCGATAGCAGTGGAGGGGAGTGTGGGGGTGGTCAGAAGTGCAGAAGCACAGAGTAACATATACAGAGAAGCAGCCCCCCCCCTCCCCCCTAAACCGCTGTCCTACGCTTCCCTCGTAGTTCCGTAAGAGGCTAGTAGGTGTCAGGCGGTTCCCTGTCTTAGTACCAGTATTCCACACTAGAGGCACTTCTGAGGGTGCCTCTCGCATGTCAGAGGGTAGCGTGGAGGGGAGGCTGAGGTGAGAGCTCGTGCCGCCTGCCACAAGGCCACGGCTGTGTCCCGCTTGCTGGAGTCTGAGGGGAGGTGGTGGTGGGGACAGCCGCTACCTGCCGCCTGCTCTGGCCGGTTTAAAGGGCTGCTTCTGACTGCAGCGCCATCATGGGACATCTTACAGAACTGCTTCAGAACCCCCCGCCCCGCACCCCTGAGCGTGGGACCGGGTCATTACAGAGGTTTTCCGACTGTATATATTTGTTTGTGGCAGAAGGGAGGAGGAGGAGGATGATGGTAGTGTAGGGACTCCAGAGGATGGGGACAACCATGCGTAGGGACGTAGGGGGAGAGGGTGCGTGGAATCCATAGGGAGAGGATCAGGGCTGATAGAAGGGATACGTTTCGGGACTGAGCGCGTCATCCAGGAGGTGCAAGTGTCAGACGTTATGCTGGGAAAGGACATGGAGAGTGTGGAGCTGAAGGGTGGGTGTGATATGGTAATACGTGACAGTGACCCGGGATGGTTAAGGAGGCGCTACACCAGGGGGTTTATGGGAATCTACTTTGCGGGTAACATTCAGCAGCCGGATATAAAAAAGGCAGGGGCTGTTTGAGATCCAGTCCATGGAGACCGCGGTTCTATTCAGCCAGTTATGTGTACGTAATGTATTCCAGTGGAGTCCTGGAAGACTGCGCGAGAAAGAAGCGCGCAGTGTTTACGCAGCAGAGACGCAGCTCGTGTTTGTGAGCCGTTGCAGCCGGATGTGCGCCGAGAGGCAGTCGTCGGCGGCGGCTCGTTCTGCGGAATGGCCGCCACTGTGCCCTAACTGCGTGTATACAGAGCCGAGCCGAGCGCCGGGACCCAGTTAGTCGCTCTGGACGATCTCTGCCGCTTTTATTCGGCGCATCGCTTCCTTCAGGCTAGTCTACACGACACTCGTTTCATGAAATGAGTTGTGTGCAACTCAAAATGTTCAAATGTTTGTTAAGCTTAAGGGACTTAACTACGGGTTCATCAGTCCCTAAACTGACAAACTACTTATGAACTACCTACAACTAAGGACGGCACAAATATCCATGCCCCAGGGGGGATTCGAACCCCCGACCGTAGTGGCCGTGCAGACCGTGACTGAAGCGCCTCAGTCTCCTCGGCCACCGCGGCCGGCTTAGAATGTCAACAGAGCAGTTTACGTTCCTTTATAACATAGTTACTAATGCAATAAACAAACAAGTTACTGTTATGCGTGAATCATTGTTACCAGAACTGAAATTACAAATTGCATTACGTTTCTTGTCAAATAGATTTCTTGTCTAAAGTACCTGTACCGGGTTCCGAAATTAACAGCCGCGGTGGAGTATCCGAGCGGTCTAAAGCGTGTTGCTGCGGAGCGCGCGGTTGCTCGCCGTGGAGGTTCGAGTCCTCTCTGGGGCACGGGTGTGTGTGTGTTGTCCTTAGGGTAGTTTACCTAGGTTTAAGTAGTTTGTAAGCTACGGACCGATGACGACGCAATTTGGTCCGATAGAATTACAAACATTTGAACATTTTTTGAAATCAACAATTGCCACAGTTCGTTTGTATAGGTATATGGAATTGAATGTACTTTAGTCTGCAATTCACTAATCGTCAACCCATCAATATTTAATTCACAAATAATTGCTTCAAGAGTACTAACACGCCGCTGCTTATTCCTGAAATTTTCATCGTTAAAATGGCACAAACACCTAGGCATTGCTTATATGTCCAAAACACCGAACTATTTCTTCCGTTCCCCCTTTATATTGTGTTTTGTTCTGTCTTCGTTATAACTTAACTTAAAAACACGCACAATCAGTTTCGCCAAAGTTGGAAGCTGCCGAAACTGTTTAGTTTCGCCAACGAGTTGCGCGAACGCCTTCGGCGCATGCGCACTGGCCAGTAGCGCAGTTTCATGAAACGTAGTGCCGTCGTGTAAACTAGCCTTTCGTCGCGGCTGGGCTGCATACAACCGGCTAACTCAAAGATTTTATTGCCATTCTGTTGACTACAAACTATTGTCACCAAGGAGGTTAGAATAAAGGGAGGTGGCATTATCTATGCACAGCACATACGTCAGTTGAAGCCTGTCCGCCATCTTGGTCAGTGATGGATTGCAATTTCTCCGCTAAAACTATGCGTTAAGTCGACCCTCTTACTATTGGACTGACAGTCACTACGAAGTATGTACTTTCAAACAATATACTTTCTTGAATATATAGTAATAAATACTCAGCATATTATATTTGAAAACTTAATTTTTAACTGCTAATTTGCACTCGTTTATCACGTTTTACATCAAGGCAAAACCGTTGAACGGTTTATTTCTGTTTTAAGTGACAAATAACATTAGCTCTAGAATACGAACACTTCTCCAAAACTTAGCAATATGGCGGAGGCAGGCTTCACTTTTTCAGCTTAAGGTCGTCCCCCTGTATTCTAACCTCCTTGATTGTCACCACATTGCGTATCATCTTTCCACACTTTTCAGAACTCTGAATAAATTATAACCACTAACTTACTGTAATCAACGGTGAACTATGAAACCCTGATTTGTATTGGGGAGGGTTGGTTAGTGATTTTCCTGAAGGGGGGACGTTGACGAAAAATACACACTATTTCAAAAATGCACCAAATCCACAGTTTTGGAGATATGCCAAGGAAATATTGTACCACGCTTTACATGAAAGTAACACATTTACATATAAAATCCTTTGATTATATACATTCAACTTTCTAATGAAATTAGATGTTTTATTTTCAAAAAATAATGTATGTTTCTTATTCTTAGAAAGTATTCAAGAGACTTCTACAAAAATGTCTCAGTTTCATCTCTTTATATATTTTAATCTTCTTTCAAGAAGTTTTAGGAACAGGTCAGGTAGGAGAATTTTCATATTTTTTAAATTATAATTCCACACATTTTAAATTAATGCAAAATTCCAACCACTATGCACCATACCTCAGCTTGAAATCAGAATTTCAAAATTTGTTCTTGAGACGACGTTTATTAGGTTAACAGAAATATGTGTACAAATTTCATAATTCTAGCATTCATAGAAACTGAGGAAAAGGTACATAAACTTAAAAAAAAGAAAAGAAAAAAAAAACTTTTCAGGAAACGGAATTTAAAGTTCAACCTGTTTTCCTTATGTCACTTCTTCAGAAGGTACCACATTTGAGCTATAGGTCTTATTTCCCTTCAAGGCCTTTCCTCTGGTTTCTTGTTCTTTCTTCTTTCCTTTACCAGGTTATTAACTGACTTTTCGCTGCAGATATGAGCTGTAAATGTGTAAATCTTAAACCGCATTCGTTCTAATACCTTCACCCTCCCGACGTTTCCATCATTAAATAAAAGAACTACAAAAAATGTTCAAATGTCTGTAAATCTATCGGACCAAACAGCGTGGTCATCAGTCCGTAGCTTACAAACTACTTAAACCTAGGTAAACTAACCTAAGGACAAACACACACACCCATGCCCCAGGGAGGACTCGAACCTCGCCGGCCGCGGTGGCCGAGGTGACTGAGGTGCTCCAGTCACGGTCAGCACGGCCACTACGGTCGGGGGTTCGAATCCCCCCTCGGGCATGGATATTTGTGCCGTCCTAGTTAGTAAGTAGTTCATAAGTAGTTTGTAAGTTTAGGGACTGATGACCCCGTAGTTAAGTCCTATAAGCTTAACAAACATTTGAACAACAACAACTCGAACCTCCACGACGAGCAACCGCGCGCTCCGCAGCGAGGCGCTTTAGACCGCTCGGCTACTCCACCGCGGCAAAGAACTACAAGTTGCAATTCTGACAACTGTAGGAGATGTAAATGTGATTTTAGGACATTGTTTCTATATAAATGAATTTAGGGAGACATTTGGATTCTGGGTTTTGCCATGAACACACGTTCTGAGTGGTACAGCATTAGCCAGGATCAGTGGGCTTGACAAGATCCAGGATACAATTGGGAAGCCTCTCGTTGTGAATGTAGGGGGTTGTTATCCCTCTGACCTTGTAGATATTTACACCAGCTAATCTGGCACAAATGATGAATAGGGTGTTCATCCGTTGACAACATATTGAATTATGTAGGCCATACTACACTTTTCATGTTATTGACACTGGGTGGGTTCTGTCTGATGAATCAAATGAAGATAATCGGACACTTGTATAAATCTCCGGTACTGTCACAAGGCATCGTCATAAACGATGCAGCTAGTTTGTTATGGTTTATAATATACGGAACAGAGTCAAAGATGATCTATAAAACCAAAGAGTGTCTATCACGGCCTTAGTTGAAAGTAATACACAGAATCGTTGTTCACAGACGTGGAATTGAAGTGCTCCTTCGAAACGTGGGCTCGGCAGGGAGGCCGCGTCGCACTTTTAATTACTTATCAGGCACTTTCGATGCGATTTCAACATTGAAACTTTGGAGACTTATTGTCCATGCATTGTACTAAAAAATAAAATCTAAAATTGGCATTTTGGGTCAATTTCATCAACGACCCCCTTTAATGATCGTGTCTTTTCGACATATTAAGTGCGCCGACCACGGTGGACGAGCGTTTTGCGGCGCTTCAGTCACAGTCTGCACGGCCACTATGGTCGGGGGTTAGAATCCCCCTCGGGCATGGATATTTGTGCCGTCCTTAGTATTAGCTAGTTCATAAGTAGTTTGTAAGTTCAGGGACTGATGACCCCGTAGTTAAGTCCCATAAGTTCTACAAATATTTGAACATATTAAGTGTTCTACTGTCAGTGCTTACAAGTTTCCGTTTTATTTTTTCATAAAATACTGTCTTGGGATGCAATAATTTATTTTTTTAACGCGTTTCGCTTTTTTTTGACTTATCAGAATCTGTAAAATAAGTTTGGGGAAACTTTATAGATCAAGTCTTATAATGCACGGTGATAAGAAAATAGAACATTACTGACCTTATAATAATGCTTACATCGTTAAGCGTTTAAATGATTTTCGCGCCAAAGCCTGGCAACGTCCGGGGCCGGCCACCCGTGAAAAACCTATGCACACAGCAAACTTCATGAGAACTTATGAGTGTGGTCCTTTGCTGCACGATCACGACAGTAAGAATTTCACAGAAATTTTTAAGAATTACGGGTTTCAACTCTGCCTGCACAGCGTTTTATAATTAGCTAATTGTCAAACCCTGATAATCTAATAAAAAATAGTAAAAAATGAGTTTGAAGCTGTGAAGTTGAACGCATAAAATGGATGAATTTACCTGAAATAAGGTTTTACCAACAGGTATGATACTACAGAGATTGGCGCAACATAAGGAATTTGGACACATTAGGAATTGTGGGAAAATGTTGTCGCCTTCGTTGCACATCTGAATTTCAAAGCGGCCCGCTAGCAAATGATAGCATTCGCCTCTTACATGTGTCATTCGGCAAGGGCCCGCTAGTGGCGCTCTAAGCCAGAAAACATAGTTTACCAACAGGGGAGAACACTATGATCCTATAATATTAGTCTAAAAAATGTTTATTTGACTTTATAATTGTTATGTGACATTTTCTATCTAAGCATTCTTTATTTTGTTGTTTGGGGTTCAGTAAGGCCAATGGTACTTTTAAGATTTTATCATATATTTAATCCTATGAAGAACGTGAGACGATGTTTCAAATTTATTTTATATACTAACGAAAACACCGTAACGAGTGCACTCTTTCAACGCCTATATAATTCTTACGGTTCAAAATTTTAAGAGTAACGGTTGTCCCATGTTGGTAAGCTACATCTTGGTAAGCCACATCTTGCAGTATTACGTATGTAAGAAACAAATACTGTCACTTACCAGCGGACGAGTTTGAAATGCAGATGTGCAACGGCGGCGACAATGTTCTCATACATTTCCTCATGTGTGAGATTTTGTTAATGTGTGCCTATCTCTGTGCTATCAAGTCTGTTGCTACAACCTTATTTCAGGTAAATACATTCAATTTCACAGTTTCATACTCCTGTTCTGTCGTGATTAGGTTATCATGACGCTTATGTCGTTTTGAAAATAAGCTAATTATGAAACGCCGCGCAGGGAAAGTTAAAACCTGTAATTCTTTAAAATTTCTTTAAAATTTTTTATCGTCGCGATCTTGCAGGGCAGGATCGCACTCCCTCTAGTAATTTGCTGTCTACATAAGGTTTTGACGGCTGGTCTGCACCCAGGGATACTGCTGCCAAGCACTGGCGCTAAAATCCTTTTGAAGCTGACCGATATATGCATTAATATAAGGTCAGTAATAATGTATTTTATTATCACCGAGGATGATAAGAGTTGGCCTGTATATTTTCCCCAAAATTATTCTCCAAATTCTGACGGTGCCCCAAAAAGACAAAACGCGTTAATATAAGGAAATTGTTCAAACCAAGACAGTTTTTCATTACAAATTAGACTGCATTGGCTGCTGTACAGAACGGCCTGATGAAGTGAAAGGTACTCCCTATTATCTTTCGTCCTCTTTGGCTATGTTCCCGCACATGCAGGGTCGGCTTTGTTAAATCCGGATTTGGCGTGTTAATAGTTACGTGATGGCCGGATGCCCTTCCTGTCGCTACCCCATGCCCCTCCCCCCCTCCCCCCGAGGGGAATTGTGTACCCCAAACGTCTACGTATAGTGTTGTATGTGTGAAATTGTAAAGTGTTACGGAAAGTTTGCGAATCGTAGAAGTGACGAGGAACTTGTGTACCAGCCCGGTATTCACCTAGGAGGGATGCGGAAAACCACCTAAAAACCACATCCAGGTTGGCCGGCACTCTGACCCCGTTGGTTAATCCGCCGGGGGGAATCAAACCGAGACCGGTAAGCCTCCCCGTCTCGGAAAGAGGTGCGTTAGACAACACTGTTAACCGAGACTCCCGTTTATCTATATACCTACCTATATCCATCTACATTGATATCTAATAATTGAAACACCAAGTTGGAATTAATAAAACTGTAATTGTTTGTTTGTGAAAACCCGTTACTCTCATTGAGTACTTGACCAATTGCTTTGAAATATTGACAAGATTATGTATTCTAATACAGGACAGGTTCAGGATACACATTCCTTTAATATGTGACATACAGTGTATGTATACTAAACATTTGCGATTTTTGTAACGTATTTCCTCATTGTTGTTGATATATATGGAATATATTAAATAATTAGGTACTCACACAAAGTGAAGGAAGACTAGTGTTTAGCGTGCCGTGGACATAGTAGTCATTACACACACAGAGCATTCGTTCGGATAGTTTTTCAGTGAAGTGGTAGGAAATTGGCCGAATCCTTTGAAAGGAACCACTCCGGCATTTACCCGGAGTGATTTGGGGAGAACACTTAAAACACAAATCAGGATGGCCAGGGCGTGTTTCCACCGCCACCCTGCCTAATGCGAATTCAGTGCGTTACCTCTGACAAGGAAAGTACTTAGGCTCGAACAAACAGAAATATACCAAACTCATATGATAAATAATGTAAAGGTCCCTTATTGCACTAGTGATGCTCCCGCATCTGCAAAACTTTGCAGTCACGCATTAGAGGCCTCTGCGTGTGCCACGCCGCATTGCACCTTGACCTGCCGGTACGCCAGTAGTGACGGTGCAGTGTGGTTCTGAAGTTGCGTTTTGTGACGTCATTTGTGTAGTGAAGAGTCGGATAGGTTGGCGATTGGTAATCAATGCTGCTAATATAGCGCGCTAACACCCTTTGTTTGATAAATACTGTTACTCTTCAGTAAATTGTTAGTTAGCTGCACAATGATCTCAATGTCGTGTTTGAGCAATCGAACAGCATGACAGAAAGAACGTATAACTTTTGCATGAGAATCTTTTACTGAATTACACAAAACTGTTTTTTTTATTTAATTTTTTTAATATTTACTTTGGCAACAGCATCTGAACAATACTGATCTCTGTCAATCATATGAACTTAGTCATTAGTTATTTAATTTAGCTGACTGTGCGCACGGTAACGCTCGTTTTGTCATGCAATTAATTCCTTCAAAATAGCAACTAAGTTGACTCCCATTAATACCCTGTAAACTAATTTTCTTTATATTGCTTACCACGGCCGCGGTGGCCGAGGGAGCTGCGGCGCGTCAGTCACGGTCTGCACGGCCACTACGATCGGGGGTTCGAATCCCCCCTCGGGTATGGATATTTGTGCCGTCCTTAGTATTAGCTATTTCATAAGTAGTTTGTAACTTTAGGGACTGATGACGCCGTAGTTGAGTCCCATAAGCTCTACAAAGAAACAAAACAAAATTGCTTACCACATGCAATGTAGCACAATCATCCACGTACCATACAATGTAACATTAACCATTTTATCAAAATTCTATGAAAGAGGAAATGAAAAAATTACAATCTACGATTTGTGACATTATTATTATTTAAATCTTCTTTTGGATACTAGTTTAACAAAGTCTACAATTTCAAAACTGACTAATATTATAAATACCTTTTAATATCTCCACCTCTTCAAGTTTATTACATAAACAGAAAAACCTCATATTTTCATTATAAAGAAAGATGATTCATAATGCTGCCTCCACTGCTTGGTAGGGCAGCCTACTCATTCAAGACATGTTACCACAGAGACTCTCTGCACACCACTACTACTCACAACTCTACTATATTGCTCTCTCTCTCTCTCTCTCTCTCTCTCTCTCTCTCTCTCTCTCTCTCTCTCTGTTTTACCAGCGATAATGCATACCATCCAAATATATGATATAAACAACATCCGCACAGATTGTACAGGCAGTAAATATTGTTCATTCATTCATTCATAACAACCTAGAGAGATATAATAACCTTTCAAGCTCAGTGTTGTCATCATTTGTTGCCGTCGATGGTCGTCCAGCTTCCCTGTGTGTGACACTTGTGAGACTATTTTTTTTAATTTATTTTTTAATTTGTTTATTTCTCAATACATTAGTAGACACTTCGCTGTGGCGAAACACTAGTTCTGTATTGTGCGGACGGTCTTTGATGGATTTTGGGTTCTGATACACCTTCCGACCACTGCTCGTTGTTCCCCTTGTTGCAAACTTCTAACGGAGCGGTCATGAATTATGTGCAACAAAAGGAAGAAAAATGGAGGTATTGTAATGAAACTTTCATAGCATGACCACGACCCCATGACAATAAAATAAAATGTGACAGAACTCAGTAAGAACAATATAAAAAGTTATAGGTATATTGCGGATAATTTTGACGTACCCTCGTAATCACAGCAATCGTTTGCTATAAATGCGTAATGTGCCTCTGGGACAAGCATTGAACGTGCTAACAAAAAAAGTAAAAGTAATTTTACTGGCAATAAAACTGCCACTCAAGAGGCCCACGTTTGGCCTCTATCAAACTCGCTCAATTGGATGTAGAAAGCACGAGTCCGTCTCCGTGCCATGAGAGGTGATTCCTTGACACATTGATATCACAGTAAACGTTCCCTATTTACGGCCACTGCCTGATGGCGCTGTGGCAGCTGTACCACTACGTGGTGGCGGACCAAGTTGAGATCCTTATCCGTACATCTACTATCCCCCAGGTGGCATCTGCCATCTCAAGGTCAAGATCAACGTCGTCTTTCCGGGTTTACAATTTTTTCCGACAAAGGACACTGGTTAAAACAATTTGGATATCAGTTGAGGTATCTACATTCAAAACTATTGTCATCCGCAAAATAAACTGAAATGACACGACGTCTTTATATCGGTTCTACAGAGTAAAGATAACAATATTACAGCAACAGATATTGGTAATATTGCTGCAGATCCGCCTTATGTTGACTTCAGTTAACTCTAAGAAACGAATTACAAAAGCAGTTAGGTTGCGATAGTGTGGTGAGCAGGTAATGCAACTCAACAACAACGTGATTTACCTGAAGCTATGACATGGACAGCCATATGAGGGTTGGAAGCGGGACAGAGGTGGCTGCAGCTGACGGAGTGTCCCAGAGTGTAATTTCCAGGACGTGGACGCGATTTCAGACAACAGGAACCACTGAAAGAAGGCAGGGCCGTCCGCACACATCTGCACTGGTGGACAACATGCTTGCAGCTGAGGGAATAGAACGAATGGAATGACCAGCTGTTCACCTGAGTTAAACGCGATTGAGCATGTCTGGGATGCACTGGGATATACCCACAAAGGCCAGACGAGCTCTTCCCACAACGGTTGCAGTGCTGGATAATGCACTCATGGAAGAATTGTCAAATATCCCTCACGAGCTGATTGATAACCTCATACTGTCCATACAACGCAAGTGCGTAACTGGCCGTCCGAGGTGATCACAAATCATATTACAGAGCAACGAGGATGAATTTTTCACTATAATGGTAGCCCCATGCTGCCTTGCTCTTAGTAAATGCCACATAAACGTGAAATAAAGAGTTCAGACATTATACTGTATCACGCGGAATTTACAGTTGTAACCAATATGTGAATAATGTACGTCACCATATGTATACAGGGTGTCCCAAAAAGACTGACACGATTTTAAATAGAGTTATTTATTAGGAAGAAGGGTTTAACACCAACAAATTGCATACTAAATTACTAACAAAAGACAGACGTTTATGAAAATCCATCATAAATGTTCAATTTGTCCCCATTGGCTGCATGGACGACATCTAGCCGATAGCCATATTCATCCCAAACTAAGAGTAAGGTGTCTTCTGTCACGGAAGCTACAGCAGCTGATGTATTGGTGTTTAGTTCTTCAGTGTTACGAGATAAGGGAGGGACGTAACCACATTGTTTAACGTATCCCCACAGGAAAAAACCACATAGTTTTACGTCAGAGGACCTAGTAATTAGAGTTTAGTTGTTGAATTAACCAGTTCCGTATTACAGTAGGATATGATGGTTCTGTTATGGTTTCTTCCTCAAAAAATTAAGGTTCATAAACCTTGTTTTTTTCTGAAACTCTAGACCATGCAGATTACATCTAGCGCTGTTTCAGTTAGCTATTGACCTTTGTCTCAATATTAATACTAGTTAAAACCGGGCCATTCTCTTCGGGACACCCTGTATTGTGTATGGTGTTTCACCTGATACCCTGATTGTTTTGAGCAATATACCGGTTAGTCGGAAATTCCTGTTACAGACTTATAGGACTTGTAGAGGATAGTGAGTACATAACATTCTGAATAGGAACCCATGTCCGTAAACGTATAGTTTTCTTTCTACGACATCTTCAGTTCAAATGTGTTACTCGTCAACGTCTTCTTAGGGATAGAGAAACGTCTCAGAGTTACCTGTCCTGGTAAGCAACAGGGTAGGCGTGATGACGTATAATACGTCAAATGATCATCAGATGTCACTTATCGTCTGCTTTGAGACCGACTCAATACCTCTGCATCACTGTTAGAGTAAACACGGTGCAGTACACGTTTGCAGAATACACACTTATGCTCCTTGTGTATGGTGAACAGTGTTATTATATGACAGAGAGAGAAAATGCCTACAGTCACACAAAAATGTACCTACTTTTTCCCTACTTTATCCCTAGCACCTCATTAATGTCCATACATCAGGGTCGTAGCCAGGATTAGGGTTCAAAATGTTCAAATGTTTGTTAAGCTTAAGGGACTTAAATACGGGGTCATCAGTCCCTAAACTTACAAACTACTTATGAACTACCTACAACTAAGGACGGCACAAATATCCATGCCCGAGGGGGGATTAGAACCCCCGACTGCAGTGGCCGTGCAGGCCGTGACTGAAGCGCCTCAGTCCCCTCGGCCGGCGGGATTTGTGTCTGAGAGGGGGGGGGGGGCTTCATTTGCTAGATATGTTTTCCCAGTGACTGATCGTTACTGATTGGAGACAAGTGTAGATTATACCGCGAATTCAAAGTGCTCTGTTACAGGAAAATTACTGACTTATCGATCGGACAAGGGTACATCAAGAACCTGTCTACCATAGAGAGGAACAGCATTAATTAGTTTCCCAAAATATGCCGCTAATTCCAAGTGCCCTGTTACACGAGGATAACTGATTTATTGAACACACAAGGAAACTGGAAACATCGAGAAACTATCAAACCATAGAGTAGGAACAGTAGTAATTAATTAGTTCAGTCAGCACAAAAAAGGTAGTCCGTCACTCCAAAAGATTCGATTTTCAAAGAGTAATGCCACCGCGGCCGGCAGAGTAGAAAGATGTAACGGGAATTTCCGATACCACCCTGTAGAATATATATATAAAAAAAACTTCATCTACGTTCAGTACAACATGGGTAAGCAGTGTGGGTAGCGGTCGGAAAATTTTGCGATACCGGCGAAGGACAGGAGAGCAGGAAAGCCGGCTGAGATGGAGGAGGCGGCGAGCTCTCTGGTTAAAGAGCGGTCCGCGATAAAGGGAGGTGCCACAGGAGGCCAGCCACTCAGCGAGGCCAGGCGGGGGGTGGGAGGGGGGAGGAAGGGGGCGGTAAGCGCGAGCTAAGGGAGGGGGGGGAGGCCCTGCCTCAAGGCGCCGCTTGCCCACCTGAGCCGAATAGTCGTCTGTACATCACGTACTCCGTTCACTCTGAACTGGCGGCTCAAGGTCACGCAGCTGTAGCCCCACTCTACATCCTCCTTCCCGGCACACTGCGCAGGCAGCCCGCTTAGACAACGCGTCAACAATAATAAGCACTGCCGGTTTTTTAAATTAATTTATCACATTTTAGTGACCTTCATTTCGTTCGTTGCGACATGTATATAATGTACATCACTCCAGAGGTTATTGCCTGAAAATAATTACATTAATAAAGAGAAATAGTGAAATAGTTATATGTAACTCACCAAACAGAAACAACGGTGGGCGGACATCAGCTTCACTGTCTTCGTCATCACTGGAAGTTTCGTCACTTTCGTCACGTAGATTTATTAAAATCCTCAGAATTTGTTCACCTCTAAGTCCTTCCTTGGCAAAGTCTTCTTCCTGCAATCGCTCCGCATGGGCAACACATTTCTGCCAATCTTCTATTGTCACGTTTTTAATGGCGTCCTCCAGTAATTTTCTCACATCTCCAATTTTAAATGTAGAATTCTTTTCTGCTACCTCTCGCTTTATTTCAGCCCATATCAGTTCAATGGGATTGAACTGACAGTGATAAGCAGGAAGCCATATTACTTCATATCCCATTGCTGTAGCTAGATCATCGAGCTCATATCGTCTAAAACTGCTGCTGTGTTGCCTGACAGTGCAAAGCAATTCGGCTATCGTGTGTGTGGGATCATGAGGTATGCTTTTGCTTTGCAACCATTCCAAAATATCGGCTTTCTTGAAACTTGAGTTGGGTATTTTTCTTTAAGCATGGAAGATAGGTTGCATTGTCCATGACAATCACACATCCTTCTTCCAGGCTTCGAAGGAGATCAGTAAGCCATTCCTTAAAGACTGTATTATTCATTTCTTGGTGGTAATCAACACCGCTTTTAGGGAACACCTTCCCCCTCTATGAAACCATATTTGGCCCATCCGGCATGGCAGATTATCAGACGTGATCCTTTATCTAACGGGACCTTTAGACCACCGTTTCTTTTAGAATCCTGCCAAATAAAGCTTTTAGAATGGTTTTGATTTACCCATGTTTCGTCGATGTAAATGATAGGTCGAGGATGATCTTCATTCCTTATTTCAAGCATTCTTCTTAAAAATGAGGCTCTTGCGGCTACAACATCTTTTCTCTCCATCAAAAATCTTCGACCGTCATTAGCTCTTCTGTATCTGAAGCCAAGTTTTCTCACAATTTTATGCAAAGATGTAATACCTCCTGCATAGTCTATCTTATCTTTTAAAACATCTTTAACTTTTTAAGTGTTGGGTATTCACCATTATCGTAAAATTCATGGATTGAGCGGCGGATTACGTCTTTTTGGAAACCGTCTGATTCTGTGACAGGCTTTTGGGGAGTAATGTTTTTTCTTGGAGATGAAAAGCTGGGCCCTAGGATAGCTTTACTTTCGATTACACTTTTATGTGCTTCCTCTCAGATGCGGTGCACTGTTCTTACCGACACCTGACAGGCTTCTGCGGTTGTTTTTTGAGTATCTCTGAAAAAGTCGCAAACCTTTTCTTGGCAGTTTTCCAACGCTTTGAAAAAATTACACACTTTATAGACAATATCCTTCGATTGACGCCTAATATCACTCAGACTCGACATTGTAACAAATTTAAATGTAAACGCAGAGAAATGCTACCACACTGTTGTAGAACTGCAGAAGGGATGGACGGCGCGCTAGGGAGAGGGGAAAACGCACTGTGGAGGGGAGGGGGTGATCACGTGACGTGCCGAGTGCCGGCCGAATGACCTTGAGCCCCCTCTTCAGAGTGAACGGAGTATCACTAGTTCGGAAGAGCGTTCCCACAGGCGAACTACGCGAACTAGTTCGCAGATCCCTCGCCTCTTATTTCGGCCGCTCCTTTTCCGAAGACTGACGGAGAACAGCGAGAGGACGCGAGAGCACGCAGAATCGCGTGATTCCCTTCTGCCAGTTACCTTCATTTCGAGCTAAGATGCAGCTCACCTGTAGTTTCGTAGTTCACTGCCACAAGAAATCCATTTTAAACATAAAGTACTAGGAGTACTCTGTATGCAAAGTAGTTGAATACCATTGTATCACCCATTCGTGTAAATAACTGAATTATTTGCCTAAGTATTTGATGTCAAATTGCCCAAAAATATGGGTAATAGCAAACGCTTTGGCAACGTTGATTCATTATATAAAAAAGCTGTCATTAAAAAAAGAGCTCTTTTAGTAGCGGTAGCAAAAGCCAAAAAGAGCGGAAGAACTAGAAAGAGCGGGCGAACTAGAAGGAGCGGGCGAACTAGAAGGAGCGGGCGAACTAGGAGCAGCTGGCGAACTAGGAGCAGCTGGCGAACTAGGAGCAGCTGGCGAACTAGGAGCAGCTGGCGAACTAGGAGCAGCTGGCGAACTAGGAGCAAATGGCGAACTAGGAGCAGCTGGCGAACTAGGAGCAGCTGGCTAACTAGGAGCAGTTGGCGAACTAGGAACAGCTGGCGAACTAGGAGCAGCTGGCTAACTAGGAGCAGCTGGCTAACTAGGAGCAGCTGGCTAACTAGGAGCAGCTGGCTAACTAGGAGCAGCTGGCTAACTAGGAGCAGCTGGCTAACTAGGAGCAGTTGGCGAACTAGGAACAGCTGGCGAACTAGGAGCAGCTGGCGAACTAGGAGCAAATGGCGAACTAGGAGCAGCTGGCTAACTAGGAGCAGTTGGCGAACTAGGAACAGCTGGCGAACTAGAAGCAGCGTGCGAACTAGGAGCAGCGTGCGAACTAGGAGCAGCTGGCGAACTAGGAGCAGCTGGCGAACTAGGAGCAGCTGGCTAACTAGGAGCAGTTGGCGAACTAGGAACAGCTGGCGAACTAGAAGCAGCGTGCGAACTAGGAGCAGCGTGCGAACTAGGAGCAGCTGGCGAACTAGGAACAGCTGGCGAACTAGAAGCAGTGTGCGAACTAGGAGCAGCTGGCGAACTAGGAGCAGCTGGCGAACTAGGAGCAGCGGGCGAACTAGGAGCAGCGGGCGAACTAGGAGCAGCGGGCGAACTAGGAGCAGCGGGCGGACTAGGAGCAGCGGGCGAACAAGAAGCAGCGGGCGAACTAGAAGCAGCGGGCGAACTAGAAGCAGCGTGCAAACTAGGAGCAGCGTGCGAACTAGGAGCAGCGTGCGAACTAGGAGCAGCGGGCGAACTAGGAGCAGCGGGCGGACTAGGTGCAGCGGGCGGACTAGCAACTGTTGCTTAGAATACACTTCTTTCCCTAATATATGAATTATTCCAGTTGCACTCCTAACTGATATTACGTAAAATTATATTAATACCATAGATTAATTTGCAGAATGCCAGATGGAAATGGTGTATGGAATCAATTGATCAGGAATGACAGACAGTATGATCCGACGAGTCTAGGTTCTGTTTCTTCGAAAATGACGGCTACATTTTGGTTCGCCACAGATAGGGGAACAGCATCACATTGGGTGTATTCTGACAAGAAACACAACGCCAACTCAAGGCCTTATGGTTTGGTCTGCTGTGGGGCAGATTTCGCTCAAGATTCGTGACCCGTGGCACAGAGTAACATATACAGAGAAGCAGCCCACCCTAAACCACTGTCCTATGCTCCCCTCGTAGTTTCGTAAGATGCTAGCAGGTGTCAGGCGATTCGATGGCTTAGGATGCCTCTCGCATGTCAGAGGGTAGCGTGGAGGGGAGGCAGAGGGGAGAGCTCGTGCCGCCTGCCATGAGGCCACGGCTGTGTCCGGCGAGCAGGCGTTTGAGGGGAGGTGGTGGTGGGGGCAGCCGCTACCTACCGACGGCTCTGACCAGTTTAAAGAGCTGCTTCTCACCGCAGCGCCATCATGGGACATCTTACGGGACTGCTAGAAACCCTCTCTCCCCGCACCCCGGAGCGTAGGTCCGGGCCTTTACGGAGGTTTCCCGTCTGTATATATTTGTCTGTGTCCGTGGGCAGAAACGCCTTCTCCAGTTCTGCGCAGGGCGAGTCCACTCCACTGTTTGTGGAAGAGGGGGAAGGGCGGCACGTGGCCTGCTTGGTCTGTTAGCCGGCAGTTAACAGCGCCCCACCACCAGTAGGCAACGTGGAACTGAGGCAGCCGCCCCTCCAAAACAAAGCTATGGAGTCGCCCAGCGTCCAAGTTGAGAAGGCAGGGCCCACGACATCTAGTACGAGATCTAGAACCATAAAAGGACTGTCGGTGAGTGTTTAGGGCACTATAACCAGTCTGTCTTATGTGAATTACATTCTGCAACCTGTAGCCTTTTTCCATTTCACACGCACAAACAGGTGCCTTCTTGGAGGATGTCAGCCTTTTGCCCTGATCCACCAGATCACCACACTTGTGTGGGATATGGCGAACCGACGGTTGGAGCGCTGTGACCCAACACCAACCACGACAGATGAACTTCAGAACCGAGCGAATGCAAAGGAGACAGCTATAACACAGGAAGCCATTCGCGCCTCATACGCGTTGATGCCGTAACGCATGGAACAAATTATCAGGGCCCATGGCGGAGCCTGTGCATACTGGGCAACAGTTGTAGCATTACATTTAATATTTTTTTTATAATATTATATCTGCCAGTAAATCTCTGATTATTTTGTTTCATAAGAGACTTTCAAATTTTCTAAACGAGCTGGGGAGAAAATGGAATCGCTTGTCGTCTTTCGTCTACTTGCTTCGTCGGCGACAGCGACCCGTCGCGACTACCGACAACGACAGCGCCGCCTCTGCCTGCTGTCGGCCCATTGCGGAACACAGCGGCAGGCGAGCAGGCGGTCGCCGGTGAGAGGCGGGGTTAGGTGTCTGCCGACTGCCGCCGTTGTTGCGTCGTCGTTGGAAGGGAAAGACGATGACGTTGTTTCGTTCCTTACTAAGAAAACGCGAAAGCTGCTAATGCCTTTATATAAAAGTAGAGCTGCCGATGGAAGTTACAAGCCGTTGATTAAAAAAAAAAAGAAGTTTATTGACTAATTTATTCAGGAGCTATTGTAGTTTAAATAAAAGACAGTTTAGCTTCGTACTGAGTTCTATTTCAGATGACATAAAGCCACAGTGCCTAAGAAATGCAATAACTGAAGAACAAAAATTACATTTTACACTGAGAAGTACGCAAAAACTCATGCATTATTTACAATCTGCTCAACAACTGGTTCGGAATACTGTGCCAGCGATGTGGATGTTGAGAGTGTGTTATCATCTCTTGATTGCTGATTTGTGTTGCACTGTGGACCCATCATTTCGTAATTAGATACAATGCGACTTATATTTTGCTTGTGATTCTCCTTAATATATCGGAAATGAACTCCGAAACTACACTGCTATGGCCATATAATAATTCAATATAATCTTATTTGCGTCGCATAAAGGCATTGAGTAGCTTTTGACTCTTTTCATCCCTTTCCTTTCACACTTTTAATGTTGTACCATACTTTTATTCTGTTCCCTTTTCTCTCTTGGTACATAAAACTAATCGATTGTCACCTCTCGTCTATCATGAAGTAAATAAACCTGTCCTGGCCGCATTTTACACAAAAGGCTTCGTTACTGTACATAATCATTTTTAGGAACCCCATTTATGTAATTACCGATAGTTAACAATTTCTTAATTCTTTTGAACATAAACCACCGTTTGTGTTTAGTATTAACTTTAATAGTTGAGTATTGAGGAAACTGCACAAAGTTGCTACAAAAATGAAGCAAAACCTATTGCAAGATATTAATGAGTGTACCTTCCTCTGAGTCTTCATTGATATCCCAGGCATAAAATGTTCGAATGTTTGTAGAGCTTATGGGACTTAACCACGTGGTCATCAGTCCTTAAACTTAACAAATTACTAAAGACAGCACAAACATCCATGCCCGAGGCGGGGAATTCGAACCCCCGATGGGGAACGGCCTCACGCAACGTAGCATCACAGACAAATATATACAAACGGGAAACCTCCGTAAGGGCCCGGTCCTACGCTCAGGGGTGCGGGGAGGGAGGGTTTCCAGCAGATCCGTAATATGTCCCATGATGGCGCTGCGGTCATAAGCAGCTCTTTAAACTGGCCAGAGCAAGCGGCAGGTAGCAGCTCTCCCCACCACCACCTCCCCTCAAACGCCAGCAAGCTTGTCACAGCCGTAGCCTCGTGGCAGGTGGCACAAGCTCTCCCCTACCCTCTGACGTGCGAGAGGCACCCTAAGCCAGCGATCCGCCTGACACCTGCTAGCATCTTACGGAACTACGAGGGGAGCGTAGGACAGTGGTTTAGGGGTGGCTGCTCCTCTGTATATGTTACTCTGTGGTAGCGTAGCGCCTCAATGCGCTCGGCCACCCCGCCGCGACTCGTCAGAGTCTGACAGTTCATTTCCCTTGGGTGTTGTCATAAAACCGGTCTTCAGCGGGGGGTCGGGTCGGCGACAGCGACGCCACTGGTTCGGGACCGGATGGTCGCCGGTCGCCGGAGCAGGTATACGGCGACAAGTGGCGCTGTCGCCGCGTTCTGCATCGCTGGCATTGCAGACAATGGGGACCATTGGTGCCTGTCGCGGGACAGCGACGACTGCCGTTTGCCGCCGGGTTCGGAATCGCACCTTTATGGTCTCTCCACCTTGACTACGTAAGTGTGAGCATATTTGTTAATTGTAATAATAACACAGTCCAATTGAAATGAATATTTAGTATAAAAATTTTTCCCCATTTTTTCATTTTTTGTCTTTGTTTCCAGCATACTTCGTTCAAATGTTCAAATGTTTGTATAGCTTATGGGACTTAACTACGGGGTCATTAGTCCCTAAACTTACAAACTACTTATGAACTACTTACTACTAAGGACGGCACAAATATCTATGCCCGAGGGGGGATTCGAACCCCGACCGTAGTGGCCGTGCAGATGGTGACTGGAGCGCCTCAGTCCCCTCGGCCATCGCGGCCGGCATAATTCATAAAATGATGCTTGGCCATAGTTGTAAATTGCTTCGCGATTGCGGAAGAACATTCCAGATGCGAATTTCACTTACGCACATTTAGTATTGAATTTTGTTTCAATGCCTGCAGTAATTCTTATTTTCTTTAAACGAAGTCCGATAATTTTGCAATTTTAAATACTAATCGTAATATGAATTAAACACGGTCATGGAACTTTAGTATTCGAGGCTTATATAACCAAGCATCGGTTTACAATAAAGAAAGCCGGCCGCGGTGGCCGAGGTGACTGAGGCGCTCCAGTCACGGTCAGCACGGCCACTACGGTCGGGGGTTCGAATCCCCCCTCGGGCTTGGATATTTGTGCCGTCCTAGTTCGTAAGTAATAAGTAGTTTGTAAGTTTAGGGACTGATGACCCCGTAGTTAAGTCCCATAGAAAAATAAAAAAATAAAAATAAAGAAGAAATTTATTATTCCGTACAGGTTCGACTCCAGTGTGATGACTCCAGTCCAATCTGTGTTCTCCTGCCAGGTGAAAGACTGATTCCTTCACTTTCTTCTGTAATGATGCTTTCTGGTGTTGTCTTTTTTCTAACTACTGTTCCCGCTAAATACTGATGGCGGAATCTTTCATGTTTTTCTCAGTGTCTCTATCTTTTCAAAATTAATATTCATTGCAATATTTCACAGTTTGTTAAATTTCAATAACGGTAATTAACTTTAAACCTTGACGACAACACCAACTAAAAAGAAAAAGTATCATTACAAGATCACTACCTGTATCCGAGGTGACTGAAATCGTTTCTTTAGAACATACTAATGAACATGTTGTGTGAATATGAACATCATATCCCTACGTTCTCATGGTTTTCTGTCTTTTTCTGAATGTGAGTCTACACTAATATCGGTATTTTTCATCAGTAGCAAGATATTTTCCCTTACGTCAGGTGGACGCACATTGGCGGATGTGTGAGAAAAGCATGTCGGTGCGATTAACACCGTAAAAGAATTGTGACTGTGATGGCAGGAGCAGCCACAGTGGGATAATGTTTTACAGATGTGGCACGTAAGGGTATTCACTTGTAGTCACATATAAGCCATGCAACAAGGCTTTAGTTTTATTTTACATATTATGACTTACAACCTGGACAGAAGGATAGACAAGTCATAATTGCCCAACCCAGCAAAGACCAAGGCGTGTGCCTTCCATTTGAAGTCTAAGGAAGCCAGGAGGAAACTACAAATTAAATGGGATGGTTTCTCTATAGAAAACACAGCCCAGCCAAAGTACCTTGGGATAATACTCCACCGGTCCCTAACACACAAGTCTCATTGTCAAAAGAGCCGACAAAAGACAGCGACCAGGAATCAACTTCTGAAGAAGCTGATAGGAAGTAAATGGAGATCTAGCCCCCACGTGATCAGAACGACGGCTGAAGCATTGTGAATTTCCACGGCTGAGTATGCATGCCCAGTGTGGAATAGATCTGCACGCGCAAAAGAGATGTACAGTACATCACCCTCAACGAAACATATAGACTTATGACTGGCTGTTTGAAGGCAACGCCACTGGGACAACTCTATAAAGCAGCTGGTTGTGAAGCACCTGCAACTCGACAAACTGAAAGATTTAGGCAAACATTCTTTGAAGCACCAGAGCCAGTGAGGCGGCTGATATCCCGAAGAAGTTTTCTGAGGTCTGTCTCGATGGAACCATCAGACAAATATCCACTAACTCAGAAACCTCCACCAGGCTATCTCTTGGACTGGAGAAGCTGGAAGTCTCTGAACCGTCTCAGAAGAGGAGTCGCACCTTTAATGACGAACCTAGTGAAATGGGGAATCATCGACGAAAGCGACGTCAGATGTAATTGTGGGGAGACACAGAATATGGAACATCTCCTGACGTGCAAGAACTGCCCAAGGACATGCTCCCTTGATGATTTATGGAACGCTAGAGACAACGCCCTAGACGTGGTCCAATACTGGTATGATTTGCTACGAGATGGATTCGAACACGAAAAAATAAAGTAAGTAATTTGTAGTAAGATGTAATGTCACTGTTAGGCCCTACCCAAGTCATGTGGTCACGAGCAGTGGTCGCAACAGCCGTACTTTTAGTTTACCTTGATATATCTGGTATTCTACGCTGCTCAAAACAATTAGGGAATCAGTTGAGATAGTTAGGTTCTCAAGTATTGTCAGTGGCATAATGAACTAAAATGGTTGGACGTCATTCTGTGGGTTCTGCAGACTGGAGACAATAACATTACGGCAACCGAGATACTGATAATAACAGAAAGTTGTTGCAGAGGGGGTTGGTGTTGACTTGTGTTGACTCTACTGAACGAATTACACAAGCAGCTGGATTCAGGTAGAGCAGTGAGCAAGTAGAGCCGGCCGCGGTGGCCGAGGTGACTGAGGCGCTCCAGTCACGGTCAGCACGGCCACTACGGTCGGGGGTTCGAATCCCCCCTCGGGCATGGATATTTGTGCCGTCCTAGTTCATAAGTAGTTTGTAAGTTTAGGGACTGATGACCCCGTAGTTAAGTCCCATAAGCTTAACAAACATTTGAACATTTTTGAGCAAGTAGTGCAATGCAACGACAACATGACTCAACCCTGCTATGGCATGGAGAGCCATCTGAAGGTTTGAAGCGGGGCAGACGTAGAGGGAGGTGGCTGCAGCTATGGGAGTGCCCTGAAGTGTAATTTCCAGGACTTGGACGCGATATCAAACAAAACGAACCGTCGTTCCTTCATTTGGAGAGAACGTGGAGCAATCCTGCTTATGTGTAAAAAACATCACCATATCAAGGTGGTGGACAAATGTTGTGGGTTGGAGTGAGTACTGGCGGACGAACGGACGTATATGTATTTCAGAATGGCGTTTCGATAGCTCAGGTATAGAGATGAGAGCCTTCGTCCTTTTGTTGTGCCCTACTTTGGTGTCATAAGGTTCCTTTTGGTGGACGATAACGCTCGTTCCCACAGAGCCGCACTGGTAGACAACATGCTGGAAGGTGAGGGAACTGAACGAATCGAGTGGCCAGCTTCTTCACCGCACATAAACCAATTGAGCATTTCTGGGACGCACTTGGCAGACGCATTGCAGCCAGACCAGCAGCTCCCACTCATGGAAGAATGGCGAAATATCCCTCAAGTACTGATCTATATTCTCATACTGTCCACGCGACGTAGGTGTGCTACTGCACTGGCCATCCTAGGTTATATTAGATTATATTAGATTAATACTTGTTTCATAGATCATATATAGACATTTCGTAATGATCGTAATGATGTGGAACGTCTCAGTTTAGTAAATGTTGTCTATACATGAAAACAATATCTTAAAGATTTCTTATTTACATTTTATTAAAAGTTTTATCTAATAATTCATCTACGGTGTATAAGGAATTGCCATTCAGCAATTCCTTTAATTTCTTTTTAAATACTAGTTGGCTATCTGTCAGACTTTTGATGCTACTTGGCAAGTGACCGAAAAGTTTTGTGGCAGCATAATTCACTCCTTTCTGTGCGAAAGTTAGATTTAACCTTGAATAGTGACAATCACCCTTTCTCCTAGTGTTGTAACTATGCACACTGCTATTACTTTTGAACTGGGTCGGATTGTTAATAAGAAATTTCATGAGTGAATACATATACATATATATACATATATATATATATATATATATATATATATATATATATATATATATATATATATATATATATATATTGATGCCACAGTGAAGATCCCTACATCCCTAAATAAATATCTCCAGGATGATCTTTGGTGGGCTCCAGACGTTATTCTGTTTACACGCTTTTGTGCGATAAATACTGTTTTACTCAATATTTAATTGCCCCAGAATATGATCCCATATGTAAGGTGATCACCATTATGGTAGCCCTATGGTGCCTCGCTCAAAGAGCAAAATGTTCTACTGTGTCATACACCAATTACAATAATTGTAATTATTGTAAGCACTATCTGAATGAAACACATTATCATATGTATATTGTATCTGATATCTCACCTGATCCCCTTATTGTGTTCAGCAGTGTAGTATCATCCACTAGCTGATGAAAGACCCTTGTAATACGGTGGGAGGTAACGACGTACAGTGTAATGACATACTGCGCTACGAACAGTTCCTCACTGGGTTCTGTGGTTGCCATAAACAGATTGCTCATTTTGTGGCTTTTTCTTTAGCTGAAACAAGATACTGAAATCGTGGAAACATTACACCATTTTTTACGTTGCCACATTTGTTTCATAGGGATGAAAGGCGATGAGGAAGCCGTTGTCTTGTTTATGTCGGAGACGATCCTTTGACCTCCAGATTCTTAGTCTACGTTGTGTACGTGGAATAGACGCTGCACCATTGGTGTGAATGTAGATTCTGCAGCTACTGTCAATGGAGTAACTCAAGCATCAACCTCCTGTCCTCGCTTGATCCGCAGTGGAACTGATCTTAAGACGTCGGTGCTGAATTTAAAAATGATAACATGCGTATATAATAGTAGAACATTCAGTACAAATGCTTTGTACTCTGTCAAACGAATTGCACTACTTGCGAAGCAGAATGTTTCTTTCAGTGATTAACCAGAGGCACTGTGTCAGGCTCCCACTATTCCCATTAATTCTAATACATAGTCGATAAGGATAATTTTGTCCCTCCGCTCATTTCAGTTTCGTGAGTCAAATACCACTGCCCCAAAATACTCAGACCAGTAGCAAAGAGAAAGCTTTTTAATTCAGCTCAAGAGTCCATTTGTTTTCTTTTTTACTAAAGGCCCTCCAGCTGGGTGAAATGTCACGCAAGCAATGTCGCGCGAATAAATGAGACGTGCTCGTGGACTGTTGTAGAGACGCGAGAATGCAGCTCTGAAAAAACATTTAATGACTTGATGTAAAATAAATTATCAGTGTTCAACACGAACATTAAATTCTATTTTATGTTTTTGATGTGACATGTAACATTTCTTCGTCTACATCACATTTACAAACACGCATATTTCACCTTCTCATGGAATAAAATATTCGTACCTATATAGGCTAAAAATGTTCAAAGGTTTGTTAAGCTTATGGGACTTAACTACGGGGTCATCAGTCCCTAAACTTACAAACTACTTATCAACTAGCTTATCCTAAGGACGCCACAAATATCCACGCCCGAGGGGGGATTCGAACCCCCGACCGTAGTGGCCGTGCAGACCGTGACCGTGGCAGTCCCTTCAGCCACAGCAGTCGGCCCGATATAGGCTTCAGGTCTTAATTTACTACAATGTATGGAAGAAGTGTCATATTTTTCACTATGGCTCTACTCATTTCATTCTTCGTTTCGGCAACACACGGTGTATGTTTAATAATTATCAGCGCAAACTTAAACTATGTGTAATAATTATACTTACACCACGTAGCGTGCGCAAAACGCATTTATCAGACCCGACACGACTGCTTTAGTCACGAGCATTGTTGGAATTACACTTACTGTTGTCGTACAGGCGTGATATTGTTCGCCTGTTTGATGTTTCTGTTATTCCTGCCACAGTTTAATGCACTAATGTGCATGTGGCCGTGTTTCTACTTTAAAATCTAAAACCCGTTATGTTATACGAACTTAAATAAAACGTCTATGTAATATCTGTATGAAAAACCACACAAAGAGAAAATTTACAAATCAATTGACTTCACAAACGATCCACATGTGAAATAATTTCTGATGTATATTTATGAGCTGCGATTCACTTCAATAAGAAATATTCAGTTGTATTACTTGTCGAATATCGTATCATAAATTGCTGTCAGAAATGTTAATCCCAAGCCCTCGCGATATGCGAGAGTGTCACAACGTTATTAAGAACTCAGAGCTTCCACAACTAAAGAAACCAATTAAAAGAAAAAAATTGTCTAAATTGTAATAGACAACCGTAGTGCATTAATTTCTTCTCGGTTGTACTTTGTTCTGGTATCTCCAAATTATAAAAACAACTGCTTTGTTGATAAATCATCTGATGGTAAATAACTTTCCTCAGTTATTCGCCAAAACTAAATTCTTGATCGGATATTCATAAGGTACTTGTATAATGTTATTCACCACTTTAATCAATCACTTCTAGCGCCTCATTACATCACCCAATACATATTTTAGAACTACTGCAGAAATCTGTGGTTTATGAGGAGCTGTTCCAATATTGTGCCGTATTACTTTCGCGACATACATCTTAACAAATTGAGGACTGGTTGAATGATCATCATTTTGGCTTTAGGAAAGGTAACGTCATCAGAGAGACAGTCCTCACTTGGCGCTTGATAACGGAAGGTTGGTGGTATTTCTCGATTTGAAAAAATCATGCAAGATGATCTAAATACTGAGACCGTAATTTACGGAGAAACGCGGGAAACATGTAGAATATGTACGAAAAGAAAGAGGGAATAGGAATAGTAAGACTGTTCGTTTTAGAAAGGGCGTCTTTCGCCAGACATATCCAATGCATATATTTCGGAACAAAGACAGAAATAAAGAAAGGATCGAGAGTGCTATAAAAATATGTGGCGGAATAATTTCAGTGATAAGATTCGTTGTTGGCATTTCTAGTCAGGGAAAGTGAAAAATTATAGGATCTGTTAAAAAGGAACAAGTCATCTAATGAATATAGAATATGCATGAAGGGTAGATAGCAACAAGACGAAAATAATGAGAAGCAGCAGAAATAACCGATCTGACGAAATAATGACATAAAAAGTAGAATAAAGACAAAGAGGACTTTTATAGCTAAGAGACGTCTATTGTTATCAAACATCAGGATTAATTTGAAGAAAAATTTTTTTAGAACATATGTTTGGAAAGAAGCGTTGTAAAATAAAAAAGTGAAAGATGGAACTGGAGAAAACGGAACAGAAGAGATTAATGTATTTGAGATGCGGTAATAAGGAATAATGTTAAATATTAGGAGAAAACGAATGAAGGGATTATCTATAGAATCGGAAAAGAAGAAAATGATGAAGTAGAAGAACACGGGAAACGATGACTGAAAATGTATTAAGGCGTAAGGGGATGACTCCAGTAGTGATACTAGGTCTAGTATGTTAAATTTCGGGATTCTAGGTTACGGAAATCGGGTTATTGCTACTCAGATCGGAACAATTAACATAAATATAGTTTTTTATACCAATTTGCAATGATCATCACCCAACAAATGCTGTTAAATGACTGATTTTTATTAATAAGCATTTGATTTTATGTATGGCATTAAGGTACTTGTCTTGGACGAAGCGCGCGTTATCAGTTTATGTTCATATGTTTGTTAATCTAACGGACTCAACTGCTTGGTTATTAGTCCGTAGCTTACAAACTACTTAAAGTAAGGTAAACTAATCTAAGGACAACACACACATCCATGTCCGAGGGAGGATTCGAACCTCCGACGTGGAAGGCCACACGATACGCAACGTGGCCCTCCAGACCGCTCGGCTACTCCCGCGAGGCTCCGATTATGTAACATTTCTTCATTTACAGTTCATTCCTTCTCAACATCTACCCATTTCAAAATTTCTTTCACTGTGATTTTCTGAACTGCTGGGTCGAGATAAAGAGCAGGGCAGACACAGGACTATGGAAGCAGTTTGGAAAACTTAATGAACGGCCAAAAGAAGGCACAAGCTGCCTGCCATCGTACAATACGTTCTTTATTTGCCATTGACGAACGCGTCTGCAGACACAGTAATTGTGTTCATGAGTTTAATGTGGACGGAAAATTCTACACTTGAAACGCTACGACCAATGATTATTGTAAAATGTAATGTGCCGTTGTGCAAACTTTTCTGAAATTTAAACCAATAAATGGGAAGACGTCTACCCAGTAAGCATGGAGGTCCGGGTTGGATTTCCCGTCGCATCATAAATTTTAATTCAATGCTTCATTTTTATCTTTAAATGTTTGTTAAGCTTATGGGACTTAAATGCGGGGTCATCAGTCCCTAAACATACAAACTACTAATGAACTAACTTATACTAAAGGCAGCAGAAACATCCATGCCCGAGGGGGGGGGGGGAATCGAACCCCCGACGGGGAACGCCCTCGTGCATGGGAACATAGCGCCTCAATTCGCTCGGCCACTCCGCCGTGGCAATAAAGAATACTACTTATATGAGAAGTTTGTTGTCAGAAATGAAGGAATACTGCATTTACGTTTCATTCCTAATTTCAGCACAACCGCCACCCTCAATAAACACACACAACCACAGTAATGTCTTATAATGATCTTAAATTATGTCATCAAGGTCATCAAAAGACTTGTGGGAAATTGGCATTGCCGTGTAGAACAGTGGCACGTTGGGCAAAAGCCTTCAACGAAGGTAGGCGAACTGGGGCAGACAAGCATCGGGCAGATCGTCCTAGCGTCTCTGAAGAAAGAGTGCACACTGTTACTGCCTTAGTGGACAGTAGTGATCGACGCCAGACGATTCGTGAGCTCGCCCACGAAACCTGATTACCGCATAAGATTGTGCTTCGCAACCTAAAGAGCATGCCAAAAACTGCATCGCGATGGGTTCCGCATGAGTTGACGGAAATGCAGAAATGGATTTGATTTTGAAGATGGATGAACCACTTCGTGGCATTTGCTTCAGAACTGTTCCAAAAAAAAAGAATGTTCAAATGTCTGTAAATCTATCGGACTAAACTACGTGGTCATAAGTCCGTAGCTTACAAACTACTTAAACCTAGGTAAACTAACCTAAAGACAACACACACACACACACACACACACCCATAGCCCAGGGAGGACTCGAACCTCCACGGCGAGCAACCGCGCGCTCCGCAGCGAGGCGCTTGAGACCGCTCGGCTACTCCAAAAATTCGACATCGACAGGCAGTAGATCGATTAATTGTTACCATCAACAGAACAGACTCTGCTGACGGTATACTATGCCTTCCATCGGGTTCTACACAACGCTGGTGACTACTTTGAAGCCGCGGCGGATTAGCCGTGAGTATTGAGGCGCCACGCTGTGGTGCGCGCGGCTGTTCGCCGTCGGGGTTCGAATCCCCCCTCGGGCATGGGTATTTGTGTTGTCCTTAGTTTAGTTTACCTTAGTTTAAGTAGTTTGTAAGCTACGGACTAATGACCACGAAGTTGTCCGATACATTTACAAACATTTGAAAATCTGAACTACTTTAAAATACTGTAGCAGGTGACAAACGTGTAACGCTTTTGTATCGGTTATGAATAAATAGTTGCCACTATTTGAGTTCCCACCCTCGCAATTAAACGTTCCCTATTTAACAAATTATAAAACGGAAAATAATTACCGTACAAGTGCCAAATATGATAGAATTAACGTCCGGAGAATGGGGTTCGTGATTTCTATCGGTCACAGGGCCACCGTCCAGTGCCAACTGTGGCCACCAGGTGCTGTGATCAGTCAACGTGATTTGTTGTCTCTCACACCTGCCCAGTCGCAATGAGCTATCATCACCTCTCCTGTAACTTCCGATTGTATGGCTATCTGAAGGACAGGGTTTACTAGGGGAACTTTCGCATACATGCTGATCTGAAACGAAGTATATCAAGAGAGGTAGCCAGCACACCTACGGATACGATTCGTTCTGCTGTGCAAAAAGCAATACTGCAGTTTCAAACTCTTGTGGACACTGATGGGCGCCATATTGAGCCCCTTTTGCCGGAGTAACAGTATCGGAATGTAATGGTATGACGTACGCAGCAGACATTAGAAATGTTTCAATTTAATTTATTCAGCATTAATTCTCTTTCTCACGTCGTTGACATTAATGCCATGTAGTTTGGCACTGGTACGATAATTAGTTTCCGTGCTATAACGTAGTCCTTTCCTCGGAGCTTTGGTCTAATTTTAATGGTCATAATTACAATCTGGTTTGATGATTGAATTTATCATTAATTTTGGGGGCACCCATTTGCAATAGTTTCGATGCCTTCAGCAGTTCTTTTCTTATACGTCCTCTTCGCAAACACTGTTATCAGCCACGTTACTATTTGTGCCTCTCTGTTAGATGAATGCAGTCGAGTGAATATACAAGGGCACAGGGCGCCACTTATTAAGCTCGTTTTCGTACAGCTACGACTACAATAATTGAGTGTTTGCCGTTGGACGATGCCACTAGCGCATAGTTGACGATACCGTTGCTTGCCTGCTTTCCGGCAATTCAACTGCTACAATGGCCGTTGGAGAGCTGGTGAGGTACTCGGGCGATTCGGTAAGTTGCATTTCTACATGGGCTTACACTTTTCGTTCTGTATGGTTAGGCACGCGGAATACACAGACACTTTCTTAACGGTGCCGCTTCTCTATCTTTTCGATGTTCCGCTTCTTAATTATGAGACATTGTTTTACATGCAGACCCTGCTTTGCGAGTGGCTATGTCTCGCCCGAGTTGCCTACAGTACCTTCCGGCTATGTTAATCTATTCCTACATGTAACCTTTTTGAGGAATCACAAATACATTTACTCCCTTTGTACTGAATAACCTTAGTAAAGACGTAAGGTAGCCATTATATTACATGACAGATGTCACTATTTTATTTGATTGTAATTTTCATATGCACCTGATGATGAGATATAGGTCTCGAAACTCGGGTTAAATTTTTTTCTTGCGGAAGCAATTATTAAAGATGAAAATGGACGGTTGTGAATGTCCTGAAGGAAGAAAATTGTGTTGAATCTGGGAAACTTAATCATAACCAACCGGTACTAAACAAAGTCTCTTGCTCATGCATTTCGTGAATTGACCTTTCTGCAAGTTACAACATACTGCAACGAAACGTGAACACTCAATGTCGCTGGAAATCACTGAATATTCTGCTGGCTCAGCCCTATCGCACCGCTGAGGGTGTCGACAACTAAGACCAGTCACAGGCATTAGTGCCTGCCAAAGAGACGCTGTGGGCCTCACCCTCAGGCATCTACTTTCGTGTGGGACACTATAGTGACTTTCGGACTTCTCCTAAGCAAACGTTTCGACATCTACATATTTATCCTACAAATTATATCTGACTGCCGGAGGGCTTATTGAAATTTATCTAACGTTCCATTCTTTAATAGTGAGCGGAAGAAGGAACACATAACTATTCGTTCTTATTTCTCTTTTTTTATTATGATGATAATGTACCCCTGTGTAGGTGGGGTCAAAAATATATTCGTATTCGGAGGAGAAAGCTGGTGAAATAAATTTCACAAAGAGATCTCGCGCAACGCCTTTCTTGTAACGTTTTTACTCCAAGTCATGCATCCTTTCCGCGACACTCTCTCTCCTGCATCGTGTTAATAGAAAACAAGCTGCTATTCTCTGAACTTTCTATATATCCTCCGTTACTTCTATTTAATTCGCTGACCACAATATGCAAGATAGGACGTGCAAGTGTAGTGAAGGCAGTTTCTTTAGTTGAAATGTTGAATACTCTGAGTGCTTTACGAATGAAACGCAGCCTCTGGCTCGCCTTCGATACCATATTTTCTATTTGTTGTTCCTATTTAAGTATGTTTTGAATTCAAGGACAGTAGAATTGACTGATCTGTCGTGTAAATAAAGCCTACTGAATATTTGATTGTTTGTAAATCTATGGAACCTAACTTCTTTGGTCATCAGTTCCTATGCTTACAAATTACTTAAACTAACCTAAGGACAGCTGACACACACACGAGCGTAAGGGAGGACTCGAACCATCGACGGCGAGCAAATGCGCACCCTGCAGTGAGGTGCCTTCGACCGCTCGGCACCTTACCGCCGCTAAAGTTCAACGGATTTCTTTCAGTGCGCATGTGGGTGATATTAAACCTTTCATTACTTACGGTCAATCGCAACTTTCGTACCACGCCTATACGAGGAGTGTTCAGATGAAAAGGTGCGAAATGACACTTGTATAACTGAAACCTCCAGAGGCCTGACAACAACTATCCCACTGTTTAACGACGTGAAGTTTTAATTGTTCCCAGAATTTCTGTGACTGTCCGCTAATGTGTACTTCAGTTCGTCGTTCTAGTTGAAGCGCTTGTCTTTCAGTTTTCTTTCTTTTTCTATTTTTCTTTACTTTTATTAGAGAGCCAAAAAGTTGAAAGTCACAGGGCGAAATGTCCGGGCTGTAGGCCGGATGCTCAAAGTGCTCCCAGTACACTTTGACTGACCCTGGAGACGTGTGGACACCCGTTATCAAGGAACAGAATCACTCCCTCCGTGAGCAGCCTATGCCATTTGCTCTTGATGGACTTTCGTAGGTTACGGAGTGCCTCGCAGTACGCGTCATTGTTAATGGTTCTTCCGTGCTCGATGAATCCTATGAGTATCGGACCTCGGATAGAAGGTGAGTCTCACTTTTCCTGCTGAGTGTAAAACCTTGAATTTTTTACGGTGAGATGAGGACGCAATCTTCCCGTCTCTAGATGTCACACTAAGTTATCCCAAAGCGGCATATTAAAATTTTTATCGGTTTGGTTATTAAGACGTTTCCTACGTATTCATCTGAACACTACTCGTATCTTATAAAAATAGTTCTGCAATTGCTTTTCCCCCCAAGGGAGCTCATAGTTCTTTCGAGAGTACGTGCGTGGCAAGAAAGGGCCCCGAGCTAATGCAGTCTTCCTTCCTTCTTTACTTCCCGGTGTGCATTTCCTTTCCCCTCTCCTCCTTTCCTATCCTCATTTCTTCCCCTTCCCACCGGGGGGCTGATAATCTTAGTAGTTTAGTCCCCCTACCCCAACCATACAACACAACACACAGTTGCTTTTGATCTTCCGGTGACTTTACGAAGCGACGAACGAGAGCATCACCCGCTAACAGTCTAAGGGTGCTGAAAGTTCCTGGAAGATCTAAATTGTGTGCCGTAACCGGGAGTCGGACCTGGGACCTCTGCCTTTCGCCGGCAAGCGCTCTACCACTGAGCTATCCCGGAACGTTTCACGGTCCGTCCTCACAATTTCACTTCTGCCAGTATTTCGCCTGCTATTATCCAAACTGCACAGTTCTCCTGCGAACCTATCACTGCAAGCACTGTTGGAAGACACGATATGGTGCAAACATGGCTTAGCCACAGCCTAAGCGATGTTTGCAGAGTGAACCTTCGCAGCGGCGAATGCTGTTCAGATTGTCTCCTGTATCGGCGATAAAGACAGTGGACCTTATGTTTGCAGTAAGGCAACTTCAAGAACAACATTATGAATATGGGTAGGACCTGTTGATGGCCTTTTCTAGACATAGAAAAGGCGTATGATAGTGTATGTAGGGAAAAGGTTTGGGAAGCACTTGAAGTTAGGGGAGTGGAAAAAGAGACAGTAAGCCGAGTAAAGGAGATGTATTGTGGAAGTATGAGTTGTGTGAAAGTGGGAGAGGAAAGAACAGACTGGTTCATACAAGTGTGTGGGCTGAAGCAGGCAGTGCTTTGTCACTCCTTCATAATGACAAAGGTTGCAGGGAAACTTGAGGAAGGAAAGATGAAAGCAATGGCGTTTGCAGACGATCTCATGGTCTGGGGTAACAAGGAGGAGGAAATCCAAGTGCAGCTAGATGCTTGGGAAGAAACAGTGGGAGAATACGGACTGAAGCTGAACATCCTTAAATGCAAGTTCATGGTAACCAGCAGGAAAAAAGGATAGACCAGTGAAGGGAATAACACTTGGAGGTTAACAGCTGAAGAAGGTAGAAAGCTTCAAGTACCTGGGAAGTGTAAATAAGGAAAATGGGAGAAATGACAGACAGGCAGAAGCATTTCGAAGAAGTGTTAAGAGTTTAGTTGGGGTAAGGATGTACCACAAAAAAGTAAAGGAGTGCTATACCAAAATTATTACATTCCGATATTGACATATGCATCGGAAACGTGGGTATTGTGTCCGTCCTCGAAGAGTGCGCGCTCCCGCCAGAGAGCGCTCGCGGGGCAGTGCAGAGACGCGGGTGCAACAGAGGGAGCCACTGCCGCCGCACCACTTTATGCTTCCGCGCGAGGCAGCCAGTCAAGACGAGGACAGTCGGATTCCGCGCATCCAACGATCGATGTGAGATCCCTCCGCCGCCCGCGATATAGGGGCACAGAATAAGGAGTATACAGAAAGGAAACTCCCTCTGCAATACGTCGTCCAAAATTTAGTGCGCATGCGCGGAATCGGCCATTTTGAAAAGCAGTAAACGTGTGATCACTCCCTACTCTTCTGCAGCGTGGTAATGCGCCGTCTTTGTTTGTTAATTGTGTATTTTAACTACCTGTATCGCATAAACATAAACAAGTATTTGGTACAGTGCAGCGAAAAGAAAGAACTGTGTGTCAGTAGTTTTGTGTTCCAGCCTCGTCGCCGCTTTTGTGTCCCGTTCCGTCGTAGGTGTCGGTGGCCGTGTGGAATGAGACCGACACAGGAATATAGATAGCACGCTGGTGCAGGTACGGAGGGGAGCAGCCAGAAACTAGAAACACTAGGGTAAATTAGAACGAGATATATATTGAACAGAATTTATACAATACTTAACTTTTACAGAGTACTGCAGATACATAGTTGAGCTAGAGGCCTGCCTAGTACTGCTTACTAGTGCCTATACGATAGCCAAGTCTTCACTGGTGCCTATCTGATTACGAAGGTCCTAACTGGTTGCTATCTCAGTCCCAAGTCACGATGTCGTTCAGTGGTGGCCACGAGCGGCGTTGTAGCAGAGGGCGCTCGTGGCTGTCGTCGTAAGAACGCCGCGCCGTGCGTGCATGGCGGCGCGCGGCGAAAGTAGGTGGCGCGCACTTTGTACTTGTGCGACACCACAAGTAGTTGGAGCTGTTCCGTTTTTATTATGAGCAGCAATAAAAGAAAAGGTGGCCGATGGTGTTGAGCACCTAATTGCCACAATAATTCGAATACAAATAAGGATATAAGTTTCTTCACCTTCCCCAAAGATGCTGAGCGGTAAGTGAACGTCGCTATATGTGTAGTGAAAGTTAAATGTTATCAGTTTCGAATGAGAGTAATGTGTGCATAATTATTAAAAGTAGCCGGTTAAATTGTACCAATGGTAGTGACAGCAACTCAGATGACCAATAATGTTTCTTCGTGACAACTTCAAATAAAACGAAAATTATTTTTTTCTGGACGGACAAGGGTTCATACAAGAACCTGTCAACCATAGAGCACGTACAGTATTAATTTTGCTGCAAGTGAAATGAGCAGCAATAATATTTACTCTGTAGTTCGTGAAAAATATTAACGCAATTCTACAATTTATTGTTGTACTGCTAAGTCTGACTCAATATTTTGTGCAAATTTGTTCGTGTCAAATAAAACCTGGGAATTGTGAACTCACTTTCTTGTTTATAACTAATTTCCCAAACGTAACTTCGCGTTATTTGGGATTTTTCTAGAGATAAGCGCCAAATAAAACGATCATTGATTCCGTCGTACATTTTCCTAGTTGTATTTAAAATTACTCTTACTTTTTCTTTCGTTGGATTACAATTAGCTGCAAGAACAGGGCGCAAAATAGATGAGAGCATAATGAAAAGCCGTTTCCTTTCGTAAACGTCGGTGAGATTAGCTGCAGTTTGTAAAAGGTCCATTTCCTGCCAAAGTACTAAATGGCTATAGTTCCGCGTTTACTGCTTTTCAATATGGCGTCGAGCGCAACGCTTGGTAACATACAGATAAAAGGCGCCGCCCCCAGCTTTCCCTTCTGTATGCTCCCTATTCTGTGATAGGGGGTCGCCAGTCCGACGCCAGCAGTCTACGGAGTCTACAGTCGGAAGTCGGAGTCTCAGCGTGCCCTCAGTCTTCGCACTTCCTCGATAGTCAGTCCGTGTCCGTTATCCACGTATGTATGGGACAGTCAGAATTAAAAAGTGACAGTCGGTATGTGGCCGTCAGAAAGAGATTCCGGTCGGGTCATCGTTACGCATGTCACAGTAACCTGCAGACAAGCTAGATATATATTGGCGTAGGTTTGTAGACTATGGAATGGTGACTATTCTATTTACAGAAGACTGCTTCGAGGTATTGGACATTGCTTGCTCAGAAACTAAGAGCTACGAAAGTTGTATTTATTTTTGTTTTTGTCGTGTTCATACATAATAAATGTGTTTAAGAGTGGTACTACTAATTTCTGTTATATGAATCGTGCCCTTGAGTTGACCTGGCCGACCATCGTCCACCTTGTGTACGCAACATTGGGTAACTAAGAAAAGAGGTAGGAACAAAATACAACCAGGGGAAATGAAATTTCTACGATGAAGAATAGGGGTAACAAGAAGAGACAGGATGAGGAATGAGAAGATCAGGGAAATAGTGAGAGAGGAGCCCTTACAGGATGGATAGAGAGGTCAAGTCTCCATTGGTACGGCCATTTATAGAGAATGGAGGAGAAGAGGAACCCCAGGAAAATACAGGAAATTCAGATACAGAAGAAACGACCAAGAGGAAGTCAGACGGATGAAAGGAGTGGAGGATTGTGTGGAAAAGAGGGGAGAGGACTGGGCCATAGTGAATGCAGAGAGATGGTGGGACGACAGAACGAAGTGGCGACGCTTGTGTTCCAGACAGACCCAGCCTGTGGCTGGAAACCGTGCAAGATGATGTTGATGATGATCGGCGATAAAGACATTTGTGTATCACGGCTCGTCCACGGACACCAGAATACGAGTCGCCTTCGGTTACAGTGTCGCGCCCGCCTGCAACGGCACTTGGTGGCCAATTCCGCGTGCGGTGGAAGTGTCCGCACGCTTGTGAGCAGCGCCGAACATTGACGCAGCGGCGAGCGGCAGGCGCGCCCGTGGCCGTGGCAGGTGCAGCGCGCCCATTGTCGGCCCTATGAATAGCAGCGCCAAGCCGCACAAATAGACCGGCACAGGCAGCAGCAGGAGGCGGAGGCACAGGCGCCGAGTGAGAGCGGCCGAGCCGCGCTGACGAGCAGCAGGCGCCGAGGCCAGCTGCCTGACAGCAGCGGCGGCGCGCGAGGCTCACACTGTGCCACTTCCGTCGGTCCGACCATTGCACCAATAAACTCCAACAGCCGCCCCTTCCAAGATTTAGTATGCCACCAATTTCGACATTCCATTTACTAAGCGGTACGTCCACGTCATACTGTCTCGAAATACCAGCATGGAAAAGAATTGCCACATCTACATCTACATGCGCCGCGGTGGAGTAGCCGAGCGGTCTAAATCGTCTCGCTGTGGAGCGCGCGGTTGCTCGCCCTGGAGGTTCGAGTCCTCCCTGGGGCATGGGTGTGTGTCTTCGTCCTTAGGTTAGTTTACCTAGGTTTAAGTAGTTTGTAAGCTACGAACTGATGACCACACAGTTTGGACCGATAGATTTACGAACATTTGAATTTTTTGATACTCCGCCAACCACATTTAAGCTCCTGGCAGAGGGTTCATCCAACCACCATTATACTATTTATCTACAATTCCATTCTCGAATAGCGCGCGTGAAGAAAGAACACCTGAATCTCTCCGTTCGAGCTCTGATTTCTCGTACTTTATTCTGATGGCTATTTCTACCTATGTAAGTGGGAGTCAACGATATATTTTCGCATTCGAAGGAGAATGTTGGCGATTGGAGTTTCGCAAGTAGCCCACGCCGCAGCGATAAGCGCCGTTCTTGTAATGATTCCCATCCCAGATCCTGTATCATTTCCGTAATGCTGTCTCCCCTGTATCGTGACAATACGAAACGAGCTGCCCTTCTTTGGACTCTTTCGATGTCCTCCGTCAAACTCACCTGATAAGGATCCCACACTGGGCAGCAATACTCCAAAAATGAACGGACAAACGTAGTGCATGCAGTTTCTTTTGTAGTTCTGTTGCATCTTTTAACGGTTCTGCCAATTAATCGCAGTCTCTGGTTCGTCTTTCCCACGACATTATCTACGCGTTCTTTCCAGTCTAAGTCTGAAGTAATAGTTATACTTCGTTGAGTTTACGGCCTTCACGTTTGATTGATTTATCTTGTAAACAAAGTTTGACGGATTTATTTTCGTACTCATGTGGACGACTTCACACTTCTCATTATTTAGAGTCAATTGCCAATTTTTACACCATAGGGATATCTTATTCGGATAATTCTGCAGTTAGTTTTGATCATCAAATGATTTTACTAGACGGTAAATGACGGCTTCATCTGCAAACAACCTAAGAGAGCTACTTAGATTTCCCCCTAAATCGTGTATGTAAATAAGGAACAGCATAGGACCAATAACACTACCCTGTGGAACGACCGATATCACCTCTGTTTTAGTCGATGCCTTACCATCGATCACTGCGACCTGTGTCCTCTCTGACAGTAAATCCCCTATCCAGTCGAAAATTTGGGGCGATATACCTTAACCAAATCGGAACTATGAGTGACTATTGTCCCATCGTCAATACAGATTGAGAAAGTATCGTTTTTGATAACATGATGTGTTCACTACTATCGACAAGGTATGAGAAATAGATTCCGAATTTTGGCCCACTTTACGTTACGGTAGTAGCACTGAAAGTGGGCCGTTGCGATCGCCTTTTGACAGCTCGAAATTTTATCCAAAATAACGGCTTAACCATTCATCTGACACGAAAATCGAATAGAGGAGAAAATTCTCTACAACTTTGCTCTATTATGTTTTTTCATGTTTCGTATCGTTTCAGACATATTTGCAAAAATAGCGTCGATTTTTGGATTTCTGTCTGTCTATATGAGTGTCCGTAACTTGTTCCCACTTTTTAAGTCGAACCGTTCAACCGACAGCACCAAATTTTACAGAAATAATTGTAGGCCGCCAGAGACCAGAACTACCTTTTTAAATTTGTCGGACAAAAATAAATAAATAAATAAATAAAAATAAAAAAATCGTCAGTAACACCAAAAAAAGCCGTTTTTAATGTAATTGTAATTCCAAACCAACCCGTTCATCTGACACGAAAATTGAATAACCTAATTTGTAGAGGGGAAAATTCTCTACAACTTTGCTCTCTTATGTGTGAGATATGACATCCTCCATTGAATTAACGAAAACCAGCCGTTCGGAGATGTCACGTGACTTTCCTCGCCCATAACTCTCTCTGGCAAGCACCATCTTGCGTTGTGTATCTGATGATTTTCTTATTGTAACTTACATATTGTCATTTTAAAGCAATGGCGCACTGAAGAATTAACAAACCACGTCGTTCTTCGTACGATAAATGGTAATCTAGCGTCTAAAATGCCACATTAGCATCAATAGTACGAGATTAAAGGACATCTGTTCTAAGGGTTAGCCGTAGCGTAGTTGACAGCGCGTTAGAGTGTAATGCTGATGGTACATGCCGGGAAATACGTAACAACGAGTTGAACAGTGGTCTTCTGAAGCATATGCACGTAAACTGGGAGAATACTGCAATAATAAACATTGAGTATTTAAAGGAAGTCCTAGATTTCTGTGGCAAGTGTAGTTCCTTAATGAAACGGAAGGGAAGTGTATACATTGCAACAAATTACCTTGTTTATTTTTTTCTAAGGGTTTATTCAATGTTTATGGAACATATTGAAAGTTATTAATTAGAACCAATGCATCTACTAAAATGTTTGTTTTTGACATGGTTGCTATGGACGGTTTTAACGTAGATGGTATTATCTTTCCTGTAGTTCACATATGACTTCGATTCATGTTACTCTGTTCTGCGCTAAAAAAAAGAACAAATAGTCTATTTCAAACCGTGATTACGTTTTCTTTTACAGCGAAATTCACAAACGGAGTAAGTGTGGTAATACTGAATTCCACATAACTGTAGTACTTAATATATATACAAAGTTAGTACTATCAATTACAACAGTCATTGTAACAGTATCTCTCCAGTTTATGTACATGTTATAAAGAAGTCTATGTTTACAATTCGTTGCTATGAATTTCATGACATGTTCTCGAAACACAACAAATGCACTTTTCAGAGAAAGCGCTGTTACTTTTGCACAACTCGAAATCTTGCAGAATACAGTTGTGTTCAGTTAACAAGAGTGTGCGAAAACCTTTTAGGAAACAAGAGGTGGCTCAGTGAGATCAATGCTTTGCGGTCGTTTGTTCATTTTCGCTCTGTATTGTTCGTTTAGAATTTTCCTCAGTTTTCTTTTTATTATAGATGGCGTTGAACCAACACCGTCTGAAGAGAAGGCCTGTGCACTGCTGTGCCACGTCATGCCACGCAGAGTAGGTTGCGATCGTGTAGCTCACTGAGTGGCTGCTGGGGCACAGCCCACCGCCTCACAGCGGCCAGCCAGTGAGCTAAGCGATCGCGACCTACTCTGCGTGACGAGGCACGCGAGCGCACAGGCCTTCTCTTCAGACGGTTTTGGTTGAACCCTCTTTTTTTCTGTCTTTTCATTGGTTCTTCGGTTTGATCGGTACTTTGTGGACGTTGGTTTGTTTAGTTCTATTTTGATCGCTTCGTCGATCACTCAGTTTTCTCGTTACAGAGGGCGTCGAGCTACCATGCCGGCAACCCTCTGACCGAGCGCGCTGAGCCACCGCGCCACCGTCTAACATGTTCGTACATCACAAACTAATTCCTCGCCTATTACGCTATGGCGAACAGATGCGAGAGTAATCCGTGATTCTCGTATCGATGACAGGGTTTTTGATAATTTCCAGTACGCCATTGCTTTGAATTGACAACTCTTGATTATAATAAGAAAATCATCAAGTAGAGAAAGCAAGATGGCGTACGCAAAAGAGATTTTGGGGCGAGGGATGTCACGTGAGTGATTTACGAACGCCAAATGTACGCTGTGTTCCATCCATGCTATAGTTTGTTTCAGGCTATAGTCATTCCTAACCAGTACAGGCAAAGAAAATAAACTTTGAACTACCAAGGCAAAACAGGTAATAATATTTTAACGGAGAAATGTAATGAAAATGTGGGAGAGATATTAAAATGTTAGCTCAAAGAGGTAAAAGTTAAAAAACGAAGAGTATGTTTGTCAAAGCTAAACTCAAATATCATAATTTTGACTGTTTGTTAAAATACTGTCAGAAAGAATATTAGGTGTTGGGTGCATAGATATTATCACAATAGTAGAGTTGTAATTGTATCCCCATAATTTTTATTATTTAAATTATTATTTTGGTCCGAAATGTTTGCAAAAACTATAAATCTAAAGTGGGCCGTAAAACACGTCAGCCGGCCGCGGTGTCCGAGGGGACTGAGGCGCTTCAGTCACGGTCTGCGCGTCCTCTACGGTCGGGGGTTCGAAACCCCCCTCGGGCATGGATATTTGTGCCGTCCTTAGTTGTAGGTAGTTTGTAAGTTTAGGGACTGATGACCCCGTATTTAAGTCCCTTAAGCTTAAACATTTGAACATTTTTGAAAACACGTCAGAGCGATTTTTTAGATTTCCGGAAGGCTTTTGACACTCTACTTGCGACGTTACAGGGGTTCGATTCCGATTCCGAAAGTTCAGTACTTCCGTTTTACTTTGCTTCTTCGATTCCGTTTTCGGAAGTTCGGAACTTCCTATTTATTTTGTTCCTCCGATTCCGATAAATTTTAAACGGAAGTTATATCTGAGGTTGATATACAGTGGCAGCGGTGGCGGCCGCAGCCAGTTTGAAAGGAGGAAAGCTTAGGGTTCAACGTCCCGTCGACAGCTTGATCATTAGAGACGGAGCTAACGCTCGAGTTTTCGTTAAGGATTGGAAGGAACCTTTGAAAGGCACCATTGCGGCATTTGCCTGCAGTGATTTAGGAAAATCATGGAAAACATAAATCTGTATGGCCGGATGTGGATTTGAACCACCATCCTCCCGAATACGACTCCAGTGCGTACCAGTGCGCCACCTCGCTCGGTCAGTCAGCGTGTACAACCATTTTCTTCTTCAAGACAGTCTAAATAAAATTTTCAGAATATAGTTTCATTACTAATGACACCTAGGACTAAAGCTGGAATTCCATTATTTGTCACTCAGAATGCATTGGTTCATACCAGGGCCGGCCACAAATTCTGCACACATGCAGCGCTGCTGGATGGAGAAAAAACTGCGAAGCTTTTGTTTATAAAATATAATTTATTGCTTTTGGTGTTAACTTCACTTGGGTTGATTTATTATTAGTATTTAAGGCTTTTGTTTCCATTTTCAACACCCAAGTATACATTATAAACCTACCTGTATTGCTTTTTGAACTAATAATAAGTATATAACTGATGAATAACGCGTGTAACTGCATTTTATTAAACCATCCTTTAAAAGTTTAACATAGCTCTCTTCTGCCTCCAGTTCCGATTTCGGTTCCGATTCCGAAAAACCAAATTTTAAAACTCCGCTTCCGAATTCGGTTCCGATATAACCACATTCCTGCCCTGTACCTCACAAACGTCTTGTAATCAAATTGCATGCTTATGGAATTTCGTCACAGTTGTGCGACTGGATCCGTGATTTCCTGTCAGAAAGACGTTTTAATTGACGGGAAGTCATCGAATAAAACAGAAGTGATATCTGGCGTTCCCCAGGGAAGTGTTATAGGGCCCCTACTGTTCTTTATTTTTATAAACGAGTTAGGAGACAATCGTAGACTGTTCGCGGATGATGCTGTCATTTATCGGTTAGTAAAGTCTCCAGAAGATCAAAAGCAAGTGCAAAATGATTTAGATGAGATATCTACATGTTGCAGAAATTGCCAATTGACACTTGTTCAAATGTTTGTAGAGCTTATGGGACTTAACAAGGATTCGACTGAGTCGCCAAGTATAATGGGTGGGACCACATTATGTGTTTGGCCTGGATGGGACGGCCCAGCAGTGGTTTGAAAATAACGAGGACAAGCTCGATAGTTGCGAAAAATTCCAGACAGAACTTAAGAAGCCTTCTCCAGACCACCAGCAACAAATCCGTTTATCAGAAGAGCAACTGAAGAACAGGGCCCAATGGCATGGTGAGTCAACGCAGTCGTATATACAGAGTGTTTTGGCCCTATATCACGTAGTTAACCCGGATATGACAGAGGACGATGTCTCATACCTGAAGTAGGGTATTGCGGAAGACATGTATCAAGTTCTCCTGTTAAAAGACGCTTCGACGACTGAAGAGTTTATCCAATAGTGTCAAAAATTGATGAGATGCAACAGAGGAGGGTTAAACGAAAGAAGTACGTCAGACTCCCAAATATTGTCCCTATGGTCGTTGTGGAAGACCAGCATGACTTTGCTTCTCTCATACGACAAATTGTGAGAGAAAAATTACAACAGTTTATTACAGACGGGACTGTTGAACCAAGCGAGCACCAGATTATGGCCATGGGTGTCATTACTGTATGTCATAATGGAGCCGACAATGCTGAGGAAGAGGTATTTCAAACATTAGCGCCTGTCAGCCCCGCCAGTCGCACCAACTTGAAGAGTGGCCTCGCCCTACTTATGCCGCAGCCACCAAACGGCAGCTTAGGAACCGACCAATGCGACCACGACCAAATCCTCCAGCGACTGCGAAGCCTCGCAGGAGAACATATATTTGGAGAACAGAAGACAACACGCCATTGTGTTTTCAATGTGGTCTATCCGGACGAGTCTTAGGATCCTCAAATTTTGGAAATATATTGGACTCATCTGCGTAGCTTGAGAGGTGGTGACCCTATTTCAGAATTAATTTCTCCACTTTATTTGGACACTATTGTCTGGATTTATTCCGGAAGGATATCAATATCTTTCATTTGTAATTATCAGAGGATAGGAGTTTGGGATGTAAATTTCTGTTCACTGGGAGGATGACTATGTTATTGATTATTGTGGGTATCGCCGATAGGATAATTGTCTTCCGAGGCGGAAGGCGCTGGCGACACCAACAGACCGGCACTTTTTTGGTTCCGCGAGGGGGTGGGGGTTTCTGGCGGCAAGTTCTCTGAAGTAGGTTCTAAGGCATTCTGCCGACACCGCCTGGAGGGCGAGTGCTGGCCACCACCACCCGTGGTGAAACCACTCCGTCTGCAGATGGACTTTTATATTTGAGCTGGGCATGTCTGTGGTCAGGTAGCATTGCCGCTACGGTGCTGTATTGTGTAGGGAGGCTCTCTGGTCACGACGAACCGGAAGGGCACTGGAGTACAATGAGCAGAGGCAGTAAAAGTTGGCGTCGTTCTGGTCTGCTCGTGCGCCCGAGTTTATGGAGCACCGGGGGCGGGCGTCTGCGAATGCTTGTGTAAATTGCCAGAGGTGATTTCTGGGGAAGTTAGAGCGGCGCTCTCGCGACGGGACGCTGGCGTCTGGACGGCAGTAAAGTCATTTCAGCGTCTGCAATTTCGTTCCAATGGTCCGCAATTTCTATGGATTTCTGAGAAATACTGGCTTACGTGCAGAGTGCTGCGTGGGACAGTTTCGTGGGGAAGGAGCCTGGCGTTTTGAACAATAGCACAATGTTACTCTGTGACAATAGCTCTTGTATTCCATTGGTTGGACCATTAAGCAAAATTTGTGAGTGGCTTGACGTCACCGATGGGAGGGGGCTTGAGAAGAAGATTTTGAGTTGCGAAATTTTGGTGTTGAGAGAAGTGACTCTGGTCTGGGTCGCGCACCTGTCAGCTACACCACTCGTAATCAGAATTTTTACCGTTTCTTGAGAGTATAGTTTTATTTTCACTATAGTATTGTCGTCGACTTAACCGAAAAATAAAATAAAAAAAACTGTTCTACTCCTGTCATTCCACATTCGTGATTGCTGCTGTCAACACTGCACTGCCATAAGCTGGTCTTCTCCAACGCTGTTCTACAGAAAGACGGTAAGGTTGCGCTAACGCATCTGCTGAGGAAGGGGAGTTGAATAGTAGTAGTTACGTGAGAGTTTATCGTGTGCCAGATGGGACGTTTTGTAGATCAAATTAGACTTGAATCGGAGTTAGGGCTAAACTTAACTTTTTTTAATTTTCTGGTTTTGTCACTTCCCTCATTTGACTTAGCCAGTCAAAACCTTTATATTTGTGTAGCAACCTTAATTTCTATTTTATGTAAAGTCACCCATTTTGATATTAATTTATTTTATTCTCTCTCTCTCTCTCTCTCTCTCTCTCTCTCTCTCTATGGTCACATTTGTGTTGTATTGGTCAGGCTGTAGAATAGAAACAATAGTTTTTGTTCAAATTTGTGCCTACATCATTTCAATCACCTTTGACTGAAATATTTTCGAGGGAAAAGTCATAAAATTTTCGTAAAGATAGGTAGGTCAGACAATTGCACAAAGTGTGCAATATTGCCAATTAGTTATTGACAAATAAAATGTTTACATGTCGCCCCTGCATACAGTTAGCGATAGTCTATAGTAAATTCACTTTAGATATTTTTTCTAGTTTCTTTAATATTTAATAAATAAAATGCTACTGGCGACCCTTAAATTTGATTTCCAAAGTAGGTTATAAGCAAAACGATTCCATCAATTTACAAAAGTAATTTCACAGATGACATTTAAGTATTATTATGACTGTTTACTCATCTCACTGACTGTTTGCATATCATTTTTATCTGTAATTACAGTCAGTCTTATATAAGTTTTAAAAACCTTACGAACTGCTTGCACTAAAGTAAACTAACCTAAGGACAACACAAGAACCCATGCCCGAGGGAGGGGGGGGGGGGGGAGAGTCGAACTCCCGACTGCGAAGGGCCGCGCGCTCCGCAGCATGGCGCCCCAGTACGCACGGCTAATCCTCCGCGGCCTACGGTACTGTGGGTACCGCAAGACGCCACCCATCGGAGCAGTCAACGGCAGTCAACCGCAGATGATTACTGTCGACCTATGGGACGAAGCCCGTCGCTGTATTCTGATCGTGGTCGCTCCCCAACACGCCGCCGATGTTCGACGTCGCCTTACACAGATACCAGCCGCTCGCCTACCCGCCGTGTTCAGGAAAAAGGCGACCATTTACGGAGGTGAAAATCCTCCGTGGACCACAGTCGCTAAGATGTCGGGAAGACTCGTAGACGTCAACATCGACGCCCAACCTGTCCGGGCACTAGTAGATTCAGGAGCTTCCTTCTCTGTATTGTCGAATGACTACCGCCGCAAACTAAAGAAGATATTGTTCTGTGACACAAGAGCAACTGTGACGAAGGTCGCAAATGGAAAATACGTCCGGCCGGCAGGAGCATGTGTCGCAAGGATAACTATCAACAACAGGACACAACCTTTTGAATTTGTCTTTTTAACATAATGTAGCCATAACGCCATCCTCGGATGGGACTTCCTTCAGGCATGCCAGGCTGTCATTTACTGTGGAAGATCTGAGCTACAAATTGAGGAAGCCGTTCCGACGAGTACACGTAACATGTACATCTCTGAGGGGTTGTTTGCTATCGAGAATGTTAAGATCCCGACGTTAACAATGAGAAGAGTCCCTGTCAGCAGCCGAGATGTCCAGTTGGATGGTAAAGTTCTTGTCGATCTCAAAAAGCTAATCAGTATAACAAAAGAAATCTACATACCAGCGGCTATCATTACAGGTGGACGAGGAGAAATTTGGATCACTAGTTTTCAAGAGCAATCGCAACTCATTCCTAAAGGAATGTGTATTGGAACAACTTAACCACTACGGCACGGAGAGCTCAATGTCGTCGACGAAGTTTCATTCTTTGCTGTTACTGCCGATAACGCCATTCTTTGCTGTTACTGCCGATAACGCACTAGAGTAAACAACTATGGAATTGTATATAAGGCCCTATCTGACCCAGGAACAACAGAAGCAGGTGTTAACCATACTACACCAATTTTCAGGTGTATTCCAGGCCAGTCAAGAGAAGAGCCAGATGAAACGGCCCACGACAAAACACCGTATCAATACTGGGGATCATCCACCAATTAGTCCGACCAGTGTCGCCAGCTGAAAGACGGATAATTCGGGAATAAGTGGAGAAGACGATACAAAATGACATTATTCAACCTTCAGAGAGTCCCTGAACGTCTACAGTGGTCGTGAAGAAGAAGGCACGTGGCGTTTCTGTGCCGACTATCGGCGGGTGAACAAAATCACAAAGAAAGATGTCTACCCATTGCCACGCGTTGACAGCACAGACGGTTTGCAAGGAGCTACATACATCTCAACCATGGACATGCTGACAGATTACAGCTGACGGCCTCTATGAATTTGGGGTCACGCCGTTTGGACTATGTAATGCCCCGGCCACATTCGAAAGCATGATGGATAACTCGCTTCGACATCTTAAATGGACGACATGCCTTTGTTATTTAGATGACATTGTAGTTTTCCCGAAGACACTTGCGGGACATCTAAGCTGCCTACCAACTGTGTTGAAGTGTGTTCAGACAGCAGGCCTCCACCTCAACCCAAAGAAGTGACTCTTCATCGCCAAAGAGATATAGATCCTAGGGCACCCAGTGAACGGAGATGGTGTCCGTCCTGATTCATATGAAGTAAGAGCAGTCACAGAATTTCCAACTCATCAACAAAACCGTGATGTTAGAAGTTTCCTCGGGCTGTGTTCATACTACCGTCGTTTCATAAAATGTTTTTGTAACAAGGCACATCCATTGCAAGAACTTCTGTAGGGAGATGCCAAGTTTTACTGGGATGAGTCTAAAGAAAGAGCTTCCGGGCACTTAAGGAGGCTCTAACTTCCGCACGAGTTCTAGCCTTATTCGACGAAAATGCGGAAGCCGAAGTTCACACGGACGCGAGCGGTTATGGGATTGGTGCAGTGATTGTACAAATTCAGGTTGGTTCTGAAAAGGTGATAGCCTTTGTATCAAGAGTTCTCTCAAAGTCCGAGATAAGCTACTCTACAACCGAGCTACTCTACAACCGCTATTATTTGGACTACCAATAAGTTCTGGCTGTATCTATTTGGTAAGCCATTCACCGTCGTGACAGACCACCATTCGTTATGTCGGCCGACCAGTTTGAAGGATCCATCAGGTCGACTAGCAAGATGGTCACTAAGGTTCCAACGGTATTATGTCACAGTGGTATTCAAAAACGGGCCCAACACAAGGACGCCAAATGCCTTTCGAGAAATCCATTAGGCGTACACAACAGCATGGATGAAATTTCAGCCCTCGCTGAATTAGGTGATATTACAGCTGAACAGAGGGAAGATCCAGCATTATTACAAACCATAGAGCCCTTGGAGAAAGGAGAACCGACCAAAGGAGAGTTTCAACTTATAATCGTTTGCATTATAATCGGGACATTGTATAAGAGCAACTACGATCCACTGGGCCCCAAATGGCTACTGGTTGTTCTGGCTCAACTTCTCCGACCATCTGCTCTCAAGAATTTCCGCGATTCTGCATATATCTTCATTGGGATTCGTGAAGACCGTAGAAAGAATCAGGCGCACGTATTATGGCAAGGTCTCTACCGACGTGTCAAGCACTACGTAAGTCACTGTAAGGTGTGCCAGCGACAGAAGCATGTGCCGCAATTACCTTCAGGTCATCTGGTACCAATTCCAACTGCACCAGGTCCAATCCACCGGACTGGAATCTATCTTTTAAGTAGGTTCCCTAAGTCGACAACCGATATCTGATGGATAATAGTCTGCACTGACTACCTTGCCGGCCGCGGTGGCCGAGAGGACTAAGGCGCTTCAGTCACGGTCTGCACGGCCACTACGGTCTGGGGTTCGAATCCCCCTTCGGGCATGGATATTTGTGCCGTCCTAGTTCGTAAGTAGTTCATAAGTAGTTTGTAAGTTTAGGGACTGATGACCCCGTAGTTAAGTCCCATAGACTATACAAACATTTGAACATTTTGACTACCTCACGCTACGCTGTCACCAAACTGCAGAAGCTCAAAAGATCGCAAAATTCCTAGTAGAAGACATTATTTTCAAGCATGGTGCACCACGTGTGATGATATCTGATCGAGAAAAAGTAGTTGTTGTTATGGCCTTCAGTCCGCAGACTGGTTTGATGCAGCTCACCATGCTACCCCGTCGAATGCAAGTCTCTTCATCTGAGAATACGTTCGGCAACCTACATCCTTTTGAATCTGCTTACTGTATTCGTCCCTCGGTCTCCCTCTACGATTTTTATTCCACACACTTCCTTCTAATGGTAAGTTGACGATTCCTCGATGTCTCACAATATATCCTACCAATCTAATCTTTCTCTTAGTCACGATATGCCAAAAACTCCTATTCTCCCCAATTAGGTTAAGCACCTCCTCATTAGTTAAGTGATCTACGCATCTAATTTTCATCAAGCGTCTGTAGCACCACATTTCAAAAGCTTCTATCGTCTTTTTGTGTGAACACCTTATCATCCACGTTTCACTCCCATACAATGCTACACTCCAGACGAACGCCTACAGAAAGGACTTCCTAATTAAATTAATATTGGATGTTAACAAATTTCTCTTCTTTAGAAAAGCTTTTCTTCCCATAGCCATTCTGCATTTTATATATTCTCTACTTCGGCAATCAGAAATTATTTTGCTACCTAAATAACAAAACTCATCTACTACTTTTATTGTCTCATTACCTAATCTAATTCCTTCAGCATCACTTGATTCATGTATAGGGTTGCATGAAGAGTTGCATCTAACCAGCATTGTCACTGAAAACCACAACAGCAGCATTTGAAAATGTGAGTAATTAGCTACTTGGAACAAATTTTGCACATTATTACACCTTTGAATCTTTACAAAAAAATTTCACGCTGAGAAACCCACCAAAATGAATAAGGGAAAGAAATTTTTCGTAGGCTACTTTTCCGCTGTTCATGCAGTGGAAGTACAGCATTCCGAGTGACTCTAAAATTATTACTTTTACATCAGGATCTGTATTCGTGAGACGTTTTATAGACAGTATTTGAATATACCACTCAATGGAAGTTCGACCACTTATTATAGTAAGACATATAATTCGGAAAATTTTATAAACAACAGGGATCATGTAACACCATCCCATCAGGGGTAAGGTTTTAATTTATAACAGCTGTCTACTACCTTTATTCGTTACATACTTTGCATACAGGATGCTCATTTACCACTGAATGTACGTTCAAAATCATATCATAGTACGAAACGTAGGTCGGGAGATATGACTTGATGAACATCGTGATGCATGAAAACTCGCCCCATCACGCATGAGATTTTAATTTATGATGTCATTAGTGCTAATTACTCGTAACACATTTCGCAGACGGTTTCCTAGTATTTCACTGTATGTAGCTGGAAAATTATACTTTATAGGACTTATTGTTCAGTTGATATGCCGTCATAAGAACTGAACTTCGAGAAAACGAACTACAGGATCAAATTCGCTACGAATATCTGTGAAATGGTTAGCGGGTGAGTCATAAAGTGATGGAGAAAGGGCAAAGCAGATGAATAATCGTAAGAATGGAATAAATACACACTCATGCTACGCCATGTACTGAGAATGGGGTAATGACTTTCTGAACTGGTTTCGAAAACAAGAAATACATTACAGAAAGAAATACATAGATTGATTTTTGGCTAAAGATGTACTGCTGTTGGCATTTTTGGGACACTCAAACTGAGAACTGTTCCTCTGGTAGCTGAACAATACGTTCTTTAGACTATTATTTTCTACCGGCAAAAATGTTACTTTCAGTTATCAAGAGAAATGAGATACACTCTGGACGTAACAGCTTCTATTAAGACGGCCCATTCACAAGAAGGAAAGACGCGATTGTGCCTACAGGAAAAACCTCTTCAGACTTTACGAGAATAAACCTCTCCCCTCTCCTCCACCAGCCGGAATCTTCCAATCAAGAATGCAATACTACTTTTTTAATAACACATTACTGAAATTTAAATTATGCGTTACGAATGGTAATACGTTGTGTATATTTTCAGCCTGCAGCTATCCACGCACCAGAATAATTAATCTTTTCTGTCTCGCGGAAAGTTGTATTGTCAAAGTCGTATCAGCTATTCGCCGCTTGTTTCCCTGACTGGTTGGTTTATGAACTTCGCCTGTGACGCAAACACCAATGCAGATAAAGAGACCCTCGGGCAACCGAGAACGTATTTAATAATTAAATTCCAGTCTGAAATGTCTGTCCACATTCCTTGGCGATGGAACTCAATACATCCTGGGAATTCAATAGCAAGCCCTGGCAAAGCATCGCCACAGATTACAAACAGCTGGCCGTCCGCCCGCTGGCCGCATTGTCCTGGTTCGAGTACCGCCTGCAGCCATGAGGTCTCCCCCTATAGAGGAGCCCTCCATACTGGTTGTGGACACGTGCACTCACCTGTACCACTGTCTAATACAAACAATCGCGGAACTGTGGAACCTTTTCAAAGCCAAAGCGATACCAGCGCCCTAAGTGGCCAGTTCCTAGAAACAGAAATTTTATCGTGATACAAACGGATCACTTGCTATTTTAATACTGTCACTTTCATATTTCCTAGTCACTAAACGCGTTGGTGAATTTATACATAAAAAACATTTTAGACTGCAATGATTTTTATTCATATCAACTAGTTTCGGTCCTTCTTTTTAACCATCTTCAGGATTGCAACTCTGAAATGTATCATACTGGGTGCGCCTCGGTTGCACAGCGGTAGAGTGCCAGTCTACAAATCCAAAGGTCGCGGGTTCGATCCCCAAGCCGGGCGCCATGGCACAGCGCGCCTGGTCAGGGGGCTGAACGCCCTCTGTAATAAAAAAAAGCTGAGCCAATCATCCAACGAACAACAAAGAACAAACTCAACAAACGACCGCGAACCATAGATCTACTTTATGAAAAAAAAAGTAGGTCCTAGGATTTTTATCTGTCACTTTCCACTTCTTTAACCTCTGGTAGTATTGCTCATGTGAAAAATACCGAGTAGCACCGTGGTTCGGAGCCCACGTTAAACTGTAGGTCCCCCTATAACTGGCTGGGTAACTCAGTTCGAAGGTCGGAGGAAGGCAACGGCATACCACCTCCAAACAGGACCATGCTTAGTAAAGCACTGTGGTGTTCAAACCAATCTTCGGATTGTTGACTGCTTTACCTTTTTACATTTAGAGGACCTTCAAGCAACATACATTAACATAATTTAATAACGAGAAATAAAGTAAAACGATGTTATACCCATTAATGTCGTGGAGCTGGGCAGGTGCTTGGGAGCCTTCCAGTGCATAACTGCTAGCTGGAGCAAGGTTTACTGCTCTTAAATAGAAAGGCCTTTGCCACGACATCAATGGGTATAACATCGGTTCATATTATTTCTCTGTATTAACTTAGGTTAATGTTGGCACTAAGGTCCTCTAAATGTAAGTATGTTACATTTTAGAGTTGCAATCCTGAAGATGATCCAAAATCAGGACCGAAAATAATTGATATAAATAAAAACCATTGCACTCTTGAGACATTTCAGTACTGCCACGTTGCTTTCCAACAGTAAAAGGACAACGCAACCCTGTTAATTTTATTAGATTATTCGTAGGTTATCGATTTAATAACTTGTGGCGAAAGAGAAATATTCTGGTATTTGATTGTGTGAGGCCTGTAGTAGGGGAGAAAAACACGCATTCAGAGCCACTCTCGAGCACGAGGGTGGCTCTGTTATTCGGAGGGTCAGCGGTTCCCGGAAGACGCCTTACGGCCGAAAGCCACAGTAGGTAGGTAGGACTGAGGCGTGAGCCTCCCAAGTATCTGGCTGGCGCCACCGACGCTAGCGTCGTCTAGGTGGGAGCGTCTGGAGCAATACAATACACGGCGTACGGTGCTTTGCGAAGGGAGAGCTGAGACGTCTGGCGCCGAGTTGGCGAACGCCAGGGTGGCACCTGCTAGAACATTGCACGTCTCTGGCGCCAAGCAGGCGGGCGCCGTAATTATAAAATAGCGATTGAGTTTGGCCGTTTGATGGGAACAACTTGCTGCCCGTGTTTTTGAAGGTGCCTGAAGGCCATCCGCCGCTACCGTGAGAACACTGGACGGAAGGGTGAGGCCCGACTGGTGGAAACGTGGGAGAGCTGGCCATTGGCTGCTGTTTTATAGTGAGGGGGTTCGGCTGTCCGACTACCGAACGCAAGCCGTGATTGGCCGTACTTCGGCGCCTAGCTGTGGATTGGCGTTTCAGTAGAGATAGGCTAGAGGTTATGCAGAGAGGAGACGGAGATTTTAGAGGTGGAGAGACGACTGGTGTTTGAGCAGCCGAGGAGAGCAGACGCTTCTCTTCTCCTCTCAGTTTATACTTGTCGTCGAGAGCTATACTTGGAGTTTGTATTACAACGTTTGGAGTTACTCCAAAACTTGTGCGAATAGCGCTGAGTATTGGCAAGCCGAGAGCAAGGTCAGCCTTCAGCCTGCCTGCTATTAGACGCACCGACGCGCTAATTGTGATTGTCACAGTTCTGGTGTCATCTCTGCCTACAGTACATTCGTGTTTCACACGTAAATTGTTTGTAGTGGCACGACATAGCCGAACGAGTGAGATCGTAGGCACTAAGATCCGCCGGGGTCGAAGTTGGCTGATATTAGTTAAAAATTGCTTCTGGAATACGAAGCTGAATTATCTCCGGGTCCGCGACTTGCAGCTATCGACGCACACAGCCGCCGTCCACCCGTCGTGTCCAACATCGCCAGCCAGCACTGTTTTGGTACAGTATCGCGTGCATTTGCTAGTGTTTCAAGGGGTATTCACGTTTTCAGACTGTTGGAAACGTTAGGTTCACTCACAGAAATCTGGTATCGGAATATTTCTCTTGATTACGCCAAGGTTTCCAGTTAAATGTGGGTTGTCACAAGTGTTTAGAATCAAATACAATTATCTTCGACTTACCAATCACTTGCTGTAGGAGTGTATATTATGTTTTGTAAATTCGTGTAATTTGTTCTGTATTCAGTTGTATGTGTATCTTGCTTTCAAATCTGACGTTCATTTGACTTCAGAGAATAAAACGAGTCAAAACAAATTTCTTTACTCAAATCAATCAAATTAGTTAACCCCCCTTTACACAATTTTGGATGGGTTTTATTACTTGGAAACTAGAGGATAAATTAATTATATGTTCGATGGTGGGTCAGCCACGCATATCATTTAACATCAAGTGAACAAACCATTTGCATACCGTCCTTTCTCTCCCCTACCTTAACCTGTATTTTGCAACACACCCACCATATCTTTCACTTTATACTGTTTTATATAAATGTATTTAAATAAAAGAGTGCTCTTATCCCAAAAGTGGAACAAACATATTTCCAAAAATATATGTCAGTGAATGTTCAAATAAAAATAATCAATATAATTGAAGTAATACTACTTCTTCTGTTAATGGCAGTCTATAATAACAAAAGGTCTCAGAATATTTGAGTCGAACCGGTATCGTCCAAAAACGTTTTAATGCCATAAATGAATTGCAGCCTTATGTGATGAAGTTAAGATTACATCCGCGTCGGCGCGTACTTCCACAAGTATTTTTCAGTGGATTTAGGACATTTCATTTTGTTTATATACTAAGAAAACGATCTAATATTAGGTACAGGTTCCAAAAAGGACAAAGCCAAGATCGCTAGTATATAATTTTATTTTGGACGTCTTGTTTAGATGGTCTCTGCCATCACTTTCTGGTCTAAAATTTTTTACAAAGCCGTCATCTTGGGATGTCAACAGTTGTTATATAAACATCCACTGTCACTTATACTGATATATAAACCTACAATGACATAGTGAGCGATCTTAGTTTTATCCTTTTTGGAACCTGTCAACATGTCAGTTTATTTAAAACTAAGTACGATTATTACATTCCAGGTGCTGCAGCTTCTTATAAACGATCTTTCCAACTTGTTCTTGCTACTACTCCTTGCGTGTACCGGTGCCTACCATGCTATCCTGTCTAGTTACTAGTAATGAAAATGTGTATCTTCAAAAATCAGGCGGCGGCGGAGTGGCCGAGCGCATTCAGGCGCTATGCTCCGATGAGCGAGGCCGTTCCCCTTTGGGGGTTCGAATCCTCCCTCGGGCATGGATGTTTGTGTAGTCTTCCGTTTAAGTTAATTCATAGGTATATCTAAGGTTAGGAACTGATGACACCCTAGTTAAGTCCCATAGTCTTAACAAACTTTTGAACATTTTTCAAAAATCAGAGCTGCCAATACACAGCCACATTACGTACTATGCCCTTATTTACTCAAAGTAGCAGATAGCTGAGAAACTGTAATTCTTCTGAAATTCACTTAAAAATAAAGTAGGCGCAAATGAAAAAGTTTGTGATCAGCAAACATTCAGACATTATTTTTATTTACAGTAATATAATTAAGCGTTTGTAATTCTCATTAAGAGTCAAAGTTCTGAAGATGTGAATGAAAATGATAGGCTGCTCGGGAATGGTACCGTGATCTAAGGCGCTGTGCTATGGACTGCTCGACCGCGCCCCCTCGAAGGTTCGAGTCCTCCTTCGGGTAAGAGTGAGGGTGTATGTGTGCATACGTCAATATGAGTAGTTTCTTAGTCTAGAGACCGATGATCCTAGCTGTTTGGTCCAAAATATATTTCCAAAAATACTTGCTATCCGTAACGTTATTCTATCACTTCCCAACATCCTTTGTAAATAGAAAAAGACAGATTTCCGTATTATATTTTTGCTAGCTGCTTCAATTTATAGCACCAAATTTAGCTTAGAAATACGGTCTCATTTGTCGCTCCACTTCAAATACACGTACAATACACAATATTTTCGCGGCGTGTACATGCAAGCCAGCATCTATGCAGCGCTGCGGAGATGCAGAAATTCTCTGCAAGTTTCGTGACTCTGATGTTAGTCTCTGCTCGTACTTTGCACCACTTCCTGTTCACAAGAAAGCACATTTTTTAATTATTTATTACTAGGCTGATTAGTTTCGGGTTTGGCCATTTTCATAGCCCACCTATCACAGAGATCAATGTACGCTGCTCACGTATCACTTCGGAAAACAGAGAATGTGTCAAACTTCTCTACTCTTATTCATATGAAAGGTAAGAATGTTCTATGCGTTGTGCAACGTCCCCTACCGCTTCATTCAAACAAAGCTTGTCCCAGGTAAATTAATCATCCGACTGGATTTATTCGTGCGAATTCCGTTCACTGAAATTCTGTGAATAAAGTCCATCATCCCGCACAGTCGTCAATTTATTTATGGAGGACTTTGAAGACAGGACATTGAGGACAGCTCGTTTGAAACGTACCTGTTTCTGGAGATACGTGGGTGACACGTTCATGGTGTGGCCTCACGGACCGGAAGCTCCTAATCGCTTCCTGGATCATTTTAGTTGCCTTCACCCCAACATCAAATTTACGATGGAAGTGGAGAGGGATGGAAAGCTTCCATTTTTGTATGTATTAGTGTACAGAAAGGGCGTTGGAACCTTAGGGTATAGTGTGTACAGAAAACCCTCACACCCAGACCGATATCTACATGCAATGAGTTGCAATCAACGCACAGGTGTCCTGAGAACTTTGGTTAGAAGAGCTTATGCCATATCGGATGCAGATACCTTAACACAGGAACATCTGGTGTTTAAGGAGAATGGGTTCACAGAGAGACAGATCCGTCATGCTATGCAGATTGGGCCATCACCAGAACCAGAAGAGGACCAATGCAGATCAACTGCTTTCCTTCCTCCGGAAGGATCTTAAAAAAGTTTAACATCAAAAGTGTGTTTCGACCACCTGCTAAGACTAGGGCTCTTCTTGGCTCAGTTAAAGACGGTTTGGGGCTGAGAAAACCCGATGTTTATAAGAGTCCTTCCCACTGCGGGAAAGCATATATAGGACGAACGATTCGCAGCGTTAATGATCGATGCACTGAGCACCGCAGACATATACGGTTGTTGCGACGTGACAAGTCTGCAGTAGCGGAGCATTTTCTAACCGAAGGACACAGAATGAAGCATCATGAAACATGTGTACTTCTGCGTCTCGCAATTGGGCTTGTATTTTAAAAGAATCGATTGAGATTAGGTTGGCGGACGATTTAATAAATCGAGACAAGGGTTTAGAAGTAACATGTGGAATACGGTTTTGTCTCAGCGCATTCTTTTCTCCACCTGTGATAACTAAGCGATACATCGTTCCTGCCAGTTTTCTCCACTGAGGCGCTGCACCGCTGCTTGCGGCACTCTCTCTGGCGCACGCGCCGTTAGTACTTCGCGGCTTATATAAGGCCGCCGATCACGGCAAGACTTCAGTTTCCAACGAGACTCAGCAGCATCCATATCACCTGTAGACGGCGGCCAAGTGGTCCGCAGAAATATTATGTCTAGATAACTCTACGATCCGGCAGGAACCCCGACATGAATATCAGCAATAAAGTACATTTTTGTAATAATGACAGTCTCTGTTGCAAAAAATACTGTTTATTAACGCGTTTCGCGATTTTGGCGCGTCATCAAAATACAAACTGACAGCATGATTGCATTCCTTAGTAAAACACACGATGCTAAACATCATTAGTCATAAATAAAAATTAAAGGAATGGGCATAACCCGCTGATCAAACGTCAACATGAAAGGAAATCCACATAAACAGCACGGCGGGCGTTTGTACTGCATACACGTGGATAACCTCGTCTCGTGTAAGAATTTTCACGTGACCATTTCAACGAGCATCGCTGAAAAAATGAACCACCACATCCAACTCCTGTGACAATTTTCCGAAAAGGACCCTACCGCCAATCGGAAACTCTAAAATTTCATCTAAATCTCTTAGTTGACTCTCCGTCGCATACCTGTTTACTTCACAATTTCATGACGTACTGAGCTGCAAACATTTGCTATTAAAGTGTGCCCACAGATGGCGGTCTGGCTATTACGTCACTACTCTATCTGTTGGTGGACTTCGTTGAAACCATCATCAGTACAGCTACTATTCCCTAGAAGGCTTCAGGGAAAACCTACGCCGTCTTTTACAGGTATAAAACGACACAATGGGTGTAATTGATTTATTCAAAAGTAATCACGGCCTGGGCACAACTATTCCATCGTTTAAGGGGAGTCGTGCCACCCTGTCTCGAGAATGTTAAATTGTCTGTGTAAATGCCTCGTTTTTCTGGAAGTGTTGAGTATATACATGAGGTGTTTTTATCACATGTTCTCGGATGTTTTGTGACTGCATTGCTCTACAATCACTTTAAAATTACAACTGGAAAATGTTTTGATTTTTCACCCTGAACATATATTTTCTCATGTAAATTTAACAATTTTAATTTCTTGAATTTTACGTATTACAGTAAATAATACTAAAATAGAGCTACAACATCATTTTACTATCTATGTTGTGTGGTAAATAATAAATTAATGTAGATTCAGAAGTTTCTGAGTAAAATGGGCATTTATACTGAAAAATGTCATTTTGAGAAAATTGCATTAAAAGAAAAAATGTAATATACAGCCAACTGATAGATAAAAAATATGTAACAATTCTACTGGACGGTAGTCCACATCTCCTGCTCCATCTTCCTCAGCCAGTGCTGTCCTCCTTCTCCTGGATCTGGTTTCTTTTGACATACTGTTTGTTGCAATCTATGCCTCCATGATCCGCAGTTGGAACAAGTCCATCACATTTTTACTGTTGTAGTAACCTTTATGAACTCCAAGGTGCTCCAGAACATGGAGTTTTCCGGGACAGCCATCATTAAAAGTAAAAACACAAAGTTCAAAGACTGAACTTCTAACAGACACAGACTCTAAGACACTGTTAGTGGATAATTGTTGTTGTCAAAGAGAAACAAATTCGAAGAGTTTCCTGTGAGTTACCACTAGTGTAGGCCACTTGCGGAACGGGCAGTTCTCTACAAAACAAAAGAAACCATAGCCTTCTAGACTATATAATTGCAGAGAAAAATGCCAGTATGCGAAATGACGAAAAAAAAATTCTCACGCAAGTAATATTAGTAGTCCAATTTATTCAGAATCAAAACACTCCAATTGCATGGTACTGTTACAGATCGAATTTAGTAAATACTCAAACAAATAATGTAATACAAATCATTTATTGTACAGCTGACGACTGAAGATGCTTTAGAATAAAGCGAAACGCGTCCGGTCTAAAGTAGACTAATTTACAGTTGCATAAGACGGTCCCATAACCTATACAAATTGTATAACTGCAACTGCGGGAAACGAGGCCAAAAAACGAAGAATTATGAATAAATCAGTGTTTTGGATATCAGGCGGACCTCATACACAGAAAATTATATCACATTTGTTAATCGCAGTCTGATGTATTGCTACAGAAAAGAGGGAGGCATCAGGAAGCTGTTTCAGGATGCGTGGGGTGGCACCCTGGAAATACTGGCGAGTGACCGGGACGGTTGCGTTGCGGTGACGTCAAAGGCCGGCTGCGGCGTGCGCGGGTCGGAAAGACAGCGGGCGGCAAACTTGTAATGAGGGCGGCCGCGCCTGCAGCCGACAGCGGGGGCAGGGCCGCCAACACTGCGGCGACAACGGCCACACTGTGCCCGGGCCCCCGTCTGCCAACTTGCCGCTCAGCTCATTTCCTGTTTGCGCAAACCGCAGTGGAGGTCCGTGGTATTGTTGCACTGTCGCTTAACTAAATTCAAATGTTCAACTGTCTGTGGAGCATATGGTACTTAACTATGGAGGCCATTAGTCCCTAATCTTACAAACTGCTTATGAACTAGCTAAGACTAAAGACGGCACAAATATACATGACCGAGGGGGGATTCGAACCCCCGACCGTAGTGACCGTGCAGACTGCGATTGGCGGGCCGCAGAACGCTCGGCCACCGCGGCCGGCGTCGCTTAACTCCCATTTTTTTGAAACTATGTTTGTCCCACCTAATCTTCAGCATTCTTGTGTAGGACCACATTTCAAAAGCCTGAATCCTCTTCCTGTCCGCACTGTTTATCGTCCATGTTTCACTCCCATACAAGGCAACACTCCACACAAATGCCTTCAGAAAAGACTTCCTTACACTTAAAGTAATATTCGATGTTAGCAAATTTCTCTTTTTCAAAAATGCTCTTCTTCCCATATTTAGGTTTACTGGTCTACAATATTGTAGAATAGGGGAAAGTGAGCAATCCTTCTAAACACGTTATATAATGTAGCGACAGAAATACCATCAGTTTTATTAATGTGTTTCGTATTGTGGGTGTTTAATTTATTGTTGTTTCTTACTGATTGTTTAAGCTCTATTCAGAAGACTGCAGTAAATTTAAGACTAATGCATTTTTTTTCTATTTGTAAGTTAAACACTAACACCATGTTTCACGCATGCACACCAATATTACTAACAAATCAGTCAATTTACTGTATCGCTAATGTTACATGACTAACACTTTAAGTAACATGTAACGTTAATAAAATGATAAAAATAATGAAATATTAGTAACTTTGAATAAGTATTTTCAGAAAGGTATTGTTGATGGTATGGTTAGGTATAGTAGAGAGAATTTATAAAACTCCGGCAGCTAGTGGAGTGTAGACTTCAGTTTAGATTTAGAGTGTCACTTCCCCTCACTGCTCCGGCCGCTACCCACCACCACTACCGCTATCCTCACGCTTGCCCAGCAGTCTGCACATCTATCGGCCAAGTTATCCTGTGTGCACTCTAAGAAGTGCTGCGGTGAGGTCTGGACTCGCTGCTGCCGCAGGTATAATGGGACAAGCTGTCTGGCTGGGATCCGCAGGACTACATACCTCTTAAGCTATTCATGAGGCCAGCAGCGTTTTTTGACGCACATTACGAAGCAACTGGACGTTGTACGATAAAAAGTAGTTGATTCTAACGAATTTCGTAGTATACAGGGTGTCCCAGCTATCTCGTCCACCTATGTAAGACTATGTAAGCCCCCACGCTGTTCATAGCGGTGCGTCACTCGATGTGCACTGGCTGGCAGGCGGAAGTGGACTGCAGCGGCCTCCCCTTTCGAAGGAAGGAATGAATTCGCCCGGCGCGCAGTGGTCTGAAACAGCCGAAAAGTTGGCCAAATGGCCAAAAGTCGAAAAATGTTCGGATATAATTGGTAATTTGTATATAAAGCTTTTTGGGGTAGCTGAATTCGATTTTGAGGGCAAAGGCCAATAATTACAAATGGCTGATCCAATATACCCGAGTTATTTAATAAAAAGTATTTCATTTTATGTGAATTTCTAAAATAAGGATTTTTAGGGTCGCTTATTACAAATAAAGGTTACACTGCTTTCCAGACTCATCTGGAGGCAATGAAAGTTCTAATGCTTCAGATGATAAGCCTTTTTCTTGCTCAAGGTCGTAAGGAGTGGATCCGAAGATACCAGTAGCCGGTGAAAGACATCTTCCATGCTCTTTTCCCTTGAACATTTCCGGGAAAAATCTTCAGATAGTTGCACAATTGGCAACGGAGCCTTTTCTATAATTTCATGTTCGTGAATTAATGTTTTATGTACAGCCGCGAGCAGTGAGTACCACGGGTACAGTTCACAAATTCTTTTGTGATAGCTAAGCAATAGTCCTTGAACATTTCCACGTTCACAGGAAAACCACTTGTTGTCACCTGAAAGATGACATGACATTTCCTCATCAAAGTTTCATCCACTCCAAGAATTGAAGTAGACAACGACACGCCTTCAAAAAAACAGTCATTTTTTATAGTTTCGAGTGCATATTAATTGATTGCCGCCCGACCATGGTAGGTGAATTAATGCAATGTAATACTAAATAGAAGCAGATTTAAATTGTTTGAACATATGTAGTTTGTCGAAATGTACACATGATTCAATATTGTCTTATTTTGTCAACACTTAATGGACAGCGTGAAAGTAATATAAACGGCGAGTGATATTCGACCACTGTCTTGTATTAACTCTCAAAGTGCATACTTGATATAGAATATCCGTAGCGAACACTTTGCACTCCGTGCTAGCTGGCTCACCGCGCATGGTCTCAGTGAACACGGCAGTACAAGAAGAATCGCAACAAGCCGCAGACAAGTCTTGAACATTTCGACACACGACATTCTACGCTACATATTGCTCTATCGTACGTCGCAGGATCTCCGGCGAACTTTTTCGATCATGTAAGCTACATCTACGTGTGTATGGAGGACATTATGTGGTTATGTTTTGATGTGACTTTTACCACATACCGAGCATAACTTCATGAGACATAACATATAAATATACTCTACTTACCTTCTTTAACTTTCTCCATCAAACAATAGAAAATGGTCATTTACAACAAAAGTTATTCACTCTTTAAGCGCAGCATGTAATTCGAAGCGGTTCTGCGTAACGTCTGTTACTCTGCCAACCGTAATGTTGAGCTACTTTCTTCGGTATCAGAGGTAGCTTCCCATCCCTGTAACGTAATAAACAGTGTTGCCCTCTGTCCTCTAAACCTGATTGTATGGCACTAAACCTATAATTAAGATTTTCATTTTTTGACTTTTGGCCAGCTTTTGGCACCGTTCTGAACACTGCGCGGCGCTTCGGACGAAAACTCGCCTCTGCGCATCGTCCACCGTATCCTGCGCGGACACCAATATGCGAGCCAGTGAGCTGCAGGCTGCCTGCAGACCCCTGGACAGGAGCAGCTCCCAGCGCTCCGCTACGTAGCACCGATCTACCCGGGACACTTCTCCTATTACTTCTCCCGCCATTCTTTCTTCTCGAGGTATGTGATCGTGCCGCCCAATACTGTCCTTTAAACAGCAGTCGCAATTAATTACTCCTGGCAAAGAAAGTGCAAAATCCGTCTTCAATGCTACACCTAAGGCGTACATCTATGCTAAGGTGCCCTAAACGTATGTGTTCAGAAGTTACAGGAGTGATATACTAACGTGTTTGATACCCGACCTCAAACATTTAATTGTATCCGTTTTCAAATTACCAATATATGTAAAGAACAGTCGATCACCGCACTGCCGCGTGGGAGTGGCCGTGAGCTCTGCTGCAGAGCGCATGTCGGCTCCCCGTCGGAGGTTCGACTCCTCCCTAGGGCACCGCTGCGTGTGTTGTCAGTAGCATAAGTCAGTTTAAGTAGTTTGTAAGTCTATGTACTGATGAACACGGCAGTATGGTCCCATAGCTTTACAAACATTTGTACGTTCTGGTCACCGCAACAACAGCTTTGCATGCCCCAGCATTGCAAGAGGATAATCTTTTAAAACGTCTCAACCGGTAACCGAAACAAACATCCCTATATAAAATATATATATAATTCCTTACATAGATTTCACAGTCAGCGAAGGGCTTAAAATTGTACCTGCGGCGAAGGACGGTTCTTAGCTGGTGTAACTGATTTTTTGTATGTTTCATACTCCAAACCTTTCGTCTTTTCTTTCCTCTGTTCATCTCCGAATGATCCACTACCGCTCTTCCTCCATCTCCTACCCATGTGGTTTTCATCCGCCATTCCTTAACATATGATATCACATATGTAGAAAATGATTTAAAGATAACACACACACACACACACACACACACACAAATATATATATATATATATATATATATATATATATATATATATATATATTATTTCATTTATGTGACACTGTTTTGTTACTGTAAATGATCATAATATTATGCAGTTTTTATACACATACTTTATATGTTGAAGAGCAATTATTCTCAATAATGGAGAGTATAGAAGTCTTTGCATACACTTATCACGGCATCTGAGTGAAACAAACACAACCGAATGGCACATTGCACCATTCTTATGACATCAGCAGGCAAATTAACACCATTGCCACATATTGGTGGAAATTGTAACCACTTGGAATACTCGGTGGACACAGCCCTCTTCATATGTGATCTTCTTCGGTATCTTGCACCTTTCAAACAACTTATCATATTTTTCATGAATTTGGCACTTAGCACCTTTCTACAGTAAAGTATCCAAATAATGTAGGTAGCTAAAACTTTTCCACATTTTGTCACTTTTCACGAAATCTTTACATACAATGTACTCCTTGTCCCTTTAATTCTGTTATTCTATTGCATATTTTACGGAATGTTTGTATTTGTAAATTATTCTTAACTGTTTCCTGTACAGTTACCTGAAGAAGGGCAATAAATGCTCCAAACCGGTTGTGAATAAATCTGCAAATCTGCAAATGATGGCTGTTTTCTTTCTAACCAAAAATGTTCAGATAAGTTTGTGAAGCTTAAGGGACTTAACCGCGGGGTCTTCAGTCCCTAAACTTACAAACTACTTATGAACTAGCTTATACTAAAAACGACACAAAGATCCATGCCCGAGGGGGGATTCGAACCCCCCGACAGGAAACGGCCTCGCGCATCGTAGCATAGCGCCTCAATGCGCTCGGCCGCTCCGCCGCGGCTCTTTCTAACCAATGAGGATTCTATAAGCATGGTATTCAATGTTTTGAATCATATTACGTAGAATATAGCAACTAATAAAATACATACATACACTCATAGAGTTTTAAAAAGGTAAAGCAGTCAACAATCCGAAGATTGGTTTGAACACCACAGTGCTTTACTAGGCACGGTCCTGTTTGGAGGTGGTATGCCGTTGCCTTCCTACGACCTTAAAACTGACTTACCCAGCCACTTATAGGGGGACCTACAGTTTAACGTGGGTTCCGAACCACGGTGCTACTCAGTATTTTTCACATGAGCAATACTGCCAGAGGTGAAAGAAGTGGAAAATGACAGATAAAAATCCTAGGACCTGGGGGGACACCCATAGAGTTTTATAGATGTAGAATATAAATTCCACCCCTGCGAAGCATGGGCTAGTTGCTAGTGTGTGTATATGTATTATTCTGTGAGACTGTGGTACGTCAGTGCCTTTCTCTGTGGTCGAGGCGCCTGTGTTCTTTTATCCCTGTGCCTCTCTAGTGTGTCATCGTATGATTTTACACCGTTGCTCGTTTCAACTTCAGCGTGTGATTTTAATTACTTTTCCATGTGTTTGAACTTTCACGCACCAACTGCACCTTCTTTGTAGGTCTCCTTATTTATTCTGCTCATTATGTTTGACAATAATGTACGAGGTATGTCCCCAAAGTAAGTTTCGTTTAGTCATATAAACCAAACGTGAACAGATACAGAAAAAATATTTATTGTATATAAATCTGCAACTGTTCAACTACTTTTCTACACCCGAAATTTTGTAGGTTCTTGTCATAGCGTGGGGCAAGTTTTTGTGTGCCTTCTTCATAGACGGTTGCCGCCTGTGTATTCAACCATGTGGCAAACATGTTCTTTCAGCTCATCATCGTTGAAGTGTTGACCACCAAGGACAGATTTTAGGTGTAAGAAGAGATGAAAGGAGTCTTCTTCTTCCCTTCACGTTGCCGCCCGACCTCAAAAGGCGAATGTGACCAAACAACTTTTACGGGAATTTCACTGGGACAAGTTTGATCATCATCCGTACAGTCTCGCTCCTAGCGACTTTCTTCTTACACCTAAAACCTGTCCATGGTGGTCAACATTTCATAGATGATGACGAGCTGAAAGAACATGTTACCACAGGGTTGAATACACAGGCAGCAACCTTCTACGAAGAAGTCAAACCAAGACGTCTGCCACGCTATGACAAATGCCTACAAAATTTCGGAAGCTATGTAGAAAAGTTGTCTAATAGTTTTATATTTTTGAACAATTAATATTTTTTCTGTATCTGTACACGTTTGTTTTATATAACCAAACGGAACTTACTGTATGGACATACCTCGTATATCAGTTTGGTTGAAGAGCAGTATGTTACGCTGCCGCAGGCCTACAAAGTACGTGCGATGAAAAGACTATGAAGGTGAGAAAACGTTTGTTACTTCTTGCGATTTGTTGGAACAAAGTTTCCCAATTGAAAAATTTATATTAATTATTATTTGACATATATTAATAAAATTAGGTAGGCTTATATAGCAATCCAACGTTGTCCAACTGTCCTAGATATAAGATTTTGAATGTACTACGAGGAATGTACGCAAAGTGATTTCCATTTCGTTATATAAAACAAACGTATACAGATACAAAAAAAGTTATTATACAAATATCTACAATTGTTAAACTACTTTTCTTGATAGCTTCCGAAATTTCGTACGCACTTGTCATAGTGTGCCACAAGTTTTTGTATGCCTTCTTCATAGAAGGTTGTCGCCTGTGTATTCAACCATATGGTAACATGTTCTCCCAGCACGTCATCAAAAATGTGCAAATTTTTGTAAATCTATCGGACTCAACTGCTGTGTCATTATTCCGTAGCTTAAATACAACTTTGGTAAACTAACTTAAGGACAACAGAACAACCCATGTCCGAGGGGGGACTAGAAATACGCGCACCGCAGCACGGCGTCCCAGTGCGCACGGCTAATCCGCCGCGGCAGCTGGTCAGCATCGGTGTAGTGTTGACCACCAAGGGCAGATTTTAGGTGTAAGAAGAGATGAAAGTCACCAGAAGCGAGGCTTGGGATGCACGAAGGATGATCAAACATGTCCCAGTGAATTTCCCATAGGAGTTGTTTGCTCGTATTATCGTGTAAAAAAGCAACACTTGTTGACACTAATTCTCAGCGCTTGTTCTGTATGGTGAGGCACAATTTATTAATGGTCTCTCAGTAACCATGTGCATTGATTGTTTGGACTCAATCAACAAAATGTCTTTCCTGTCCCAGGAAGCGGTGCAAATGACTTTTCGAGGTGTCAAGATTTGTTTAGGCTTAACATTCGTTGGTTATGAGCGTGCATCCAATCCAATGATTGGCGATTTGTTTCAGAGGTATTTTACGATTCCCACGTTTCATCCGCCGTTATTATCCGAAAAATAAAATCATCGCCTTCTACATTGTAGTGTTTCAAAAACTGAAGTACATTGCCCATTCGTTGTTTCTTGTGTTGTTCGTTAAGAAGTTTAGGTACCCAACGTGAGCAAAGTTTTCGAAACTTCAGTTTTTCAGTAACAATTTCATGAATTAGTGATCGTTTGATTTGCACTAAGTGTAATCTTACAATTGTGCTTAATCTTCTTTTCAATTATGTGAAACTCTCCATCAGTAAACACAGACGGGTGACCAGTTCGTTCTTCATCGTGCACTTGATCACGTTCTATATTGAACAGTCTGGCCCATCTTCTAACCATTGAATCACTCATACCATTTTCTCCGTAAACATCGCAGATTTGCCGATGAATTTCCCTTAGTCTAACTTTCTTTGCATTTTTGACAGATCTGATTTCACACGCGGCGACATTTCCAATGACGGCTAACATTATAAAGAAGCACTACTTAGCATACGCTGGCAACAGCGATCTGAAAATAGCGTACTTCTCTTTTTCTTGAGTCACAGTAACTGCTGCGCGTGCTCGTAACTGCGATCTTAGAACTGCCGCGGACAGAAATAGAAACGGAACTTACTTTGTGGAAGACCCTCGTACTAAACAAAAGTTAGGCCAAGTTGTAAGTGAAGATAGAGTAGGGGAGGACGTTGATGTGGAGCGGGAGGGGGGATGGTGATCATTATATTGAGAGGAGGAGTTGGGTGTGCACAGAAAGTCAGAAAGAGGTGAAGGAGGATCGAATGCACAAAGAGAGAGATAGTAGATGGGAAGACGGAGAGTGGGTGAGAAGGAGATGCAAAGACAGAGCGGCATATGGACAAAGAGAGGGGTGACGAATGGAAGGGTAGACAGAGGCAAGGAAGAGTGAGTGAACGGCGGCGGTGGTCGAGCTGTCTGCGGCGCGCCATCACGGCCACTACTGTCGGAGGTTCGAATCTCCCCTCGGGCAAGGATATTTGTGCAGTCCTTAGTATTAGCTAGTTCATAAGTAGTTTGTAAGTTTAGCGACTGATGACCCCGTAGTTAAGTCCCATAAGCTCTACTGACATTTGAACATTTTTTTTAAAAGTGAGTGAGGGTGTGTATTATGGACGGCCAAGAATTCACGTATTCGTTATAAATCACGGTGACTGAGTAGTCACTGTTTTCACGGTCGCGACGATCTGGAATCTGACTGCGATTCTAATGAAATTACGTGCTTATAGAATATCTTCCCAATTGTACGATTGGATTCACGATTTCCTGTCAAAAAGGACACAGTTCGTTGTAATTGACGGTAAGTCATCGAGTAAAACAGAAGTGATATCTGGCGTTCCACAGGGAAGCGTTGTAGGTCCCCTACTGTTCCTAGTGTTCATAAACGATTTAGGAGACAATCTGAATAGCTACCTTAGACTGTTCGCGGATGATGCAGTCGTTTATTGGTTAGTGAAGTTAACAGAGGATCGAAAGCAACTGCAAAGCGATTGGCAATTGACACTAAATATAGAAAAGTGTGAAGTAATACACATGAACACTAAAAGAAATCCGCTGAACTTCAATTACGCGATAAAACATCAAACCTTAAGGTCGTTAATTCTACCATATATCTAGGAGAGAACACACAGAAAATATTGTTTGGAAGGCGAACCAAAGGTTACGTTTCATTGGCAGAACGCTTCGAAGAGGCACCAGCTCCACCAAAGAGACTGCCTACATCACACTTGTGCGTCCTCTCCTGGAGTACTGCTGCCTCTTGTGGGACCCTCACCAGGTGGGACTGACGGAAGATATTGAGAAGGTTCAGAGAAAGGCAGCTCGTTTTGTTCTATCACGTTATGGGAGCAAGCGTCACGGAAATGTTGCACGAATTGGGGTGGAAACCATTAAAAGAAAGACGTTATTCATTGCGGCGTGATCTGTTTGCGAAGTTTCAATCACCGTCTTTTACTTCTGAATGAAAATATTTTGCTAGCACCCACCTACTTAGGGAGACATGACCATCCCAATAAAATAAGAGAAATCAGATCGAAAACGGAACGATTTAGGTGTTCTTTCTTGCCGCGAGAATGGAACGGTAGAGAAAATTATGAAAGTGATTAATGAACCCTCTGCCAGGCACTTAAATGTGATTTGCAGAGTATCTATGTAGATGCAGATGTAGATTTGTCACGGTTGAATAGCGAAGAGGAGATAGAGCATCGAATATCAGCTAAAGATCAGGTAATAGCAGCGAACAGCAACGATAAAAAGAGCCACCTGTTGACCGAAATCTGTAGTAATGCACAGCAGCGAATAGTGGGCATAGCAGCGAATCACCGCTAAGCGAAGAACGGGTATAGCAGCTAATTGCTGATCAGCGAAGAGCGGGAGTACCAGCTAATATTCGATTAGGGGCAGTGACCAATGGGAGTTCACTTGTGCCAGGAATCGCTGCGATTCAATTACGGAATAGTGGAAAGAGCACAAATCAGGAAATAGCGGGAAAAGCAAAAATCGCGAAGCGATACATTTCGTGTATTTTTCAAACAGCAATTCTTAACCGTGATTAATCACGGCTAAGAATCAGGGTGATCTAAAAGCAGAGATCACGGAAATCGCTGTTATCGGAAAATCGCGGTATAGCCCACGCTAATTTGCATCCAATTCAACAAATTTGAAATCTGTGCT